>FR990043.1:29415756-30665756 GCA_905404095.1 Glaucopsyche alexis | reverse complement strand
CGGTCAGCCGCATAAATTTTTCACATAACTTAGTTCAAAATTTACCAAAAAAAATTTTTAAACGGCGAATATCTAGCTTATGAACTTGCCTATCTATTGGTGTGTGTCCCAAATAAAGTTTACTTGTAAATACTATGGAGATGCTGAAACTATAATTCAATGAACATTCAATTATAGTTTCAGCGTCTCCATAGTATTTACAAGTTAATTTTATTTGGGACACACACCAATAGATAGGAAATTTCATAAGCTAGATATTCGCCGTTAAAATTTTTTTTTTGGTCAATTTTGAACTAAGTTATGTGAAAAATTTTCAACTGAGTTATGCGGCTGACCGCCTCAAGGTCTTTTGCTCGGGGGAGGGCCTTAAGTGTTTTTAATTAAATATAGGGGGCCAGCGCGCAGCGAATTGCCTGATGCAAAGCGATTACCTTCACCTATTTACACCCGAGGCTTGCCGGTCTTTAGAAGTGTAATAAAGGCCTGATCTCTCGCCAGTCGTGTCGGTTATTCGTCCCACTGGGTTACTATAGTAAATAGAGTGCTCTTATGTACTGTCCACACACTTGGGCACTATAAAATTACTCCTGCGTAACTGGCCTGGTTTCAATGAAACCGGCCAGTCACCGAAATCGGTGCGGGAGGAGTTATAGTTTATAAAGACGTAGTTTATAGAATGGTGGCATGTTATTATTGTTTTAATGCTGGTACTGTGATTAAATGTTTTGTGTATGATCTCATTTGATAGAAATTTAAATAAAACGAGCACAATCTCATCAGACCACAATATAATTGTTCCTTTTACGATAAAACTCTAACAAAGTTACATATTTACATCGCAGGCATCGAATGCCGCCATCTAATACTGTAACAAACACGCGAGCAACGAACACACTACACCTCGACTAATAATCAAAACTTTATGTTAAGAATTATGCAAAAAAAACTCTTTAACCGACTTACTTAGAGGTATATTACCTCGCCACTTTAATATTACTTTAACGAGAGTTTAAACGTATCGGTAATAAATCGCTGCAACGTCGGCTGTGGAGACATCTACAATATCACAGAAAATACGATAAAATCGGAAAAGAACGACAGTCTTAAGATGTGTAAATGCCTCTCTTCGAAACAAATGCATTGTTTAAATAATAATAATATAGATAAATAATATTAACATTTTGTAAAGAAAAATGTAGTTTGTTTAGTATGGCAAAACAGTATGTTACGCTCCTAGCATTAGAACGCAAGATCTAAATAGTTGTAAGCATAGGCGTAGCCGGGGGGGGGGGGGGGGGTTTAGGGGGTTCAAACCCCCCCGAAATGGGCCGGCTACCGGCTGATCCATGTGGATGACCCATATACAGAGGCGTATTTAGAAACTTTGCGCCCAGGCCAATTAACATATTTAAATTTATTTTAAAACCCCATTAACCCTATCTGAAAGATGATTTTTTAAAGTTATTTTATAAAAAAAATCAACAGCCTAAAACAGAACTTTAATACTAACTTGTTTTATATGTATATGTTTATGTTAAATGCGTTGAAACTGAGAAAGCGAGCGAATGTTTTTACGCTTTAACCTGTTAAAATCTTTTTATACTTTAAGTCCTGAAAGAATGTTGTACTTTAGAAAAAACCGATGAAATCAATAGCCTAAAACAGGGATCGCGAACCTATGGCACGCGTGAGGATTCGATTCCTTGAACGTAAAGCATGCGACACAATATTTTGGGCACGTCACTGATCACAACATTTTGTAATTATATACTATGAAAAAAGTGTGAAATAGGTATTACGAGTATATTACAAACCTAACATAATAAGTTATTTGTGATCTATTTTGCAACATCAGAAATTACACTAATTTTACTTTAATTTAAATAACAAAATTATCCTATTTTCACAGTCTTTTAGGGTTTAAAATTTGAACAGATTTAATCTATTACATGGAAAAAAAATTTTGCTCGCTCGCTTCGCTCGCTCGCGTTTAACATAAAGAACATATTATATTATTATTTAGTAGCTATGTTCTATTTTAGCAGGTTCATTTTACGACATTTTTCCGAAGTTCACCGTTACTCATTGTTTAAGTTTAACGATTGTATAGATTTTAGCCTACAGAATGGGAAAAAATATTTTGCTCGCTCGCTTCACTCACTTGTGTTTGGCTTGCAGAACATTTTATTTTAACAAATTTAATACCGACGTTAAGTTTTAGGTTTTTGATATTTGTATTTTTCTAATTACACTGTCTTTCAGTGTAATTCGATACCAGGGATACCATTTAAAATAATAGACCTCCAAAGTGGTTTACTAAACTTGCCATTTTCCAAGCTGATAGTGATAGATCATACTAAATAGGTACTCTTTCGGAAAATTATATTATACGAAATCGGATAGTAACTTTTAAAGTTACTTTGAAAAAAAACTATTACGCGTTGATAGTTACGGATAACCATTTATACATGTCCTGACATGCTATTGGTTACGTTATTTTCTTTTGCCATACTACACAAAATAAATATTAATTATACACATTATCTTCCTTTAGTTTAGTTTTCGAAGAATATATAGTATTTTAAAATATAATTCCATTACCTATCGACATAATTGATAATATGGAATAAGTACTTAATACAAAAATATCGAAGACAAACACGATAAACAAGTATTTTAAGACGAGAACTATCTACTTACAATACTAGAGACAAAAGTTTACTTTACTTATAGCGAATTGTTGCGTTGTAGCGGCTAATCATACATTAATATCAACAATATTGTCAAGTAAATTTATCTTCACCATAGTCAAAACCTTTAAAACTTTGTTTTAGGAATAATTACAAATTGTTTGTTTACGGTTGACTAAAAGATAGTTATGGAAACTTTTATCACAATATTAATGATACATGTTACAATATCGTGTATGTGATATTCTACATATTATTATGAATACTCTGTTTCCTTGTATTAGGAAAGTAACGCCCATGCTATTTCAACTTTCAAGTGGTCAGACTGTATCTGTCACCGTAAAATTGTAAAAACGGACGCGAATATTCTGCCTATAATTTAACACATTATTTTTCGTTAGATTATAAATATATAGTTATTAATCATTCGACATATTTTTACAATCTCGACAGTTATTTTACAATCTAACGGTTTTTACAATTTTACGTTGACATATCTAATGAATGTTAGAACGGTTGATATTATGTTTTTTTTTTATTTAACATTACTTATAAGTTTAATACGTCGTAAAATTAGAAGCGTCTTCATTTGGCACAAAAGAAAATAAGCTTCATTTGAAATTAATTTAAGGTGAAACCCCCTATTATTAGCACTTTTATTTTATACTAAATGTTGCCCGCGACTACCTGCGCGAAAACGGTAATACAGCGGAAACCGTACATTTTACAGCGTCAAAAGTAGCCTATGTATTAATCCAAAGCCTGTCATATCAAAGTTGATCAAAATCAGTTTAGTAGTTTTTGCGTGAAGGAGTCTCAATCACCCGTCCATATATTTAAGTTTGTCCTCACAAACTATATCCTCATAATATGTATGTACTAGTACCATACATCCTCACAAGCTTACATATTTATATATATAGTAGGGGGATAGCAGTAGGATCAGAATAAGCATCTTTTAGATTTTTGATTGCTGAAATTAATAAAGTGCCAATAGTAAGGTGGTCTACCCTATTTTCTGCTCCCAAATTATTTATTATGTTTCTAATATCCTTTTCTTATATATAAATAGATTTTTAAAATATTAATTATTTTAACGACAAATCCGTAACAGGAACATTTTTACAATATACAATAATAATAATAATCGATTAATATTTTCCCTATTCGAATAAAAACTAATCGAATAAACTAATTTCGAATTAAAAATATAAGACACGTAGGTAACTTGATAACGAATGGTTTTGTACCTTTATAATATTTGATTTAAGAAATGAAACGTACATTTGGTTTAAAAATAACGTTAGTAAAATTTTTTTTCTTCAGAAAATATTATAATTAGGTAGGTACTCATATGAAGAGTATAAAATTCAAAGCAACATGAACGTTCTTACTAGCCTCTAATATAATTAAATACGCACTTAGACTGGCTTTATTGGATATGTAATTGATTATTATGTAAACTAAAATAATTTATTAATTTGGAAGAATTCTTGAAGACATTAAGGTAACATTGAAATGTATTTTTAAATCGAATCTTTTTATAATTTTTGACGTGACAACGTCTTATAATTTGATGGAGCCGGCTGCACGCACGAAAAAACATGACGTATGCGGCGTTGCCTCGCTCTGAGGCGTTCCATATGACGTTGTCACGTTCAACTATCGTCAGTAAATCGACTTTACAGACAACCGATTTTTTCAACACAACAAAATTACGGTAGTGATACCTCTTGAAAAAAAAAATTAAAGTTACAGTTAGTTATTATAATTGTTTTCAACAATAACTTTAACTTTTAACGATATTTCTTTATTCTAAGCTCAAATCTTGTACGTTTTACGGTTGATTGTAATTCCTTTAATTTTTTTTAAATACTCTACTCACTTATTCCTAAGCAAAATTAATTTTAGAATCACCAATACAAATTCTTAAAAATAAATATTAAGGTTTTTTACATTTTGGTTTTTAAATGCCATACTTAGATTCAAACATATAAACGCTAGCAATAAAAATGGCAGTATAGGTTTTAATTTAGAATAATTCATGGTGCTTGATAAGACGTAAGGATTAGCTATTGCAAAAATTAATAGATATCCTTATCAGACAACCTCGAAGCATTATGTAGAGAACAACAGCTAAATATCTTGAAAGTCTAAAGATTAGGAAAATTAACCTCCTTTAAGGAGTCAAAATAACCTGTAGTTCTTATTCAATGACAAATATCTCGATACCTACAATGTTTTCACAAATGATATTCTTTTGGCCATACATAATAATGTATGTTTGTATAATAAATGTAGCGAAAAACTACAAGGTAGGTGTTATAAACAGGAAGATTTGTTACTTTACAGTTTAGGCCGCTAACATTTCCCGCCTTTTTAACAATATGTCAAAAGACTAAATATTTCAAATTCCGAACGTTGACTATGACATCTTCGGAACTCATCTGGTTGTTTAAAGTAAGATTTGGAGCGATATATCTATTTTAGACCTTATAAAAGCGAGATAGGAGCGATTATTGCGGGGTCTGCATCTGAGCCTTGCGGCACTGGCACAGCCACTTGATGATGCGGGCATTTCTCTCGACGACGCTGGGGGGCTCCGTGTTGCGGTAGATCTGCTTCTGCACGCCGGGGCCTTGGACCTTTAAAATAAAAATAATATAAGGTTTGGTAAAATCAATTACGGATACTTCGGGCATATGATCTACTGCTTATGTAAAGACAATGAAGAAGAAAAATAATTGTCATACTCGAAAATTTTTTTTTGTTTTTTTATGGACGAGTTTACGTTTTGCGGAGAGTCACCCATACATTAGATGTTTTTTTAGTTTGAGTATGACAATTATTTTTCTGCCTAAACGTCTTTACATAAGCAGTGGATCACGTGCCTAAGGTATCCGTAATTAATTTTACCGAACCTTATATATGAATGACAGGTATCCTTTGTGCCTTTGCACCATCCGGTTGCCGGGTAGCCGGTACCGGGTAGTCGGTCGCGAAGTGTATGGCCATGTACGATAGCTTTCATCACACGTACCGGCAGATTTAATCGGCTAGTCCGGCGCGACGCCGGGTGCTCGCCGGTAGCCGCCGGGTCCACCACTGTGCGTCCGATTGCCAGGTATCGGTTAGCCGGCGGCCGGACTCAGTGATGTATGGAACTCGTAGCACGCTTTCATACGCACCGGCCCGGACCGGACCGATACCGGATAGTCGGCACCGACTACCCGGCAACCGGTTCATATGTAACTGCACTTAATTTGGGAACTTTTGTTTCTTGTGTGCTGTTACACAGGAAGCCGAAGTACCTTTTACGACCCAAAGAATGTGTTCTAACTTTTATGACACAAAATCTTTACCTACTTTTCGTTACAAACTCTAGGATATCTATCTTATCCTTATTTCCAAGGCAATTGCATCCTTATTTCCATAACATAGTGCACATATTTACAGATACTTTGTGATATAAAACAGAATGTGCACGATCAACACTCTTTTTTTATCTCAGAAGTAATATACGCCTACGGACATACGGACCTATTACTTACGTTAGTAATATATATTCTTTGCTATTAAATAAGCAGACATAAGAGTGAATTTGCTATATATCGTTATAGCTATGGAGCTGGTGGCGTAGGTGCAGACTATATTATGTCGACGATAAAACCATAGATGAAATGATATACCTAAATTGTCACCAGCTCCCTAACTATAATTAGATTGACGCTTCTCTGAGCTTCGACTCTGTCAAATATAAATTGACTATGACATGTTGGCTTGAAAGGTATGTCCTTATTTTAACTCTGCGACTAAGTGCACGCAAAAGGAAATTTCGCAGGAACCGTACATTTTTCAGCAGTGAAAAGAAGCTTATGTCATTCCCCGTGGTCTTCATTATATCTGTGCCGAATATAAAAAAAATCGGTCCAGTAGTTTCGGTACCTATTCAATGTAAACAAACAAACAACTGTTTCCTCTTTATTGTATTAGTATAGAAATATTCATGCCAAAAAGTGTCAAAAGAACAAACCGTATAATCCGCCGTAGCAGCGAGCTGGTTGGAGTCCACGGTGGAGGCGGAGGAGAAGAACACGGGGCTGGCGGGGGGGTCGCGGAACAGCGCGTCGAACGTGCGCCCCTCCAGGCCCAGGTGGTCGAAGAAGTGCTGCAGGGCGGAGCCCCCCGACGACCCGGAGCCGGGGGACGCCTCGCCCGGGGCTGAGCCCGTGTCCGCCCGCCGGTATCTGAAGTTAAAGTTTGTACGATCGCATGATTTGTCGCGCAAAAGCAAAAGCGCTATTTGTTGAATAGATAAGCTACCGACAAACACCCTCAGACCGGGGGTCTAGTCAAGACGCATTCGATAATTTCGACAGCGAACTTCGAAATCAAAAATGTATGGGATTTGCCATAAATCATCGCTAAGTGACATGTCGCTTGCGATGCCTTACGTCAAATCCCATACATTTTGTTTTCGAACTTCGCCGTCGAAATTATCGAATGCATCTTGACTAGAGGCCCTCAGATATTGATTGAACAGAGAAGGGGTCAGATAGAGAAGAAGAGCAAGGAGCATACTTTTAGTATGGCGCTTATCTACATTAGTCCATTAGTCATCTTGCCATAGACGTATAAATTATAGACGAGGCACGTTGAGACAAAAAGTGTCTCCAGTCTCCGGTTAAGTGGCTCCTTTGAAATTTTTGGGGCCATTTTGACATTTGAAGTATGGTGAAAACAAGATGGCGTAACTTTTTACTGTATGAAGATTTGTTCTGTCAAATGTATGTCATAGCCTATCTTGAGTTTTGAAATTTTTGCATCTTGCCCCATATATTTCACAAGTCTGACTATATTATAGTAAAGTATTAAATTACTGTACTATATTATATAAAGTATATAGATACTTAGTCCATAAAAGGTAATTTCGTTAGAGGATGTAACACATATTATACTTCACACGTCTAACCAGAGCCCCAATTCTCGTTCCTCGAATCTCGGTTCGATTTAAGGCGCTGACTTATTAAAATTGACGCGAAATCATGCGAGTGCGAGCGGGATAGACTGACAACCGAACCAAGATACGAGGTATGAGAATCCCATAGAGGATAGAGAAGAGCCCATATTATACTAACTTGCCTAGGCCCATAAAAGGTAAAATATTAGAATTGCATAACATCTGATTCAGGAATTGTCTACATAAAAGTGTGAAAAAAAGGCATCAGTGTGTGACCACCACCATGTACGTAGAAAAAAACCTTTTTTTCTACGCCCATGTGTGTGACTAATAGTTTCGTCAACGAATACCTTATACCTAAAATCTACTAACCTATCAGAGATGTCAGACTTGGAGCGCAGTATAGGTCTGGGCCTCCTCTGCTTGTACCGCAGACATCTTTGGCGTTTAAATGTACCCAGAGGTGACGTCACTTCTTCCGTTTGACACACCTGAAAATACAAAATTATACTTTACGGTAACAGGTTTCGAGGATGTATGGTTGAGTACTATCGTTTCACCAAAACCAACTAACGAATTTTACTTCTAAAATGCATAAGAAAAATACTAGTAATTAACATTATTTCATTATCCATCCAAGTTTATTCCTCCCAAAATTTATTTTTATACAACTTTTTAAGGATACTAACTTTAATTGCAAACAAAGCAGTTGCAAAGCAGGTACCTATTTTATGCCCCTATTACAATAATAAAAATACAGTTTTTATACTTTCGAAACAAAACAAAAAAGTTACCTGAGGTGCGTTAACGTAGTCTTCCTTCTCTTCAATCTTTGGTCTCATGCGCAGGTCCTGGTACTGGGGCTGCTTGTTCACTACCTCCGTGTTCGGCTCGTGGTATCTGATAAACAAAATAACCCAGAGGTGACGTCACGAACGCTGTTCTTGTGTGAGGCTCGGAATGCATTACCCGGAACCTCCGGCCGGAAAAATATCGCTGAAAATAGAACTCTGCGCTGATACAATAGAGTTGGAAATCGTATACACGGCAATACATGACAGCGATTTAATAACCCGACGCTCTCTTGTCCGATTTTCAGCTCTATTGTATTAGTACGCAGAGTTTTATTTTCAGCGCTTTTTTTTCAGCCGGAGAGAATCCGGATAGTGAAGTCCCAGTAATTTTATAGTTGAAAAGCCATAGCCATGGCACGAGCCATTGGGACAACCGACGACTGGAGTAACGCCATGTTGTCAAAGAAAAATGGCGTGATTCAGGCTCGAATTCTGTTTTCCAGAGTAAATAAGGGTTGCTGAGGCCAACCGAACACGGCCTACCAACCTACGTTTTTAAGCTTAAACCTACCAACATGTGGCAACCACTGGCAAGTGACAACCGCCTATCGGTCCCAGTTATAATGTAGTTTCTTGTCCCTAGTGTCTATGATGTGTTGCTGTAATTATCGTTAGTATTCTAAGGGGTTAAGCGCCATCTATTTTACATTATTAGGTAATACTGCCTAATAATCCAATATATTTCTATTGTGGCAAATAGTTACTGTCTTTACCGTTAGTTGGCAAATGTAATAAAAAAGAGGATGTAGGAAACTATATCCCACCAAAATCATTTTCATGTAAAGTGATGCCAAGACGATACCATATAACTCGCACTGTCAAAAAGCTATTAGATCTCATGTGAAACCAAGCTTCTGACTCTACCAAACTTCTAACTCTACACACCATAATTCTACAAGCCTAACTCCACAAAATCTACACCTTAGTCAAAATATGTGGCCTGGCCATTTCGATACATTCGCTTAGGCGAAAGGTGAAAAATTTACGGACTGTTTTTCTGTTATACCATTATTGTACGAACGAAATGGCCAAGCCACATAATTTGACTAAAGTATAGAGTTTGTGGAGTTAAGCTTGTAGAGTTAAGGCATGTAGAGTTAGAAGTTTGGTAGAGTCAGAAGCTTGGTTTCACATGAGATCTAATAGCTTTTTGACAGTGCGAGTTATATGGTATCGTCTTGGCATCACTTTACATGAAAATGTTTTTGGTGGGATTTCACTTCTTTTTGAAACATACTTTTTAGACCTCTAGAGTAAACATTTACATAGGTAAGTCTTTTACAAATTTTGATCCCCTAGTTTAAGTGGTTGGAGGATAAAAGTTCCAAGTTTGTCAATTTTTATGTTGGTTATGTGCTAAAACTAGCTTACATACCAAATTTCAAATTTCTATGACATCCGGAAGTACCCTATAATTTTGTTGATCATCAGTGAGTCAGTGACGAAATCAGGGGTTTTTAGATATCGATAAAATCTAAATTATTTGCCCGATATAATCAAAACTTTACATGTTTCATTAGTCCGCTACTGGGAAAATATCCTGAAAATTTTGTGTATCTGGTGTAATCCAAACCCAAGTTATGAGGGTTCAAAATATCGACGAAACTGTAGTCTGGTAGTGCCCTTGCGCTTCACTTAGCTCGTCTTGGCGGGGCACTACCGTGCTCCCAGATAAGAGCTGTCGCAAGATGACACTTCCTTTTTGCAGAATAAAATTTTCAATACATACTAAAAAATGTAATCTTTCCCCCTTACTAATAAACGCTGTATAAGCTTTGAATAGTTATACAGTGTTTTGTTCCCGTCACACAAGTGACATTTTTAATTCGATAGGAGGAGACAAAACACTATATAACTATTCAAAGCTTATACAGCGATTATTAGTAAGGAGGGGGTATAAGTTTAACATTTTTTGTGTTTTAATTGTAAACCCCCCGTAACACAGTAAACAGACTGGATGGTAACCAGTCTGTTCACTCTTTAGGCTAGGACTATATGATCCGGAATCCGGCGAGCCCGAGAAAATTCAGAGCACTGAAAGTAAAACTCTGCGCTAATAGAATAGAGTTGAAAATCGAAATGTCGAGTGTCAAGCTGTCTATATAATATGACAATGATATTTGTCTAGATACTTGTGTGTTCGATTTGCAGGTCTATTGTAATAGCGCAGAGCTATATCTTTAATGTTCTGAATTTTCGCCGGTCTTACGGATCCCTTTTATAACCATACTAAGATGGTCAAATGTAGGTAGGTACCTGGAGTACTCTCTCGTCTTGCTGTAGTCCTTCCTGCCGACGTTGAGGCACTTGAGCGGCGCCTTGTACGTGCAGTCGTAGTCGCCGTAGTCGTACACGGGCGGCTCGTCTTGGAACTGAGGGGGCGGGGCGCTCGCCTGGAATACGCACACAGATTTATTTTCTTTATGACGAATACACAATTGCACACACACATATTTGACATGGGAGAGCCATGCATTGCGATATTGCATTGCGTTACGATATTATATCGTCTCTGGCTCGGGATCTCTTATTTATTGATAACTTGGAACTGAGGGGGCGGAGCGCTCGCCTGGAATACACACACATATTTATGACGAATACACATATATACGTGGGAGAGCTATTATACATTGGGATATTGCATTGCGTTACGATATTATAATATTCTCTCTGGCTCTCTCATTTATCGAGAGTTAAGACGAATCGTAATTTTTGTTATTCAACCCAACAATCCCATATGTTCATAAGTTCTTAAGACTAGTAAATTTGTTACACAGACATCTATTGACTAGCCCACGCAAGTCTCATCGTCTGCATAGAAACCAAGTGTTTCATTATTTTTCTACCTACTGTGACGTCACAAGAGCGATTTAGTGATGATAACTCCCCGTCCCCGAGTAAACGATTCAATGGCCGCCCCATCACGTTTTTTAGTTTTCGTTTGATGTTTGGCACCGAGAATATTCGAGAGGAAATGGCGCTGAAGGAAATAAATTTTGCTCCTCTTTTACACGAAAAGTTACACGCGAAGTACATAGACTTGCATGGTCTAGTCAATTAATGTCTGTATTGTTTTTATAATGTTAAAAATTGCTTCTTTAAATGATGTCTTATCTCAAACAACAAATTCTGATTACATTACGTTAATTACAGTACGTAGTTTTACATTACCTGGAAGTGTATACCGACGCGCGAGGGCGTGTGCGGCGCGTGCGGCACGGCGTGCGTGTGCGCGTACTGCGGCGGCGACGGCGCGCCATCTTGGAACTGCGGTGGCGCCGAAACGTACACCGGCTCAGCGCCACCCCCGCCGCTTGCGGGCCACGCGTACCGGCTGCGGGAACAACAGGGTTACAACATCTGATTCTAATCCATCTAAATTGCAAACTTCATTAACGTCTTTTGTAGAACTTCGAAAAACCCAGCTGACGCGTTGACTTATGCGTCAAATAGCTAGAATAAACTATAATAGGCTACTTGACTCACATTTAATTTCATACATTGAAGGAGTATTTCCTTTAGTACCTACCTACTTGGCTTAGGAAAACGTATTCTAGCGATATCATAAATTAAAAGCTTCAGATTGATAAATAAAGTGACTGAGCTGAGCGGACTATAGCACATATTACAAATAGTATTAGTATGACGTCACAGCACAGATAATTATCAACCAACATGGCGAATAGTGATTTCGGCGGTTTTTTAAAAGTGTATTTTTAAAATATTTTTTGTAGGTTTTTAGGTTTCAAAATAATGTATTTTTTTCTGTGTAATCGAACAATTATGAAGCGTTTAGGACATAAATAAAAACAACGTTAAGTAGCCTATTGTGAAGTGTACGCAGTACGCACCTTGGCCGAACGTCGTGCGCGTGCGGTGGCGCGCTCCGCTGCGTGTAGTGCCCACTCGAGCCACCAGAGTCTCGCGCAAACGACGACCCGCATCGACTAGAAAATCAAATAACTATTATGATAAAATTACTTCACAGACTATACTATACTACAGACAGACACAGAATTACTACACATTAAATACATAGAGAAATGTTAAAACATTTTTATTCAATTTAATTATTGACTGACCTATTGTAGGACTGATAGTTCTCTTCGCCGGGTGAGGGGTGCTCGGAGAACGCATCGCATGAAGACATCATAGAAGAGTGGTTGGATCTGAAGTGAGTAACCCATTCTGTTATCATATATCTAACTATAAAAGCTAAAGAAAAATTTTTTTTAGCGGCGTTGTGCACTTTTCTTGGGATGGATAAAATTTTTTAAACTCGCGTCAGGACACGTAACCTGATCGAAAAACTTACAACTGTTTGCTGTCTTAGTTCCCTTACGCGAGCATAGCATGAAACTATTTTAGTTCGTATCTTTTAACCTAGATGGCGGTTTTTCCGATTTCATGTTCAAATTTTCTTTAGCCGGCACTCCCGGAGTGCAACCCGTTATTTTATTATAATTTTTATCATCATTCACACATCCTTGTGTTAACCTCACCTCGTGCCCTTCGATGAACAGGAGGCGGTGCGGTGGTGCGCGGAGTGGCGGCGGCGGCGCGGCGACCGCCCCGTCGACTCGGAGCCCACCGCCGGGTTCACACTGAAACAGATTATAAAATATATTGAAATAACTACACAAGCATAAACATGTACGAGGAATAGTGGTGATACTAATGTACACTCAGCAAAGTTGCCGCTCGACCAGACATAAGGCTATATTTGCTTACGCACACATACAAAACACATACTCACTTTACGGTCAAGCACACGACGATGTGTGCGTTAACCGATCACGCTGTTATTTCCTATGTGCTTAAGAATTTTTGAGGCATCCCAATTCCCAGTACAAGGGAAAATTTTCAAAAACTGGTCGAACTGGGAACTTTGCTGAAAGTACGTTCATCTTACCAAGAAATTAATACAGAAGGAGTTAATCGAAACCGGTCGTGTTTATATATAAATTATTGTAAAAATCAAAAGTGTGTATAAAAAGTTATGTGGTATTATTATTATAACAATTTAGATTTTAGATGATAAATAATTACAAAAACATACTATTCTAAATAAATTATTATATTATACATATTGCAATACTAACGGCTCGGGATATCCATGCGCCTGCGCATGTAGGTCCGGCAGCGACTTGTGGCTGTTGATGTTGGCGGCGTCGCCCTCGCGCGCGCTCGGCGCCGAGTGCGAGTTCGACCTGTAAGAGAGACTTAAGTTATTAAGCATTTAAATGTTACAAAGTACAAACAAAAAGGGTGGCTTTATTGCTATGCAGTCATTTCCGAGCAACCCACAAGCAGGAAACTATTTACATATTATTAAATATGAACAGACCGTAAAACAAACAATTCGGTATAGCGTTCAGACACAATTCTAGCGATTTACTTGCTATTTACGCCACAGATATATAATTTTTCTGTGTATTTCTCCGGACTGCGACTACAACTTTTGCTTACGATTTGACGATGCTTCTGTTCATTTCGCATATTATTAAGATGCATCATGTTGTATGTGTCACCGTAAAATTGTAAAAACCATTAGATTGTAAAATAACTAACGAGATTAGAGAATATGTCGAAAGATTCATAACTATATATTTATAATCTAACAGAAAATAATGTGTTAAATTATAGGCAGAATATTCACATCCGAAGTCTATCAACATTTGACAATTACACTTGTTATATTACAATCTAGCGGTTTTTACAATATTACGGTGACATACGCATTTAATTATACTGACCTGATATATCTGGGCGCGGAGTGGGCATACTCCGCGGGCGGGCTGATGGTATCGAGCTGGTCACCGCTGCGGGACAGCTCCGGCAGACCATCGCGGGGACTCGACTCAGGGCTCGCTGGAATATACAGACATGTTCTTAAAAAGCATTTAATTTAAGAATAAGGCTAGACGATTGAATTTTTTAATTGCATAAATGAATAGTACTCTTAATATGAGTAAGTTCTCAGAAGAAACAGTATATTTAATACATATACTGTTTTTTCAACAATTATATTTTTCAAAGGTACAGCGATTTGTTTACAAACTGTGACGTCACGGTTAGGAGAAAGTATATTATGAAATATATGGCCACAGGAACATATTTGTAAATATCTCCGACATTTGTGCTCCGAAAATATCTCCGAAAAAAAATAGTGATGTAATTTAATTTTGTATGTAATAAAATACCAAATTGCATTCCCCGATATTTTTGACTCATTTGTTTAACTGTATTCATGACAATACTCACGTATAGAATACGCGCTTTTCACGACCACCTCGGGCCGTTGCCGGGGTATGACAAACGATTCGGGGAAAAAGACCCGCGCGTCACCGAAGCTGTGCCGGTTTCGCTCGTCGCGGTGGCCCCCTGAGGTTCCCGACGACGACGTGCCCGAATACGCCCCTGACGTGTGCTGCGACCGCTCCCGCTCGGGGTACGAGTCTTTCAGCCGCCGGGACTCGGAGAACAGCTTTTGCGCTAAAAAAAAGTATTGTTTATGAATATCGCTAGCTTTTACGCGCGTACATTATCCCGCGGGAACACTCCTTTTTTGGGATAAAAAATATCCTATGTCCTTTCCCGGGTCCCAAAGTTTGTCAATACCAAATTTCATAAAAATCGGTTCAGCGGTTAAAGCGTGAAGAGATAACAGACAGGCAGACAGACAGACAGACACACTTTCGCATTTATAATATTAGTATAGATTAGTATAGATGTCTTGAGTAAAATGTCGACTTTACCGAGAAAGATTTTAAAAATTATAGTGCTAGTTTAAGCTGACCAGAAAATTAAAAAATGCGCATGATGGCGCACACTTTTTTATTGAAGGGACACTACGAAATGCTGGGATGTAATTGATTATAGAAGCTTTGACATTAACGACATTTCAATTTAGTTTCGCGAGCCGCAATATGGCGGGCCGCGGGGTTTTCTATGCCTACTGGTCCCTATACCTACTGGTACTCCCGCTGTGTATGTGTGTGTGGCACGTGTACTCACAGACGTAGGGCGGCGGGTAGACGTTCTCCCTGCTGTCGGAGTGCTCCAGCAGGCGGCGCAGCGTGTTCTGCAGCCCCTCCCCCGCGCTCACCGCTCGTCGACTGCCGGTGATGCGCGTCGTCGCATCTACGAGCAAAATATTAAGGTAAGATACCTCCGTCGGTATACCAGAAAGGTGTTAGGCTGGGACTTTGTGATCCGGAATCCGTAAGACCGGTGAAAATTCAGAGCACTGAAAATAGAACAGTGCGCTAATACAATAGAGTTGAAAATCGAACACATGAGTGTCGAGTCATGTCATAATATAAATGATGATTTTGAATGATGATTGGTGTCTGCAATAAGGCTGGGACTATATACTCCGCAATCCGGAACGCCGGTGAAAATCCAGAGCACTGAAAATAAAACACTGCGCTAATACAATAAAGTTTCGAAAATTAAAGCTGTCATTTATGACATTGACATTTGACTCACACTTGTGTGTTCGATTTTCAACTCTAAAATATTGGCGCAGAGTTCTATTTACTGTGCTCTGAATTTTCCCCGGCCCGCCAGATTCCGGATCATATAGCCCCAGGCTTATTTGCCGACATCGCACTGACACTAGTCTTTCTCGTTTGGCGGCTGAAGCCATCCAGTAATCCCTTCCTTTACAATGGGCAAACCTCTGTTTGCCCATTGTAAAGGGTCCCACTCACCAACAGTCCGACTGCAGTCTCTGGTCCTTTCCGGCAGCCTACCGTCCTAGGTCAATAGCGCCAACACACTAAAGCGATTTTTGTCTGCTTGCAACGCTTGCTGCCACTTTTGAGGCCACACACTATAGCAGTCGGGAGTCGGCGTTTTCGACTCAAGGCTATATACTGTCCGGCCGACATCTGTCGGCGCAGATCGGAATCGTCAAGCGGCCACACACTATCAGTTCTTAGTCGTCAGTCCAAAACCTTCAACGGAACTGTTAGTGTGTGGGCTATAGCGATTAACTGACAGATTTATATCGTCCGGCAAACTGTTAGTGAGTGGGGCGCTTAAGACAAACATAGTTAACAATCTCATTATACGTACAGGGGTTGCAGCAGACGTCGTTGAGCGCGCCCGAGCTGACCAGGTGACAGCCGCCTGCGGCGATCGCCTGGCTCAGCCCACTGCTCACCTGGAAACGACGTAGTCATGTGATACCACAGCCTTACAGAAAACCGGCGTCATAAGCAATTTACGCTTTTGGTATTTTTGGCCTTTAGACGGACAATTGAGGGGAATATATGAATTCAAGAAAACCAGTAATCACTATAATATGTTCGCATCTAAGCTGCCCACTCATAGATTGTTAATAACGTTTTGGCATTGATCGAGTAACCTTTTATGATTAGAGATATTAACATATCCAGCCGACTGTGAACCTCCTAATTGTAAGATCTTGCCTGACATCATCTACCCATAATTATTATTATATTTGATTCTTATCCTATTACTATTTAGCATAACACCATTTTTAACAATATTTGGAAAATATAATCTACAATCTACGTATTATTTATTTAGAGCTACTACGTATGCTCTTTTCTTTCCACCCTTTAAAAACTCTGCAAGCGTAAGAAAAGTATGCCCACCAAAGAGATGGTTTCTTTCTGCCAAATATACCAAAATAAGAAATCAATAAAGAAAATTAATCATTTTGTCCATGTTAGTATTTTTATTCATGTGAAGACCAAACACATTTCTACGGTGTTGATACAACGCGCGTGTTACGGGTGTCCATAGGCAGCAATGGTCTGTTTATTTATGTAACTCGTAAGCCACACTCACCCTCAGCGGCAGTTCCTGCTTCCTATCGAGCACGGTCTCGGACTTGACGTAGAACGCCTTGGTCTCCGCCAGCAGCTCCACCGCGGACTTGCGCTTCTGCTGCGGCTGCGGCGCGCGCGGCGCGGACATCTCCTTCTTGCGCGGGAGCTTGAAGCTCGCGAACAGCGAGTCCGCCAGACGACGCCTGTAAAATTTACCCACGATAATTAATTCGGGTTCATATCTCGAGATAAAAAATACGGCCGGCGGCTTCCGTAAATGGATCCAATATGAGAAGGCTTATATTCATGCAGGTGTCCACATAGCCATTGACAAGTATCAGGTATATCCTTTCTTGGAAGGTCAGAAATCTAATCAGCTGGGAAGTATTTGTATGCTGCAGTAATTCATTCATTCAAAGTTCTTAAGTAATTGGTATGTGCGCAGAAGTGTCTGGGTGACTCAAAAGACACTAAGTTCACCTATGCGGTAACAGAATACAGTACTTAGCAATTATTCACCTAGGTGACTACAAGCACATAGAGTACGCGGCAGGTACCTACCTAGGTGGTGACTCAAAGGACCGCGAGTAGGACGCTGCGGTCGCGGCGCCCTCGAACTTCTTCCGCACCTCCTCGACCTTGGCCCAGCCGTCGTGGTTCAGGCGGCGCGCGGGCAGCGTCTGCGCCGCATGCTTGGCCAGCTGCTCGCGCGTTCGCTGCACGGACACCTCAGGGAGGGGGTCGCGCCGCCGCGGCTCGCATCGCTCCTGCCGCCGCCGCAGCGACAGAGTCGCCGACGAGTAGTCCTCGTCGTCCAAGCACCTACGATACAGAGGCTTTTATTGAGCTGCCCTAATCAATTATGTGGTTTATATGAGAAAGAAATAGAATTAAACTAAAAGAATATGACATTACAGATGAAAATTTACTTATGTTTTTTTTTGTAATGAACCAGGAAACGAGCAGACGGATCGCCTGATGCTAAGCGATTACCGCCGACCATGGACACTGGCAACTGGTGTTTCGACTTGCGTTCCTGGTCCTTAAAATCCCCAATCTCCCACCCCTTGAGCCTCCGATAATCTCACTCACGCGGCGAAACCCAACGCAAGCTTTATTTTACACCGGATTTCTGTGAGGTCGTGATATCCATCCGGTCGAGCCGGCCCATTCATGCTAAACCGAAGCTCCCACAGTCAAGAGTTGTAGTTTATCTACTACAGTTTAGTCTGAGCAGTGAG
Organism: Glaucopsyche alexis; assembly: GCA_905404095.1. Lineage (NCBI taxonomy): Eukaryota > Metazoa > Arthropoda > Insecta > Lepidoptera > Lycaenidae > Glaucopsyche > Glaucopsyche alexis. Next base: position 30,647,207 of record FR990043.1, on the reverse strand, counting down.
CAGGAATATAGAAAAAGCTCACGAAACCAAATTAAAATTTCATTCATTTCAAATACATTATTTGAGATTTAACTAATTATGTCCCAGCTTGTCGTAGTGTTGTTACAATAAAAAAAATAAGACGGTTTTTTTTAATTTTCTGGTAAGTCTTTACGTATATTAGTGCTCGTGAATCTACAGTCGTCAACAATAAGTAACATCTGATAAAGGAGATCCTTTTTTACTTATTATATTAAAGGAGATCCTATTTACGTCTGTGCCTATCTAGGCACAGACGTAAATATTATAGAGGAGGCATTTGGATGAAAAAGTGTATCCAGTTAAATGGCCCCACTTTTGAGATTTTTGGGGCCATTTTGACATTTAATGTATGGTGAAAAAACAAGATGGCTGACATTTGAAGTATGGTTAAAACCAAGATGGCGTAACTTTTTACTGTATGAAGTTTTGTGCTGTCAAATGTACGACTATTTTAAGTTTTGAAATCTTTAGATCTATGTTGTCTTCCTGCACATTACCTAGCGGGCTGCGCGAGGTGCGAGCGGCAGGGCTGGTAGCAGGAAAGGGCGGCCATGCCGGGGGCGCGCGCGCCGGCCCTCTACCATCGCTCACCACGCCGCCCGCCGCGCCAACCGCGCCAGCCGCGTCTGGAACAACAAACGGGGACTGTTACGGGACCTGTTACTGTAACTGTTACTACTGCTATAATATCAGTACAAAGTGATAGGGACACGGTACGGTATGATGCAATCCTACGACTATCATAAATGTTAAAGGATGGATGGAATGGGTGGATAGATGGATGATGAAATTTGGTAATTGTTAGTGGTTTCAGCTCTAGATTAACTCATATGCTACTTTTACTCCCGAAAAAAAAGAGTGTTCCGCGAGCAAAAACTAGTAAAGAATAAACAAATATAGGCATGAGATACAGGTTTCCCCTGTCTGTAAAATGTAAATTGATGTTATATTTTTCGTAGCAATCTCATAATTATGATAACTCTTATGTAACTAAGACCACATAAAGAGAACACAGTAGAGAATAGCCACGGTTACACCTACGTTTAATATTCAAAACTCTGACAGACAACTCGTTCACCGAATTTGTGACTACAGGAAGGTAGATTATAACCATATATATCCTGAAACATAATCATAAAAGCAGCAAGCGCATCCTCATAAACGAACAGGTTCAGTAGGCAGGTGGCCTAGATCCGTTTTAGGCACTGCACCGGTCACCGCCCAACAATACATTGACCTACTGTCCTCCAAAACTATAAAATACAGACTGAAACTAATTAAATGGGACGTTATTGTTACTTTTAACTGGCCACACCGCACACGTGCCTACTCTACACGCACTCACTGTGTAATCGCCGAGCTGAAGTCATCTAAACTGTTTAAATTGGTTCAATATAGGTATTGATATTGACATTTGACTCGACGCTCGTGTGCGTTTTTCAATTCGGTTTTTAGTTCTGTTTTTCTATTTTCTGTGCTCTGAATTTTCTCTGGCGTTCTGGATTCTGGGTCATATTATAGTCCCAGCTTATAGGCATGAAACGTGATAACTAGCTAATTGGTAGTAAATTTATTAAGATTTAAGTAACTGTGAACCAAAGTATAAACTTTATTTTTAGCGATACAACACGATTCTTAAGCTCACATATTAAGTCATAAGTAGGGAATGTTATTATTCGACAAATTTTACTATTCGAATAATTCGAATAATGGCTAAACACTATTCGAATAAATTCGAATAATTCGAATAATACGAATATTGGTAATAAACTTTAAATACAAGTAATATAATGCGTTTATATATACCTGCATATTTAGTAATATTCAAATGCGAAGTGTTTCACAAATTACTCTAAAAAAATCAACGTTTTTTAACAAAAAAATCTTATTTAAAATACTAAATTGCAATAACTTTTTAAAACTATTAACACATGAACGGTTTAGGTCTGGAGTAGACCATAGATTTGGTTGCCAACTAAGTGGTTTCTGCCAAAAAATAAGGAAAAGATCCTCTAAGGGAGAGCATTTTTGGGGTTTGTTTTAGAGGTTCGTATTTTCTGGTTTTTAATTGAGTCAAGCTATTGATCGATTCAACATAGACAATCAATTTAAAAAGTCAGACCTATAGTCTGACTTTTTAAATTAAGTTTTTGTTAGTATAATTTAATATACCCATAAAGAACATTAATATTACAGAACATATTTTTTATTGTTTAAGATTGGAGAGAAATATATTTGCAGAGTTGGAACATTGCACAGAAATCGAAATGCACTGTAAATAGTGCTCTGTTCTAATATAATGCAGCCGAAAACTCTAAACACACGAGTATCGTGCTGGCATAATGGTCTGCTCCAGACATAATCGGTACATGTGTATATAAACCGTAGTAACAATAAGTAAACAAGATAAACCGTCAAAATAAAAAGCACTCAAAAAAGATTTTAATGTTATGTTAACGTAAAAGTATGGACGTCATTTTTTCTTAACACTACTGTGGACGTGGAGTCTCACAGGCTCCTATATGCACAGACATTTTATTGGGGAATTTGCATATAAGATCACTTTTAAAGTGAATTAGTATTAAAGTTACGGGACTTAGCAATAAAATAACGTCCTTATATATACAACTTTATTTAAAAAAAAATATAGAAATACAAAAATCAAAAGCTATGTCACTTTTCAGTCTAAATCTACTTAGGTTACATTTTTAGGTAATAATAACATCAAAACTTCTTCCTATAACAAAATGAGTCTTTTTTTCTTAAAATATAATATATAAGAAACCAAAAACACAAAACATGTACTTCAGGTAACAAATATAAAAAAAATTGACAACAGTCTAATAACGTAAATTTATTGGAAGTCAGTACACCAAAGTTTCTTCTCCTAGGTCCTGGTCCAGGTCCTGATCTTGGTCCTAATCTTAATCACTGACACTTTCATGATTTTGTAGCAGTTCAGAGCGCAATATAAAAAAAATCTTCAATATTCTCTTCATTGTCAGACTGATCGGAAGCTAACAACAACTCACTCACTTCTTGTTCGAAAGATGGATCTCCTGCACTTAAATTTTACTCGCAGAACCCTGAACAGAACTCTTAGATGGTATTTTTGATTAAGAACTACCGGCTTTATTGTTTTTTGAGATTTTGTACTAGAAAATGTGGAATAAACATAATCACCCATATAAAATATATTATAGGGCAACAATGGACGTGTAGCCTGACAGGCTCCGGTCAATATTTTCACTGTCATTACTTACTTGATATTCATCGGAAGACGCAACCTCCAAACTCGTTGGTAGTTTTACAACTAAAACAAAAGCTACTGAGCCACTCAACCGCGGGGAGTGGGTGGAAGTAGGTGAAACTAAGAAAATGAAAACATCGAGTAGCCTGTGAGACTCCATGTCCATACTTAAAGGTTAACATAACAAAAAACTTCATAGTTGGCAAAAAGTGGGTGGAAAATCTTTAAAACAAAAATAACCTTTTTCCATTTTCAAATTAGCCATATTTTTGGTCTCTTTATGTTTTCATTTTTTTCTTGCACGATGACACTTATTACAAAAAGGAAGTTAGGTCAGGCAGAAGGCATCAGTGCAGAAGTAGGCATCATGCGTTTTACTGCAACAACGGAGTGTGTCACGTTACGAACCGATCAGAAGATAAAGCGACGGTACAAAGAGACTGAAAAACATTTGACAAGGCCGTGCAAGACTTTAATGGCAGACTCAGTAATAATAGTAATAAGAAGACTTGCTTAAGTAAATCTGAAACCCTTAAAGACCGAGGCGAAGAAGGAGTGGTCTAACCTCGAGACCAATCTCGAGAGCCCTAGTATCGAGTAGCAACACTGTGATACGTCCGTGAACACATACAAAAGGATGAACGAGAATGGTCCAGAATTTTGATCTCAGATGAGTGGATTTACTCACTTTAACTTCACAAGTTAAAGTGAAATTCTGAAGGGAGGCTAAGTAAACGTGACCTGGTAGGGGATATCTTCAAGCCTACTTTTTATATAGAGTTCAGTATGCTCAGGCAGAGAACATATTATACAATGGGCTGGCATATCTTCAGGAATCCGCACTGAGTATGTGGCCATGACAATTGGACCTCTACCTGGAGAAAGATATGGTCAAGAGATTCTTAAAGATTATCTTTAATGTCCTCACCTCAACCCGATTAAGTATACCCTGAGAAGAGCTTAGAAAGCTAGTCAGAAGCCACAAATTATCACCTACAGTTAGTACCCTCACAGCACTAAAACACGCCCTGATATAAGAATGTGAGAGAATATTGCATAATTCGGCTCCAAAACCTCGTTTTCAGTATGACAAGCTGTTGTCAAAGAGTTATTCAAAACCGCAATTTTATATAACATGTAAATTTAGTCTTTAAGACTAAGATTAAAATTGTTAATTTTTGTTTAAACATAAAAATAATATACTGATATATATATTTCATTACTTTTAAAGAAAACTGATATATCTTGTTATAATATTTTGAAAAGTATGAAATTTTAAACGATTTGTATTTAGTTTTGCAGGCCAGTGTAATACTGTAATAATCAACTTAACTATTATTAGGTATCCTTTATCGTTTCACTCTGTTCGTCCGCCTGTCTCTCTTTCTATCTGCTCTTCTAGCTATATTGCGTCTAGATATCAGTTTTGGTTTGATACAAAAATATAATTTTATTATATAGTTAAGTACACTTCACATGTATGGAAAGCCGCCCCGGCTTTCCATAAATGTGAAGTGTATGTTGAATATTATGTCTTTAAAATAAAAGTTTTATACATGACTTTTACAAAGTCAACCACTTCCAAGTAATCGGCCTCCAAATTGGTTTCACCCACCTCTGTCATTTCTGAACTATGAAGATTAGGAACTTACAATTTTCTATGCTAGTAGATCATGGTAAATTCTCTTTAGGAAAGTTATTTTAAATGAAATCGAACAGTAAGATAGTAAGTACAGTGTAGTAAAATCTGTTTTAGAATATTATTGACGACAATATTAATAAATAATAAAAATAATGTATTAAATAACGAAACTTTTCCGGCTTATATTTAAGTTTATTACTACTAATAACATATTTTTGAAAAATAAATAAAATATTTTTATTATTCGTTTTATTCGAAATATTCGAATATTGAACCCAGTCATATTCGAATAATAAAATCGTCGAATATTCGAATAAAACGAATATTCGAATATTCGAATAATATTCCCTAGTCATAAGTCATAACACATTAAAACTTAAAACTTAGTTAAATTATTTCAAACCTTTTGCCTAATTCAAAAGATACAACGACATGTTTTAATAGATGCTAAAGAAATAATAGGTTACATACATAATGCAGTGGTAGGCTCTTCAGCTCACATCACGACGATGTCATGTACGGCGACAAACAAACTCGGTGTACCACTTTTGGACCTAATATTGCCATAATCATAAGATGGCAATAAGGTACTACATCCTGCTAATATTATAAATGTGAAAGTTTGTGGGGATGTATGGATGTAATATGTATGTATGGATGGAAGGATGTTTGTTCCTCTTTCACGCAAAAACTACTGAACGGATTTCGATTAAAATCGGTATGGTAGTAGTTTGGGCTCTGGATTAAAACATAGGCTACTTTTTATCCCGAAAAAGTACAGACTACAGTGTTCCCGAGGAATACTATATTTACGCGGGCGGAGCCGCGGGCAACAGCTAGTCGGATGTATCGGCGACCGTACAATCTAGGTAACAGGTATAATCATAACACAGCCGACGTACAACTTAGGTAAGGGCGAGACCACACGGCGCGTTGCGTTAGCGTTGCGTCGACGCAGCGCTATCGCTTCGTCGATTTACATACTAAAAACTGTACCGTTCACACGGTGCGCTGCGTCGACGCAACGCTGTGACGACGCACGAACGACGGACAGCACCCCCCGAGACGAAGCGGGAGGGGTAACCACGTTACGTTTACGTCGCAACAACGCTGCGTTAACGAAGCGCCCGCGTGGCCGGCATTGCGTTAACATGTATGCGCTGCGTAGATACAACGCGCCGTATGAACTCGCCCTAACAGGTATAACCACAGCCGAGTAAACTCGAGTTTGTTGACAGCGTACGTTTGGAAAGTATTCAATCGAAAGTGCACGGTTTTTATCCAGTAATTAGATATTATGTGAAAAGCATACACAATGCGGCTCTATTGAGCTACCTTTTTGTCCGATCATCGTCTTTGGTATGCTTATGCAATTACTTTCACGAACTAGAAGTTAAGACGAATGCCGTGAGCTTACCTACGAGTCGTGACTAGAAACAAAAATGTCTGGGATATAATTCACTGTTAACCTTTATCAGAGACATAAATTCTGGGGTGAAATAGAAATCCGGAAAGCTGACATTTCTAATTACAAGAACTTCTATACGACTGGGACTATATAATATGATCCTGGGAAGTTCGGAGCACTCAAAATAGATCTCTGCGCTAACACAATAGAACTGAAAATCGAATGTACAAGTATCGAGTCAAATGTCAATGTCATATATGACAGCTCGACACTAGGTACTTCGAGTTTTAACTCTATTATTAGCGCAGAGTTTTATTTTCAATGCTCTGAATTTTCCCAGGCCTTCCGGATTCCGGACAACATAGTCGCTATGGCTATCCTATGGCTGTCGTTGTGGTCACTTATGAACATTATTACTATGATAAAAAGCAACATAAACTACGGTTTTAGTTATTAAACGGACATGAATATCAAGTATGTACCGTAAAACATGCCAACTTTGCCACATAGGATAACTTTGCCCTAAGATCCATTCTTAAGCAAATCTTTGATGTACAGAGGTATTTTAATATTATGGCAACATTTGTTTAATTTGGCAGAAAATAGGTTATATGACTAGTAACACTGACAATACCCCGTATTGCTAACTTTATTCAGTAACTTGTTGGAACTTGTGAAAAACGGTACGTATTTTTGCGGGCAAATTGTGGTGCAGATTTGTAAGTGAATTGTGCGTGATGGTGAAACCACAGGCTAGTTTGCTTTTGATATATTATAAAATAATATCTATAGAGTATTATAGTGATAATGTAATTAATCAGGGAATTATAAAATAAAACTTATGATGGTGGGCAAACTAACCCAGCAGTATTCCGATCATCGATTGACAACATTGCCCGGTATCAAAAAATCCTTAGGGTTGTCAAATTGGACATTTTTAAATACTTTTAGTATTTACTAAAAATCGATGTTATTTTTTATTACTGTATGCCTTGCTCAGTAATCTACACTAACATTATAAAGAGGAAAACTTTGTTTGTATGTTTGTTTGTTTGTTTGTTTCTTATTTAAATATTATGATTACCATTACCATGTGTCTTCATTGGTTAAATTAATTTAAGGAGTTTGGTGATAGGGTAAAGTAGATACCTACTATAAGATGCTTGGATAGTTATCATCTAGTATATTACGTATTATTTGAACTTAATTTGTATTTCATATAGGTACACAAAAACCTAAAATTGTTTATTTAGATTTTTTTAAGTAAGATTTTTAATAAATGTTACATATTATATTGATTTCATTTTGCTTTTTTGTTTATTTAAACACTACATTTATAATATATTCCTGATATTAATGTAAAAGATAATTAAGTAATTTTATAGATATGTGGCAGCCCTAATGCTCTTACAGACCAAAATGCAAATTGTATGGAAAAGGAAAAAAATGTAAGGGGAACATTGCCCAGTCAATTTAGTAGGATATTATTCGCGATATCGTTTAAATGTCTATAGTAAACGCCATCTTTTCCAAAATTCTTTTACTGGATTTTGATGCCACCTGCGCAAAGTTCATATTTGCGTGAAAAATCATGGTGGGCAATGTTGGCTACAAGTCCAGATAACTTTACCCGGCATGAAAATCAATCATAAATTGAATTAAATGAACAGAAGTAATGTTTTTGACATTCCTACACCTGCACATGTAGCCGTGTAGTTGCAGAGGGCAAAAAAAACTTACTTACTTAATACATTTTTTTTACAAGAATTAAAATTATTCGAAAAAATCTGGCAAAGTTGGCATGTTTCGCGGTATGTACTTATGTTACAATACCTAGAATGTGCTATTCGAGTCTCCCACAAATGGATCAAGTGAAACAGGTATTGCTGAGTGCTAATATTTATTTATCGGATTTCAGTCGTTTCCTAGACGTGTTGCGCAAGCTCTACACACATTTTGCCAACTCGTTGGATAGGTCTTGTGACAGATGACAGGTCTGGAATAGGGGACGACTACAAGTAAAATATTAAGTTTAAGCTGCTTGACAAACGTAAAAAAATATAAAATTTTATGTGTTGTTTAGTAATTACAATATTAGATACATTAAAAAAATACGTACAAAAAAACATTCATTATCGTAAGTATGAACACAAACGCACAAATTTCGGAGATATGTATTTACAAATATTATGTTCATGCGGCCCAGACACTTTTATCTAGTCGTGACGTGACGTCACAGTTATTGCTGCGACTTTTGTATGGAGCGTTTTCACGAGACTTTTTTCTTCACAGAAAGAGAAATTGAGTCTAAATTATAGACCACTTTGAAACACGACGATAGAAACTGACAAACCATAGTGTATTGGTAATTTGTTACTGTCTCATTCCACCAACAATGCAAAAGTCTAAGGTATAAGGTACCATATGTCAAAAAGTTATGAAATCTCATGTAAAACCAAACTTCTTACCTGCGACTTTTGTATGGAGCGTTTTCACGAGACTTTTTTCTTCACAGAAAGAGAAATTGAGTCGTCTAAATTATAGACCACTTTGAAACACGCCGATAGAAACTGACAAACCATAGTGTATTTTTAATTTGTTACTGTCTCATTCCACCAACAATGCAAAAGTCTAAGGTATAAGTAGCGGATAAATAAATATGTTGATGAAAATGCAATCTTAGGTTTAAACTTAGAGATCTACACAGTTTGAACTTGAAACTATAATCCTTCGTGCTAACTGGCAAAGGATTTAATAAATAACTTAACCAAGAGTGTATCAGGACATGTCTAATTAGGGTTTGGTAACTATCTTCAAAAGTAATCGTCCGATCTCGCATCAGCCAAAGATGATCAGTCAGCTAATGACTAATCAGTCGTACAAATATTTTTATTCGTAAGGGGGTTAAAAATATTTCAAACTCCACATAACGCTGAAAGTTTAAACTGCAGTTAAACGACAACGGAGTTTTTAATGGAGCGCGTAATGCACCATTTTTAGGGTAGCAAAAAAAAATAAATAACCGCAGCAGACTCCTGCCAACAATACAGAACTATTAAAATATCTCCGTTAGCAAACAGGTACGACTACGGGCCGAGAACGCGGGGATTGCGATACAGTTAACCAATGTATAATATTATATCTACATATTTTGCGAAACATGTTGCATTGAAGGATAATAATTTGTAGAATTCCTAATTAACAAAACTTCTGCATGTTAGTTATAAAACTTTACTACTAAAGTTTTTTAAAATACCACGTTTAAATTAAGTAAATAGAGGATATTTGAAATACACAGTGTATTTTTATCCGAATGAGATATTTTTACCCAACATTAGGCGGTACTGTAGGCCTAATAATATTATTGGCATTATACGAGTAAATACCTAAAATGTTAGTACTTTACAGAAAAATAACATGATTAACATGTCATGACAAATCTCACTACACATGGACCCCTCGCACTGACGCGGATTTAAAGGTCACGCGACCACTGCTCAGTATCGGCCGCGCGGTTATGAATCGACGTTAACTATTTTATAGGATAATTAATCACGCTCCTTAAATATATTTTTGTTTTGATGTCATTCTGAATAAAAATGTAACGAAGTAGAGGCCAAATTTTGTAACCGCATTAAAGCTTCTACTATCAGTTACTTATTCAAACAATCAGATTAACCTAATTAAAATGGGTTTCAACTTCTAGCATATTCTATACCCTATAGGCACAGATTAAAGAAATACGAACAGATAAACAGCTACACAGGTAGATTTAGATTCGATTGCACTACTATCTATAAGCATACGGTGTGGCCCGTGTGTTCACGATTGTGTGGAAAAAATGTGTGCCGTTGCCCTTCACCGTCAAATTTCATTCTCTCTACGTAAGAAGTATATACTCAATTTACTCTAAATTTGCACCTTGCAACAAAGTCACAACAGCTCATTGTTAAATTTTACAGGAGGGAACTTTTAAGATTTTTTCACATTTATTTCATGGTTTTTTATAGTAGGCTTAGCCTACTATATATTATAGCCTACTAAGGTTTAAGCCTACTATAAAAAGTGATCCAGAAATCATGAAATAAATGTGAAAAAAATCTTAAAAGTTCTCTCCTGTAAAATTTAATAATGAGCTGTTGTAACTTTGTTGCACCGAAGGTGCGCTATGTTTATTTGTGCTCTATGTCTCCATGCAAATAATATGTCGCATAGCACTGGCCAGCAAGAAACTCTAGAGTTCTGGGTTGCAAGTTTAAAAAAATTGGAAATAAAATATAACTGCGGTAGTGTGACCCAATTCTCAAGATGTGCCGAGAGCTCCACTGTCTCCGAATCCGAACACGATATTATTCAAATAGGAAGCGAATGGAAAATGGCTTTATTTGCCGGGGGTTTTTATTCATTATTATTGAAATATAGTTTTAGAATACGAGGAGGAAAATTCAGAACATTTATCATCATTAATTTATAGCCAAAAGGTCAGTTCACACCGCGACAATACGCGAATAGCGTCGCGGCGCTGCATTTTACATAAGATATTATATCAAAGAGACTAGGTACTCAAAATAGGGGATCGGACAACATCTGAAATATGTAGTTTCGTTAATATATTCAGAAATATTGAGGCATTACTACTTGGTAAATGTAAAAAAATATATTATTTTATATGTAGTTTACTAATTAAGTACATTTAAAAAGTACCTTACATACATATAATCACGCCTTTTTCCCGTAGGGGTAGGCAGAGTCGCAGAGACCGCCTCTTTCCCGTAGGGGTAGGCAGAGACCACTTCTTTCCACTTGCTACGATCCTTACATACTTGTTTCGCTTCGTCCACTTTCATTCTTACCATCCATTCCTCCTCTTACATTCAACGTAGCGAAGCGGCTCTCTATGGGCCACTTTTCGCCTCCGCGAGAAACGAGACGTGATGGGTGGCGAACCACATGTATAATATGTATATGTAAAAAGTACCAAAAAAAATTTTTTTTTGCGAAATTGGTAAACAAAACCTACTTACATCATTAGTTTACTCACATCATATACAAAAACATTCATTATGGTAAGTATGAACTTAAACGCACAAATATGGGAGATATTTACAAATATGTTCCGGCGGCCATATACTTCATATACTATAACCTACAAGTGACGTCATTTGTAGGTCGACTTTAATATGGAGCGTTTTTAGGAGGCTCGCGAAATTTTTTATACAAATCGCTGTACCTTTGAAAATATTGACTTTTGATATACGGTTTCTTCTGAGAAGTTACTCATATTTAAGAGTACTATTCATTTATGCAATAAAAAAAATAGTCCGATTGCCTATTGAACTTTATTCACTACACATAAAGATCCCGCATTGGAACAACAAAAAAAATGTTGTTTCCAAGTTTGATTAGGACAATGCAGGCTGATCACCTGATTAGCTGACAAGAAAGATGATCCATGCGTCGGAAGGGCATGTAAAAAGTCGGACCTGCGCCTGATCTCGTCGTCAGTCGTGTCGGTTATCCGTCACACTGAGTTACGAGAGTAAAGGAAGAGAGTGCTCCTGTGTACTGCGCACACACTTGGACACTATAAAATTACTCCTGCGTAACTGGCTTGGTTTCAATGAAACCGGCCACCATCACCGATATCGGTGTGGGGGAGTTATATCTTTTTTTCATGTTTTTTCGTCTAAGAAAACAGGTTATCTACAATAAATTGTAATCTAGCTTTAAACCTAAAAGAGACAGCTGTACTGGCCAGTTAATTCACGTCTAGCAATAACATTTCACATAAAATCCTAAGAAACCTGTAGAGGCGAGTTTCTCTATAATAGCGCGCTGCGCCTCATAAACATTTCCTGCGGTGTAGGTAGTAGGTACAATTACTTTTCACTACATAATAATCGATCGAAGACAATCACGTTACGCTTTTATTACTCAGTATTTTTTACTCAGTCACGGTGAAGTCAGGGTCACTGGGAAACTCGTAACAGTTTTGTGAATCCGTCACGCATCATTCACACACGAGCGTGGGTATAATAATTAGCTGTAGAGGTGCCCTATGTGCTTGTATTATAGTTAACACATATTACGTGAAAATTGATTCCTTATATATTCGCTTATTATTATTAGGTATATATGTTATCATTATTCGCTCTGTCCGTCCGTCCGTCTGTCTATCTGTACGCGCTTCTAGCTTCTGTAATTATGAATATACATTGATGTTTGGTATAGTTATAGATTGTGTATAGATATCGGTTTTAGCATCATAAAATAACAATAATATATTTTATGGGGTGGTTTTAGGGGTGGTGGTAAAAATATTTTTTCATCCTATCCCGTCGTGTGGGGTATTGTTGAATACCTAGGTCTTCTATACATCTATACTCTATACAGATAAATAAAATTGAAGTGTCTATTTGTAATTTCAAATTAACAGCTTTTCACTTAATGCATATATGAAAGTATATTCGGTACTTACAATGAAATACCAATTTTTAAAATTTTTGTCTGTCCGTCTGTCTGTCTGTCTGTCGGTCTGTCTGTCTGTCTGTCTGTTTGTTCCGGCTATTTTCGCGGGACTTTCACTGGGAAATAGATGATGTTATAAGACTTATAAGGTCTAACATAGGCTACTTTTATTTTAGGATTTCGTTTAAAAAAAATAGAGTTCCGTTTCAGTTAGTTCTATGCAAACGAAGTTGCGGGCATCAGCTAGTTTAAAATAAAGATCTTATATGATTTTTTTACGAGTACGGCCTCAAAAAAATATTTTGAACAAAATCGGACAGTAACTTTTGAAGTAATTTGAAAAAACCCACGCGGTTATAGTTACGGAACCCTCCTTAGACATGTCCTGACATGCTCTTGGTTAGGTTTTTTTAGAGTACTTTGTCCAGACATTGAGAGGTGAGCTCGTATTACCGACTACCCTGTGTGACCAGTTGTCCAGAAAACAACACCACAGACAATGGCTGGCAAGGCCATGGGTAGTCTTTAATAGGCAGCTTGAGCAACAGGTTTACTTTACAACGGCTATTATTATAGTTAGTACTTAGTGCTATAGATCAAACTACTTTATGGTTTAATGCTCTATGACTTTAAAGTATGTAAGCTTGACGCTTGAGTAGGTATATCTATTATCTATTATGTGTTATTTTTTCCTGAAATGTCAATAATATTATACCTAAATCAATGATTTCGAAACTAAGGATCGGTTATGAGTGTTAAGACTTATAGACCAGGGCGGGTCTGGGCGTTACTATCTGTTTATTTCTTTGCATTTTCTGAGAACATTTACTATGGTAATATTTTTTACATTATCAGAAAGAAAAGATTTCAACGCTCAAAAAGCCCACCGACTTTTTAAAAAAAGCTGATATTTTGACGCGAGAATTTTCGATTGAAAATTAGGGTTAATTTTTCGATATTAAGTCAAAATAAGGTAAAAAATAAACATTTTAAATAAAAAAAAATACAGTGTATTTTCAACAAATTTTGTGAAAAAAAAAAAAATTTTTGTACAAGATAAAAATTAAAAAGCAACCTCAAGGTTATGTGAAAAAGTGTAAATACAAAAGACTTGACTTTGACTTTTTTCCATAGGACTTGTAGTTTTGCCGGAAATCCAGATAAACCGTTTTCTACCCTTAAAAACTCACCCCCTTCACTTCCCGACCTCAAATTGCCCGTAAATTATTTTTTCTTTTATTTTTGTTATATTCTCTTCCTTTTCCAATGGGTTTCATCCTATTATAAATTTATTTTGTTTGAAACAAACTTATCGGCACTGGTCTATTAAACTCTATTATGAGATATGACCAAATATTTCAAAACTAAGGAAGCCAGAAAAAACACTATGTAATGTTACATAGTTCATACGGCAATTTATACTTAAAATGGCTCCTGCGGGATAGATGCTGAGATTTGAGAATGAAGCTACTAGTAAATATATATATTGAAGAATATAAGAATACCTACCTATATAAGAAATTATAAAGGAAGTAAGTCAATCTGAATTTCTATCAAAGTGGGTTTTGTTTATTTAATTTCTAGGAAATTGCTGTCCACGAGCCAGACAGCCATATCTGTGTTACCTACAGCTGACTCTGCATTTGTATAATATAGAAAATGAGTTACAATTTGAATGCAAAGTAAGACAAAATTGTAGAGAACGTGCCGTGATGACACCGCATTCGATAGAACAACTAGCGACAACGCAATATTTTACCTATAATACTTAATCTTACTAAGTCTATTATAAATGTGGAAGTTTGTGAGGATGGATGGATGAATGTTTTGTTACTCATTCACGCAAAAAGCGCTGGACGGATTTAGAATTTGGTAGGGTAGTAGTTTAGGCTCTGGATTAAAACATAGAACAATAATTTATTCCGAAAAAGTACTGTTTTCCTCGTGGGATACCTGTACACGGGAGGAACCGCAGACAAAAGCTAGTAAGGTGACTTGGGGTAATTCCGACAGGTTTTCCATCGAGTTGACTATAGGTTTAAATGAAACAATGCAACACTATTTTTGTCATTATAAATGCATTGTAATTAATTGTCATATTATAAATTAAAACATTTAATTACATTCTGTCTTGTAGTCATAAAAAAACATGTTATTCCCGTGGTGCTTCCCCTTTAATTCTGACTTTTTTGTCATCACAATTTTTGCTGTCTCCCGCTTTGCTTGGGGAGGGAAACTGGAATACTTCCTACTCCTCCTACAATCTTCTGATTAATTTCGTTGCGGGTTCCAAGACAGATTTAGCATGTCCCCCGGGCACCCCTGAGATCATATCAAAGGGTTTTTGCAGTTGGTTACCACTGTCGATCCTGGCTACACAGGAGTTGCAGTGGTGGGTAAGTGTGGTGGGCCAATTGCCCGTTTAAAAAAATATAGGTTTAAGTTTTGGTCTGTCATTTAAAAATAATCAATATTTGAATAAATGAATGTATTTATTGAGTATATATCATTACTTGATGGCTAATTTGTCATAAATATTAAAATTATAAATGGTATATTTATTAATTAAATGTAGGGTTTTGTAACATAGTCATGATTTAATGATGTGGGGGAAATTACGACATAATGTGGGGGAATTCCGTAATTATTGAAATCTCGACTTTACAGAACCTGTGCATTAGGTATACATTGCATTTAATATCAATAAAAAACGATTATCTATAATAATAGGTTGGGGAAAAAGTCTTTTCGCATTATAGTATGTATGAACCTGTCATAAAATATCTTGGGCTATACCAATTGTATCTGGCTGATTTTGGTATCATTAAAAATTTTTAATTTTACAGAAGACAATTCCAAATTCAAATTAGGTAAATTTGAGATTTTCATTTGTTTTTATTATTGTTAAAATGAGTGATTCTTATGAAGAATTTCGATACATTTTAAAATTTTATTACAAAAAAGGTAAAAATGCAACACAAGCCGCGAAAAAAATTTGTGATGTTTATGGACCTAATGCAGTATCTGTGAGAGTAGCGCAAATTTGGTTTAAGCGTTTTCAATCCGGAAATTTTGATATCAAAGATGCACGTCGCTCTGGTCGCCCTGTTACGGACAAAACTGTTGCCATTTTTGAAAAAGTGGAGCAAGATCGGCATATTAGTAGTTACGATGTAGCTGAAGAACTGGGGATTGACCACAAAACGGTTTTGGCGCATTTGAAAAAAGCTGGGTACACAAAAAAGCTCGATATTTGGGTGCCTCATGAGCTCACTGAAAGAAATCTAATGAACCGTGTACTCATTTGTGATTCTTTATTACGACGTAATGAAACCGAACCATTTTTGAAGAAGCTGATAACTGGTGATGAAAAGTGGATCACGTACGACAAGAACGTGCGAAAAAGATCGTGGTCAAAGGCCGGTCAGGCTTCACAGACTGTGGCGAAACCCGGGTTAACTCGCAACAAGGTGATGCTGTGTGTGTGTGGTGGGATTGGAAGGGCATTATTCATTATGAGCTGTTACCGCCAGGCAGGACCATCAATTCTGAACTGTACTGCGAACAACTGATGAGATTAAAGCAAGAAGTTGAGAGAAAGCGGCCGGAATTAATCAACAGAAGGGGTGTGGTTTTTCACCATGATAACGCTAGACCTCACACATCTTTAGCCACTCAGAAAAAATTACGGGAGTTTGGCTGGGAGGTGTTAATGCATCCGCCGTATAGTCCTGACCTTGCACCTTCAGATTTCCACCTGTTTCGGTCGCTGCAGAATTCCTTAGGCAGTGTCAGGTTGACATCACAAGAGGACTGCCAAAACCACTTGTCGCAGTTTTTTCATCAGAAGCCCCAAAAATTTTATAGCAATGGGATCATGTACCTACCAACAAGATGGCAAAAAGTTATCGAACAAAATGGCACCTATATACTTTAGTCACTTGTAAATAAACTTTATAAAAAAACCTTTTGAATTTTTATATAAAATGCGAAGAAACTTTTTCCCCAACCTAATATATAAAAAGTCATATTTAATTTACTTACCAGAATTTCGAAATATACAATATTATATGTTGGAGTTATTGCGAATCAACATAAATGGCGAAAAAAACACAAATCGAAGAAAAATTACATAACGTAGGTACGCCTTGTCGCTGATTTTACCAGGCGGCAATTGATGCAGCCAAGACAAACAAATTGGCCGCTAAACTAATTTTCCCATTTGAAATTTTGCTTGTTTTAGTAGATTTTAATTAATTTCGGAATTTCCCCATTTTCAGAATTACCCCAAGTCACTATATTAAAATATAATAAGTAATGTACTACATAATATTGCAATATTATGATAATTAAAAGTCTACGTTACAAATCACAATAAACTTTAATTAGTAAATACGGAATGGACTCTACACCCTAGTTATCTAGCTATAGTTAAACCTAGTAGTTAAACCTTTACGTGGTAGAGCCATGCTTCGGCACGAATGGGCCGGCTCGACCGGAGAAATACCACGGGCTCACAGAAAACCGGCGTGAAAACAGCGTTTGCGCTGTGTTTCGCCGAGTGAGTGAGTTTACCGGAGGCCCATTCCCCTACCCTATTCCCTTCCCTACCCTCCCCTATTACCCTATTCCCTCGTAAAAGGCCGGCAACGCACTTGCAGCTCTTCTGATGCTGCGAGTGTCCATGGGCGACGGAAGTTGCTTTCCATCAGGTGACCCGTTTGCTCGTTTGCCCCCATATTTCATAAAATAAAAAAAAAGTAACAACCCTCTAAGTACTTCCAAATTATTTGTTTTTAGCAAAAAATCTGATTGACACGGTAGACATCGTTTATTATTGTATAATTACTATTTACTAGCTGTTGCCCGCAACTTCGTCCGCGTCAAGTGATGGCACAATAATGCATTAGTTTCTATCAAAATAAAAAAGGTTATAGTGAGTCAATCTTAAAAGATAAACATAATATACTGTCACGGACATTTTTTAGATCATTAGAGGAATAATTCTTTATACATATTTTTTGGGTAACTTGAACCGTTTACGCATCGCACGCAACGGAAGCCCTCAAATATGAATAATTTTCCCCGTTTTTGCAACATTTTCCACTGATTCTTCGCTCCTATTGATCGCAGCATAATATTATATAGCTTAAAGGCTTCTTTGACAATTAGACTATACAACACAAAAATATTTTTTCAATTCGAACCAGTAGTTTAGCGCGTTCAAACAAACAAACTCTTCAGCTTTATAATATTATAGTATAGATATACAAAGTATACATTAGTATCGTATATCTAAATTCCACATATTATTCCATAAAACACATTGCACAACCTTTATTTATTATTGTGTTCCCACGAGCATCGCAGCTGCATACAACTCAATCACTTGTACAGCTGATATCGATAAGGCCGACTACAGACGCGCAAAATTAACTCCATTAGTGTCGCGCGTCAGATGATTTCTTTGTATAATGTGTAATCGAACCAAACGTTATTGTATAATTAACAATTACGGAAACAGATAAATATAGAAATAAACAAGAATTCACCATATTTGCAGCGAAATCGTCATTATTAATTTTATTCCTGATGAAGAAAAAGGTAACAAACAAACGTAAGCAAAATTGCGACCGATAGCGTTAAATTAGCAAAATGACGGATTATATTAACACTTAGCAGTATTGATTAGCAAACGGGTCCTGGCCGATAATAATCTTTCTTTAGCGCTAGCTTTTTTTCGCTAGCTTTTTTCTTTTTTCCGCAGAGCACATTGACTCGAGTCGGGTCACACCGAAATTATAAAATCTAGAAATTTGAATTGAAGCAATATAAATCCGATGAATCGGAAAAGAAACCTTGCCACTGTACTCTGGAGTGACTCTGCCGCTGTGTTTTTATAAAGTAATATGTTGTCCGCGACTTCGTGTGCGCAAAAGTTAATTTGGCAGAAACCATACATTTTCCGCAATAAAAATGTCCTTCCCAATGGTCCACTCTATATCTGTGCCAAATTTAATCAAATCAGTCGAGTAGTTTCGAAGCCTATTCAGTGTAAACAAACAAACAAACTTTCTTCTTTATAATAATATTAAAATAGTATAGATAAACATATTTTCACTTACGGCTATCTCTGTAGTAGTGATTTATACCAACGACAATGACGATGTGAACGTTATAATTTGCAGAGTATTGCCTGAAAAGAGCAAAAATATCCCATGAGTACAAGTTAAATAAAAAAAAGTTAATTTTACAACTCATTATTACCTTCTATACTATGAAAATCATTGGATACCTGATACGGCCGACAATTACAGTCGTGAAATGGACAGGTAAATATTGGGGTCAGTACAGCACTTGCCAATGTGAAGCGTCGATATGCGTCATGTCGATATTATTTCGCGCTCTCTCCGTATTAAACTCATTAGGTACATTGCGAAAATACATTACTTATCTCATTTTATGTTTATTTATACTTTGACATACTTAATATATATTGATTTTGATCAAAGTTTAATTTTACTTTGACAGTATTATAAATTATTAGTGAAGTGACATGTTATCATAAACTAATTTTGTGAAGTTTGGGTCCATCAGAACGCGTTTCACGTTGTTTTAACGTTTACGAGAATAGATAGCATTTGGCAGTTTTAGCGTATCGGGACTTGATTGTAATTGTATTATTGCAGGTTTTATTTATCAGAATTGACCCTCTGACTGTCTCAATTATGTAATTAACTGTTCATATACATTTAATTTAATATTAATAAACTATTTGTTTTGGGCTTAATCATGTTTCATATCATAAATTTAACCAATTAATTTCTCCACTAAGCTATATAAATAACTATATTATGTATAATTTGAAAAAAATTGTGTACTCTATCAACAAATATACTCTCGCGAAGTCAATCGCACGTGTGTATCGCGCCTTATACTCTCCCAATAAGAGTTACAAGTCGCTTATCTACCAGTATTGAAGTCACTGACCAATCTGAGGACTTAATTACTATTTGCTCCTATCAATGGCTATTAATACCAATCATATTCCTTTAATATCGTGTACCCATTTTGGAAGGCAATGAACCTTTTAATAGTTTGATGGTAAACATTAATTTACGACGCGACGGCAAAGAATATATATTTGGCGACGGTCAACCGTGAGCTTAGAGTGCTGAGTGCCCAACTCCACGCTAACGTATACATACGTCAACAGTTAATTTATAAAAAATATTTTAATATCCAATCAATTTATCTAAAGAGGGCAAACGATCAATTGTTATTTTTAAACATAAAATTAAAAGTGACTTCCAAAGTTAAAATGCACAAATAAGTATGAGAAAAATCTTATTTTCTAAACAATTCCCCTTTTAATTAAATTCGGTTAAAATGTTGACTATTTCTCTACTCAATCTTCATAATTTTGGGGTCGATACCAGCCAAAACTATTGTTTTGGTTGTCCTAATAAAAACAATATTTTATAGAACTCACGTTCAAGTTGGCAGAGCCTTAGTAATGCAAATGGGTTTTTTTACCAGTTATTACCCTTTGGGTAATCCTAAAAATAACCAATCCCTGCGTGTAGACCCCGCAGCCTAGGAGTCCGATGCTTATAATACCTACTTATGTAATTTAAGCAAATATAAGTTGTCACCTTATAATATCCTGTTTCCTGTATTGAACGTGAAAGTTGTGTTGGGACATTTATTATGTTCAATTTGCTCCGAATGGGAAATGGCTGAACACTTTGCTTGCATTTTAAACACGAATAGATCATCAAAGAAGAAGGGGCATTTTTGTATGAAGCCCGTCCCCACTACTGTAGCACTACAAGACATATATCAAATTAAAGGGCTTAAAAAGTGTGTAATTTTATTGTATGACGAGAAATCTCTTAACCATGGGAGAAAAAAGTTAATGAGGGTTAAAGGTTAAAAAAAGTTAAAAAAATCATCGTGTATTATTGCACCATTTTATAATGTTGCTAATAAGGAACAATTTTTAGGAAGTAATGATATACAGCAAACTTCATAAAAGTGGTATATTTTGATAAACTGCCTCATACTTTGAAGAAATGTATGGAATAATAATAAAATGCTAAAAAAAGCTATTTCCTTATTTTTTTCGCACATATTTACTTTCTGGAAAGAGGGAGAAGCAGTTCATTCTTATACGATTTATAATTTGTCCGAAAGAGTTAGAACTATAAAGACGTCAAAATATGCTCAAAACTAAAGAAGGTGATCTTATCTGTGACGAGACCAATGATGGGTGTTGCCACAGTTTAGCCTAAGTTAAAAAAGACCTATCATGGGTCGCAACACACACGAGTGGATAATGCAATAATACAGGTGGTTTTTTTTTAACTTTTTTTTAACCTTTAACCCTCATTAACTTTTTTCTCCCATGGTTTAGAGATTTTTCGTCATACAATAAAATGACACACTTTTTAAGCCCTTTCATTTGATATATGTCCTGTAGTGCTACAAGGGTGGGGACGGTTTGCCCTTCTTCTTTGCATAATTAGATCCGGAGATTGATCGTTTTAATTGTATCAATCAACAAGATATAAATTGCTTTTAAATGAGGGTCTTTGATATTTTTTCTGCCGTTAGGGGGAAGACCCAACGGACACAAAGCGTCATCTGGTGGCGTGAGTGGTATCAAAAAACGGTCAATAGGAATTTTGGATCCTTTTTTATCACCAGGCGCCGCTTAGTAGCACGACGGTCCTTGTCGTGTTAAAAAGCTGTGAGATGTGAGATGTCACGAATTTAAAAACCCTCAATAAACGTTTTCACTTTTTTAATGAAATGAACCAGGAAACGAGCAGACGGATCGCCTGATGCCAAGTGATTACGCCGCCCATGGACACTCGCAACACCACAGGAGTTATACTTGTAACTCCTCTGATGCTGCGACTTGCGTTCTTGTTTCTTAATTAAAATTTACTTAAGCAGTAGATTATATTATGCCCAAAATATCCGTAATTTATTTTGAACAGCTTTTGCCCGCGGCTCCACCCGCGTAAAAACAGTCCCACTGGAACCGTACATTTTGCCGAGACAACGTAGCATATTATTAATTATTATGTTCCGTGGTCTTCACTTTATATTATATGTGCCAAATTTCATGCTGATCGATTAAGTAGATTTTTACGTGAAAGAGAAACAACCAAATTAATAAACTCATTTTCACATTTATAGGATAAGTAGGTAAGGTTAACACGAGAAGTTGTAGGATCTATCTTTACCCCCCAAAAAGATCTTCAAAAGATAGTATCTTAGGCCTCTTCTATTAATAAATCGTTCTCAAACTATTAATTATTAATTCTGATTAGGTACTATTTAAATTACTATTATTAATACAGTTAATCCGCATTTAATTGCGGCGGAACGGGGACAGTAGGTATATTCGTATGCGTTTGGGGTGAGAGATTAACATTTTACAATTTCACTAGTTTTATTACAATCTAACGGTTTTTACAATTTTACGGTGACATAATATGCACTCGCACCTCCATTTAAACTACATAATATTACATATATAATCACATTTCCACTATGACCTATTAATATCGGAGTTAATTGGAGAGCGATACATAGCCCTCTAAAGGTCACGCATTGGTCACAACTCAGAGCCGGTGCGGTGAACTTTAAATGACCTACAGACCTCAACTTCAGTCTGATAGGTACATTAATGTGGTGACGTCATAGTGTGTTAACGCCTACACGATATTCCATTATTAAAGCAGACTATGACACTATGTGTTTTAGTTTTATTATTTCTAGTCCTCTCCAATTATGTTTCAAATGTAGAGTCAGAGAGAGAGAGAGAGAGAGAGAGAGAAAGGTAAAGACTTAGAGAAAAAAATCTAGGTTTTACTTTTTACTAGTACTACTTAATAGGTACAGATAAAAGTCCGGACTCCGGACCCCAATTCTCGTAATTAACTTATAGTTTCATGTTACTTTTATTTAATCATAAATCAATATTCTTGATATCATATACTAATTTTTGGAGTTTGGACCAATCAAAACGAGTTTAGTTTGACGTTGGTTTGACGTTTATTACAATACCATTATGCAGTTTATACATATTGGGACTGAATCGTAACTGTATTATCGCAGGATTTAGCAGAATCGACCTTCAGGAGGCGCCTGGTAGATAGATGTGAATAACCTTTTTTCCGATTGTTTTTTTTTTCAAATCACGAACTGAATGAAAGTGATTTTTTTGCGAGCGTGGCGAGCGACACGATCGCCAACAGATAGTCTGACCGTAGTTTTCATCCAACTACGGAAGGGTTATTATTTTAGCAGTCTCTTTATGTATGTATATTCTGCATCAGCGCCTAAAGTCTAAAGTCTAAACTACTGTTCCGATTTTAATAGAATGAGGTGTCAATAGTTTCGTAATGATGGCCCGGGTAACATAGGCTATATAATTTGCGTAGTCGGGTTATACTTTTTAACTTTTGATTATTTCATTAGGTTAGGAACAAATTACAAAATGTCAGTATCTAGAAGTACACACGCACGAGCGAGATTCCAGAAAGTTCGAGGTGGTGTTATTTCGACATCACAAATTCTAAGTTCGTGTGTCTTCTCGCCTACCGGACCACCATTGTGCATTGTTATCTCGCGGGTCAAAACTCCGGTCCATTGACTGCCAAGTGCCAGTTGTTTCTATAGAACACCGCAAGTACAGTCGGGTATTTAACAAATGTGACTACAAGTATGACAGTTGGTACAGACACAATTACATATAATACTTATGTACAAATCAACAGTCACAATCATAGTATTAGTAGTATATTCTACGTAAACAAACTTACTGTATGTAGGAATGTGGTAGGAAGTCAAGGAACCGTATCAATTGCATTGCATTTGACAAAGATATTTAAATTGAAAAAAATGTAAATAGTAAAGGAACTTATTTAGGATTTTTAAGGATTGGGCAAAATTTATGTATATTCTTATACATAGAACGCGTAAGCGTCTGTTCACATGGAGACGAGAAGATGGCGATGTTGTCACATCGTGCTCGGTGCGGTGTGAGCTAACCTTTACGGCGTGTCAGTCACGCGTGCAGTGTGCTTGAGTCTTGACACGCTGTAACTTATAATGTTTTTACTTGACAAAGCTAAAAGAGATGTTTGATTTTGGGCCAGCTCTATGTACTCTCATAAAATACAAAAAAATAAATTTGAAGAAGGGTATATGCGTACGAAAATGATTATTTGAAGAGTTTTTTATTGCGGGACCCTATTTTTAGAGCGGCCATGACAGCTGTTTTGACTTGACTTTTAACGAAGTTGACAGATTTAGGAAGAGACTTCTTGAAAGTCATACGTCTTTCTTTGTCATAAGTCGGTCATTGTCTAAATGACATTCTTTGGTTAATTCTCATCTGATCCGTCATGTTTTATTTTAGGTTGTGTTGCTCTCCTTCACGAAGTTATTTTAAATGTAGGTACATTGAAACGAAGTAAAAGAATAAAAAAAAGAATAGGAGAACAGTTACTATATTATGTAGCTATATTCACATATAGTGTACATATTGCTGGCCCACATCTCATACATTTCTAGAACATCTCTTTTTTTTCAATTGTTTATTAAATTTTAAACATATAAATAATCCCTTTTGAGAATTTTTAATTTACATTAATGTATCAAAACCGCGTACACAGCCGTCCTTTTCATCCCACAACTTGCGGACAAGGACTCTGGTTGCCATTGTACACTTTATACGGGGAATATTCGTACCTCCGGGACGTACAATGTATTATGTTCAGGACGTCCGGCTGCATCCAATTCTGGATTAAAAGACGGTCGAGTATATAAGGTACCTACTACCAAACAAGTTCACGCTCGACCAGGCATAAGATGAAAATCGCTCAACAGTGCAGTTGAATAGTGGGCTCGCAAACATACTCACGTGTAAATACGTAGTTCCACCTCATCTGCAGTCGTTGCGGTTAATTCCTTTGCGTTTAAATATTTTAAGGCGTCCTAGTGCAAAAGTGAATGTTAAGAGACTGGTCGAGCTTTGTCTGTGGTACACCGTACAACCCGTTTGATACTGTCTATGATTTTTATGGCTTGCCTATAAACCTGGCCACAGACGTTCTTAATTTGACATTCTTTAAGAACGTCAAATTTAGGTCGAAGGCAAAGTTTCCCTATAACACACGCATAGTCCACACACGTGCTTAATCTTTCAGATTCTTATAAATCAGTTCGAACCTTAAAAATGTCAAATTAGGAACGTCTGTGGCCGGGCTCAGCGTGTGTGTGACGTGGTGTCTGAATATTGTCTTAGATGGATTAAGATTCTTAAATCCAGGCAGAAATTCAGCACGTCTGTGGCCAGGCTAATATAAGCGGTTTTAGTGACAAGCATCACGGTAGGTATTACTTAATACAACCATAATAGGTTTACATAATTTTATGTAGTAATCTACCCCAATACAAAGGTATACAAGAGTCGACAAGAGAGCATTTTGCTAGTAAGATATCAAAAAGAACATCCTCAATTCAGTATGTTTTGGATAACACTGTACTCAATTTCAAGCTATTAAATAAATAAATTCAGTATGTTTTGGATAACATTGTACTCAATTTCAAGCTATTAAATAAATAGATTTATTACATAATATCTATCAGTTAACAAATAGTTCGAAAGGCGGGAACGACTCTAAAACTGTGTTTTTTTATAATTTAAAAAAGTTTATTTACTGAGAAGCGATAGTTAGGAGGTCCGGAAGCAAATACATGCAGTGATAATATTATCACAGGGATGTATGCATATGCATACATCCCTTTTTTACCACCCCCAAAGCGCTTGAGATAAGACAGACCTGGATACTTTTTCGTTGTAAAAATATTTGCGTAGGATATTAGATAATTTATTTTGTTAAATGAGACAGACACGTAATATACTCACTCGTATGTAGTACAGTCATAAAAACTATTATTTTTAAAGAAGTTTATTTTTAGAGTAGTGTATGTATAAAAAAGATAGAAACATCACAACGCAATAGTAGGTAATGCGTTCAATTAGGAATAAAACTGCCAAATGATTCCGCTAGAGGCGTCACCCTAGATTGCGCATGGCGCTTGTTTCAACTGAAGCCTCAAAACTACGCTACTTTGTGTAAACACACGCGGTCACGCACACTCATGCAAAAAAAGTACGCTACTTTTCGTCAGTATCGGACGAGTCGTCGTGCAGTGATTTTGCCACAAAAATGCCGTCCTGCGCTATTAAGTGGTGTAAAAACTGTACGAAGGCGAACAAAAAGTGTCAGGAAATAACATTTCATAAGTAAGTACACACAAAACTGTAGTTTGTTTAAGATGTTCAATCACAATTTTGAGGTTACTCGAAACAAATAATGACAATTTCATAATGGCGGATCGAGAGAGTGTTGCCAGGATTTCATATTCTCAATAGCCTAAAATAAGGTAAGTAATTTGTAGGCAAATTCTTAACAAAATTATGAAGTAGAGAGTCAGACTATGTTTTTATTTTTTAATTAGGAAGTTTTGAAGTTTGAAGCAATTTAAGGTAAATGCCCCTATATTCGGTATACGGAAAATATCGGGAACGATAATTCCGCCGTCTGTGGACCGATTTTCAAAATTCTTTTTTTGATATAAAGGGTATAATACCAAGTTGGTCCGGTTTTCAAAAAAGTGGTGACGTGATGATGGGATCCATGAGGAATCGAGGGAACTCCTCGAAATTTTTATGGAAATATATGGTGATTTTGACTTTTTCTGAAGTATTCCAAGCATATGTTACCAAAAAGTAAGATTTTGCTCCAAGTTATACTCTGGATCCAAAAGTGCAGAACAGAACTCCTGACTCCTTATAGATACATGTTTGGGGATTTCGGCGTTATTTAAAGAACTGCAAGCATATGCCACCATGTCAATCAAAGTAATCATCATCATCACCACCACAATCACACCATCATCATCACATTTTGATGATATAAAATGTACTTCTTATAGTATTTTACACCAACACGGAGATCTTTGAATATTACTATGTCGTTTATGGACCTATTTGCAAAATTATTTTATTGCTGTAAAGGGTATAAATTCGAAATTGGTCTTTTAGTCACTAAAGTGGAAACTTGATGATGGGGGATCCATGAGGAATCGAGGGAACTCCTTGAAATTTATATGGGCACATATAATGATTTAGATTTTTCCTGAAATAACACAAGCATATTATGCTACCAAAAAAAATAATTAGGCAAGTGGTACATTGACTTGTCGGTGACCGTATATTAACTACCCTATTACCATAATATTATGTATTGGTACACCTAAATCGAAACTTTTCATCTTTACCTATCCTAGAAAGCTCTTCCGGCATTCATTTCTTTCCGGTGTTAATGATAACTGGTAACGAAGATAACCGTTTTATAATATTTTATATACACGACTGAGTCTATATTACAGACAAGTAATGGTGTCTACAGACACACGAATTTGGTACGGAGCGTACAGCGGATCTGGTACGCTCCGTACGAGATCCGAGCGTGTGTAGGGCAGTCCGGCGAACATATGAAGAAGGCGAAGAGTTCACCGTTGTCCGCATCGGATCTGGTACGCTCCGTACCATATTCGTGCGTGTGTAGAGCAGTCCGGCGGTTTGGCCGTACAACAGTATCAGTGTTGCCAACTTAGGGATGTACCCCCCAAAATTAGGGAAAATATCTACGGGGTTTACTAGAGGCCAGGATGTTTAGAGTTTACTCCTTATGAATCAATTTGTATGTAATAATAAAAAATATTTTAATGTGTGTATATAGCCAGGGATATGAAAATGTATTGGGAGTGAAATCAGATAAAGACAAGTTAGTTTTATGTTATTCACGCGTAAGTCTTTATGTTAAACACATAACCTTTCTTTCTAGCTTATTATCTCTTAGACCTGTCAATGGTATAAGTAATCAGGGGTAAAATTTGGGGAGAAATATTTTTTAAAGTGTTGGTATCACTGCCCGTTATCAATGAATTGCGGGAATCATCGTCGTCGTTTAAAAACCGCACTGTAAATAGAACTCTGTGCTAATGTAATAGAGCATAAAATCGAACACACGAGTGTCGAGCGTTTCGCTTCACTGCACCGTACCAAATCCGTGCGTGTGTAGCGACACCGAATTTGGTCTCCGGATATGGTTCGCTGTACGCTCCGTACCAAATTCGTGTGTCTGTAGATAGCATAAATAAACTCTACTTCTTAAGCCAGCTATACACGTACTACGTAAAGGTGTACCTGACAGATTTGCCTGCACAATACCTGTCACGTAAGCTCGAGGTGAGTATGAGTATGGAAACGCGCACAGTTGTTCAACATACACGCTGCGGTTTACCCGGTTGTACCTTGTAGGTATTTTTCAGCAATTGCAATAATTTATCACATCTCTAAATTTAAGAATCTAGATATTCTAGAAAATCCACAACTGCCTCTCATTCTACACTCTACAGTCGCAATTTATTCACATCAGGGATTCAGGAATCACAAACCTTTCGATAGCACAATTAAAGCTATATAATGACGTAGGCGGTAGGCTGGAGGCAATTAGTGTAGGTTCCCGCCAGACGGTTGCCAACGCGACCGCCCGCCCGGATCGATACCGGCTACGAAATATTTACGCGCCCCACATTACGTTCATTCAAATTTACGGTACGTTTTTAAATCCTACTACAAATGTAAACGTAAGTTTTTTGTAATAACACCGGCAAATGAGTAGATGGATCGTGTTCTGTGTTGTGGCAGCAGGGATGTCAGACGTACCAACTTCTTGGTATACATACTAGGTTTTGGTTCCACGTACCATGTACCAAGACTACTCAGTCCTTGTACGCAAAAATACCAAGATTGGCCCATGACCGACAAAAATACACTGACCATAAAGAATAACCGGCAAATTTCAAAGATGCATGTAAAAAAAAATTCCAATCAGATTTCCCTCATAATATAAAACTTTTTTATAGCAAGCAGTCTCGATAAACATTAAACACTTACCATTTTCCATGAGTTAGTTTGAAATATGCTTGATGGCGTAATGGTAAGGTGCTCCGCTCTCAATCTAGAGGTCCCGGGTTCAAATCCCTCGAATATTTTTTTTATTTTTTTAAATTTTGTAAAAATTTTATCTATTTTTTTCAATATATTTTACATTTTATACCCGAAATGCAATATAATATCAGAAAGATATGTTTAAAATGATATTTCGTCCGTGCGTTCGACAATTACTGCCCTCTATTAAGAGTATACGAAATTAAAATATTAGTTTTATTCACTGGGATGCGACTTCCGACACAGTTTATCTATCAGTGTTTGCAGCATAGATAATACAGATATATATTAGTATTGCAGCGCCAGAGCGGAGCGCAGGCGTACCAGTTTGCCATCTCCAATACCAGTTTTCAGCCAGCTCGGTACAAGGATTTCCAAGTGGCGGTCTGACATCCCTGTGTGGCAGCGCAGTAACAAATGCGTTACCAGTTAGGTACCACTAAAGATATACAATAAAGGCCGCAACGCATCGCAAAATGTTTACTTACTACATTAGAACGGGTCGGGCCGCATTGCACTGACAGATTTTGAGCCAAAAGTCCCTGTTACATACTGATACAGTATACTTTAACTTGACTAGATAACATTCTGTACTGACCATGACTATCGCACACTTTGCCGGGCTGCAATGGGGCGGACCGGGCCGCATCGCAGTAACCAAAGTTCACGCCGAAGTGATGCGGATCACTTCGCCACGGATTTTGGTTATTGCGATGCGATGCTACCCGACATAATGTGCGATTTGTTCCATGGTATACCTTTACCGCCTACCGGTCTTTTATAAGGCTGACTGTAGCTGACTATATTTGTCTATATTTGATGGCGCAGCCCTTAGGACTGTCCTACGGTTTTTGAGAAAGAATTCTTAAGAAGAGAATAGGGTTTACATTTTTGGTACATGGATATACATAGGTTAGTTTATAAACTGTGCTAAATTCTGGCTAGTTTATTATTGGGTAAAATGTAGTTATCAAGAATTCCGCTTAAACGCAACAAAGTCATATTCTGCAAAAGTTAAGAAAGACTGATAACAACAGATGATACATCATAAAATACGTGCATTAGCTATTTAGTAGGCCGCGTACTCGCGTATTGTTATTATCTATGTCCCAGATCTTAGAACAATCATGGCGCGGGCGATAATCGATGAATCTTTGACTGCAATTCATAATATGTACATCAGTACTTATTGTTACCTAGTGAAAACACTTCACACAATACACTTTTCATGAAAATTTATTGGGTCATTCACCTCAGATAAGGAAAATGAGATTGAACTCTTAGTATGAACTATGAAGTCATTAAGGGCCAATTATTTAGCAATTAAATATACCTAAGTGTGTAATTATGAAATATTTGTTTCCATTGTTTGTTACTTTGACTGTTTTTGATTTTGCTTTTGATTCACGTATTAATTAATATCCGCCTTGTGCTACGTATTGAGTTGATTATTATAAAACACCAGTAGGAGATTATAAAACACCTTATGACATGAATTACAAACAACATTACAAATTACAAAGCCCAACCTGTATTGCCAGTCGCTACAAATTCGTAATTTTAATGAATAATATGTCACCGTAAAATTGTAAAAACCGTTAGATTGTAATATTATTAGAGATATTATAAAATGTGGACAAATTGTCAAATAAAAATTTATCCTTACAATTGTACGCATTATTTTTGTTATAATTATTATTATGAAAAAGCAAACAAATATGGCGGCGCTTGCCGTTTAACCAATCGGCACGGTAAATATTACAATATAACGAAAAATAATGCATACAATAATTGTAAGGAAATTTTTTTATTTGACAATCTGTCCACATTTTATAATACTATCTCTAATTCTCTAGTAATATTACAGTTTAACGGTTTTTACAATTTTACGGTGACAAATATAAATTAATGCTAATAATCATAGATATATAATATTAAAAAGAGGCTAATAATAATATAATGGAGTTTCATATGTGCCAGTCGTTTCCAATCCCGTAGATTCTGCATCTCCTTATTTAAGACTAGTAACGGCTTGATAATATTATCTCTTTATCCATATCAAATGTTATTCAACATAAATAGAATACTTATATTTAATAACCTAATAATTTTCGAATATTATACCAGTGAATGGTTTTGACTTTTGCCATTCATTCTTGTGGGAACGTGAGTGGGCGCGCGTAGGCAGAGATTTAGGTGATAATGTAGCCTACATCTTATACCGTATAGGAATATTGTATAGATGTATGGAGTTTGGAAGTAAAGCCTTGATGAGTGATGGGAAATTGCCTAATACGAGACGGCAATCGACTATCTTCGTTGTAACGATCCGCCTACATTTTCATCTTCTACTTGCGTTTTTGAGTGTTATAAAATCTAGTCTCCATGTTAATAATAACACTAACGGAATTATCCCTAAGCTACGTGATGCCTACCACCGCACACAAGGCCTTTTGTAAGATTTAGGTGGACAAAAATAATTATTTCTTTATAACACGCAGTAATGTATGTACCTACTTATGTTTATTTACATATTACAACAACATTTGACGATGAGCGAGCTGTCCTACTTAAGTTCCTGTCATTTTTGCTCAACTTAACTTAGTGCAGTACTGTGCAAAAAATGACCATGATAGCTCTACATATTTTTTTAATATGTGATGTTAATAATTATTAAATAAATAAGTAATGTAAGTATGAAAAGAAACAACCATTTAAACGAAATTATTTACTAATTAAATAATGAACAAAATACAGAGTATCGGTCGTAAGTATATAATATATATTATAAATAAAAATATGAGGTTTAGCTACAAATCGCGAAACTTTCAGAGGAAGAGGAGTTACAATTATTATTTATCGTCATCATCATCCTTAGCATAATGTCTACCACGATATGTTGATTGCCAGAACGGCAGGGTTTTGAAATAAGTTTGTCACCTCTTTCGCAAATGGAACTACCTCATGTTTTGGTTTCTCTCTGAGACTTGTTATGACTTATAACAGGATCTGAAGTAATTAGGAGAAGATTAAAGACGTTGGTATTTGTATTGAGTCTTGAGATCTTTTGGGCATGAAAAAGACTATAGTTTTTAAAGTTATTTGTTTAGACCCTTGAATATCTTCCGATAGTATTCCTATCGGAAGAGGCTGGGAATTTCTAATATCTACACTATGTATTGTGTACAGTGACGCTCATGAAGTATCTACCAATTATATAAAGATGTGTACATATATATTTGCTGTTTCTAAGCAATATGTTTTGAATTCGTGAAATCTTGATTGCATACCAACTAGCCAGTGTGCTTAAAGTTATCGAAAATCGTGAAATCAGAGATAATGCAAGCCTTTGAACTAGGATTCTTGCATTCATTCCTCGTTTTCTTTGATGTACTCTTCATGCCTACATGTCTAGCCCATGTTCTCAGTTACAGCTTAATATTATAAGTGGGTATACTTATATAAAAATGTTTACCTGATTTTTGAATTTTCACTGAAAATTTTCAGGTACCTTGTTCATGACATAGTCAATCAGACATGATACGCATTGTGATTGTGTTAATTCTAGATATCAATTAGTTTGAAGGTGTAAAAATAACTCTTTTCGGGTGATTAACGTTTCATTACGCTGCCCTTCCCTCGAAGTTCCTGTTAAATAAAAAAAAACCTGCAAGTACCTGCAGCTAAATTATCTTGTAATCGATAGCCCACATATTTTGTCAAATATGGAAAGTAAAATTATTCTACAGCGGTCTTTACCAAAAACTATAGGGAAGATTGTGTTTCAAAAGTAACCATTTTTATAGCGATCAATAGTAACTACGAATTATGGTTTATTAAATTATTATGTTGTGTTGCTTACAACAGAAATTAAAAGTACTTACCACAAGCTTGATTATCCATATAGATATTGTTTAATAATTCGGTTCCAACTACAAAATATTTTACTTCAAAAAGCACAGAAAACAAAACCGCTCAGAATAGTCGTAAGAAATAACTAACTCAAACAAGTTTCTATCTGCTATTGTATTCTTTTCCGTGCGTATGGTGACTATTTTTTTTGTCTTTTGTATAGTCAAAAGTTGAATGAAGCCTTTGCTAAAGAAAATTCAGGTAAATTTACATGTACCTAAAATTATTTTTGTCCAGCTAAATACGTTAAAAGGCCCTGTGTGCACCGGTTCGGAAACTAAAACGCCGAGAAGAACAGACGGACAGACAGCGAAGTTTTAGTAACAGGGTCCAGTTTTTACCCTTTGAGAATGGAACCCTAATAAACTACAGGCAGCATTTAGCCAGTGTTTAAGTAGATTTTAAATCACTGTTTTAAAATATGGTGTGGAGAATCATTTTTCCTTTCGCTATTTCTCTTTCTAAATGTTCCTTGAATATAATGTACTAACATGGTACTAATAAATCAATATCAATTGTGTTGCAAACGGCAATACGAGTACCGTCTGGAGTAATAAATTAGTGATAACAGACTTATCAACAGCTGTAACAGTGTCTATTGCGGAGATTGCAGTAACAAGTGCAAAGTGTAAACATTGCATATGGCAACACCGAGCAGAGACAGGTCACTCACCCTGTCGCCCAGCAAGAAGACTACAAATAACATATCTGTGAGTTCTGTGATAGCACTATAAATTATAACTATATAATAAATTAAAGTCACACTAATCACTTGATCTATCTCGTAGGGTTCAGCCAGCGTATGCGAGTAAGCGCAAAAAATGTGTTTATTTACGAGATTAGAAAGCTCTAAAATTAATAATGTAGATATATTAGTTATTACACATGTTATATACATAATGTACATAGATGTACATATAATAAATATTTCTATTAAAAAAGTTGCTTAGTTACCTAGTTTTAAAAATCTAAGCATACACAGGGACAGACAAATAAAGCGACTTTGTTTTATACTATGTAGTGATAGTGATTTGTATGCGTAATGCGTATACAAATCTGAAATGTCATATCCATAACATCCCTACTTCAGACTACAACCAATGCTGCCGCCAGCTTGCAAGCACTTCAAAGAATATAAAAACGAGGACTTATATTTTTTTGTTTCGTCTATATTTCTCTATGTACAACCAAGTGTAAATATATAAAGATAAGATGTTACCTACGAGCACCCGCAAACCAGTTTTCCATTCACACAGGAACTCATTACTACAGAATGCTCGGGGTTTACGTTTACCTCATATACAGAATGTTGTGTCTTCCTGTAGATCGCCTTAATGGCTGAGAGTGGCTAATCGATCACAGCTGGATGTAAGACACCTACAGTGTAACACAGTAGAACAGTGTAACAGTAAAAATAGATATTTTTTTCATCACCTTTCATTTTTAAGGTACTGGTACTACGTAGCGAAATCGCCAAGCCACACATTTTGACTAGGATGTATACTCTACAATTACATCATCGTTTTTCAACTATTTTTATGTCGCGACCCACAAAAAACCAAAAACTTAAGTAAAAAGTCTTGCGACCCCAGTCTAATATTATAATTACTATCTTTATCAGTAAGTACGTTGTATTAGCTTTCACTGGTTGGAACGTTCAAATGATTTCATTCGAAAAGCGAATCTTTTGTACCTATGTGTAGTTAGTATTTATTATTTTTCAACAGGCTGCGACCCCCTTTAAAAACAAAATAAAATAATTCACAATGAAATAAGTAATATATTTGTAACTAACTAGTAACTAGTTTTCTTTCTCAGCAAGTTGTTAGTAAGCCTTTGTTATCTATCGATTCCAAATAAACAAGTAATCATAGCACTTGTTGCTTTCACTTTTGGACTCGACAGATGAACTCACATTGCTATCGAACTTTAGTCTACTCATCATAGTAATCCTGTATCGACCATGAATTCATGTACTATTGGTATTTGGTACTGTGAAGAAACAGGTAAATACATCAAGGTACTAACTAATTTGGTACTAGCAATGCCTCATAACTCATAAGTCATAACACATGTAGAAAAAAAGAAAGTGTAGCTGAATATTATGAATCTATGACATAATATTATGTAGTAGGTATGTACTAAAATCGCGAATAAGCTTTAGCTGTATTCACAAGGAAACAAGATAATAAATAAACAAAAATAAATGCGCATAAACTATTAAAAATTAACATACCTACCAGTAGCTGTAGTAGCCAGTAGGTATTCAAAGGATGCAAATATTACATACCACTTGAGATTTTCTGTCATGTGAAAGTCAATATTGATAATAATTAATGAGCACTATTAAATAGAAACAAAACATGTATTTGTCATCCAAAAAGTTGCAATTTAATAAGAGCATTTATAGCAAATAACAATATGCCAACTTTAGAATAAAAATAAACGGTGTGGTTTTCAATTTCCCAAAACATTGAAGCAATACTATAACCGAAAATAATTGAAAATGAGGTTAATTAGAGATTTATGGGTAATCGAAAGTGTTCTTTTTGATTTCCTGTACATAACAAAGTATGTACGTAAACCTGACACTACCAAACTTTTGCATTCTTCTTTTTTGGGCAATCATATAACATTTGTCAACGAAAGTTTGCGTCAATGACATAATTGTCCATAAACAACGTCCAACCGAATCGGTTACAAAACCGTAAAGTGGCAAAATTTGTGGTGAGACGCGACTAATTACGAAAGCGGCACACGGCCGCATAGATTATACAGATATATACTAGTATAGATGCGCAACTCTAAAATTGAAACTGAGTCTTGCAAAAGTTTCGGAATGTCGTTTTTAGATGGCGTTGTACCGTTTTAGTTACTATTAAACCTGCTAGATGGAAGTAGTACCGCCTGATAATTTTTATTGAACTGAATTAAGGACAGAAATTAAGTTTAATCGAAAGTCGTAGACAAAACAACGACCAAGTTTCTTTTTAATAGTGGAATAATATGGTTACTGCATAGTAAAATGTTCGCGAGCCCTTATACATACGCCTTGTGTTAGCGCTAGCGCGATGTAGAAGTCGCTTAGTGGCATCTGTTGTGACTATCCGAAAACTTTCAAACTGTTAGTACCGGATCGTCATTTTTAGATGTCTCTGTTCTCTGTTAATTTGTGCATGTATGAGAGTTTCACCCCCCTGCACGGCCGTCAGCCGCCGCTCAAGGCTGCCTCATTGTTGTATCGATACATTATTGACATGTTATGATAAATGTAAAATCAATTTCCGAATACTAAAGAGATGCTCCTCACAATTCACATACAAAGTCACACTATTTCATAGGCATGGAAAATGGAATATGTGTGCTGCGGCCTGCGTGCGAGTTGTTGTCACTTGTCACTAGTCACTACACGCCGTGAAGAAGTTAACTACAATTTGTATAACATAGAAACAACTCATCATGGGATACTCATCCCAACTTACCTGTCCGGTAGTTGTAGTATAGTATACGGGTATGCGACGCCGGCTTCCCTAGCTATTACTGTCCTATCCCTTGTCCTCCTTGGCGGCAATATCCTACATTCCTATTTCCCACTCTAACTTACCAATCTTCCTTTCCACACCACCTATCCTTCCCTTTCCCTATTCTTACCCTCTCCACCAATCCATGGGAACGCGATGGATAATCATAAAAATAATTTAATTATCCACAATGGCGGCGATGTGGTTCGCTACCCATCACGTATCATTCTCGCGGAGGCGAAAAGCGGACCATGGCTACGTTGAATGTAAGAGGAGGAATGGATGGTAAAAATGAAAATGAACGAAGCGAAACAAGTATGTAAGGATCGTAGCAAGTGGAAAGAAGTGGTCTCTGCCTACCCCTACGGGAAAAAGGCGTGATTATATGTATGTATGTATTAGTGATGTAACGAATATTCGCATTCGCATTCGCGAATATTCGCACATTTTTGTATATTCGCATTCGCATTCGCAAAATTGTTGCGAATGTTTTGCGAATATGTATATCAGAAAACAAAAGCAAATGTGCGAGTTTCTTACGCCGGTTCTTCTCGCCGGGCTAGTTTCCGAACCGGTGGTAGGCATCATGTAGGACAATTCTATAAGCGTTATATCATAACCTACATGGAAATAAAAATTTTGAGTTTAAGTTTGAGTGAGCGGAGCGGAATGAATGACGCTTTATTTAGATATAGATGAGTTCGTTTGAACTCGGCAATACTCGGAAGATACGAACGTAACGAACCCATAACGAACCTAGTCCGAACGCGACTGCCGCCAAACCATAGACAAATTGGCGCCAAATATGAACAACAACTGAATATTCGCATTCGCATTCGCATTCGCGAATGTCGGTAGCAGATATTCGCATTCGCATTCGCGAATGCTAAAAAATAGACATTCGTTACATCACTAGTATGTATGTGTATGTAGAAACAACGCCCCTAGTGGCAAACAATAGTTACTAATTCAATGCCATTCAAATTATAGATATTATACTTATAAAATCTTCACGGCGAGAAGAGACAAAAACTCGCACACAGCACACTGATTACTGAAGGAGCAAAACATTCGATAAACGGTTTCTTGTTATAAAACGAAAGCTTATTTTATGAAATAAACAAACAAGTATGCAGTATACGTAATTAACAAATACTTAGTTAATGATTGCGACCTATTACAGTACGTAATATTAAAAGTAAATACTATTTGGTTGCTTTTGTTGATAAGAAAACAAAACACAGAAGCGTTTTAAAAAGCCTCATTATCAAAATAAAAACCCTAATGAATGCTTAATCACCTACTAGCTTTTACTATAATATATTCTATCTATATAGCATTTTTATGATAACAAATTGAGTAGCTCTAAACGAAAATGTACAAAGTGTCTTATAACAAAAAGTTAACACGAGCTCACGGTGTACGGCGTTTCCTAACAAAGGTCATTGCTCTTGCACATAATAAAGAGATCAGATTTTTCAATCACGAATCCCAAGCACAAGACTCGACCGATAGAAAAAACGTAACTAAATATAGGATTAGGTTTCACTTATCGAGCAGTACGAGTATATTACATGAAGAAAAAAAAGTTGAACACACCAGTCTAGGGTTCACAAACTTTCGACGGTTTACGATCTCGCTAGTTATATTATAACAAGCTGTCCTATAACACATTGTTCTATTTTAAATATGAACTGGGATAATTAAATAACTACACCCACTCATACAACCTACACCGTTTCCACACACCTTATTTATCACCGTTTAAACCTTCCCTGAACTTCCACAATTATTTCAAGAACAAAATTAGCCAAATCGGTCCAGCCGTACTCGACTTTTGAGTCCCTCGGGAACGGGGTAAAAAGTATCCTATGTCCTTCTACCCACCAATTTTCAGCCAAATCGGTTCAGCCGTTTTTGAGTTATAAATAGTGTTACTACTACGACTTTCTTTTATATGTAACACATAGATTACGGTATTTACAATTTCACGGTGACATCATTAGAAAAATCTGTATATTATGTAATATGTTATATTTTATTTTTAACCCCCGACGAAAACCAGAGGGGTGATTGTTATAAGTTTGACGTGTCTGTCTGTGTGTCTGTCGGCGGCATCGTATCTACCAAACGGATGAACCGATTTTTTGTTTGAAAGCTGACATGAACGAGATTGTTCTTAACTGTAATTAATCATCATCAGCTCGCTCACTGCTTGACATTTAGGGGATTTCTTTTTATTTTCTTTGTTTTATTATTTATATACAATAGGTATTTATATTATGTAAAAGTTGTTTACATCTTACGTCGCTTCCTGTGTTAACTCAAATGGAATCCAAGGTTCTTTAACACATAGCTGTCATAAGCATACGAGTATAATCTTATGTCGCTGGGAACATTATAAAGAGGCACTAATAGATAAGGATCGTCAAACACAGGCTGTTCGGGGAAGCGTGGCATTCGCCTTCGATTCCTGGCCCCCAGCCAACACCTCGCTTAAGTTTAACCGATACGGGAGTTTAACCACAGTATTTACTATTGGAATTCCATTATTTGTTGAGCATTTACTTTAAATCTTTGTTCTTTGCAAGGGTTAAATCATGATTCATGACTCATGAATCATGATTTCTTCTTCTTTCCTTACTCATGATTCATGAGCAAGGAAAGAAAAATAAAAATAATTTCAAACCTAAGGATGGGCTATGAATTATGACGTACATTTGACAGAAAAATCTTCATGTACAAGAAAAAGCTACGCCATCTTTTGGATTTCAGAAGATTTTGTCAAAACGCCAACTGATTTTACTGTGGATAGCAATTGTCAAAATATCAAGATGACAAATGTCAAATCTAGACTGCCCCAAACAACCCCAAAAGTATTGCAGTAGCAGGACACTTTTTACGTCGACAATCGACATGCCTCGTCAATAATTATTATGTTATACTGGATGTTGCACGCGACTTCGTGCATAAAGGAAATCCCGCGGTAACCGTATGTCCTTCCCCATGGTCTAATCTATATCTGTGCCAAATTTCATTAAAATCGGTCTAGTACTTTCGGAGCCTATTCAATGCAAACAAACAAACGAACTTTTCCTCTTTATTATATTAGTATAGATTATATTATAATATATTAAGTAATATCATCTATGAATAAAACCGATTTTTTTCTGAAAAAATGTATTTTGAAGACTTAAAGAAAGAAGTTCTGCTAACGACATAGGTAATAAACTAATAATAACATTAGATCCATTCATATCAGTTGCGTGTACAGTTGACGACAGTGCAATTGCCTTTAAAATCTGGTTTTCAAATCAACACACCCGACATCGACACGAGAGCATAAACAGTTCACAAGTCAATGCAAGACGTGCAAGACGTGGTTACCGAGTGACTGTCGAGATTAGCTGCGTGAATCATCTCAAAACCACACGACTTTCAATCCAATGCACTTGCAATAAAACCTATGTTCACATTCCTACCAGCTGGTGGTACCCGTTATGTTGGAGTTCAATCAATTTTAAACTTTATCGCGTGTCAATATGACACATTTTGTATGAGCTGCGTATGATATCCTACGGTCTGGTGGCGAACGGCGATGTCCCGCGCTGATTTATGTCTTCTATGTTTGGTTTTATATGATGTACGGTATTCTATTTCGATGTTATTATAGAGAGTTTATCGCCATCAGCGGCAGTTCTACAGAAATATATTAGACAATAATAAACTCAGGGAAATAGCCTTCCTTCAGGATGCAGTATGCACATAATATGAAATGCGATTTTAGCTATTGCTGATTTTATGCCGGTTCTTTTTTTTGTATACATAAGTAACACATTATTTAAAAGTCCATTCAGAGTTTTTCAAACTTACACTGGAAAAAAAATTGAAATAAGATAACTTACTTACTTAGTTGGATTTATAAACCATGAAGGCTTTAAGGTAATTAGCATAATCAAGGTAACGATGATGAAAACTATAATGAAAAACTGTAGGTACCTACATACTAATTTAATAATTTAAATAACAATTTTAAGGACAGAGGATGTAACTTCCTACATTATAACAATAAAATATATTTTTTGTTAAATATCATAATTTAATATTATGTATTAAGTACTAAACTTAAAATTGTACGTACCTTTAAATAAAGTAAGCAATGTTTAATATTTTTTAATGAGTTTCAAGAAGTAAATTTAATACTAATAAGTATGAAAATATGCAAGGAACAATAAACAATAAAAACTAAGATGTTAGACGAGATTCAGAGGTTACTGACCTTCCAAAAATAAATATTTGAGATCACTCAAATAATATACTACTTATCCATAATTTTTAAAATTACGTTATTTACAATGACAAATAAAAATAACCTAACCTAACCAAGAGCATGTCAGGACATGTCTAAAGAGGGTTCCGTAACTATAAACGCGTAATATGCTTTTTTTAAATTACTCCAAAAGTTACTGTCCGATTTGGTTCGCAATAATTTTCCTAAAGAGTTTTTAGCATGATCTATCAGCATGCAAATTTGCAAGTTTCTATCTCCTATAGTTTAAAAATGCTAGGGGGGGGACCAACTTACAAACTACTTTGGAGGCCGATTACTCGAAAATGGTCAACTTTATAAAAAAGTAACGTATGAAACCTTACCTTTATTTTAAAAGACCTATTCTACGATACCCCACACGATGGGGTAGAGTGAAAAAATATTTTTCATCCCCACTTCACATGTATGGAGAGCCACCCCTAAAATATAAAATTATTATTTTTTTATGATTCCGAAACCGTGATCTATACACAATCTATAACTGCACCAAATTTCATCAATTTATATTCATAATTACAGGAGCTAGAGGCGCGGACAGACAGACAGACAGACAGACAGACAGACGGACAGACAGACAGACGGACAGAGCGAAACTATAAGGGTTCCTTAAGTATTA
This sequence comes from Glaucopsyche alexis, assembly GCA_905404095.1. Lineage (NCBI taxonomy): Eukaryota > Metazoa > Arthropoda > Insecta > Lepidoptera > Lycaenidae > Glaucopsyche > Glaucopsyche alexis. The sequence goes on along the minus strand of FR990043.1, from coordinate 30,605,934 downwards.
CGGAACCCTAAAAACTGATTGGTTTAATTTATTAATCCCTGTATAGTGTATAGTGATAGTGCAATTATTACCTTGTAGAAAAGTTGTCATTACTCGTATTTGGGCATCATGATTACTTTTCGATTTTAATCTTGTCTAAATAATGGCAATATCTTTTCAACCGACTGCTGCGAAGCCAAAGGAAGAGTAATAATTTTGCAGTCTATGCATGTAGATATGTATGTTCTAACTTCTACCGTACCTACCTGATAGGAAAAGACAATAGTGATGTCGATGCCGTCAAAATGGTCGTTATTGTCTGTGGACATCCTGCAGATTACATTGCTTTTATAAGACTTAACAGTCTAAAATTATCAAAATAATTAGTTATAGTTTTAAGAATATATACTCTATTTTGGTAGATCTTTGGGTGAGTCACACTCGGAAGCGTTAAGTTCTTTGGATTCAGATTCCAATCTAAAACCGGACTGCGATACACGACACATTATGTACCGTGTTTTGCACATTATTTATTTCAGTGCTTTAATAAAACTAAAATCTTAAGAGCCTATAATGAATGTACTAACTTTTTGCAGACAGGAACATTCTAAAACAATGAAGAGCTTTGAACACAGCTACAGTAATGTGTATGGCTAACACCATAATGTCTTTCGCCCGATTGACATGACGATTGCATCGGGGGGTCTAGCATGAACATTTGACAGAGCATAAAAACTTTAAAAAAAACTTAGGTAGGCCTTTTCATCCGTTAATAGATGATTTATACAGTATTCTCCGAGCGAAGTAACCACTCTTGAAAGTTGAAATACTATAGTGCCTGGGAGTCCTGGGACAGTTGGTTTTTAAACATCGTCAGCCTAGTCCAGAGGAGTGACTGGTCAATACGTCTGGGGCCAACCATGTTGGGTTTCCTCACGATGTTTTCCTTCACCGTTACAGCGTCCGTATACATGCTCTACTACAGGTACACGCCACAACCTGGGATTCGAGCCTGCACTTTCTCGAGTGCGAATCAAACGGTCTACCCACTAGGCCACTCCGTGGCCACAGCGGCATAAACGTAACATTGTCGAATGAAATTTCAATGGGCTCTGTCAAGATTTTGACAGATTTTTATACAATTCTCATTTACTAAAGTTTCGTTTACGCCGCTATCAAATGTTCCTGCTAGGACAGTTAGAACTGACCGTGTGATTGGCATTGACGAAACAGTTAGAACTGATCGTGTGAGTGTGGATTGACGAATTGCATATTGAATGAAGCCTGTAGCGCCATGCCTATTGGAAGGAAGGCAGTATAGTGTATGGCTACAGTAAGTCGTCATGGAAGACAGATCTCTGCTAAATATTTTTGTTAATCTACGTCAAGTATAAGTAGAGTCCTACTACTTTGTAGAGTACTTCTACATGTAGGTAGTAAGCACTAATAGTAGGTAGTAACTAGTAGTAGTAGGAAGTAGGAACCTACTCCAATCTCCTGAAAAAGCTGGAGTACCTAAAATAAAACATTATGTACCTAATTTTATCAGAAGAGCCCGTATCGGGATCTTTAACGTCTTGCATTTAACACTTGATGTTGTTATTAAATAGTTCGATCATTGAAAAATTACTAAGTAGGTATTTAAGTTTCACAAAATCTCTGGTAGTTCGTGATGATCTGTTTATTGGCAGTCGGGAGTCACTGCACCGTGAACGTACCCGCCATTTCATAAAGATTCATCGTTATACAGCGTGCTCTGAATTTTTTTTATAAGAAATATAAGTGAAAAACACAATAATTAGTATAATAAAAACGAGGACAAATAAATATTAATAAGTGAAAATATATTATCTTCATAAATACCAGTTTTGACGGTCGAGTAAGTAACTACTTGTTATTAAAACCACAACGGAAGGCACAGCTGCGATTTGGTAAGCGATACGGCCGGATCGATATACAATTTATTATCCACACGTCAAAAGGTTCACCGTTATAATTTAAAATGTTGGAGGAAAATGGTGGATTATGTACCTGGTTGTAATGGATAATTACCAACCGGTAACCACCCCTTACTGTATGCACCTGTCTCAAAAACGAAAGGTGCAACATGCAAATGTAACTAACTGGAATGGAGTAAACGTTACTAGCGGCCGAATACTGAGACCAAGAAGTATAGATATCAGGAGTCCGAACGGTATAGGCTTTTCCATAGTATTCATGTACCTACACAATAATAAACCCAGATCTTAGTTCTCTCTTTTGCCACTGGCTGCGCTAGAATTTTTGGAGTACCGATGCTATTGTGGTGGACCAATCAGCGCACAGTCGTGAATCGCGCTTGATACTTCTTGAAAAATGGCGCGCTCTACCGGCAAAAAATCTGTCCCCTAAATTGAGACCATTATTTTAACATTACGTTCGGACTCCTGGTATCTATACTTCGTGACTGAGACGATAGTTAAAGTAAGAAACACTCAAGTCACATGCTGTCCTTGTCATTTCGGCTAGCTGAGACAGGGACAACCTGTAAATAGGAGAGCTCTTAATTTTTAACCCCCGACGCAAAAAGAGGGGTGTTATAAGTTTGACGTGTCTGTCTGTCTGTCTGTCTGTCTGTCGGTCTGTCTGTCTGTCGGTCTGTCTGTCTGTCTGTGGGTGTGTCTGTCTGTGGGTGTGTCTGTCTGTCTGTCTGTGGCATCATAGCTCCCGAACGGATGAACCGATTTCAATTTAGTTTCTTTTGTATTAAAGGTGACTTACATGCGAGTGTTCTTAGACATGTTTGATGAAAATCGGTTGAGCCGTTTAAAAGTTGTGGGGGGTGAAAGCGGGGAAGAAAATCCGAATGTGCAAATATACTCGAGTAAGGTCTCAAATGAAAGCGCACTGAAAGAGAATATTGATGACTTAATCGACAGTGTTCGTAGCTTCGTTTGATGAGAAAATTGGTGGTGGGAAGATCAGCCGTTTGAAGATGATCAGCTCTTTCTAGTTGATGAGAGGATCTGACTAACTTTCCAATGTCCGATCGATTCAAAATTTAGTACTGTGTTACTTCAACGATATTCAAAGAACATGCTAATGTAACCATGACCTGATCAGCCGTTTGAAGATGATCAGCTCTTTTCTAGTTGATGAGGGGATCTGACTAACTTTCTTATGTCCGATCGATTCGAAATTTGGTACCGTGTTACTTCAACGATATTTAAAGAACATGGTAAGGTAACCATGACCTGATTAGCCGTTTGAAGATCATCTTTTCTTTATTAGTTGATGAGGGGATCTGACTATCGTCCACATGTCCTATCGATTCGAAATTTGGTACCATGTTACTTCAATGATGTTGAAAGTATGTATATGGTAAGGTAATCATTATTTATACCTACTTTAAAAAGGATAAAATAAAAGTAAATTTAAAAATTTTATAAAACCCCCCGACACAAAAAATAAACTCTAAAAAATAATAAATAATATTTTAAACCTATTATAATTATATTATCACATATAATATTATGTAAGTTGAAATAATTTTATTTTTCAATCGTCGTCTCGTCGGGGGAGAGCTCTTAATTTTTAACCCCCGACGCAAAAAGAGGGGTGTTATAAGTTTGACGTGTCTGTCTGTCTGTCTGTCTGTCGGTCTGTCTGTCTGTCGGTCTGTCTGTCTGTCTGTGGGTGTGTCTGTCTGTGGGTGTGTCTGTCTGTCTGTCTGTGGCATCATAGCTCCCGAACGGATGAACCGATTTCAATTTAGTTTCTTTTGTATTAAAGGTGACTTACATGCGAGTGTTCTTAGACATGTTTGATGAAAATCGGTTGAGCCGTTTAAAAGTTGTGGGGGGTGAAAGCGGGGAAGAAAATCCGAATGTGCAAATATACTCGAGTAAGGTCTCAAATGAAAGCGCACTGAAAGAGAATATTGATGACTTAATCGACAGTGTTCGTAGCTTCGTTTGATGAGAAAATTGGTGGTGGGAAGATCAGCCGTTTGAAGATGATCAGCTCTTTCTAGTTGATGAGAGGATCTGACTAACTTTCCAATGTCCGATCGATTCAAAATTTAGTACTGTGTTACTTCAACGATATTCAAAGAACATGCTAATGTAACCATGACCTGATCAGCCGTTTGAAGATGATCAGCTCTTTTCTAGTTGATGAGGGGATCTGACTAACTTTCTTATGTCCGATCGATTCGAAATTTGGTACCGTGTTACTTCAACGATATTTAAAGAACATGGTAAGGTAACCATGACCTGATTAGCCGTTTGAAGATCATCTTTTCTTTATTAGTTGATGAGGGGATCTGACTATCGTCCACATGTCCTATCGATTCGAAATTTGGTACCATGTTACTTCAATGATGTTGAAAGTATGTATATGGTAAGGTAATCATTATTTATACCTACTTTAAAAAGGATAAAATAAAAGTAAATTTAAAAATTTTATAAAACCCCCCGACACAAAAAATAAACTCTAAAAAATAATAAATAATATTTTAAACCTATTATAATTATATTATCACATATAATATTATGTAAGTTGAAATAATTTTATTTTTCAATCGTCGTCTCGTCGGGGGAGAGCTCTTGACCATGACCTGATTAGCCGTTTGAAGATCATCTTTTCTTTATTAGTTGATGAGGGGATCTGACTATCGTCCACATGTCCTATCGATTCGAAATTTGGTACCATGTTACTTCAATGATGTTGAAAGTATGTATATGGTAAGGTAATCATTATTTATACCTACTTTAAAAAGGATAAAATAAAAGTAAATTTAAAAATTTTATAAAACCCCCCGACACAAAAAATAAACTCTAAAAAATAATAAATAATATTTTAAACCTATTATAATTATATTATCACATATAATATTATGTAAGTTGAAATAATTTTATTTTTCAATCGTCGTCTCGTCGGGGGACCGCTATGTGAAAAAAACACAGTCGCAGAATGAACAAAAGAATTTACTCCGAAAAAAATTTGCTCATACCTACTTAAATGTAATTCGTAATAATTAATTAGCTGTTGTTGTAAAAATATTTATAAACTTTAGCGGTCCCCCGACGAGGCGACGATTGGAAAATAAAAATATTTCAACTTACATAATATTATATGTGATAATATAATTATAATAGGTTTAAAATATTATTTATTATTTTTTAGAGTTTATTTTTTGTGTCGGGGGGTTTTTTAAATTTTTAATTTTATGATTAGCGTTTCAGTATTTAGTCGTAAATCTAAGAATTTCTTTACTTAAATCCTAATCATTTGTAGGAATCGTTCAAGATTTGCTAGACGATGCTTGATCGTAGCTCAAGCGTCTTCACAAATGGGTGTCAAGAGAGTCATTAACACGATTCCTTGCAAGTTACAACCAATCGCATAGATACGTGGATCACCCACATCCCCCTGTACATGAGCCGACATGGCAATTAAACATATGGTTCAAATATGGCCGTCTTACGCCAATGCTACCATTTTAACGATAATTGCATGCGGGCTTGCAAAATCATACACCACAACGAAGCGTATCATTTGAGGCATCGTTGTACTTTTTGCAGAATTGTCTTAAAGGCTATGGACTTCTTACAATTTGTACACCTGACTAATTACAAATTAATTAATCTCTATTAATTTGTTTCTAGTCACTGGCTGTAGGACTCATAGGCCGTAGCCTTGTGATTTGCTGCGGTAATCTACCATATTTTGTCACAGCAAATTTTTGTTGCAGTAAGTAATTACCTATTCTGCGGTAAAAAAAATGATCTACATTCTACAGTTTTTATCATATTGTATCAGCAAGGATCACTTCCAATTTCTTGGACATATTTTTTTATCGAATACTGGAGACAATACGAAAAACTTAAAACCTTAAGTATCTACACAACAGACACGGCTTGTGAGCATATGGCACAAATATGGCATAAGAGTAACAATGTCGAAATTGGTCTTGTAATCTATGAATTAGCTACGCCATTTTATTGTCCTCAAATGTTAATATGGGCATTCATTTTTGGACACAACTCTCGTTTCTGAGAAGCTTTGTACTTTGTCACGGCTGGGTGCAGCGCGAGCAAAAGCGCTCAGCAATAAAACAATGCAACATTTTACAGCGAGCATTATGATTATAGCACATGCTAGATTTATTGATGCACTTGTGTCTTGTCTAAGAAGCGGTGATTTATGTGCAACGAATAACGATATCGTGTGGAGCTGTCGCAAACCGCATGTATTCGGTACTCAGTAACGGGTGCGCCATCTAGTACCGACTACCGAGTAACGAAACGTTACATACGAATACATTTCGTTACTCGCATACTTACACTGTTTCAGTTCACACAAGTAGCGACTAGCTTTGATGAAACATTTGCTGATCGTATGTTTTACGTATGCGCGAGCTTATTCGCGGCATTTAAAAACGTACGCGTAGTTACAAAGAGCGATGTTTGGTGATTGTCAAGCATATAATTTGGAAATTAGTCGTCCAAGTTTTTTTTTTATTTTACTAAACTTGATTCGTTGCCCTAACTTATGACTATGACTTATAAGGTATCAGAAGTAACGAGTACCGTAACGATACTATAATAGTAACGAGTACAATTATTGATAAAGTAACGAATACATACGGGTACGCTTTTTGTCTATCGCTATCACGATACCTATTAGAGGTGTAACTAATATTGTGATAGCGAATGTCAAATGTAACTGCAAAGAACTAAGTCTGTAAATAATCTCTAACGGCCAGTTTCAATAACCTATCTATCTGTTAAACGCGGTCATTCAATAATTTGCCGGTTTTTCGCGTTACAAAGACGTTTCTAACAAATAGTTATAGATAGGTTATTGAATCGGGCCATTTATAGCTAAAAAGTTAATGTCACGATCGGTTACTCAAGAGACAAAATATAAAAAATCCATTGAATGCTTAATTAATGCAGTGCTTGAAAAGGCCTTCAGTCATGAGTCAGGAACAGGAGCATTGGCACCGACGAGCACGTATAGAAGAGCTATGAAGCGAGGGTCCGACTGGAAACTCTATTGTCTCTGTCTACCCTCACGTAAAAACGTGACTACATGCGTACGGTCATACGGTGACGAAGGGTGGAATTTCAAATTGAACACCACTAATGAAAATGCTTATCCACTTGCAGGTAATAGGTAGGTGTATTTTGCCGATGTTAATAGTAATTCTAGTGTACCTACACTTGAACACAGTAGGACATACCAATCACCAAACAAGTGGATAAGCATTTTCATAAGTGGTGTTCAATTTGAAATTTCACCCTAGCTACCATTCTTTTAATAAGGTTAAAGTATAATAATTAATTTATCGACATAACTTGGCCCTAGTTAAATATCGGAATCTCGGGGCATTTGTTCCGATATTGCAATATCGGATTCGGAATTGAGTGAAACGTTAATAACGGAATTATTTAAGTATATTTTAACTTGCCTTTCAAATTTGTTGACAGATCTTTAAAACGTGTCGAGTCGTTTCTGCAGCACTAGTTTCACGGTGAAACTCGTACTCGAAAATAATCTACACTAATATTATAAAGAGGAAAACTTTGTTTGTATGTTTGTTTGTTTGTTAGTTTGTTTGTTTGTAATGAATAGGCTCAAAAAGTACTGGACCGATTTCAAAAATTCTTTCACCATTCGAAAGCTACATTATCCACGAGTAACATAGGCTATATTTTATTTTGGAAAAAAATAGGGTTCCGTAAAATATTTGGGTTTTTCGGACACAAGGTGTAAAAAATCAACCAGAAAAGTTACTTATTTTGCGTACGCTGCCTAAACTAAAAAAGATAGAACCATAAAATGTTCTAATTAATTGTAGATCTTATAAATATCTACAAAAAAGTCCGCGATACACTATACCTATCTATGTCCAGTGAGGCACAACAACCATTTTTTTATTTAGAAATCTTGAATTTTTTTTGGACTACATTTAAACGCGTTTATTTTACTAATGATATTAATCCTTATCAAAATAAATTATTTCATCACTAGTACAGTTTATGTAGATAATATTTGGTCTTTGAATGATTGAAATTGGACGTGTGGTTTTGAAGTTATGGCGAAATTAAAATATTACGATTTCTGCTGCACGGCCCGTTGCGAAGTGGGCGTCACCAATGCGGGGGTGCGCGTGCGGTCTAAAGTTTAGATCTATCGTATTTCATACGATAAAAGTATACCCACCTACTTATTTCATTGAGTTTTAGTAGGTACCTATATTAATTTGTTTCTGTTTGTTTTGACTAGATTTCGCCCGTTTTGTTACGAGGTTCAAAGACATTCTTTAGTATTAGTATCAGTATTGTACCCGTGCGAAGCTGGGGCGGGTCGCTAGTACGATATATTTTAAGTTTTCCATTTTGTAAACAGAGAGACGCAAAGAACAAACCAAAGGAGAAAAAAACAAATGAATTACGGTTTTCGAAACACAAATGCATGAGTAAATAGCGGTAAGTATAAATTTGAAATTGGAATTCCTAACCAAAGAAGATATACTTATTTGAAATCAAAGTGGCCAGTACGACAAATGCCAATTTCATATACATATAAAATATTTATTAAGGAGTAAGGACCTAATATAAGCAAATCACATTTGAACAATTCGTAAATATTCAAATTTACACAATCGAACCAAAGAATATATTATACTAGCTTTTGCCCGCGACTTCGTCCGCGTGGAATAGTTACTTTGGAATATCGCTAAAATTTACCCGCGACTTCATTTACGTAGAAGGAGGAGCGCTTGCCCGCGATTCACGACTGCCCGCAGCGCGCCGCACTTCATTATTGCGCGCTGATTATTTTATTACTGCGATATCTTCTAAAATACTTATTGAAATCAAATGATGTAAATGGCAAATTTCTTCTAAATTAAATGCTTGTAATGAATAACGTATTTATTTGGATAAGGATTAATATCATCTTTATGAAAACACCCTCACAAATAATGCCTAATTTTAGAACAAATTTGGTTAGCATAAAAAGGTTATTGTGAGCCAACCATTAAAGATAGATATATACTGTCGCGGACTTTTTTTTAGAACTTTTAAAGGGGAACAATTCTGTCATACATTATTTTACCGAAACTTTAACCGTTTCCGCAGCGTACGCAGCGAAAGCTCTCAAAAGGGAAAAAACACCCCGATTTTGAAACATTATTGATTGGAGCTCCGCTCGTATTGAGCTTATCATGATGTTATATAGCCTAAAGCCTTCCTCGATAAATGGACTATCCAACACAAAAAGAATTTTTCAATTAGAACCAATAGTTCCTGAGATTAGCGCGTTCAAACAAACAAACAAACAAACAAACAAACTCTTCAGCTTTATAATATTAGTTGTTTGTGCAGTTCGATCATATCTATATATGATCGAACTGCACAAACAAGGTAACGATTAAACTGTCAAGTTAAATATAGCTATACCTACCTGCAGAAGAACAATGCGAAATGCTCCACTTTTAACGCACGCTGAAAAGGTCAAAGGTGAGACACAATCACACAATACGCCTCAAACGCCCGGGGAACCTTGGGTTGCCTTGGGCCTGACAGGTATCCGGTGTATCCACACATCATTGGCGAAAGTTCTTGTAGAAAGAGATCGAACCTCACTTTCTCGCCAATAGCCAGTCAATAGTCAATACATTTTGCACGGTCGCCGGCAAACACGGTGTACCACTTTGGACCTTATGCCATAGCTATAAGATCGATTCATCGGACCTGTCGGCTGTCGCCGACCGTACATCTCCATAGTGCAGACTGCAGATTACACACGTTATTTAGTCAAAAGTTTTGGATATTAAATGTTGCCCGCGACTTCGATGGCGCAAAAAGAAATCCCGCAGGAACCGTACATTTTGCTGCGACCCTGCAGTACCCTGTGTGTTAATCCAGATTCCAGGGTCTATAATATAAACCACTGCCATACTAAATTTCATTAAAATCCATTCAGTAGTTATTGCATGAAAGAGTAACGAACATCCACTCATCCACACGTTCTTTCAAACTTTCGCGTTTATAATATTAGTAAGGAGTAAGGACTAAGGAAGTAAGGATATTATTAGTAAAATACTTGTGGACTCCGATTCAGAAACGTTACTTGACTAAGTATATAAAAAAACCATCCAGTCCTGTTTACTAAAATAAACTAAGTGATTGTGATGACAAGAAAACTAGATGAGGCCATAAACGAGAAATAAAGTGATCATCACTCCCTTAATAGAACGAAAGGATTCATCTGGGAGGCACGTGTTTGTGCAAGTGACGCTATGGCGAGGCTACGGCAGTATATTTAATTGGAAACGAATGTTTATCGTCAGCTGTCAACACCAAACGCTGACTCGAGACAACATTTCTCCAACAGATACTTAATGATAAATTCACCGATAAGACTACGGAGCTATTTGGATGAATAACTGATGATGACAGCTATATTGGCATCCGTTCGGTCTCGTGTTCAAGTGAAGTTTATTTTTAGGATTCCATACTTACTTACTCAAAGGGTAAAACGGGACCCAATTACTGAGACTCACTGTCTGTCTGTTTGTCACCAGGCTGTAATCTCATGACAGTTGAAATTTAAAAAAAAAGCTCGACTTCCAAACTTTTATTTTTAAAGTTCTTTTCAACCAACCATCTGATGGTTTCAGTTCAACCATCTGTGGACCGATTTTAAAAATCCTTTTTGTGATGTATAGGGTACTAGCTTTTGCCCGCGGCTCCGCCCGCGAGAAATGGGGTTTTTTGGCCACTTACGACTGTACTCTAAGTTAAATCTGTATATTCCTTATCTTAGGTTCTCTCTTTAATTACTAATTGTTTGTCCGAAGCACCATCATACCATATTTCATTTCAATGGTTTAAACACTTAAGCCATGAAAGACATTAAAAAAATATACTCAATAGTACATTATCCCTCGGGAACAATATTATATATCTTTTTGGGATAAAAAGTAAAAATACACAAAAAAGTATGAAATAAAACTTAATCTCTAAATAATTCCCCTTTCAAATTCGGCTAAAATTTTTACTATTTCTCTACTCAATCTTATTAATTTTGAAATCGATACCAGCCCAAACAATATTCTACAATATTTTATAGAACTTACGTTCATATTTGCTGGTACCGACTTCAAAATTAATAAGATTGAGTAGAGAAATAGTAAAAATTTTAGCCGAATTTGAAAGGGGAATTATTTAGATATTAAGTTTTATTTCATACTTTTTTGTGTATTTTTACTTTGGAAGTCGGTTTAAGTTTTGTTTAAAAATAATAATTTCACCCTTTTTAGAGATATATTTTCTTAAGTTATTATTAATACGTATTAAGAACGTCTAAACTAAACGATCGAATGTATAATTGAATACGCGCCAAGCTTCCATAAAATATTGCTATTAAGATGATGATGATGATTACTGTAAGTTATAAAGTGGCATATGCTTGCAGTTCATTAAACAATACCGAAATTTCCAAACGCATATCTTTAAAGACTGAGGAGTTCTGTTAGCTGGAGAGCTACTAAGAAATTTAGAGTAGGTATTTGAGGCACGTTGAAACCGTGTCCTGTACTTCTCCTACTGTACCTCAACACGAGAATGCAGGCCTGGCTGGTCAGAAGCGGAACTTAGCCAAGTTACAAATTTTTGAAAAGTCCATTTTTTAATGCCAAAAATCCATGTTTGAGGCGCTTTGAAATTTTGATATACAGTTAGTATAATGAATAAGGAGTTGGGGAAAAAAAAGGCCATGTAATTTAGTTGGAACTTTAACCTAGCCATGTCAGTTTAAAAGTAAATAAACTTCATTGGCTTTCGATTCATGATTTTCTGACATCTATTGGTCATTTTATGAACTGCAATATACGTACGGGCGAAAATGCGACATCTATGAAGCCCTCAAAGAACTACGTGGTCAAAAAATGAAATAATTGCGTATTGTGCAATAAACTTACTCGTCAAAATGTATTTATAAAACAAATAGGTATTAATGAAATAGAAATGGCATACGAACCAGCATAACCTACCATCTACATGTTTTAGATAATAGTTTAGTTAACTATAAACGTAAAAGCGACATCTAGGAAGAATCAAAGAACTACGTGGTCTTGATAATTTTCGCAAAGGTGATATGAGTCGTTTTTAATTGATTTTCCTATAAAAATCGAAGATTCGTTGTTTATACAATATTGTGTGCAATAAAATTATATATTGTGCAATAGTCTAATTTACTCGACAAATTGTATATAAAAAACAAATCTAGACACGCGGTAGTGTGTCAAGCCAAGTTCAAGTAACAGAACTGGCGAGCGGCACCGTGTGTAATATTACACGAACCATTTGGAGCCCAAACGGTTATTTAGATATTAACGTCCAAAAATCGTCATTTTGATCACTGACTAACCTATAGATCAAAACTTTAACCCAGTTCCAGATGACCTAATAATTCCATATTATGTTTGTTGGCAGATAACTTCGTCGTTTATGAACCGATTTTCAATTTTTTTTTGTGATGTAAAGGGTATAATACCAAGTTAGTCCGGTTGTCAAAAAAGTGGTGACCTGATGTTGGAATCCATGAGGAATTGAGGGAACTCCTCGAAATTTATATGGATACATATGGTGATTTTGACTTTTTCTGAACAAGTCTAAGTATGTGCTATCAAAAAGTAAGATTTTGCTCCAAGGTATACCCTGGATCCAAAGGTACAGAACAGAACTCCTGACTCCTTATAGATACATGTTTGGGGATTTCGGCGTTGTTTAAAGAACTGCAAGCATATGCCACCATGTCAATAGGCACGTTGCCGAAAAAATTTTTTTAGACAACATGTTAATAAACAATCCAGAACCCATTTTTGTATATGTGAAAAAATAACTTAGATACAAACCATTGAAATTTACAATATGAAAGAGAGCGATATATTGGCCTTTGACGTCACAGCCTGCTACCGCCATACATTTATCATAACAAAATTTATGGCGGTAGCAGGTTGTGACGTCACGAATCGTTTTGCGAGAAAGAGATGGACAATATTTTTTATTTGCTTATATTTTTAATCCCGTCACTCGAAATACCTATTTCTTTCAGATTTATGTATCTTTAATCAACAATTTTAAAATTTAATTTGTATAACTGTGAAATTCCACACTAGGCAACATCCCTATTAGAATAATTTAATACATCATCACATTATTATGATATAAAATGCTCTTCTCATAGTATTTTACACTAATTCGGAGATCTTTGAGCATAACTCTGCCGTTTATAGACCTATTTGCAAAATTATTTTGTTGTAAAGGGTTTAATTCGAAATTGGTCCTTTAGTCACTAAAGTGGAAACCTGATGATGCGATCCATGAGGAATCGAGGGAACTCCTCGAAATTTATATCGGTACATATAGTGATTTTGACTTTTTCTCAAGTAACACAAGGCATATGCTACCAAAAAATAAGATGTTGCACCTTGGTGCTTTTGGGAACTCCTCGAAATTTATATCGACACACATAGTGATTTTGACTTTTACTGAAGTAACATCAGCATATGCTACCAAATAATAAGATGTTGCACCTTGGTGCTTTTGGATCTTTTGTATAACCTGGATCCAAAAGCAGTGAACAAAACTCCTCAGTCTTTAAAGATATGTGTTTGGAAATTTCGGTATTGTTTAAAGAACTGCAAGCATATTCCAGTTTGTATCTTACAGTAATCATCATCATCTTATTAACAAATTAGTGAAAACTTAGCGCGTATTCAATTATACATTCGATCGTTTATTTTAGACGTTCTTAAGATGTATTAATAATAACTTAACAAAATATATTATCACAAAAAAGTATGAAATTATTATTTTTAAACAAAAAATTAAACCGACTTCCAAAAGTACACAAAAAAATGAAATACAAATATACAAATTAAATTTTAAAATTGTTGATTAAAGATACATAAATCTGAAAGAAATAGGTATTTCGAGTGACGGGATTAAAAATATAAGCAAATAAAAAATATTGTCCATCTCTTTCTCGCAAAACGATTCGTGACGTCACAACCTGCTACCGCCATAAATTTTGTTATGAGAAATGTATGGCGGTAGCAGGCTGTGACGTCAAAGGCCAATATATCGCTCTCTTTCATATTGTAAATTTCAATGGTTTGTATCTAAGTTATTTTTTCACATATACAAAAATGGGTTCTGGATTGTTTATTAACATGTTGTCTAAAAAAATTTTTTTCGGCAACGTGCCTATTGACATGGTGGCATATGCTTGCAGTTCTTTAAACAACGCCGAAATCCCCAAACATGTATCTATAAGGAGTCAGGAGTTCTGTTCTGTACCTTTGGATCCAGGGTATACCTTGGAGCAAAATCTTACTTTTTGGTAGCACATACTTAGACTTGTTCAGAAAAAGTCAAAATCACCATATGTATCCATATAAATTTCGAGGAGTTCCCTCAATTCCTCATGGATTCCAACATCAGGTCACCACTTTTTTGACAACCGGACTAACTTGGTATTATACCCTTTACATCACGAAAAAAAAAATTGAAAATCGGTTCATAAACGACGAAGTTATCTGCCAACAAACATAATATGGAATTATTAGGTCATCTGGAACTGGGTTAAAGTTTTGATCTATAGGTTAGTCAGTGATCAAAATGACGATTTTTGGACGTTAATATCTAAATAACCGTTTGGGCTCCAAATGGTTCGTGTAATATTACACACGGTGCCGCTCGCCAGTTCTGTTACTTGAACTTGGCTTGACACACTACCGCGTGTCTAGATTTGTTTTTTATATACAATTTGTCGAGTAAATTAGACTATTGCACAATATATAATTTTATTGCACACAATATTGTATAAACAACGAATCTTCGATTTTTATAGGAAAATCAATTAAAAACGACTCATATCACCTTTGCGAAAATTATCAAGACCACGTAGTTCTTTGATTCTTCCTAGATGTCGCTTTTACGTTTATAGTTAACTAAACTATTATCTAAAACATGTAGATGGTAGGTTATGCTGGTTCGTATGCCATTTCTATTTCATTAATACCTATTTGTTTTATAAATACATTTTGACGAGTAAGTTTATTGCACAATACGCAATTATTTCATTTTTTGACCACGTAGTTCTTTGAGGGCTTCATAGATGTCGCATTTTCGCCCGTACGTATATTGCAGTTCATAAAATGACCAATAGATGTCAGAAAATCATGAATCGAAAGCCAGTTTATTTACTTTTAAACTGACATGGCTAGGTTAAAGTTCCAACTAAATTACATGGCCTTTTTTTCCCCAACTCCTTATTCATTATACTAACTGTATATCAAAATTTCAAAGCGCCTCAAACATGGATTTTTGGCATTAAAAAATGGACTTTTCAAAAATTTGTAACTTGGCTAAGTTCCGCTTCTGACCAGCCAGGCCTGCATTCTCGTGTTGAGGTACAATAGGAGAAGTACAGGACAAGGTTTCATCGTGCCTCAAATACCTACTCTAAATTTCTCAGTAGCTCTTGGGCTAGTACAGTGCTTTTGGATCCAGGGTATACCTTGGTACAACATCTTATTTTTTGGTAGCATATGCTTGTGTTACTTCAGTAAAAGTCAAAATCACTATATGTGTGGATATAAATTTCGAGGAGGTCCCTCGATTCCTCATGGATCGCATCATCAGGTTCCCACTTTAGTGACTAAAGGACCAATTTCGAACTAAACCCTTTACAACAACAAAAGAATTTTGCAAATAGGCCCATAAACGGCAGAGTAATGTTCAAAGATATCCGTGTTAGTGTAAAATACTATGAGAAATACCTTTTATATCATCATAATCTGATGATGTATGGTGTGATAGTGGTGATGATGATGATGATTACTCTAACTGACAGGGTGGCATATGCTTGCAGTTCTTTAAACAACGCCGAAATTCCCAAACATGTATCTATAAGGAGCCAGGAGTTCTGTTCTGTACTTTTGGATCCAGGGTATACCTTGGAGCAAAATCTTACTTTTTGGTAGCATATACTTGAACTACTTCAGAAAAAGTCAAAATCACCATATGTGTCCATATAAATTTCGAGGAGTTCCCTCGATTCCTCATGGATCCCATCATCAGGTCACCACTTTGATATCAAAAGGACCAATTTGGGATTACAACCTATACATGACAGAAAAAACTATGAAAATCGGTCCACAGGCGGCGGAGTAATCGTTGAACATACAAAAAAAAAATAACCGCCTCCTTTTTTGGGAAGTCGGTTAAAAAGTACACTGCGCGTTTGTCCAAAGCATAAACCACTGCCATACCAAATTTCATTCAAATCAATTCAACCGTTTAGCAGTAAAATACAATCAAAGTACACATAATAATAATACATTATCCCACGGGAACACCGCAAATTTTTGGGACAAAAAGTATCCTATGTCCTTTCCCAGGACTCAAAGTATCTCTGTACCAAATTTCATCAAAATCGGTTCAACGGTTAAAGCGTGAAGAGGTAACAGACAGACAGACAGACAGACAGACAGACACACTTTCGCATTTATAATATTTATATTTATATTTATATATTTATAATTTATAATATATAATAATATATAATAATATAATAATATATAATATAAAATATATAATATAATATATAATATTATTTATATTTAAGTATATTATAATATTTATAATTTATATATTTATAATTTATATATTTATATTTATATATTTATATTTATAATTATATATTTATAATTTATAATATTAGTATGGATACTATAATCCCAAGTTGGTCCTTTTGACATCAAAGTGGTGACCTCCTGATGATGGGATCCACGAGGAATGGAGGGAACTCCTCGAAATTTATATGGACACATATATGGTGATTTCGACTTTTCCTGAAGTAGTCCAAGCATATGCTACCAAAAAGTAAGATTTTGCTCCAAGGTATACCCTGGATCCAAAAGTACTGAACAGAATTCCTGACTCCTTATAGAATACATGTTTGTAGTAGCCAGAAGGACAAAAGACTACTACGACACTTAAATCTATAAAATCCGACAGCTATATGCTATATTCTTCCTACGGACAGTTATCTATTAGTATCTATGGTTTACTGTATGATATCTAATATATTACCGGTAACTAGGTGAGCTCCATTGTTTCCCTGGCGTACAAAAACCTGAGCACATCGCGCCTACCACACCCGATTGTCTTGGGAAGAGCCTCGCTTCCCATAGGTACTCGAGTAACTCGGCCAATCCGACAATAGAAGTCATTTACCTCGACGATACTTTTGGGATACATAGACGATCTATTAGAAACATAATATCTTTAAGTTACATATAAAATTACACTAAACATGCTTGGTGTTAATCATGGAGCTAGGTAGTACAAAGTAAACAGGTGTTAACATTAGTAATTTAACTATATTAAAATGCCTTTTATATGCTGTACTATTATTATCGAAGAGAAACACTGATACTCCGCACAAAACTTGCACTAAACCTAACTTACTACCTAGCTACCGCGTGGAACTATTAATGGAATCGAAATCCTATGTTTTAAACGGAACCCAAAAGATAAAAATAGTCTGAGTTACATCTTATATCCTTAGCTATCTGCCAGTGAAAATCCCGTAAAAATAGGTCCAGCAGTTTATTTCTTTTTTCGACACTTCAATAGAATTTATTTGCTTAGATAGGACACAATAAACATTTTCAGCAGAAAGTTTTACAGTTCACTCTTGTAGAGAATCATCATCGGTTTTTGTTGCCAGGTAGGTACTAATCAGATTTTGTTCTAAATTCGTTCTCAGAGCTAACGTTTCCAGTATGTGTCACACACGCATCAAGAATACGTTACACTAATTTTATAAACAACATAAAAATTCCAAACATAACAGACATAATTATGGAAATTTATTCCTAACATAACAGAGAAGTGCACCTAAATCAACAGAATATTCAAACATCGGACCACGGCACCGAAATTCGGCCACAAACTTAGTAAATCAAAATAATAAGTAAGTATCTCCCGTGTATATTTTCATGTTTGGACTACGGTGCATTTTATGGAGACGAGAACTTGGAAGACGAACGGCGGAATACTGGAACCATGATTAAATATACGTGACGCTCAAGTCACATGTCCTTGTCGTTTTGGCTACCAAATAAGTACAACGAAGCGCTAGCCTGTGAATAGAGGGGCCCTTAATTTTGATTACCGTTACGGTCTTCGGCCTAAATGCGGAAGAAACGACGATGATACTAGTGAGTGAAGCCAATAAAATGATCAATCTGATCATAATAGACCAATTGAATACAAGACCTCACTCATTGGTACCTACCTGACCCTTTTGGTTATGTTGTGGCAATCGCAAATCTGAACGCCTAGTGAAATATGATCGCCCATTTCCAAACTGCATACTACTCATGGAATCTTAATTGTCCTTTAGTAGGTATAAATATTTAATCAAATTTGAATTTCTGAACACCAAAATACTTTTATAATGGGCAGCATTTAAGTATTTATATGAATTCTATTGGCCATTTATTTGGCAAACCTTAAATTTTTTAAAGAATCCAAACGGAAGACCCAATAAAATGTGCAATACAGCCCCGGTTAATTTATGGTGGGGTTCATTTTCGTAAAAGTACATATATATCTATAGGGTTGCTTCGGGGACCAAAGGGAGCAACTGGCTGAAACCAGGCCAAGGTCCGCGTTTGTGCGCTGCGAACTGGGTCACTTGGAGTTATTGAAAAATAATTCAAAACGGTCCATTTGTGACGTCAGACTACGTCACAGTGTCATGTTTGATCTCTTCTGAATTGAATTTTTAACGACCATTGCGACACACGTCAGCACTTGCCGCTTTCACGCTGCGATTTTAGAGTTAAGGGAGTGGAGGCTGAACATCGTCACTCGTCAGTTAAGGGTTGAATAAGATGCAACCTATGAACTTAGAAAGAACACGGCCTACTTAAAGGGGACTATTTACTTGTAGGTGAATATTATATAAAAACTGCAATAAAAAGGTTTCAGGACACGATTTTTTCATATATTTTAAAATCCGGAAAAAATATACTTCATTGTTTTAACAAATTTTTGGATATTATATATATACAGGATACCTGGTAATGTAGATCTCCAATCCAATACAAAAATTCGATGCTAGAGAAGGATAGCGAAAATGGGTGTTTCGCCGTTCGCGGGATCTATTCGATAACTGGGCCAAGGCCAACGCTGCTGGGTTGAAATTGTTCGTAAGGATCAGAATTCTACGCGCAAATATTACAGCCACCGCGCCGTTCATTGAAGAATCTGTTCCAAATGACCTTGCTCACTTTACCCCTATCCCTTAAGTTAAATGTATTATACCTATATGGAAATAGCAATTCAGAACATCCGACACTGATACGTAAAGAGGAAACTGTAAGAGAAAGGTTACACGTTCAATCTGGCGTCAGTCCAGTCCATCAGTCTCAGACTGACACCAGATTCTGGCGTCAGTCTGAGACTGGTGGACTGGCCAGAATGATGGCCGAAAAGTACATAATAAAAAAATTATCAGTCCGTCAATCACACGGTTACACGATCATTCTTTCGTCAGTCTGGATCAGACTGATGGACTGAACTGACGCCAGAATGAGCGTGTAACCTTTCTCTAAATTCGACCCGATGCGGTATGTTCATGTAGATAATATTAGCATGGATATTCGTGTCTTGGAATGTGTGCGTTACGATTGCTCCGCCAAGTTATCTAAACAGAAAAAAAATCGCCAAAAAAATTGTCGAAATTTGTCAAAATCGAAGGGAACAAACCAAAAATTTGTCAAGGTAGAAACAAAGAAGTTACAAGGATTTAAAGTTGGCCGCGCGAACGTTACGTGGAGGATTGCGCGGCCATGAAGGTCTCAGGAATCACGTGGGTTAGAGAACTAATTCATTTTGTCATATGAAGACTGAATTTGTCAAAAATTGTCGAAAAACGAATTATAAACTGTAATTCAATATTTTAAGAAATATTTAACTTAGAAGTTATGGCCGCGCAATCCTTCACTTGTCATTTTTTAATGTTGATTATTTCTTTATAACTTAAGACTTAGTACAAAAAACTGTTACAGGAAGAAAGGTCTTAATTTGTCGAAACTAGTGAAAGCAATAAATATTACAAAAGCTTAGTTAAACAGACAAATCAGTCCGAAACAAAAAATTCATGGCCGCGCGGTCGAAACGTTACTTTATACGCTGATATCTCATTATCTGTAATTACTAGGATTTCGGTGTGAATACCCATTTATTCGACATATTAACCTGATTAGAATGACATATCGTTTTACCCTCAGAACAGTTTTCAACGCGTGTAATCTCGAAAAATATGTTCTCTCGAACAATGTTCGAGCAGGGTAACCATAATTTTGATTTAATTTGGGAATACCTTTTCACAGACATTTCCTAATAGTCGAATTTCGACCATTTACTCGTAAAATCAAATTTGGTAAGTTATGAGTTAAAAAAAAACGAACTTAGCGATCGCTACCTTTGTCAAGATTGCAGACCCAGGTCAATGAGCGTTGATTTTCGCTAATTATCAAGTAGCCAGTTAACGTTAGTCGTTAACTGTCATATTATGTAATAAAGACAGGCAGTTCCATAGAGTGGTTTGGTGCCTTTGTTAACAATTGTTATTTTTTATTGTTTTATTTGTTTTTGCCTTATTGATTTTGGTTTTAATTTTTATCATTTTCATATTAGCACATAATATTTTCATTTTTAAATGTTTTCAAATTTAGAACAGTAATGTCAAATTTTTAAACTTATAATTTTATCTCACATTGAAACACATTCATTTTGTAAATTTTGTGTACCTTATTAATAAACTTTATCTATTTAAAAATATTATTATTTGAGACCTCCTGGCAGAATTCCGTTTCAGCCTGGTGACGTCCACTGCAGGACATAGGCCTCCCCTATAAATTTCCAGTGCGACCGGTCGCTCGCGGCCTGTATCCACCGACTTCCTGCGACTTTTCTCAGGTCATCTGTCCACCTGGTGGAAGGCCGTCCTACGCTTCGGCGTCCAGTTCGTGGTCTCCACTAAAGGACCTTTCGGCCCCAGCGGGCATCGGTTCTACGGGCTATATGTCCAGCCCATTGCCAGCAAATTTCACTTTTAGTAATAAATATTGTTCTTATTTGCGACACTCACGCCCTCATCCAAGTGCCAAAAGATCCTTGTCCAACTGTATGAATTTTTTATTTTCGTAAAATCTATGGTATATGAAACTTTGCTCTTAAAAATAGGTCAGGGGCTAATTAAAAATAAAAGAATGCTTATTTCTCCCGTTCCTAGTTTGATTGGCAATAGAAAAAATCCTGTACAAAGAAGCTATAACAAAGTATGTTTTAGTATAAAAAGCAATTGCGGAAACAACTTAGTGTCGAAGAAAAAAAATTAAGTTTGAAAAGTGAAAAAAATTAAATATCTCTTAAAGTACTCAAGTGGCAGAAACGTTATTAAGTATAATAAATGCGCATCTAACTGGTGTATCGAACAAAATATATAACAAGTTTACAACCCCTCGCAATTGACGTAATAAATTAATTTTATGAATCGATGACTTGAAAAAATGGCCATCTTCCAAATTATTTATCTCAAAAACTAAGAAGAATCGGCACACGGGTGTTTTACTCTTAAGTTTGGAATACAAGACGGCATCGATCTATGGGCTTAGTTTAGAAATTTCCGATTTTGAGGATTTCTAAAACACTGTGCAATGTTTTGTCCTTGTCTGATATATAGAAAAAGTAGCTTGACAGAAAAAACTCTTTTTATTAATTATTAGTAAGGGATTTAATGTATACCTTTTTATTATTACATTTCCTCCTTCACTGGTCTAGTTGAGTATTTCTAAAAATAATAAAGGCTCTTCAGGACGGAAGATATATTTGGGGTTAATTAATTACCAGGAGGCATTTATGTATTATATTCTGCCAGGAGGTCTCAAATAATAATATTTTTTAAAAAGATAAAGTTTATTAATAAGGTACACAAAATTTACAAAATGAATGTGTTTCAATGTGAGATAAAATTATAAGTTTAAAAATTTGACATTACTGTTCTTAATTTGAAAACAATTAAAAAATAAAAATATTATGTGCTTATATGAAAATGATAAAAATTAAAACCAAAATCAATAAGGCAAAAACAAATAAAACAATAAAAAATAACAATTGTTAACAAAGGCACCAAACCACTCTATGGAACTGCCTGTCTTTATTACATAATATGACAGTTAACGACTAACGTTAACTGGCTACTTGATAATTAGCGAAAATCAACGCTCATTGACCTGGGTCTGCAATCTTGACAAAGATAGCGATCGCTAAGTTCGTTTTTTTTTAACTCATAACTTACCAAATTTGATTTTACGAGTAAATGGTCGAAATTCGACTATTAGGAAATGTCTGTGACCAAATTGATATTATTGATGAAATATTTACATTTTCGTCTAGTAGAGCAAAAAGTATTCCCAAATTAAATCAAAATTATGGTTACCCTGCTCGAACATTGTACGAGAGAACATATTTTTCTAGATTACACGCGTTGAAAACTGTTCTGAGGGTAAAACGATATGTCATT
This sequence comes from Glaucopsyche alexis, assembly GCA_905404095.1. Classification (NCBI taxonomy): domain Eukaryota; kingdom Metazoa; phylum Arthropoda; class Insecta; order Lepidoptera; family Lycaenidae; genus Glaucopsyche; species Glaucopsyche alexis. The sequence continues at coordinate 30,583,287 of FR990043.1, read as the reverse complement.
CTAATCAGGTTAATATGTCGAATAAATGGGTATTCACACCGAAATCCTAGTAATTACAGATAATGAGATATCAGCGTATAAAGTAACGTTTCGACCGCGCGGCCATGAATTTTTTGTTTCGGACTGATTTGTCTGTTTAACTAAGCTTTTGTAATATTTATTGCTTTCACTAGTTTCGACAAATTAAGACCTTTCTTCCTGTAACAGTTTTTTGTACTAAGTCTTAAGTTATAAAGAAATAATCAACATTAAAAAATGACAAGTGAAGGATTGCGCGGCCATAACTTCTAAGTTAAATATTTCTTAAAATATTGAATTACAGTTTATAATTCGTTTTTCGACAATTTTTGACAAATTCAGTCTTCATATGACAAAATGAATTAGTTCTCTAACCCACGTGATTCCTGAGACCTTCATGGCCGCGCAATCCTCCACGTAACGTTCGCGCGGCCAACTTTAAATCCTTGTAACTTCTTTGTTTCTACCTTGACAAATTTTTGGTTTGTTCCCTTCGATTTTGACAAATTTCGACAATTTTTTTGGCGATTTTTTTTCTGTTTCGATAACTTGGCGGAGCAATCGTAACGCACACTCTTGGAATTAGCTAAATAAGAACTTCGTAAAACTAAGAAACTTCATACAACAGAAAGACCATAGTAAGCTGTTCTGGGACAAAAGATGTTCAGGGAGGCACGACCAATTAGACTTGATTTAAATGTATCTCCGTAGTGCATTATGCAAGTCAAAGCAAATATCATATATGCCGGTAGAAATTTTGCCGGTAGAAATTTTGCCGGTAGTTCGAGATATCACAAAGGTTAAATTACTAGCAGCAGAAAAGTCGGTAATTTAAGGATTAAATAATACTTACAGCTGAGGATTTTCAGCCTACCCACTTCCGAGACTGAAAAAACCTGAGTTATGCTTATGAATTATGTCACATTGCAACTAATTGACGCATTGTGAAGACATCTAGCAATCATTCTATACCCCCGAAATATAATTGAAAGAGGCAGTTAGCAGATAATTTTTTCTAAATATAGACTATGAACTATGCCTACTTAGAATTTAGATTGATTCTATAACCAAGTTTCCTGTGGTGTTTTTGAATTTACGCCAGTTATACGTGGGGGCTCCAGAGTTTTGGGCAAGAGTGTGCTACCGGAGACCTAAGGTTCGGGATTTTAAAGATCAAGCAGTTACATTTAAAACTCCTCTGGCGTTGCCGGTGTTCACATGCGGTGGTTTAGGTAGGTACATTAGGCGGTCCGTCTGCTCGTTTGCTGGTCATATAATGCATACCTTAAAAAACCCCGCTTAAGGCTACATTATCCGGAATCTCCGTGGTCTAGTTGGTATTAACAGACTCCATGGTCTAGTGGTTAGAGCATTGGCTCTCGACTCGGACGTCGTGGGTTCGATTCCCGCATTGGAATAACAAAAAAAAATGTTTCCAAGTTTAGTTAGGACAATGCAGGCTGATCACCTGATTGTCTGACAAGAAAGAAGATCCATGCGTCGGATGGGCATGTAAAAAGTTGGTCCTGCGCCAGATCAGTCGTGTGAGTCATCACTCATCCGTCCCACTGGATTATGAGAGTAAAGGAAGAGAGAGTGCTCTTGTGTACTGCGCACACACTTGGGCACTATAAAATTACTCCTGCGTAACTGGTCTGTTTTCAATGAAACCGGCCACCGTCATCGAGATCGGTGTGGGAAGTTATTTTCATTTTAATCGGAATCTCTCCGGCCGCAATAAACAGCGCGTTATTTATTAGAACTGTGCAATAAAAAACTCGACCCTCGGGTGTTCGATTTTCAGCTATATTGTAAGTATTAGCGCAGAGTTTTATATTCAGCGGTGTTTTTTTTTTCCGGCCGGAGAGATTCCGAATAATTCCGGTGGAAAAAATCAAACACAAGTGTCAAGTCAAATGTCAAGGCTGGGACTGTATTGTCCGGAATCCGTAGGGCCGGGGAAAATTCAGAGCACTGCAAATAGATCTCTGCGCTAATACAATAGAGCTGAAAATCGAACACACGAGTGTCGAGTTGTCAGATTTGACATTGACATTTGACTTGACACTCGTGTGTTCAATTTTTAGCTCTATTGCATTAGCGCAGAGGTCTATTTTCATTACCCAGCCTTACAAACGTAGCCCAACTTCCACGACAATATTTGCGTCTTGCGGCTTGCCACAACAAAACATTATTTTTCATCATACCTAAATAATAAAAATAACAAATTGTCCAAGTACCTACATTATCCGAAGTAGGTAGGTACCATTAATTTGGACTTGAAGTAATTGCTTCTGCGAGAAGGCGAGAACACACGACCGTTTAGGTACGGTTTAGGTGACCGTTATGGTACTTGCATAATAGCGAGGCAAGTGAATACAAAACAGGATTTTACTCACCAAGCCAAGTCACAGTGTGCCCACTCTATCTGTGCTCGTGTTGAATGACGAAAGAGATCGCATTCACCTCCACTGTCCGGAGATTCACTCACTTTTTACAGGCTCTTAACTACGTAATATATAGTCGTAACTCAACATACAGACAAACAATTGAAACGTACACAAAATTAAACAATTCTGATTTATTTGATCGCCAATTAAAACTTGTGCATGTGGATTAGGTACTTATTGCGAAAACAGTCGTCAAATCTTCGTCGGAGCTGGAAAAACACCTTTGTAGAAAGGCATGAATCGATTTTTTTATATAAATAATAACATTTATTATTTTTAATTGAACCTAAACGATCACTTTTTTTGTATACTTTGTTTGTTCATTCACAACATTGTTCACATTTTTAATTCAATTTACATAAATATAAATTAATCAAAATATTAATGTCAATGTTCTTTATACAAAAGAACGTAACGCAACGCGCACACCCGACCACGCCACCTGCGTAAATCTGACTGACGTGCGATCATGCGATGGCCGATGCGCAGTGTGACCGTTTAAAATTTTATAAACCTACCAACGGAAGGTTTGAAATCTACTAAAAAATACAAAAAAAATTCAATTATACCAAAATAGTACTAATTTTTTTTGCTTCTTATTTTGAGAATACCTATTGCAAGTAAAACAGATAGTTTTTAATATATTTTTTTTACTCTACATTAATTTTTAGGTACTCGTGTTATCTTAATTACTTATTACTAAATGTATTTACGTTTAGTAATCATTTCTGTTGCTGGATCAAAATATGAAGTAGGTACATAGGTACAACCGTCAGTCAAATCTTGTGTATTAACATATTGTAATAAATCGTGATTTGTAGTAAATCTGTTTCTGTATTTAGTTTTGACCATATAAACTTGGATAGGTAACTATTAACTAACCTAAACAAAATTTAAAAAACCCCCGAATCGGTAAGCAGTGACCAGTGAGCTAGCTGATGATGATGAATTATAGCTAAGAACAGTCTAGATCACGTCAGCTTTCAAACAAAAAAAAACCGTATCTAAAACGGACCTTTCGTTAAGGATATACCACGGACAGACACACAAACAGACAGACAGACACATCAAACTTATAAGACCCCTCTTTTTTGCGTCGAGGGTTAAAAATTCGTTTATTAGAAAATTCGATTCGAAAAAATTAAATCGAGTATTAGAAAAAGTAGGCAAACACATTAAACATCAATTTTTACAAAACTGGCCAAATTTCTATATTTGGGAATTTTTGACTGTGAACATTATTACCAAACTTGCTCCGAATTTGTTCACAATTTTATATATCCTGGTAGTAGGTACTAGTACCACACTTAACATTTTGAATTTGATGGTATTCTTCTCCGATTGTTTTTGAGTATCATTTGTAACAATGCAAGTAGTGAATATACCAAAAAATACCAATAAAGTTGCAATTGTACTAATATTATACCGATATTTAGTAATATACTAAAAATATACTGTCCTTATTCTTCGGAGCCTCAAATATACCAATTTAGTACTGAAAATACCAAAACAGTCACCCTGCCGAATGCCGCGATGCGTCGGCAGTCGGCAGCACAGAACACTATTACTCGCGGAGAAGAAGGTCGACTTCATACAAAAAAATTGGGACCAAATTAGCGCCTCTAGTGAGCTGCCCCCTCAAACTTTTAACCGCCTACCAACAAAGGAGGACTATATATTTGATTATATGAATATGGCGGGAAATTGAAGATACGTAATTAAAGTTTAAGTTAGCGTTAAATTTCTCTTTAGAGTTAAATTTTACATTTCAACAAAACCGAGCAACCACCTCCACGACCAAATAGTCACTACGTTACAAACCGTTCGTGAGCCCTTATATATACATACGTCTAGTGTTTTCGCTAGCGCGATCTAGAAGCGGCATAGTGTCTGTTACGCGCCATCTGTTGTGGTTTTTAAGTAACTTTTATGTAATATTAACCATGTAAGACAGAGAGCGATATATTGAAATATAACCATTCTTGTCGCACCGAACTGCCCCCTTTTTGGTCCAAGGTCATTCATACAGAGTCGACCACCCCTGGTCGGCAGTCGGCGGTCTGTCAAGCGTGAGCAGTGGCAGGCTGGGTTGCTAGATAATTTCAATAACTTCCCATATTTCACGCTACACATTATATTATATTATGTCACCGTAAAATTGTAAAAACCGATAGATTGTAATTTATCTAATAAGATTGTAAAAATATGTCTTAAGATGTATTACTATGTAGGTACTCGCATTTATAATGTAACGAAAAATAATGTGTTAAATTATTATAGGCAGATTATTCGCGTCCGAAGTCTATCAACATTTTACAATTTCACTAGTTAAATTACAATCTAACGGTTTTTTATAACTTTACGGGGACATATTATACATATTCGTTAAAAAAATTGTAAACTGCTTAACATTAAATTTGTTATATTATCAAAAACCCTAATCCTACAAAAACATTTTCATGTATTCTACATGCTAAGACAAGACTAAATGACTCGCACTGTCAAAAGTTATCACTTATCAGATATGTTGTTTTACTTACAAATTCCTTGCAGATATCATTTAGAGCCAAGCTTCTGACTCTACACACCAGAACTCTTCAAGTCTTCAACTTCACAAACTCTACACCTTAGTCAACTTGGGTCAATCCGCACTCGAGACTTGACCATTATCCCTAGTAGTCAGTGTTGGCCATTACGCTACGTACCGTGAAAACGTACGGTGAAAAAATAATAATTTTAATTTTTCACCACATGTTCGTTTTGTTGCTCGAAGTCTATTTTTCCTCAAGATTGGGGAGAGGGACTTACTCACCCGCCTCAGAAGCTGACAGTATCAACAGTTTGTGTCATCTTTCGGACATCTTTCGGACCTCTGTGGCTCAGTGGTTCAGCGCTTTGGTGCTCAAGCCGGAGGTCGCAGGTTCGAATCCTGCCGACGGAACAAAAAGTTTTTCTGTGTTCCTGGGTCATGGATGTGTATTAAATATGTGTATAATATAATAAAAATCTTAAATATATGTATAGTATAAAAAAAATATTAAATATATTTCCGTTGTCTGGTACCTGTAACACAAGTTCTTCGGATACTTAGCACGGGGCCAGATTGACGTGGTGTGAAGCGTCCATAGATATTATTATTATTATTATTATATATTCGGACCAAAAGATTCGGACGCTCTGGCTCTGACGGTTGCTGTAGGTCAACCAGGGGTGGTCGACTCTGTATGAATGACCTTGGACCAAAAAGGGGGCAGTTCGGTGCGACAAGAATGGTTATATTTCAATATATCGCTCTCTGTCTTACATGGTTAATGTTACATAAAAGTTACTTAAAAACCACAACAGATGACACTATCCCGCTTCTAGATCGCGCTATCGAAAACACTAGACGTATGTATATAAGGGCTCACGAACATTTTGTGACGTAGTAGCTATAATTTGTGCGTGGAGGTGGTTGCTCGGTTTTGTTAGAATGTAAAATTTAACTCTATAGAGAAATTTAACGTTAACTTAAACTTTAATTACGTATCTTCAATTTCCCGCCATATTCATATAATCAAATATATAGTCCTCCTTTGTTGGAAGGCGGTTAAAAGTTTGAGGGGGCAGCTCACTAGAGGCGCTATTTGGTCCCAATTTTTTTGTATGAAGTCGACCTTCTTCTCCGCGAGTAATAGTGTTCTGTGAGGTCAACTCAGGGGGGTGAAACTCTCATACATCGCACCTTTAGAATTAAAGTGGCGTAACTCAAAAATTGAAGAAATTGAGTTTTATACATAAAACGACTTAGAAACATATAATCTATCGGACTAATAGAAATAAACAGCCACTTTCAAGCTAGAAAAGGATAAACGTACAGTTGTGTCTCTTTCATATCGACCGCTTATCACGCGTTCCTTCACTTTTGAAGGGCCCCTTTTAGTGTTGAGTCGATAATGCTATAAGTTGGGTGCTGCGCGGTTACTACGTAAATGACGTAAACCGTAATTCGTCGTTTTAATTGTAAACGTAAGGTAAGTAATTTGTGTGTTATTTATTTTTGTACAGCCTCTTTTGGGTTTCGGGCGTTTTAAATCTAAATGATAATAATATTTGACGCCATATTTGTATTAGTGTCATTTCATTTCTAAACATTTCATAAATACATGAGCCTGATTATGTGTTATGTCTTTACTTTATAAACCGTTTCTGTGACTACAGTGACGTATACGGAATTATGTCTATTATATTCTACAGAATGATATGAATTGGCGAGTTCAATTGTGATTGAGTCTTTTTATTTTTATTTCAATGAAAGTTTGAGGCTAGTAACGAAAAGACAGGACCAAATTTTGCCACTATATAAATATAACTGGAATGAAAATACAATACAAGAAAATATGAGTTCAGCAAAACCTAAACGTATAAAATATATTTAAGGCTTGGTTTTTTCTATAAATATAAAACTATCGAGCATTTTTGGGTCATCAAGCAAGCTATAGTGTGAAAAAAGGGCTCGACGGTATTTGCTAAACTCTATGACTCACATTGTCATATTTTGACAAAACTCAGCCGCAACTTGCAAGACACTATTGTCACCACGAAATTGGAGATTCTCGATGAAGTCGAAATGGATTCCCCATACATCTAAAACACGAGCTCACCCCAAACCCATCTTGCAGATAATTCACGAGCCAGACTTATGCGCCACCTTACTGATGAGATTACTGATATTGACGTGGGTGAGATTAGAATAGCTCTCGGGCAGATTCATAATAATAAGGCACCAGGAGATGACGAAATAACCACAGAGCTGCACCAGGAGGAATACCTGTCTTGACTGAGCTCTTTAATTCCATCATCCACACTGGCACTAGCTATCCCCGGAAGCATGTAGCAGGAGCATGGTGGTTTTATTTTTTTTAATTGGTAATAACACGCGACTTGAAACTACCATCACATTCCGCTCCTGAGCCACGTGTATTAGATATTATTGAGGTTTATCTGAGGGTCTGAGGGTCCCAGAAGTTGAACGAATTTCAGCCAGTTGAGCAGACTCTCTTATTTAGACTTAGACAGTATAATCAGCGTCTCTGCCTTGCGTATGTGGACTATGAGAAAGCCTTCGATATCGTCGAGACCTGGGGGTCTAAAAAGGCTACTTTAGGTGTTTCATATAATGTTTCATATATTTTGACAGTTTTCAATAGAAATGCGTAAAATGGCGCACATAATATGAATTGCATATGATTCATCTAATGTTCACCTAAAGTGGCCATTTTTGGACCCCCCGAGGGGCAATTCTGCTAAATAAAACGCCAAAACTCTCAAACGGGTATTTTATAAACGTTAAACTAACGTGAAACACGCTCTGATTGGTCGAAACGTCATAAAATCCGTTCATGATAACATGTCGCTTCACTTTCAATCGAATCAAAGTAAAATGATAGTCTACTTTAAATACGAGAATTGAGGTTCTGGTCTGTGCTGAAATTCATGCAGAAATGCCTTGTTGACTGCCGATAATATTTTGAGGTGTTAAGATGTCTGTTTAAGTGATCTCTGATCCAACTTCTTCAAGGAGTGAGACAGGTAGATGTTATCTGTCCAAAACTGTTTACTAACGCGTCGGAGGACGTTTTCCAGTCGCTTGATTGGAACGGCCGGGGCCTAAAGCGGGGAATTCACTACACGGACATGCCCGCGGGCAAGCCTACAGGCATGTCCGACAGGCTTCGCTACTATTAGGTCTGTGTAGTGTATTACCGTCGCGGGCCGTCCGGCAGACTGCCCGATGCAGGTCCGCGAGATCTCATTTTGCCTGCGCGGGCACGGGCATGTCCGAATGTGAATGCTCACCGCGGGCTGCCTGTGCACAGACGTTGAATAACAGCAAGCCGAGCAGACGTCCGTTTATTTAATATTTGTTTAACTTGCGGTGCATATTTACTTTCTAATGATTTTATTGACAATAAAATATTCAATTTAATATTCACAATTGTATGCAAGTAATCGTTCTCTTGGAGTCACTGACAGCCTCATCTTGGTATTTTGTTTTGTAATTTTAGGCGCGATAAGTTGCAGTAAAAATTCAAATAACTCTATAAGTAGGTATATCTTTTATCTTTGTTAATACCGTAAAATTATAAAAACCATTAGATTGTAAAAACAATTGTGAAATTGTAAAATGTTGATAGACTTCCTACGTGCATATGCGGCCTATAATTTAATACATTATTTTTCGTTAGATTATAAATATAAAGTTTTTAGTCTTTCGGCATATTTTTACAATCATGTTAGTTATTTTACAATCTAACGGTTTTTACGGTGACATCTATATTCCATACGTATAACGTAAGTAATTGTTCAGATCGCCTGGTTCTTTTCAATTTTCAAAATTCAATTTTTAATTCTTTATGCAAATGATATTATGACTATACTCGTTTCTATTCTGATTACATTTTTTGCACCAAATTCTCTTTCTTTTCTTTTTTCATCTAAAGCAATTTTTCGCCTTTGCGTTGCCATATAATTGTGCACAACTAATCGCGAAGCCGTTACAAAGCAAACTGATCGGCCTGTGTAGTGTATTGCCGCGACAGACTTGCCCGGACAGACTGCCTGCGGGCATGTCCGTGTAGTGAATTCCCCGCTTAAAGACTGAACATAAACGGCCAGTACATCTCACACTTGCAATTTGCGGATGAAATAATCATTATCGAAGACATATCTGCAAGACCTGGAAGAGATGCTGAACAGCCTAAGCGATTGTTCAAGACGGGTGGGTTTCGGAATGAACCTTAACAAAACCAAAATTATGCAAATAATTTTGGTTTTGTTAAGTATTGAACATGTTCTCCCAGGACCTCTCATCGTAAATGGCACTAGTCTTGAAATTAAGCAGCAAGAATACGTATATCTTGGGCAAACTTTGAATCGTCGATACCACAATCACAATCACCTTTAGTCAAGATGCATTCGATAATTTCCACGGCGAAGTTCGGAAACAAAATGAGGATTTGACATAAGGCATCACAAGCAACAAGTCACAACGATTACCTACTTATGTCAAATCCGATACATTTTTAATTTCGAAATTAGCGAATGTTCTTGACTAAAGTTCCAGGGTCTTTAATCAATCCGTTCTATCAGTAAAGAAACACGGCAGCAAACTCTGCTGATTGACAAGTTCAAGGTTGTTCAGCCTGTGATGGAAAGTGCAATGTTGAGGGTATCTCTGGTGGATAATAAAACTTGCTACGATGTGATTCGACAGAGAATTAAAGTCACTGACATTGCTCATAGAATTAGCACGCTGAATTGGAAGTGAGCCGGCCATGTTTGCAGACGGACAGACGGTTGATGGTGCAGACAAGTGTTAGAGTGGAGACCACGCTTAGGCAAACGTAGTGTAGGACGACCTGAGGCACAATGGACCGATTTAAAGTTGGCTGGCAGCAGATGGATGAGGGCTGTCCGAGATCGGGATGGTTGGCGCTCATTAGTGGAGGCCTACGTTAAGCAGTGGGCTATCCATATGTCCGTAGGCTGATGATGATGAAATTTCCCATCGATTATAATTAATATTGACCTCTGATATTGAAAGGCTTATTTAATTATTGCTTATTTAAATAGCTTTTCCTTTTCCTGTATAAAAACCTTATTTTGATAGGAAGACGCCACGGTAACTTAAGTATCTTATATTTTTATGCACACGGTAAATACATAAAAATATAAGGGACCTAATACATACAAACTATGTATAAGTTTAGCTTAATTATGCATAAAATAAAAGATTTTTTCAGTTTTCTCTATTCTATTTTACCTTTAATTTTAAAAGTCAACAATTAATAAACTAGCATATTCCAAAATAAGTCACCAAAAATAAATTTTACATTAAAAATAAATAGCCTATTTTTAAAATAGTAACGTTTTATTTTTGAATGCTTTAGTAAAAAATAGACACAAAGCTAAATAAGTCAATTAAATTTTAAATATTTTGGAAATAAAGTGACACCTTTTTTCAAATTATTAATTAACAAAGGTTCTAAATAATTAAACTCATATTTTTAATAACAAATCACTAAAACAACTATTCACTTACGGCAAATAACAATAACTGTAACTACATAAGGCTCACACTTACTATTATAGTCAAAAAACCAAAAAATGGTCTATTCTCCAATTACATTTTAGGCGTTTAATTATTGATTAAACGAACTTACCTATATGTGATGTTCAATCAAAATTATACGAGGGGTTTGTCCGAAGATATTAGTATTCGTTTTTACACTCTGTAGTATCGCTCGTATTCGTTACCACTTAGCACATTTCAAAGACAAAAAAATGTTTTTTCCCCTTCAGCTTCCCGCCATTTTTTCCCGCGTTATATCTCTGGTTTCCCCTTCTGCCTGTAGCCTGAAACTCACTAGAACCTTCATTTAGTTCAAAGCAGAAAAATGATATTTCTTATTTGGGTGCTATCCACTGAGAACCAGGGTGGGTGGGATCTAATATCTTCGGACAAACCCCTCGTATAATTTTGATTGAACATCACATATAGGTAAGTTCGTTTAATCAATAATTATACTTCGGGGGTTTGTCCTCGATATTAGTATTCGTTTTTACACTCTGTAGATGTTTAGAGCATGAACAAGAAATATCATTTTATTACACAACACAAGCTTTATTCATTATTCATATTCACTATCTTAAATCAAACTTAAAGTTCTAAATACATCGAATAATACACATTTATGTACTCTTCATAATTGACATAGCAAAATCATTTGGACTGTCAGCAATAATAGGTCTATTATAAAAACGAGCAAAGGAAGTGGAGTTGCCTGTCCAACCCGCTGTAGTACGAATTACATCTAGATTAACTCCTCGTCTATAAGCTAACGAAGTTGAAGCGTGACGGGTACTGTGACTTGAGAAAACAGACACATCAACTCCACTATCCCTTAACGTATTTTTTATCCATCTACTTAATGTTTGACATGATACAGCATTATATGGTTTTTTAAATGAAATAAAAACATTATCACATTTTCTGTGGGCAGATGTTTTGTTTAAATACGCTAATAGCGTTTTGGCTGGACATATCTCAGTTTTTTCTGCAAAATAAGGTAAATGTAAAATGGGTTGTGTTCGTTTTGGGTGAGAAGTTTTTAATAAATCTGTAATTTTAATAAGAATCTCATTTTCGGTCATTATAATATTACTTAAATAAATCTTTGATAAAGTCTGTACTCTGTGAGCAGTTACTAAAGCTAATAACGTTATACATTTCCTTGTAAGATTTTCTAAAGTTAGTTGATCGTTAGGATGTAACGATCCTAAATAGTTCAAAACTACATTAGCATCCCACGTTACATTATACCTTGGTAGTGATGGTCTAAGTCTGTATACACCTTTACAGAATCTTGAGAAAATTTCATTACGCATAATATCTCCAAAGATTAATGCCAGGGCTGATCTATAGGTATTTATTGTGTTATATTGATTACCTTTATTGAAAACTTCTGTGAGAAAATCTAAAATCATTGAAATTGATGGTTTGAACAATTCAATATTATTGGCATGTGCATATTCACACCATCTTTTAATACAAACGCCGTACTGTTTGTAAGTGTTTTCTGATAATGATGCTATCGTTATATCCACTGCTGATGATGGAACGCCTCTACTAATCATTGCCGCCCGGATAACACTGCGGCAACCAGGGTAGTCGAATTGATGTTTTTGTTGCTGAAATTTGGTATTAAAAAATTGCTCGGATCTAACTCTAAAATGTCTGAAGCTATTAGACTTGTAAAAAGGGGATACCAAGATTGAGATGACCAATTTGGCACAACCATGATACCCGTAGCTTGATCATTAATTATTTTTCTTAAGGCTTTTAGTATACACGCTACTGGGGGAAAGGCGTAAAAATAATAATTTGACCAGTCAATTGTAAACGCATCAATTACAGTTGCGTCCGGATCTAATTGCCAAGATGCATAATTTTTACATTTTTTATTTACTCGGTTTGCGAATAAATCTATATTCGGTAAGCCAAATGTTGATACTATTAGTCTAAAACCTTTATCTAAGATCTCCCACTCTGTATCAGGATGCACCTTGCGCGATTCTCTGTCTGCAACAATATTATCTGCAGATTTTATATATGCTGATGTAATGTATATTTTTCTTTCTTCGCACCACTGCCAAATGCTTTTGGTGACTTTGTTAAGAGTGGGATATCGTATCCCACCCATACGGTTGACATAGCTAACAGCCGTTGTATTATCTATCCTCAAAAGTATTTGACAGTTAAAACAATTTATAGCAAATATTTTTAATGAGAAAAAAGCAGCTAGTAATTCTAAATAATTAATATGTTGTTGTTTTTCAGACTGTGACCATTGTCCTCCTGCCGATTGACCCTCACAGGCTGCCCCCCATCCCGTTGTTGAGGCGTCAGAATAAATTTCGCGACAAAAATTATTGTCCTTAATTTTTAATACAGAATTACTTATGGAATTTAGCCACCATAGTATATCTTCTTTTGTAAAGCTTGGAATGTCCATGTAATGGTCATAATTGTAATTTTCTAAATTTAAATATATACATCTTTCTAATTCTTTTATATGCATCCATCCATATTCTACACCTGGGCATGCTGAAACTAAGAGGCCTACGAGTTTAGCCCAATCTCTAATTTTACAACGATTAATATTTAAAACTTTAGTTAGTTCCTTTTTAATTTTTATTCTTTTATCCTGTGGTAAACTAAGATTCCAATCTTTTGAATTTATAATAAAACCTAAATACTTGCAAGTATGGGATGGATTTAGACAACTTTTATTTAAATTTAGAATAAAACCCAAGGCTTGTAAAAAATTGCGAGTTGTCTTTACATTTAGAACACAATCTTCGTATGTATTACCTATTAAAATAATATCATCTAAATAACAAGATGATAAATATCCACAAGATCTTAGTATTTTAAACACCGGTTTTAACAATTTAGTAAAGATATAAGGTGCCGTACATAAGCCGAATGGTAAAACTTGAAATTCATAAATACATTTTTTATTATTTTCCTGGATAATGCAAAATCTTAAATACTTCCTAGAACTTGGGTGTATTTTTATTAACATGTAAGCATCCTTTAAGTCTATAGTAGACATAAAATCATTTTTAGATATTAATTTTAAAACCGTACGAACATCCTCCATTTTAAAATGTATAGTGTCTATATTCTTATTTAACTGCTTTAAATTTAATATAAATCTCCTTGTGCCGTCAGGTTTTGGAATAAGGAATGCACCAGATATAAATTCGCCAGGACAATGGTCACATTCTACTATAGCACCTATGTATTTTAATTTATTGATTGCGCAATCAAAATGAATTTGTTCTGATTCAGATCTAATTACTGTATATTGTGGAGCTTGCTGGCAGACGAATTTATTAAATGTTATTTTATAACCGTTAACCCACGACAAGACTGTACGGTCCTTGGTTATCATTGACCACTGTTTAATAAAAAAACTTAAGCGACCAGCATAGCCTACCTCACAGGCCATCTCGTTTACCGCTTTCGTGTCAATCGCTGCCGATGTGACGACGCATTCCAGGAGTTCCCTTGATTCGGAGGTGGTTTCTGGGGCGGGTAATTCCGCGATGTGGTTCTGGCTGACTGAACCGATCGCTGGTGACGTGATGACGTCGGGCCTGAGAATTGTTTGCGCTTCCCAGGCGTCGCTTTCCAGTTTTTTGACGAAGGCCCGGCAAAACTTTTTTGCTGGTCTTTTAAATCGGTTCCTGATTTAGTGACCGCCTTAGCTACCTTAAGAGTTTCACCTAGATTATCGCCAAATAAATATTTTGTAATCTTAGTATTAGCTAGTTGTTCTTGAAGTTCTTTTTTAACAGTTGATAATGCAAAAGTCCTACGCGATATGGAATCATTATAATGTACGTCACATAAAAGACGGGTAGCGTCAACAAGTTTTTGTAAAAATTCCTGGTCTGGCGATTCACTTGAATTTATTTTTGACGTGATTACGTGACTCAAACAAGCAATAACCGTTGCAATGCTTTTTTGCCGCCACTCTATTGCTTTATCGCGTTTTTTAGATATTTCAGAAAATGTTACCTTCATTTCCGCGTTTAATTCTGGTGCCGCTATTAATTGACAGTTTTCGGGTATAAGATATTTCTTTGAAAATTCAACCCGTTCGTCTTTTTTTAAACCAGATGATAAAATATAAGTCAATCTATTTGCTAATTCCGTATTTATTTCCGGTCCGTAATTTGTAATAGTGCTAGGATCTGCACCTAGAACTTCAAGAATTACTGGATCTAAATCCGTGTTATTTTGTTTTTCTACAACAAGAGCTTGTGCGCCAGAAGTTGATGGAATAGCTAAATTATCTTCAGTTATTTGTTCAAAATTTTCAGTTAGGTTTTGATCTAAAACAAAGACAGGAAATCGGATTAAAAATTAATGCGACGAGTAATCCTCCAGACTACCCTGAATGCATTAATTCGTTTTTGCGGCGAATAATCCTTCCGACTATCCTGAATGCAATAATTTAATAATGCGCGAGTAGTCCTACAGACTACCCTGAATGCAATATTTTAAAACAGTAATGCAGCGAGTAGTCCTTCTGACTACCCTGAACGCATTTGTTTTAAGGCGGCGAGATAATCCTACAGACTCCCTGAATGCCTTTTATTCATTTCTATGTTATTAAGGAGTAATAACTCACCATTTTGTTCACTTGAACTCGAAGATGTGGATGAAGATCTACTTGAGGACGAAGATGATCGTCTATAACGAGAACGACGTGGTCGTTTTTTAATTTCCTCTTCTATCCATTTTAATTTTTTAACAATATAATCTAACGATTTTTCACTTTTACGTTTTGGCATTTTAAAAATAAAATTCAAATAAATTATTTAAATACTTTTAAATTAATACCAGTGCGTTCGTGGTAAGCACAAAAGCGAATGAAGGTTCTAGTGAGTTTCAGGCTACAGGCAGAAGGGGAAACCAGAGATATAACGCGGGAAAAAATGGCGGGAAGCTGAAGGGGAAAAAACATTTTTTTGTCTTTGAAATGTGCTAAGTGGTAACGAATACGAGCGATACTACAGAGTGTAAAAACGAATACTAATATCGAGGACAAACCCCCGAAGTATAATTTTGGATTAAGCCACTTCAATTCTAAAGGTGCGACATGCACAAATTAACAGAGAACAGAGACATCTAAAAATGACTATCCGGTACTAACAGTTTGAAAGTTTTCGGATAGTCACAACAGATGCCACTAAGCGACTTTTACATCGCGCTATCGAAAACACAAGGCGTATGTATAAGGGCTCGCGAACATTTCACTATACAGTAACCATATCCCACTAGTAAAGAGGATCTTGGTCGTTGTTGTGTCTACGACTTTCGATAAAACTTAATTTCTGTCCATAATTCAGTTCATTAAAAATTATCAGGCGGTACTACTTCCATCTAGCGGGTTTGATAGTAACTAAAACGGTACAACGCCATCTAAAAATGACATTCCGAAACTTTTGCAAGGCTCAGTTTCAATTTTAGAGTTGTGCACAAAGTTGTGCATCTATACTAGTATATATCTGTATTATCTATGGGTCAACTGTGCGTTATTATCACGAAGTATAGATAACAAGGAGTCCGAACGTAATGTTAAAATAATGGTCTCAATTACGGGGACAGATTTTTGCCGGTAGAGCGCGCGACGGTCCGACGTGCACTCGTTTGAAATTACGCGGGAAGTTTAAAGTTGCTATTGACAGCTCTGGAAAGATTGAAATCTTAATATATAAAAGTTTTAGGAAATTCTTAGAAACTGTTCTCGAAAAATAGATACCGTAGAACACGGTAATTGCCTAACGGTAATTTAAAAATAATTGTAATAAATAATAGTATTGGCAACACTCGGTATAATAGTATTGGCAACACTCGGTACTCGTCGGTCTCGCACGCCTAGCGGCAGAAAAGAGAACTAAGATCTGGTCCTATTATTGTGTACATAATTATTATTAAAAAGCCTATACCGTTCGGACTCCTGGTATCTATGCTTCATGGTTATTATTATACCAGCCCAAATATAAAAACTGGGACTGCAATAATTAGCAAAAAAAAATAACTGAGGTTGAACTAAAACATTATTTTATTGTGTTGTAACTGCTACAGAATTACAGATTAATAAATAGGTACCACGTAAGTTGTACCTTATTAATATATTATTGTAAGGTATAAACCGTATAATGTAAAGTTCATCACTACCCTCTGTAGGGTCGGGCTACTCCTGCCTCCTCAGAGCTTAGTGGACTGCTTCATTAGGAAGCAGTCCAATATAAGCTACGCTACTATCAGTTGGTAGACTTTTCGTGTCCTAAAAGCAGAGGCGGATTAAACGTTAGGAGCGCCGTAGGCAAGCATTTCGTCGGCGGCGCCCCTATAATCTATATTAAAAAATAACTCGTACTACAGTTTGACCGAAGTCACTAGTCTAGTGGTACCGCGTCTTAGAAAAACACAGTGAGAAAGAAAACAATATAATATTATGGTTGTTTGTTTGTCTTTAACCTTGTTTCTCTTTTATAGGTCGACAAAAAAGTTAAAGATGGCATAAACCTACGGGCAAAATCTAGTACTTAGGGGGTCGTCCATTAATCACGTGATGCCTAAAGGGGGAGGGGGGGGGGGGGGTCCGAAAAAAAATCACCAAGGGGAGGGGGGGTATAAGGAGACATCACGTGTATTAATTTTCGAATCTAATTTATACATACCGAAATTATTATTGGCTGTAGATTCGTAGTGTTGTTTAAATACTTACAAGACAAATGACTCGTATAGTTTTTAATTGCTTAAATTATTCGTAAAAACGGTTTTTTAAGTTAAAGTTTTTCTTCAAACATGACCTGCTTACTATGTAAAAAAAAAACACGTGATCTTATCTTAGGTGGGGGAGGGGGGGCAGTATAAAACCTCACCACGTATCACCAGGGGGAGGGGAGGGGTCTAAAAAGTTGTTAAAAACATCACGTGATTAATGCACGGCCCCTAGTTATAGAATAAGCAGTTGGGCTGGATCGCGTTTGGCTACTGTGTTTTTCTAAGGTTTTTCTAGTGTAGACTCTGGGAGGATCGTTGTAACCTTTTTGATATATAAAGTGTCACGAGACAAGCCAACGAGATGACTTTCGCAAGAAAAAAATCGAACCTATTTAAAATGAAAAAATATTATGATGTTTCGTGTCTATCAAGGAAACAATATTTTGTAATCGAAGATTTTAAATAATAATAAAACTGAAATTTATTCTATTATATACAATTTTAAAACATTTAAAGCATATACCTATTGTTGAAATTATTTAGTTTAGTTAGGTAGACGGGTATTATTGATGATGTCACATTGAATGAGCTTCGAGGTGGATCGTCTGTCGTCTGCATGGGCCCATATCGCCCTGTGTGCGGACCCCACCTGGACCTCCGAACCACGGGATGCCTTTACTGTCGCGAACCAGGTAAATTTACGTCAATACTTGGGTAGGTTACCCTAGAGCATGTCAGGACATGTCTTAGGTGGGTTCCGTAACTATCAACGCGCAATAGTTTTCTTTTTTCAATTATCTTCAGTTATTGTCCGATTTCACTCAAATTTTTTTTACTAAATAGTTAGCAGGACCTTTCAGCATTGAAATATTTGACGATATCCCACAAGATGGGGACAGTAAAAAACATCCCCACTTCACATGCATTGAGAGGCACCCGTAAAATATAAATTATAATTATTTTATGGTGCCAAAAATAAGTACTCTATAACTATACGAAAGTTGGTTTATTTAGATTCATAATTACCGAAATAGTAGCAACTAGCAAGGAAGGAAAGACGGACGGATGTACGGACGGACAGAGCGAAACTTTTAAAGGATTCCTTGTAAATACCTACTACTAAATAAGTAATACCTAAAATGTTACTGGATACTTCTTCCAAGATCAATGATTGCTTCCCAGTAAAAAAAAACTTTTCTTACTGTGCAATGTACCTAAGATAAGGTACCTAGACGGTAGGCACCTATTCCATGTCCATTTTAAGGACAGCTCTGTTCCCTATCGCATATTGTCAAAAATACCTTAAGACGAAGGGAAGGGGACTAAGAGTTGGGACATCTTGGCTTTGATCAATTTCATTAAATAAGTTAGTCAGATATTGTAAACTTGTTATGTTTTAGCGCCTTTTGGCTCAACATTGTAAAATCTCACGAGTTTTTTCGTCGAAGTCGTTGCTGCACAGTCAACGGGAAAAATCAGGTTCGTTTGGGAATATTTTTATAGGGTGCCATCGGCATGACAATTGTATAGGCCGACACACACTAAGGTCTGCTATAGGTACATGTTGGCCTAGTGTAGGCCAATGCAAGCGTCGGAAAAAGATACAAGGCAAGTGCTAATGTCGACACGTTGGACAAGTTCCTTGAATGCCATTGCAATGCAATGTAGACGAGTTCTTTGTCGAGCTGCCCACATTGGCAGCGCAAACGAGCGCCTTTGATTTGTGCACAAAAACCGACACCGGTCCGAAGTGAGTCAAGTTATAACAAGTGACGGCGAGCGAAGACAAGTTGCGGCAAATGAGATCCACACAATATGTTGACGCTGGGCTTCACTCAGCCAGCTAGACGAGCGACACCGAGCAATGACAAGGCAAGGCAATTCGGCTATCTACGCTGGCACTGGCCATCATTCGGCAACGCTGGGCTAACATGTATAGCAGCTTTTATATAACTCTTCTGGTGTTGTGTGATTGCGGGTGTCCCTGAGCAACGGAAATCGCTTTCAAACAGGCAAGCATCATGTTATGTTCTTAAAATATTTTCCAAATTTCAACTCCAAGATAAATGAGTGTGCCGTAGCCTTTACCTGCTTTGATGCTACTTGCGAGGTAATAGGTTAACAAAATATAATGATTGTCTTTTCTTTTTACGGGCAAATGGCCCACCTCACATTCCCACCACTGCAACTCCTGTTTAGCCAGGATCGACAGCGGTAACCAACCACAAAAACCCTTTGATATGATCTCAGGGGTGCCCGAGGGACATGCTAAGTCTGTCTTGGGACCCGCAACGAAATTAATCAGAAGAAAGGTAGGAGGAGTAGGAAGTATTCCAGTTTCCCTCCCGTAACAAAGCGGGAGACAGCCAAATTGTGAAGACCAGAAATGTCATTACTAGAAGGGGAAGCACCACGGGAATAATATAAGTTATTAGGCCTACTTAACTAAATAAATACATATGTGTAACTAATTATGTAGTGATGATTATGTCTGTAGATATTGGGAGTGTCAGAGTTAGATCAGTTAAGGACGTTATCCCTGAATCCAGACTGGCACAGTTCTACGGAGACTTCTATTACGATGATGCCAGGTATGAAATGCACTTAGTAAATAGGTACTTATACATTAACTCCCTTACTAATAAAAATACTTATCCAGTAGATAACCAATACAATGTTTTGTCCTTGTCTTATGCGTTGGAAAAGTCGCTTGGCAGACAAGGACAAAACATTGTATTGCTTAACTACTGGATAAATATTTTTATTAGTAAGGGGGACATGTATAAAATAAAATAAATACGTTATATCGTACGGGAGTACGATATAACGTATTTATTTTATTGGGAAAGTAGAGTGTAGACCTTGGGCTACTAAAACTTTTTCTTGTAACTAAGTAACTAAATATAATTTTAGGGAGAATTGTTATTTGACTTTATTAAGCAAGAAATCGAATGAACGCTGCAATGTCACCAGATATGAAAATTCTAATCAGACTGAATGTTGGATGTTGCCAGAGGTAAAAACCCAAATCCAACCCAAATAGGTTAATTTTATGTAAACTATATAGCAATATATGCCCATGTATACATGTCGCCGGCCCACGTTTTAAAGTAGATACCTAAAAAATAAACTTTGATTAAGACAAAGGGAAATACTTTATTTTCCTAGGCAGACTGATACACAAGTTAATAGCGAAATACTATCTCTACCCTCCATACGAAATACGAATAAAATGTCTGTATGTGACCTGGATAATGGCTATGTAGATATGAATGAAATATAACGGTAACTGGCAATGAATTAGATAACACATAAATCCGTTTTAGGTGGAGTACTGGTTCAGAAAGCTGACGTACGATACGAGCGACCGCAACGTGACTCGACGACGTCGCCATTGCAAGACGTTGGTTGAAGAGGAATTGTGCGTTCACAATTTTGTAACTATACCTACACTCTAGTTATGAACTGAAAATTATCTGAAATCAGTATGTTTTTCGTTGACTTAACCTAAACATAACTGAAACAACACTGGGTAAAAGTTGTTTCAGGTATATATGGTACGTTAAAGATAAATTGCTCTTACTTAGAATATTTAGTAGGCAAATATTTTTTTCTAAGTTAATAACAGGACAAAATTAGCCCTTCTTTCATCTTTGTCAACCTACGTTATATCTACGGAATATTATATAGTCGAAATTCGAATGCATTCGCGTCACTAACTTTCATCAATCGGCAGCTAGTGAGCGCTGGGTGTCGTCAGGAGAAAGAGCTAGGGAGGAGACCGCGTTGGAGGCACGCATCCGGGGGGTGCGGGTTCTGTGGCAGAACTTCCCCCAAACCAACTTCTTCTCCCGAGACACGGAATTCCTCCGAAACACCCCCGGGACATTGGCCCGTGACCAAAGCCCGCCCGCGTCCCGGAAGATGCGCGCGCGTCGCCGCCAGCCGCGCCGCCTCGCCATCGCTGCTCAACAAAATTCTGCTCTGTCTAATCAGCTTCTCTGCAGTTCTCCTACTAAGGTTAGGGTACTAACTACTTAGGGTAAACCTACTAACTTATTACTTTAATTAATAAAGTAATAAGTTAATTTCATAACAAATGTCCGTTGTCGACTGTACGTATCCTCACTACTGACGTACGACGGTAGAGCTTTAAAGCTGCGCGTCCACTGCATCGGAATCGGAGCGTACGGAGCGTACGGATTTGATGCTTTGTATGGATTTCTATGGTACTGCGTCTACTGGATCGGCATTTCTGCGCCTGCGACCGGTATTTATGCCGATGACGTCATCGGCAGTGAACCCGTCATTCGGATTCCGAACGTTTCAAGTTCTGACGTGTTTGCAACGACGCGACGGCTATACATAAATACTTATTCACGATGAATGACGATATTTTAATTACTTTAGTGGAAAAATATGATGAACTTTGCAATCTAAAACATCAACATTATCTTTACTTAACCAACTGAGGAGAGACGATATTTGGGATGAAATTGGGCAAATAATAAATAAAAATTGTAGAATATAGTGAAGTTCAAAAAACTTTTTTCGAGTCATATGAATGTACCCAAAAAATCTATTTTCATCTTCTAATAAATCGGAATATAATGTATGAAATTCTCCAAAAATTAATCTTTTTGAATTTATATTATGATTTATGAACCCATATCTTTCGTTTCCTCTTGTTTCTCTTTTCCTCTTTTGATAAAATACAGCTAATTACAACCTATTCGGTTTGAGATTACAACAATATATCTCGTCACTATCCTCCATAATGCAACAGCAAATGCACGTTCAGGCTGACGGACTAAAATTTAAAAATAACTGAATTGCCGATGCTGAATCCGAATGCAGTGGACGCACCCCATCGGCATTTTGTAAATGCCGACGCTCCGTCCGCTCCGATTTAGGGCATCGAGACCGGTTTTACCCGAAACCGAAAACCCGGGTTTTGCCGGGTTTTCGGGCCTACAACAAAACCCGGTTTTCGGTTTTTTCGAGCTTTTTTTCATTATGAAATTCTACAACAGTTTATAACAGTTACAGTTACAAACCGAACGTTATAGTGGCTTGTGATTGTCAATGTAGAATTTTAGAATAATAGTTATAATGTTTCCATGTTGTATGTAGTACATTTGGGGGCACGGTAGTGCCCCGCCCCGCTAGAACGAGTGAGCGAAGAGCAAGGGTACCAGACTACCAGTGGCAAAGGCTGGTTCTACTTCATAGGGAAGCCGTAGCATGTATAATATTTGGTTGGGATATGGATAAAGGTCTATAAAAGGTAACCGGTAAGGGAAGCCGATAGGAATGGAGTTATAGGAACCCCTCGCCACTGCAGACTACCTTTTCTCGAAGCGATTCGTCGATTTTTTGCACCTTAATAACTTGGTATAATATAATATTCGGTTCCATCAACGCTCAGCGCGAATTGCTCTCCGTTCCCATGATACCCAAAAGTCGAGTGGGCCTAACGGAATCCGTCCCATTGTGATGAAAATGTGTGCTCCAGAGTTTGCACCGGTCTTAACGCATCTTTTTCGGCTCACGTGCTTATGGCACAGTCCTGGCATCTTGGTAGAGAGCTTTGGTGTACTATCGCCTGCCCTGTTCATACTGCATATCAATGATAATATGTGATGATGACGGTACGGGTGATGCCATACACAGGTCGCCCGAACATCTCTCGGCAAAACTGTGTAACATGTGTAATGTGTCGAGCTCGCGAACGGACGCGCTCCGCGTTATACACATGCAGCAAATATTAATTATTTAATTAATATTTTCGCGAATCGCGCGGCTGATTGCCGCTGCACGTGATCATGGCGCTCGTGGTCAATGAGTTGCTGGCGTTTATCCAGCATGCCATCGATACCATGGACGAAGTCAGCATAATGCAGATCTGCAAGTCTTCTTTCACCAGCGAGGAGATTTGCGAAGGCAAGCACTTGCTGTACGAGACGCTCGGCCAGAGCGCGAACATGCCATCGCGACGGAGAGATGGAACCGAAAGAAGCGTGCAGGACATCATCTCCCTGCTGAAGCAGACGGATCCGGATGAGGTGCCAGCTTTTGTAGCGAAAAATCTGCATAAGCTGCCGCCTGTGACACTGGACCACGTCGACGTCGTCAGCCTACTGAAGGACATCAAGTTCCTGAAGGAAGAACTGGCCGGAGTTCGAGGTAGATTGCAGGCATCAGAGTCTACCATAAGTGATCTACGTAGTGAATTATCACAGCTAAAAAGTGTTAATTCAATATGTAGGTCACCTGATGCAGCAAACGTCACTCGTCGTCGAGGCGCGCAGGCGGTCACGTTTAGCCCGTCAGCATTATCTGACGGGTCAACGAACATCTTTGCTGCCGCCCCCGCTGCCCGCTCCCCGCCCGCTAAGGAGCCGGTGCCGAGTTACGCAAGTGTCGCCGCTAGCGAACCCCCGCCACCTCCCTGCGTTCGAAAAACAAAGGGAAGAAGGAGGCCCCTTCAAAAGAGCGTCCTCTTTCTAAAAAGGACCGAACGTGCGATGATGACGGGTTCATCAAGGTCGAGAGGAAGAAGAAGAAACCCGTCGTCCGCAACCATCGCGGCACCGCACCCGGAGGACCCGAGCATCTGTTGCGGTGTGAGACTCCCGCGACACCGCTGTACGTGTCCCGGCTGCATTGGTCCACGACGGTCGAGCAGGTCGTGGACTACATCAGGAGCAGAACCAACTTCGCCTTAAGGGGCGAGCGGTTGGAATCTCGTCATAGAGTGAATTTTAGTTCTTTTGTGGTGAGAGTTCCAACCCATCATTTACCGACCTTCGAGAAGGTGGAGTTCTGGCCGATTGGAGTCGCCTACAGAAGATTCAGAGGACGACTCCCGAACACTTCGCGCCCCACGTCGCAGACAATACGTGTTTAGTGTTAGTTATATAATATAATATAGTAATATGTATGTTAGTCTATAAGGTATTTATAATATGGGCCTATGCAGCCCGAAATAAATGGTATTTAATTTAATTTAAAAACGTCATTGAGAGTCGAAACGAACTTGTCTCTCAAATTAAGATTTCATTGGAGAAGATCTCTGAATGGGTAGATTTAACTTAGTCCAATTCAACACCTCTAAGATATATGTTTGCGCGTTCATCGCTAATAAGTTACCGATGGCCGTATGTCCTCGTTTTGAAAGCATACCCATAACTGTCTCCTTCAACATTGGAAATTGGAATACTTGGTGTTAGCATATCGAGCGAGGTCTAGTTCCGATATCATCTGGAGGGCAAGGCCAAGTTAGCCTCCAAGAAACTTGGTGTTCTGAACAAGTCAAAGAAGTATTTCAGTCCGGTCCCACGCCTACAACTCTATAAGGCGCAGGTTCGGCCTCACATGGAATATTGTTCTCATCTCTGGGCAGGAGCGCCAAAGTACCAGCTTCTCCCTCTGGATCGTATCCAACGAAGGGCCGCTCGAATTGTCGACTGCCATAGTATTTCAAACAGGCTTTACTTCTAGAGATGAGCATCGCTCTGCATCCTATATCGGTTATATTACGGGGAGTGCTCCGAGGAATTGTTCGGACTTCTACCTGCTGCAACTTTTCGCCACCGTTCCAAGGGACAAAATATTTATCATCCTCATCACCTTAATGAGTGGCAGTCCTCCACCGTGCACTTTTCCCGAAGCTTTCTGCCGCGCACTGTAAAGCTCTGGAATGAACTGTCGCCAACAGTATTTCCGGACCATTAGGAACTGCACACCTTCAAGAAGGCAGCGTATAAATATATAGCGTCGAATAATAGCGTCCTAAAAGGCCGGCAAGGCACTTCTGTTTCTACACGCCTTAACTCTACAAGCCTAACTTTACAAACTCTACACTTTAGTCAAATTATGACTAAGGTGTAGAGTTTGTGAAGTTATCAATTACTTTACATGAAAATGTTTATGGTGGGATCACATTTTACCAGTATTACGTTGTAACAACAGAAAGCAGCTGATAAAAGTAAATTTTAGGATATTCCTAACAAAATTCTACAAAACCCCGAAATACCCGAAAAAACCCGGGTACCCGGTTTTGAAGGCGGCTGGGACCGAAAAACCCGATGCAGTGGACGCGCAGCATTATTTTTAGTCCGTCAGCCTGAACGTGCATTTGCATTATGGAGGATAGTGACGAGGATATTGTTGTAATTAGCTGTATTTTATCAGAAGAGGAAAAGAGAAACAAGAGGAAACGAAAGATATGGGTTCATAAATCATAATATAAATTCAAAAAGATTCATTTTTGGAGAATTTCATACATTATATTCTGATTTATTAGAAGATGAAAATAGATTTTTTGGGTACATTCATGATTCGAAAAAAGTTTTATGAACTTCACTATATTCTACAATTTTTATTTATTATTTGCCCAATTTCATCCCAAATATCGTCTCTCCTCAGTTGGTTATGATAATGTTGATGTTTTAGATTGTAAAGTTCATCATATTTTTCCACTAAAGTAATTAAAATATCGTCATTCATCGTGAATAAGTATTTATGTATAGCCGTCGCGTCGTCGCAAACACGTCAGAACTTGAAACGTTCGGAATCCGAATGACGGGTTCACTGCCGATGACGTCATCGGCATAAATACCGGTCGCAGGCGGAGAAATGCCGATCCAGTGGACGCAGTCCCATAGAAATCCATACAAAGCAACAAATCCGTACGCTCCGTACGCTCCGATTCCGATGCAGTGGACGCGCAGCTTAATAGCAACCTGTCGGTTCCATGTATGTTTAGGGTAGGTACTGTCTAGTGTAAGTTTAGAGTGAGCAATGCTTTAATAATATTCTTCAGTTTCAGGTTGATGTATCACGTCAGCCGCCCCTGAATTTTCGGCGAGCGTTGGGTCGTTTTGCCAACAACCACCCAAACGCGGCCAGAGGCGCGGCTTCTCGGCGCGCCATCTATCGCAGCGCGCAAGTCAACAGGTGCACCGGTCTCGTCACGAGCCAGAAGCCCATCCGAACCGCCGAGAAAAAACAGAGCATTTGGTCACCACGAGTTACTGCTCCAGCAAATAATAATCCAATCAACGAGGGCGTTAAAATAAATGATTTAGATGAAACAGAACACGAAAACGATGCTAATATCGAAGGTAAAACAAAGGAAAATATTGAAAATAAGAGAATATCAGGAGATACGAAAAAGGAAGTCCCAGAGGACGAAGAAGGAATCAATAAAAAAGTATCTGTTGTCGATACGTCGAGCACTGAAAAAGACAGAAAGAAACGCTTATACAGTACAGTATTGAGTATGACTCCACCGTCACCTGTCAATACGACTCCAGCGGGATCTACTCGGCCGCAAAAATTTACGCCAGGTCTCATAAAATTAAACCCAAAAGTTGTTTTCCTAACCAGACCTCGACCGACGAATTCGAGTAAATTCGAAGAACTCGAAAAGCAAGCATTGGAGCAATATAAACCGTCCGATGAGAGCATAGACACGAAATTTCGCGAGCTGGAGCGACAGGCTGAGGAGCAGTACACCCCCGGCAACAGCGACACGAGTTGCGGCATCGAACACTCGAATAACACGAAAGCATCCCAAGACAATCAGAGTAGCATTCATAACAAAAAACATTCGCAAAATTGCACCAAAGACAAACCTGTCGACAGTGTTATTATATACTCTCAAAATTTTCCCGATCTCAACAGCAAGGGGCGAGCAAAAAGTATAGCGAATTTAAAAAACTTCCACACCCCCCCAAGGGGGGAAAAAAAGGAGCAAACCCATAGGACACACAGAACAGTGAAAAGTGTCAAACTCAAAACACAAAGAGCCGCATCGGATACTGAATACTACGAAGGACAGGATTTTATTCAGGGAGGCCATAAAAATTCTATAAAGTGGAAAATACAAGCGAAGAAAAGGCATTTGTCTTTTTCAGTATCAGACCCCTCTTCTGATGAGGAGGCTGCACATGCACTAATAAAAGATTCGAGATTTTCTAAGAAAAAAAATCACAACAAACCTAAGATGTACAACCATGGAGCTGGCGATTTACAGAAATCTAAATTACATCAATAATCATTAATGTTGATATTGAATATGTATAAATTTTTTGGTTGCTTGTGTTAGTACCTAGTCATTAAAATATCTATAATGTTTTGTTTGTTTCCAAATTTTAATCATAGTTCAACTTACTTGTTTAAAATTAGCTGAGTGTAGAGTGTAGACATACATGCAGGATCACAGAGATAATCTTTTGATAAACCAATAAAAATATTCTTTTAATAAATCTACTCTTATATTACCTATAACAAATTATTAAATATAAAACTCTTTATATATCTCAAAATATAACATCATAAGCTCAACAACCACATCACATATTAATTGCTCTATCCATAGTTTAATCTTCTAGAAATTTCTCCAAATCTGTGCTATCATTGTCCAGTTGAATCTGTTCTAGGGACACTTGTGGAGCAGGCGAGGGACCTGAAATTCATAATGAAATACTTTGAAGTTAAAAATAATATTTGCGAATTTTATAATTCATCATTTAATAATTAATTACACACAAAAACTTATCTCGTAAATACTGTTTTGACATAGAGCATCGTTTCTCAACCATCTTTATGTCGCGACCCACGAAAAAGCCAAAAAGTTAAGTAACAGTCTTGCGTGAAAATTATAATATGTATATAGTAGGTACCTACATAGTACACTATTTTTATACATTGTATTAGGCTTCACTGGTTTGAACGTTCGAACGATTTTTTCAACGTTCGATACAAAAGATACATTCGAATAACGAATCTTATGTACCATGTAGTTTTTATTTATTATTATTTTTCAACAGACTGCGACCCTCTCAAAGGTCGCGACCCACCGGTTGAGAAACGATTGCTTAGAACATTTCACATTACGCAATAATGACATGCAATCTCAGATTAGGTCATTATTCTGAGTGCCCAATTGTCATGTATTAACAATGACTATGTTTTATTGTTTCCTAATAAAAAACAAAGCATTTTAGGCATCTAAAACTCCCCTGGGGCAAAGAAAATATAACATACCTGGGGTAGAGCAAACAAATATCTACGGAAATAGTTGAATGAAACTGATGATTTCTATCTTTTTTTATATATAATCAATTACGGACATTTTGGGCATATGATCTACTGCTTATGTATAGACATTTGGGCAGAAAATAATTATCATACTCGAAAAAATAATTCTTCCTTTGTATGGGCAAGTTTGTGTTGAGCTGAGTCACCCATACATGAGCATTTCTCAAATTTTTTGACCATCATTTTAATAATCTTCTTAAAATACAATAAGTATATTTTGGACATATTATGTTAAATACAGCTAGCTAAAACTAGACAGATTCTGAATTTATGGTTGTTTTTTTGTTTTAATAGAGTTTTTATACAAAAAACCTGTAAATTATTAGTTAAGGGCGAAATAAAAGTTCTTATTTTGTTACTTGGAAATTAATGAAAACCATAAAGAAACATGCAGACTGTATTATAAATTTATGTTTTTCTATGTAGATCATAAATTAAACAACATCTGATAAAAGTAAAAATTGTGAAAAAAATTATTTAAATTGTTTTTAGCAGTACTGAGTATTTTTTGTTACCTTTTTTAAACTTTCTAATCAAAATGTTTAGTTTTCCTCTAAAATAGAAAAAGGCATGTTATATTTACTATTTATAATTATAATAATATTTATCATAAAATTGTTTTAAATTATTGATTATAGCATTTCAATTTAAAGAAAAAGAAATATCTACCATTATTATCAGAAAAAATTTGGGACAGTATCAAAACAAGAAACTTGGGTAACAAAATCGGAAATGTAAGGCTAAGCATACACACACTTGACACTCCATTATAAAATGAAAACAAAATAAGTGAAAATGAAAATTATTTAGTTTTATCCTGTGTTATAATCTTCAAATTTAGTAATATATACATAACAAAAGATATATATAACATTATGGGGATTAAACGAATATAGATACCTACCTACCAGTATGGCAATTTTACGAAATGTGTACTTAGCTTTAAAAACTCCTTTTTTGTTACCCCTCGTTCTGGTTATACGTTACCACGCGAAAGTAACAAAAACAGAAGTAACGAAATGACGGGTACAGATTTTGAATAAAATACATATTCTTTAAAACTCAATACTTAAAACAGTATTTTACATCAAATTGTAGCCCATTAAAAGAACTATTTATCAATTTCAACAAGAGTATTAAGTATCTTGAACTTACCTTCACACAGTATAACAAAATCCAGATCGAATTAGTCGCAGTGCAGAGCACTACGTTAAGCCGCGGCTGTTGTCGACACCGAAATGACATCACAACAAAATAGCAATGTGAAATGTCGTCAATAGTGTTGCCAAAGGAAAAAAAATCGATTAACTTTGTAGTTTAAAAAATCTTTCGACACAAAAATCGGTAACAAAATCTGAATTCCGTTTTGGAACTTTTTTATGGGACAATATTATTTTCCTGAAACTGATTAACTTACGACGTATTTCACTATTATACTACATAAAATATGTATTCAAATACTCTAAGTAGTGTTTTAAGACTATAACATATATTCCGTTTCTTAGAATTTAATGAAATAAATGAGTTCAAAATCACCGCGGTCGCAATGGGACAACCTATTTTCCATACTACGAAAATTTTGGTATTTTAGATTATTAATTATTTATTGTAGTGAGAGTGTTTTATTTATAGCTTTGATATTTTCTCTGATAATTAAATAATATCAACGAAGTTACGACAGTCATGTATGTTATTTATGTTATCGTAGTAAAAAAATAATCAAAGACCAAAACATGGGACATCGACGTTGCGGCTATGGTCAAAAAATTTGAGAAATGCTCACATGAGATGATTTTTTTACTTTGAGACATACATCATATACCCAAAATATCCGTAATTGATTTTTACCAAACCTTATATATTAGACAATGTTATAACACTGATATATTATTAAAATTTATATTCAGCTATTACTGTACACATTCATAAAAAAAATATATATATATATATGTCGGAGCGTGTTAAAGCTAAGATTGTCTGTGATTGGAAACGTCAAATAGTACTATTTGGACTCGTTCGATGCCAGTGTTGAGGGATGTCATAGGAAATCGTTGTCATGGAGATGGGATTATTATTTGTTTGGATTTGGAAATGACTGGATTAGAAAATCTGAGGATAAAAAATACGGGATACGTGGCATCGAACTTGTCACGTTTCTGATCGTTCAGCATTTGAGCTATTCGATAATATTGTAACAAATATCTTACCCTATAATGGAGTCTTTAATATCAGAAGTGACAAGAACATCACGACCCACATAGAAATACCCTTCGGAGCATAACGTGCAAAGGGCAGAATGAGAATGACACGCAGGATGAGCAAATTGCTTATATCGCAAATGAACAAATGCGTAGAGTCCAAAACGTGGAGAAAACTAAAAGTTGTCCGACGAAAGTAATAGAATATTAGATCGAAACCGATCAGAATGACACTAGAGTCAGAAGAGTGTATTTACTACTGTTAATCCGTAGCGGAGACTTAGTACACAAGATTCTTGACTTGAAGTTGAATTGTATTGATCGCTAAAAATATAATAATAACAAACATAAGAGATGGAAAGCCAAAACTAGAGAATATAAGATCCTGTGGTCAACACACTGCTCGCAAATACTTTGTTTGTGGTTGATAGGGACACAAGTCAATTGATTGTCCTGCATAAGGAAAAGTTTTGTTAAAGACGTTGAGCTGCATCAGAACATCAAAGCTAGTTTAATAGCAATTCTGAGATATGACATGTATTGTTTATTTTTATTTTACAGCGGGAGACAAGGACACTATTTATTGACATACTTGGAGGGAATTGACGATAAATCACGTGGCAGATGCAGTTCTGCTCTCTTAAGTTGGTAAATAAGAATAAAGGATAATGTATTGGGCATAAAGATTCCAACTTGGACACTCAATAACTGTGGTGAGCGTATTCCTTCCATTACGATATTTTTCTCGAAATATTGGTAGAATTGATCTAGTATTGTTTATGAAGTCTCTTTCATATTTTGATACACATAGCGAAATTACCTAGCTAATAAAGATCATATAAGATGTTGCTTCTCTTGTTGCTAATGGCTTCATGGTCTAACCGAGTTAGCGCATCTCAAACTAAGATTTTAGGCTAGATACTAGTTTGTGTATGGAACGACTGCATATGTGTGTACCTACCTACTTATATAGCTACGCGTAGCCTGTTGAAGTCTGAGACGATGTGCATGAGTGTAATAATTTACTTCTTACAATGTACTGCTATTTTGCAAATGATGCTATAAGAATGTATGACATAGTTGTTTAAATTTTGCAAATTTAAGTAATCTTTGTTATGATATAGAAGGAGCGTGATCTTGCGCGTTCTCACGAATGACATTTTTATTTGAGTACATAATAACTTACAATTGATTTCATGAGACAAAAGTAAAAAGAATATTTAAAACGAACATAAAATTATAGTACTTCGCAACCTTTGGATCAAATTGAAAATACAGTTTTGACCGTTTGTCAAAATCTAACTTTGCAATAAGGATTCGCATGATACTTATAGATAGTAGATAGTAGTAGAAAATTCATGTGTCAGGCGCTAGATTATTATCTAACCAAGTGAAATTGTTTATTAATTTGGAATGATACGTATGTACTTTGGGATGATTTTATTTTGACAGATAATTATTGTTTGCATAAATTCTCTCTTGGTTTTAGTATTAGGTACAAGGGGGCAGTTCGGTGCAACGAGAATGGCGACATTTCAATATATCGCTCTGTCTTACAGGGTTAACGTTACATAAAAGCTACTTAAAACCACAACAGATGACACTATGTCGCTTCTGCCTCGCGCTATCGAAAACGCTAGACTTATGTACATGAGGCTCACGAATAATTAATATATTGTACCATAAAGACTAGCCAAATGGCAGTCAC
This sequence comes from Glaucopsyche alexis, assembly GCA_905404095.1. NCBI lineage: Eukaryota > Metazoa > Arthropoda > Insecta > Lepidoptera > Lycaenidae > Glaucopsyche > Glaucopsyche alexis. The sequence continues at coordinate 30,550,953 of FR990043.1, read as the reverse complement.
CAGTCCGATTAAGTTAAAACAACTTAAATGACATTAACGTAGCCCCATTCGAAAGAAAAACAAAAAAAAATGAATATATTGTTCTGCAGTATTAATGAATTGTTTATGGAGATGGTAAATCGGTTTTGTTGGAATATCAAATTGTATTCGAAAGAGGAATTTAACGATATCTTAAACTATAATTACGTATCTTAAATTTGTCGCCATATTCATATAGTCAATTAAGTAGTCCTCCTTTGTTGGAAGGCGGTTAAAATTTTTAAGAGGCAGTTCACTAGAGGCGCTTATCTGGTCCCAATTTTTTTTTGTATGAGGTCGACAATCTTCTCCGTAATAAGTGTTCTGTGATTAGGTAGTGTAGTAGACTGATGCAACTTCCAGTTGATGAGAGATCCGAGCCCCAGCGTTGGGAATGTTAGTGATCAGAGCCGAGCCATTGAAAAAATGTTTACTTAGAACAAAGAAATAACAACTTATTTCGATACGATACGAATGACTGTTTTTTTTTACTATTATTTAACGAAATGACGAATCATCTATCTTCTGAACATAGGTTTCTGTTTTAAGAAAAAGCAGGCATAATGAAAAAGTTAATATCCGATTTTGCTAATAATAATTGTTTTCCTAAGGTCTATGGAGTATTTTGTATAACGGCCCCAAACCTTCAGAAAAATGAACCACTTGAACCTAACCGGAAATGTCAACCTATGGCAACGTCATCATATAGACACAACATACATACTCTAGTTTGCGAAAACGAACATCAAATCAAATCACCAATCTTTGTCCTGATCTTACTTTATCTGATATTTATGAGCTATTTGATCTTATAAATATTGTGAATTATTGATCGGTAAAGTTTTAAGTAGAAAGTAATGGCAAAGTTTCAGAAGCCTGAATTTTACTTGCGCATATTAAAACCGTGGACTTAAAATTGCAGTTACTTCCAATGAAGTTAAAGGATATCGACCAGAAAGTAACAGATGTAGAAATAAGCTTATGAAATGTCAGGAGGAGGTTTTTCACTACTGGTATATTCAGTCATCTCTGTGTCAAATATCAGTTATTCTGAACCCCAATTCTCGTAGTTGACTTACACTTTTAGTTTGCTTTTGTTGAGTTGTGGATGAGTAGTCTTGATGTCATGAACTGATTTTTGGAGTTGTGCCCAATCAAAACGGGTTTGACGTTGGTTAGACGTTTGTGAGAGTGCCATTTTTACAGTTTTAATATAATATCGGGACTGGATCGTAACTGTATTGTTACGGAATTTGATTAGTAGAATCGACCTTTTGGTTTACTTTGTGGGCTTCGAATGTATATTGTTACACATGCTAAAATCAAATTGCCTAGAATATTGTGGGACTTAGGTAAAACCAAAAATACTTAAAAATTGCGCGACAGGAGACCAAAGATTATCTTAACGACTAGCAACGCATATATGACTCTTTTGGTATGATAATAAAAGCGACGGCTATGGTTATTTTCCATCAACAATCCGATTGCTCATCTGTAAACGTGAAAATGAACCTCGAGTTGAATACCCTTGTCGTTATAAACGCACCAAAGTTGATTGCGACCAAACGATTATTGAATTTATGAGAAAGAAACGTATAATTTCCATCACAAACTGAAAATTCAAAAGTTTTATATTGATATCAATCTTTTGCGTAATCGTCCTAATATGTGTTATGTTCACTTAGTGTAACAAGTTACAACTGCTTACATTCGGCGGGAGTATTGTGAAACACCTGACCCTTCATTATTAATTGCAGTGTGTATAGCTAAAAAAATACGAAATACTTTGACATTGTAACTTTCTTTTCGTTCGCTCCAGTGCAAGCTCCGATTTCATGAAAAACTAAGATTCCCTTATATCTCGGAGAATTGTGAAGGATATGATATTCAAAAAAAAAAAAAAAGTTAAATGCAAAAATATTTTGTTAAAAGTTCGTGACGTGTATGATAATGCAATACGACGCTCTGTTTAGCACTAAAGTAAAATGATATTAGCTTTTGGTTTAATAGTAGGTTTAGTTAGTTCACCAAGATGTTCGGCGCGCTCAATCCGGTAATAATCTAAGCGGTCCAAAAGACATTAAGATTTTGAAGTACATTGTAAACTGTTTGTTAAAAGATGTAAACTGTGAATATTTTTGTTGCAACTGTAGATTGCGAATGCGAATTGCGACTGCGGATTGCGAGCGAGGATTGTGATTGGGTGCCGGACAGAGGCAGCCCATTACTTGACGAGAGTAGGCACCGGAGAGAGGTGGCCTTGTGACTGGGTGCCGGAGGGAGGCAACCCAGTGGTTTTTTGTAGTGAGGTGCACCGGAGGGAGGTGGCCTTGTGACTGGGTGCCGGAGGGAGGCAACCCAGTGGTTTTTTGTAGTGAGGTGCACCGGATAGAGGTGGCCTTGAATTGTACCAATGCTGCAGTGGTTGAACATAGTTAGCCCGCATGGAGTCGGCTCTTTAGCTGCCTACCGGATGGGAATATAGTAGCATTGTTTTTCGATATTGAGATGGTACATGTAAAGTGTGGAGTGTGTGGTAAAGCATGTCATGATTAATTTGGTAGCAAGATTATGGTTGATATTGTGTTGTATCTGTATACTTCATGTGTGTTTAATCTAAGAGTATAAAATGTGAGAGTATAAAATGTAAATTAAAACTTAACTCTGAGAACACTAGATAGAGGTTAGATGAAGGATGTTAATTAGAGTGTAATTGACACAGGAGGGAGGTATTGATGTGTTAGAATATGAGAAAATTAAATGTTATGTCCATGGATTAAAGCAGTTCTTATTAATTTTCCGATGTCAGGTTGACCGAGTGAGAACCTTTTACTGTGCTGTCAAATGTTTTTTTCAGAAACTTGAAACGAAGACGTGAGACGCTTCACACCGGGACGTGTGCATGGACAGAATAGCCGTGTCGGAGCGTTGATGCACATAAATATTCTTCACACAAGGATCTCAGAGTCGCCAGGGTGATCTTGTCGGAGTGTCAACGGATTTGTTTCGCACAGGGACGTGCGAATTGTCAGAATGGCCGTGTCGGAGCGTGTTAAAGCTAAGATTGTCTGTGATTGGAAACGTCAAATAGTACTATTTGGACTCGTTCGATGCCAGTGTTGAGGGATGTCATAGGAAATCGTTGTCATGGAGATGGGATTATTATTTGTTTGGATTTGGAAATGACTGGATTAGAAAATCTGAGGATAAAAAATACGGGATACGTGGCATCGAACTTGTCACGTTTCTGATCGTTCAGCATTTGAGCTATTCGATAATATTGTAACAAATATCTTACCCTATAATGGAGTCTTTAATATATATATATATATATATATATATATATATATATATATATATATTGAAAATTATAGTTGTCTTTGTCATTACAGGACATAGAGGCAATATTGGATATTATTGTCACATAAAGCGAAAACCCTTAAGGAAGGGGCTTAAGGCTACATTTCCACAAGAGATTTTTAGTGATCGCAACAGAAAAGACAGCCACTGTAACTCTGAGAAAGCAAAATAGAGCTGAAAATAAAATTGTCAAATGTCTGATTTGTCAACTCGATACCATTTTCAGCTCACAGTATTAGTGCATGGTTCTATTTACAGTGCTGTTTCTCTGTAGTGACCACTGACCACTAATAAACACTTGTGGGAATGAGGGCACAGCAGTGGCGTGGGGTTCCTATAACTCCATTCGTATCAGCTTCACTTACCACTTACCTTTTGAAGACCCTCATCCAAATCACTAGGACTAATACAGGGCTAGGGCTTCCCCTTAAAAGACAACAAGCCTTTACCACTGGGGCGCAGAGACCCCAAATATGAGTAACCACCAGTGACGAAGGCTCTAAAGAACTGATTATTGGCTTCCCTTTTAGAATACTTCATGAAGACCTCTACTTGTATATGGAAAATGATAATCTTTTATATATAAAGGCAGGTCGGAAAAACATTAGCGCGGTGTAGATGAACTCAAGGACAATTAAATGATACAATTGAAATACCTAAGCTCAAGATCTATTAGCCCCCTGGAAACAATTAAATAACTAAAAATTTTATAAAAAACTTGAAATAGACTATGTAAATTTTATAGCCCTTGTTTAACCTGCGCGGTGGCATCATTATAATCAATTGACGTCATTTAATAAAATTGGACCTGGGGGTCTAAAAAGGCCACTTTAGGTGTTTCATATATTTTTTTCAACTCACATTATGTGCGCTATTATACGCATTTCTATTGAAAATTGTCAAATTGATGTTTTCACCATTTTACCATTTCACGATATTTGTATGAAAAAAAAATATATATGAAACATCTAAAGTGGCCTTTTTTGGACCCCCAGTAGTAAAGACACTACAAGAGAACAGACATACATAATATATGCATACACAGATTGCCAAAACCTAAATTACTCTTCCTTTTGACTTTACTGTAGTTGGGTAAAAAATCAACAAGTCACCCACCAGATGGAATGTTTCCACTCAGTTTATATCTGGCAACATCATTTTGGAACGCCACAGCACTCATTTCCCTCTTGAGCTGCAACTCAGCCAGTTGTTGTTTCTCCCTTTCTGTACTTTTCTTCATGTTTTCAACAGCTAAAGCACTTCTAATTTCCTCTAGTCTCTCTGAAAAACAAACATGATTTGTTCAAACAAAAATAACAATGGTTTATTATTTTATTTTGTTTGTTGGAAGTTCTTAATAATTTTTAAAGATTACATATTGTTCTCACATATTAATGTAAACAATTACCCATTTTCTTTTCTTTGTACAGTGTGAGCTGGTAATGATGGTCAAGTTTTCTGTTCTCCATTTTATTCCTTTCAACAATATCCTCAAAGTCAAGTAACTGTTCCTCTACTTCTTTCAACAATGTCTGGACATTTTTCAGACTATCCATACATTGAGCTACTGAAGCAGTTAGGCTAGGTAAATGGGCTACATTATAAGCAAATTCATTTGCCTGTTGCAGTTTCAATTGAGTTTCAGCGTGTATTGCTAGAATCAATTGGTCGACTGCTTCTGCTTCTTTTGCGTTTTTCTCGGCGTTTTCGTGAAGCTCCTCCCATTGCTTTTGAAAATGCTCAAGTAATTCACCACCAGCACCATAATTGACTTTACTTTCACTGCTCGGTTTCTGTTTCTCTTTGAAAATACTCGTTACCTTTTGTACTTCTTGTAGAGTCTGCCTCAAATTGTTGCTCGAACTCAATCCGTCTTGGACAACTGAAATAAAATCTCTGAGATTTCCTAACATTGTAGGAATACAAAATAGTAAATTTGTAAAAATATAAGAGTAAAAATTACTCTCTTTTTTGTGTTAAAATCTAGAACCAATCTAGAATTATTTTAATATATATGATATGAATATGTATCCGAAAACAATTTCACATTTTTGTTTTTGAATTTGACTTTTCAGTGATTTGACAGCAAGTGACACTCTTCCAGACGTGTCAGTACGTCAGTACGTTCTTTTTTACCCGACTGTCAAGAGGGCTCAGAGTAAAGGCCATACTGACCATCCAGCCTGCAAGCTCAAGGCCGCAGATTTGTATGTAAAATTTTTAAATGATTGACACTAGGGATGTTGCTGATGCATATTTTTTCACATCCGCGGATGCGGATATGGATGCGGATTTTAAGAGGCTCACATCCGCGGATGCGGATGCGGATGCGATTCTGTACATAAAACTTCAAGTGTTGGTTTGATAGGGTAAAAAACACAGTAATATAATTGGATAAGCATTAAGGTACAGTTACACATGCTAGTTAGTAGCACGAAAGCATGCTACTTTTGAGCAAATGCTCATTAGTAGCATGTGTATTGAAACATTGCTAATAATGAGCATGCTAGTTTCGAGCATGCTCAAAAATCGACGGTCGTGCGATTATTGAGCATGCTACCTGCAGCGCGGGTGGAAGGGGGCGTGCTTATAGCGTGTGTGAACAGGTTTGCTTATTGAGCATGGTAGTATCGATCAGTCGTTAGCAGCAGGTGCGCGTGCACAATTTGCTCACTAGCATGCTTATATCTAGCAAATGTAGACAAGTGCAGAGCATGCTCGAAACAAGCATGCTAATGAGCATACTAAAAAGCATGCTACTAACTAGCATGTGTAACTGTACCTTTAATATCATCTTTATGAAAACACCCTCACAAATAATGCTTAATTTTAGTACAAATTTGGTTAGCATAAAAAGGTTATTGTGAGCCAACCTTAAAAGATAGACATATATAGTCGCGGACTTTTTTTAGAACTTGAAGTAAATACGTTATTCATTACAAGCATTTAATAATTTAGAAGAAATTTGCCGTTTACATAATTTGATTTCAATGAGTATTTTAGAAGATATCGCAGTAATAAAATTATAATCAAACGCGCAATAATGTACGGCGCGCGGCGAGCAGTCTTGAGGGGGAAGCGCCTCTCCTTCTACGTAAATGAAGTCGCGGGTAAATTTTAACGACATCCCAAAGTAAATGTTCCACGCGGACGAAGTCGCGGGCAAAAGCTAGTATAATAATAAAGTAGTGAGTTATTTTAATAAGTAATTAAATTCGAATATTGGAGCATTATATTTAATTAAAAGTAGAATGTCCGCCTTTTCGGACTCCAGTTTGTTTCGCAAGGGTTCGTATATTAATCCTGCGCTACTAAATAACTGTTTCCCTTTCTTTCTCGTCGCTACCTGCTACACATCCGCATCCGCATTAGATCCGCATCGATTTATGCGGATGCGGATGTCTAAACCGATGCGGATGCGGATGCGAATATTCGCAACTTCCCTGATTGACACTATTGACATTATACCGGTGCTGCCAAGGTGCTGCAGACAGTGCTGACATTATATTGGGCTTGCAGGCTGGATGGTGCGTATGGCCCTTATTAGTACCGGTGCTGGATTTCCAGGTAGCGCCGTGAGTTCGTATCGTATGGCCCTTTATTACTTTTTGGGTTAACCGATTTTATAGGATAGGTATTACCATTTTTGTAATTTGAAAAAAAAAATTGATGCCAAATTGACACTAATGACCTAAGCTAATGACCAACACAAGAAGAAGTAGTAATGTTTTATTCAAATCACAAAGATCGTTATTAAAATAAATTTTATACACTTTTATTTTAAACTGTATTTACTAGCCTTTGTTGTATTCAGAAATTAATAATGAGTTCCGAGAAATTAAGCAGTGAGGAGGTTCCGAAAAAATTTACAGAATGGCTTTTAAAAATGGGATGCCCTGCAGAAAAAGTGCCTAGCTTAGAAAAAATTACACAGTGAGTATGATTTACTGTTTGTCTTATTAGATACATATATAGATTGCATATTTAATAATATTTATAATAATTAAATATATTGAATTCGCAACAATATAATGGCTTCCTAGGAAGTATTCAGAGTAAACTAACACAGGCTGTTAATATAGTCTTCATTAATCGCTTAATTCATTACTTATTAATATTAATAGTGTAACTTATTAGCACACATTATGCACAATTTTTTTTTTAAATTGATTTGATATAATATGTACTCATGACTGGACCAAGTTTTGCAGTGAAACTGCTGCAGTGGCGTTGAGAGTGAAATTTTAAATTTGTGTCACGTCATGACACAATTTTGGATATAACGATATATAAAGGAAGCTACTTAAACATCTTACCTACATAACAACTTTCTAAAGTATGGTCCAATACATAGATAGTGCTAGATGGACAAATTTTATTTTTACAATTTCTATTTAATTTTAATAAATTAAGTTTATTTTAAATGATAAATGAAATTTCACTTCTGCCACATTTTTATTCTGTACACATTTTTAAAATCATTTCAGAATGTGTAGAGGTCAGTACTATATGGTATGGAGAAGTCTGATTGAGCATGTTCATCCCAAAGACACAATACAACAGAAACGGCTTAACGTATTCTGTGATGATATCAAAACATGCCAGCAAAAGAAGGCGTATGGTAATGTAAGTAAACCATATATTTTCCTTTTTACATTTTCTGTAACAAAATATGGTGTAAGTAGTAAGTACATAGATTTATTTATTGTCAAAGTAGCTGTAAGTTTTCTGAATAAAATAAAATAATAAATAAACTATTTATAACAAAAACAAAAAATCTATAATGTTGTTTGTTAATGTATAACGAAAAACTTTCTATAACATAGAAATTAGTTCAATTTGGTTGGTTTTCATCCTTTATAATGCTGTTGCATTTGCCATTCTCTATTACGAATAAATATTTTCATATTTAGACATCAACAATATATTTAACAGTGCAGTGGCGAGGGGTTCCTATAACTCCATTCCTATCTGCTTCCCTTACCGCTTACCTTTTGACGACCCTCACCCTATTATACAGGCTACGGCTTCCCTATGAAGGTGAACCAGCCTTCGTCACTGTTACAGCGTAATTGTTTATTTTATTTTATTTTATAATCAGCTCACAAAACTTATCTTTTAAGGTCCCGAAATTTCTAAGAAAGATACCTGAGGTCATAAACAGCCGTCTCGCTTTTATTATTGTTAATTGCCCTAAAATGTGTGTCATTATTCTTAGATTACTTTGTCTGTAGGAAATTTTGGTCGCAGTTACCAAATGCACCATCCTCACCTATCGTGTGTTATCAATTGTATATCAACTTTGAAACTGTCAAGATGGCCAGTAAAAGAAAAGCGTTATGTGTTAACGAAAAGTTACATATTGATAGTAATAAAATTAGAAATTATTGTATTGATTAAATTTGTTTTATTTTTTCTCTTCCCTCCATATAACGAAAACTCTTTATAATGAAAAAATCAATAACCTCTGTCCCTCTGTCCCTTGAAATTTGTTATAAAGTTAAGTTTCACAATATTGTTTTTTTTTAATATCCAGCATAATGTCAATGTGGTAGTGCCAGAACAGCTTGAGTTATGGAATCAACAAACAGAGCTAAAGAAAAAAGTTGGCGATGCAGAAGAACGAGTACAAGAGTGTAGGAAGTCTGTAAAAGAACTGACTGATAAGGCATCAGTAAAATGTGAGTTACAAATTGCAAATGACTATAAAATGTTCAATGTTAACATAATAATACCTAACATACAGTACCTGTGGACCAAGTTTTGCTCAAAGTTCTAGTACATGGTAAGAAAGGATTGCAATAAGACTTTACAATCCTTTAAATTGCATATACCTATTTTATCTGGGTTATTTTAGAAACTTTGCAAAACGTATCTTTAAGTTCTTAAATATATTACTGACCATGTAAACCTTCTTTTTATGATATTTAAAAAATAAAAAGAGTCCCAAAAATATTTAGACCGGGAATCATGATACGACTCCAAAAGGATACCAGTTACTTTGAACAGTTGGAAACCTAAATATGCAAAAGAAAAAAAAAAGAAAGAAAACTACTAAACCTAAACCTACAAATGTCCAAGTAACCTATCATAATGTTGATAACTATTACTAAAACAATAAAACATTTAAAGAAATTTAATATTCTACTAAATAAATCCACTTTTTTTGCAGTAATTCAACGTAATACATCCAGAAGCAAAATAGATGATGTGCAGCGTCGTATTTGGCTTCTTAGAAAGGTTGCTGATGGTCTATTAAAGAAGAAAAAAGATCTAGAAGAAGTGAAAAAAATGACCAAATCTATGTGTTTAGATAATGTTACTGGAGATATGCAGGTGAATGCATTTATAACAGTATTGCTAACTTTACCTTTTTAAATTACTTTCAAACTAATAGGTTGGGGAAAAAGTCTTTTCGCATTATAGTATGTATGAACTTGTCATAAAATATCTTGGGCTATACCAATTGTATCTGGCTGATTTTGGTATCATTAAAAAGTTTTAATTTTACAGAAGACAATTCCAAATTCAAATTAGGTAAATTTGAGATTTTCATTTGTTTTTCTTATTGTTAAAATGAGTGATTCTTATGAAGAATTTCGATACATTTTAAAATTTTATTACAAAAAAGGTAAAAATGCAACACAAGCCGCGAAAAAAATTTGTGATGTTTATGGACCTAATGCAGTATCTGTGAGAGTAGCGCAAATTTGGTTTAAGCGTTTTCAATCCGGAAATTTTGATATCAAAGATGCACGTCGCTCTGGTCGCCCTGTTACGGACAAAACTGTTGCCATTTTTGAAAAAGTGGAGCAAGATCCGCATATTAGTAGTTACGATGTAGCTGAAGAACTGGGGATTGACCACAAAACGGTTTTGGCGCATTTGAAAAAAGCTGGGTACACAAAAAAGCTCGATATTTGGGTGCCTCATGAGCTCACTGAAAGAAACCTAATGAACCGTGTACTCATTTGTGATTCTTTATTACGACGTAATGAAACCGAACCATTTTTGAAGAAGCTGATAACTGGTGATGAAAAGTGGATCACGTACGACAAGAACGTGCGAAAAAGATCGTGGTCAAAGGCCGGTCAGGCTTCACAGACTGTGGCGAAACCCGGGTTAACTCGCAACAAGGTGATGCTGTGTGTGTGGTGGGATTGGAAGGGCATTATTCATTATGAGCTGTTACCGCCAGGCAGGACCATCAATTCTGAACTGTACTGCGAACAACTGATGAGATTAAAGCAAGAAGTTGAGAGAAAGCGGCCGGAATTAATCAACAGAAGGGGTGTGGTTTTTCACCATGATAACGCTAGACCTCACACATCTTTAGCCACTCAGAAAAAATTACGGGAGTTTGGCTGGGAGGTGTTAATGCATCCGCCGTATAGTCCTGACCTTGCACCTTCAGATTTCCACCTGTTTCGGTCGCTGCAGAATTCCTTAGGCAGTGTCAGGTTGACATCACAAGAGGACTGCCAAAACCACTTGTCGCAGTTTTTTCATCAGAAGCCCCAAAAATTTTATAGCAATGGGATCATGTACCTACCAACAAGATGGCAAAAAGTTATCGAACAAAATGGCACCTATATACTTTAGTCACTTGTAAATAAACTTTATAAAAAAACATTTTGAATTTTTATATAAAATGCGAAGAAACTTTTTCCCCAACCTAATATATCATCTCATCCTACTAATATTATAAATGTGAAAGTTTGTGAGAATGTATGGATGGATGGGTGTTTGTTCCTCTTTCACGCAAAAACTACTGAACGGATTTTGATGAAATTCGGCATAGTAGTAGTTTGGGCCCTGGATTAAAACATAGGCCACTTTTTATCTCGAAAATGTACAGTGTTCCCGAGGCACAGTGTTCAATCTTGATCAAAAATCGGACATCGTCTTTTTATCGGTTAATTCGAAGGAGAATTTAATTATAAATACCCGAGTAAAACACCCATGAAGCTCGCTTGCGTAGTTTTAAAATTATCTCAAAGAGAAAATTCGTATCCGCATTGATAAAAAAGTGAAAATACATTTTAATTAAAAATTCTTAAGGAATAGCCGCATTTTTTCAAAATTATTTTTCTACGATTCTCCACCTCTTTAGAATTTGATTATTTTATCAGTGGTAGTGGTGATCATTAGCTTCCTTTTAATGTAAATTCTAGGTGCAACTTTTGCGAAAATTAGTCAGAAAAAAATAAAAATTAAAATTCGATTTTCTTTGTTTTTATGGCCCCCATAAGTCATAGCCGACTTGAAAAGGGTTCAAAATGTAGCTTTCTGTATGTTCTTTAAATAATGTATAACATGTTTTCGGCTATTCCTTGAGAATTTTTAATTAAAATGTTTTTTTCACTTTTTTATCAATGCGTGATACGAATTTTCTCTTTAAGATAATTTTAAAACTATGCAAGCGAGCTTCATGGGTGTTTTACTCGGGTATTTATAATTAAGTACTCTTTCGAATTAACCGATAAAAGACGATGTCCGATTTTTGATCGAGATTGAACACTGTGCGAGGGATACTATATTTACGCGGGCGGAGCCGCGGGCAACAGCTAGTAAAATTTTTTCACATATAAATCAGAACATAAGTATTTGGAGAAAAAATACATTTCCATTGTTATATCATTCTACATAATATAATACCAATAAATTATTTTCTTATGTTCAAGAACCAACTGGATGAATGTCTTACATCAGTAAATAAAACATTGAACTCGTCATCAGAAGACCCAGTGCAAGAACGAGTTGCCAGTATGTATCTTGCTACAAAAATATTTTTATTATTTATTTTCAATATGCACACTAAATTTTGGTACCATGTCTGCTTAGAATTGTCATTGTATTTAAATTAGGAGAAACAGTTTTTAGACTCTTTATTGATTACTAAGACTAAATATAAATACTGTTAATTTCCATACAGAAGCTGAGATGCAGATGAGTCGTTTGTCGGCTTGCGGTGACAGTCTTTGGCCGTTATTACTTGAGAAGCGCGCAGCTGCTGCAACACAACTCAAAGCAGCAAATGACACTTATACTGCAGACACATCTCGCAGGTAGTCTACAATAGGGAAGTTGCGGATGCATTTTTTTTCACATCCGCGGATGCGGATGCGGATCTGTACATAAAACTTAAGTGTTGTTTTGGTAGGGTAAAAAAACACAGTAATATTAATCCTTTCTTTATCTATACTTACATAATATTATAAAGCTGAAAAATTTGTTTGTTTGTTTGTTTGAACGCGCTAATCTCAGGAATTACTTACTGGTTAGAATAAAAAAAATTTTTTTTGTTAGATATCCATTTATCGAGGAAGGCTGTAGGCTATATAGCATCATGCTAAGCGCAATATGAGCGGAGCACCAATCAAGAACGTTTCAAAATCGGGTTTTTTTCTTCCTTTTGAGTGCTTTCGCTGCGTACGCTGCGGAAACGGTTAAAGTTTCGCTAAAATTATGTTTGGCAGAATTGTTCCTCTTTAAAAGTCTCTTTCTAAAAAAAAGTCTACTTATTCTATTAAGTCTATTAAGACTATATATTATGTCTATTAAGACTATATATTATGTCTATATTTTAAGGTTGGCTCACAATAATCTTTTTATGCTAACTAAATTTGTTTTAAAATTAAGCATTATTTGTGAGGGTGTTTTCATAAAGATGATATTAATGCTTATCCAAGTAAATACGTTATTCATTACAAGCATTTAATAATTTAGAAGAAATTTGCCGTTTACATAATTTGATTTCAATGAGTATTTTAGAAGATATCGCAGTAATAAAATAATAATCAAACGTGCAATAATGTACGGCGCGCGGCGAGCAGTCGTGAGAGGGAAGCGCTTCTCCTTCTACGTAAATGAAGTCGCGGGTAAATTTTAACGACATCTCAAAGTAAATATTCCACGCGGACGAAGTTGCGGGCAAAAGCTAGTTTAATAATAAAGTAGTGAGTTATTTTAATGATTAAATTTGAATATTGGAGCATTATATTTAATTAAAAGTAGAATGGCCACCTTTTCGGACTCCAGTTTGTTTCGCAAGGGCTCGTATATTAATCCTGCGCTACTAATTAGTAACTGTTTACCTTTCTTTCTCGTCGCTACCTGCTACACATCCGCATCCGCATTAGATCCGCATCGATTAATGCGGATGCGGATGTCTAAATCGATGAGGATGCTCCGCATATGCGGATGCGGATGCGAATATTCGCAACATCCCTGGTCTACAGTCACAACTCACAAGCCCTAGAGTCTAGCCTATATAATGCGTTTTAAATGAGAATAGGAACGTCAATGACCTTTTTCTGTCAAATATCACTTGAAAAGTGCGGTTTGCTGAAAAACTTATGTGTATATAAATATTAATTATAGTCTTGCATAGAACGTTAAATAGTAATAAATTATCTAAACATAAATTTTACTATCATAACAGTCTAAATTCGAAAGAAAATGGCGACGACTCGATCCTATTCTCATTTGAATTGCATTGTACATATACATTATACCTATGACTTTCAAAGTTTTATTAAATCACTAAATCCAAATATGTAATTAATTATTCCAATATTTTTTACTATAGCAATACCTATTATTTATCCATTACAGGACCTGTCCATACTATGTAATCGCACTAACTTCATCTCTCCAGTCAATGTTAGGGCTTGAAGTTATGAAAAACCAGGAGCAAATTAAACGAACACAAAACAAAATTTTAACACTTCTGGATGAAATTAATGTGAGTATAATTAATAAGTAAATGTCTTAAGTAAATTGCTGCGCGGTGTCTCATTCACACACACGCGTCTAGCGCGCATGTGCGAGTGAGACATCGCACGAACCGAAACAGGATTATGGTCACAAATAGAACGACAATTGGGCTTTTGGATCGATGTATAGCTACATGTAAGTCCACTTTGTTATTTGAGTAAAAAATACAATAATTATATTTTTACTGACTGAATTAAGTTATATTGTTTTCTAGCATACATTGTCATCTGAGAGTTGTGAGTACCTGGTATTACAGTGTGAGATAGCTCATATGAAAGCGAGAATGCAAACATTGAAGACCATCGCGGAAGACATAGTACAACACAGAGGCGCTTTCACCATGGAGTGTTGTGACTTGGAAGATCCCGCCATAACAATGAACATAATACGCAACCTGGATAATGTTATTGTATGTAATAACAACTTCGTAAGACTATATACATATGAGGAGGAAAGATTATATACATATGAGGAGTCCCGCAAGGGTCTTTGCTTGGCCCCTTTTTTAACGTAATTGTTGTCATTAAGATTTGTTTGAAACAAATGTACTCTATTTACATTTAAAAATCTATAAAATATATTTGTACAGTAATACAAGAAATTTGTTTTTACAGATGTGTAAAAGAGAAGAATTATGCAATGTCATAAAAGGACTGGCCACTATAGAAAATAAAATCTACCACATCAGAGACTGCATACAAATAGTGTTTAATGCTTTCAAAAATCGTGGAAATTCAGAATTCATACTTTGCAGAGGTTATTCTTTTTCGCTTCAAAATTTTTTACAATAATTTAATACTGTATTATTCACTCGTCTCAATTAGTTCGTACTAATTTGCCATATGAATGTGTAAATAATTTGTTTAGGTATCAAATTGGACCTTCCCGAAGAATCGATCAGTAGCCTGTGTCAGTTCTACCAAGAGCGGCAGGCGAGAGTTGAGTCCAAAGCAAACATAAGTATGGACTTGGATATTTCTGATGTCTCATGTACAGGTTTGTTTATTAGTATTGTTGAGTTTCCATTGAATTTATAATAAGTAGCGAATAAGAATGCGAATTTATAATAGTGAATAATAATAATGCGATATTTTAAACGGATCAAGATAAAAAAATACCTTTGGTGCAGAAGTTGTAAATGCTCAGTATATTATGAATTATGTTACTTTTCAGACCCAACCGAATTAACATTTGTGGATGAATTGAAGATGTATTTGAAAAAGTTTAAATTGGAAAAGAACAGAAAGTTGGTGTTAGACAGGTATGAGTATTTGAATAATGGGTCGTTTTACAGCAATTTTCATCGTATTCGCTAGAAGGCGATAGAAATCACTCTGAGTAATACCGCATACCGGAAGTGGGGTCGCCCACTTTTCAGTAAAAATATAAATTAATATATTTAAAACAAACAAAATAATTAAATAAATTTATTTTATTTTTAACCAAATTATAAAAATTTGTACACAAAATAAGACATGAGTGTCAGAAATGGACGCTCTGAACACTGACTGAACATTTATTCGCGTTTTCCCATTTTACCTCGAATCCTGTAGGCGATAGATGTCACGTTAATTCTAAAGGCTCCCACAGACAAGAGGCCGATCGTTTCAGTTAGAACTGACGTCAGTTCGGCCTGAACGGATTCGAGCACACACACGGAAAAAAATCGCATCCAATCCAATTTACGTCAGTTCGGCCTGATCTGATTCGGGCCCACACACGGAACAGTCGCATCAGTCCATTCTGGTTTGCCGCGCGCTACGGTCGTGTTTATCAATTTTGTATTTAAACACCGCGAAAACTCCTACAACGCTTGTACACGATACACGCCCGCACGGCCACGGCTCAGGCAAGAACTGTAGCGATTTGTCCACACACGGTCCGGACAGGCCGCGCGTTCAGGCCGCTCGGTCAGGCCAGAATTAAAGTTGCCTACTTAGTTATTTTACAAAATTTTACTAAATTGAGTATTTTATTCCCTCCTTGGTAGAAATATAGTTATTAGTAGTGTTTTAGTAGGAAAGATCCAGACAGTAATCATATGCAAAATGGCCTAGGTTAAACACAAAAAAAGAAACCTATCATAATAATACATTCGTCCGTAATTTTCTTAAAACTACCCGTTTAATTTCTATATACGTAATATTTGCTAGTATATTTTAATTTAATGGTAAAATTTATAGTAAAATTCAATGAATCGCACTATTATGATCTTTAGGAACAAATCTCTATATCTCTTGGGATGGAGACTGGAGTTGTTAGAGATACAGACTAGCTATGTATCTCTAACAACTCCAGTCTCCATCCCTTATGGATTTGCGAATCCATAAGGGATAAAGTGTAGTTATCTCTTAACTCCGTTCCAACAATTCGTTTAGTTGATAGAACTAAAACAGGAAAACGGTTCATTAATTGCGAAATTTAATAAAAAATGGACTAATATTTCAAAGCTTAACGATTTATGGCTTATTTTATGGGCAAACATATGTATTTTAAATATTTTATATTGTACATAAATCTATAATAATTATTATACAAATCTGTATTGCAGCGGTGAAAAAATATGGACATTTGAAACAATTGAATCGTCACTTTCTAGAATACAAAGTTACTGGCTGGAAAACAATCAGCCGATTTTGTTGCCACCCCATGTGGGGATCTCGAGATACCTACAAAGTCTTGTCGACAATGTTCTAGAAAGAGAAGCTCTCAAACGTTTCGTCAAGAAGATCAGCAATGATGACAAGAATATTGTTAATATTGGTAAGCATAATGGGGAATATGCTTAGTTTTTTATCAGCGTTTCGAAAAGTACACAATTAACCAGGAAATATTGTCATTGCAATGGCATATCTACGATCAATCGTTGAAATACGGTCATCACAAAGTGTGTTTAATGCTCTCCGACGCATTAAAAGCGCTCTATACCTATACAAAAATAATGCACGAGTTACGTAGCAGCAGTTGAAAATGTATGGAGATTAATACAAAATTGATTTTATTAACTTAAATACTGCGTTTATGTTTATGATTGTAATAATGTCACTAACTTAAGGATATCAACTAGATTTTCGTTTTGTGATCATACCCAAAAAAATCATCCTTTTTAGTCCTGTAACTTTTTAATTTAGCAATAATTACTGTACTTTTTGCATTTTTCGGTCCATATTTATGTTGCCTTTCGGAAAATATAAGAATTTTATAGATTTAAAACAAATGCATGTTCTCTATAAAGACTGTATTTAGGTACATTAGTATTATTTACATTAAGTCCATAATATTAGCTTTTAAAGGTTTAATATTACAAATAAGTAATACATTTTCATTATTAATTTACAGATATAAAATCTGTAATGGAGGGGGAAGCAAAAATTACAGATTCAGTAAAGAAAAGGAATAGTGATAATATTGCTAACTTACAAAAGATTAATAAAACCCTAGATCTGATTGCGTTTAACTTACAATTTTGGGCAAACGACGAAGCTAAGAAGTGTATATCAGGAAACAGGACTGTGGATGGCAAGAGTTACAAGGAATACGAAGCTTTGTATTTAGAAAATATTATTGGAACTGGCAGTATTGTGGAGCGCATGGAGAGGTCTCTCTAGAAATATTACCTACTTATATATAACAAGACTAAAAAATTAAATGTCATAGGTACTAGATAAAATAAAAACAATAGTATTTAATTAATATTACTTCTTTTTTATTATGTGTGGTTTGATAAAGATTTTGAAATAAATTATCAATAGGGGAAGTCCCTAATAATATTTTATTTTATTTTATTATTATCCCGCACATGCCATTGTGTTCTTATTTTATCCTACTTTAGCGACAGTTAAACCTCGTATGTTCGATTTTTAGCGCAGTGTTTTTTCAGCGCTGTTTTTTTCTAGCGTTTTTTCCAGCGTTGTTTTTTCCATCCGAAGATATTTCGGGTTATGTAGTCCGAATCTAGGAACTTTGGGCCTATTAGGCTGGTAGAGTACTATTTGCTCCGGAATCCGGAACGCCGGTAAAAATTCAGAGCATTGAAAATAGAACTCTGTGCTATTACTGAGAGGGACAAGCCTAGATTACCTAGGGCAAAGGAAGGGATCGAAATCTGGAGCGTAGGAATAAGGGGATAGTAGAAGGGAAAGCTGGAAAACACAGGAAAATACACGGAATAACAGGTAGGAAATTAAAGTGAAAAGAGAAAGGAATATAGAAAGGAAAATACTGATGAATTACCAATTACTTCGAGCTGTGGTGAGGCAGGGATTTCTTGTTGACTTGTCGACTTGTCGGCCCTATCTTTATACTAGTCGGACAATCAACCTTCTAGAACATTCCGTTCCACACCCCCTTAGCTCGAAATATCATTTATTTAACATCAAGACAACATTATTTACATAAAACACATTTTTCTTAATATTCTAATCATAGCTGGGCATTAACTCGTTAATCCGTTAATCGTTAATTAACGAAGTTAACATTTTGATTAACGGATTAACTTTTAAGTTAACTTTTAAAAATGTTAACGGATACGTTAACTTCCGTTAATACGAACAGAAGTCCGTTAATCGTTAATCCAATGCCTACTATTTACCGCACGGCACCGCGGCGCGGGCGCGCGGCGCGAAAAACAGGTTCAGACGGGCGGCGCGTGGCAGCGAGTGAAACAAAAAAAACTAGATAATATATTTTGCCGGCGCGTTCGAGTGAGAGAACTGCGAAGAGATTTATTTCGTTTGATCATTTCATTATTTAGCGCCGGTGCTTAGTGACGAGTGTTATGTTGTGTTATGTCTAGACACGCGGTAGCGTGTCAAGCCTAGTTCAAGTAACAGAACTGGCGAGCAGCACGATGTATAATATTACACAAACCATATGGAGCCACTTTTGACCCCCTCATAACTCAATAACTATTCCACATAAACGTGTCAAATTTGGCTCATATATTGAGACTTGCGAGATACATATGTGCTCCAAATTTCATAAACACATCTCAAACGGTTATTTAGATATTAACGTCCAAAAATCGACATTTTTATCACTGACTGACCTATAGATCAAAACTGTAACCCAATTCCAGATGACCTAGAATGTTCAAATTTGGCATGCAGATAGGTAATTTGGTGAATACACAGGAATAAATCATAAACTGGTAAATTTTTATAATTTCATTATAATTTTTCACTTAATTGGTTATATCAGGAACACTTAACTTTGGTATTAATTTTGTTATAAATAAGTACCTACTAATAATTTATGTACAAAAAGTAATGATATTCTATTAAAAACATAAATGTTTAATGAGAGCCAAGTTCAATAATATGATATAATATGCCTTGGTTGTTGACTCCAACGACAAAAGAAGTGAGATCTAAATGGGTGCTAAGTTCAATGGCCAGTCCTGAAATTTATTTATAACAATATAAAATATCATTCCTTCTTATAAATTAGGAAACTATATTGTAGGCTAAGGTCTGACTTGGCTAGTTTTCATATACGAATTATAATATTATAGCCTTCGGAAGTTCTTAACCTGTTACTTGTCGTTTCTTATTTTCTTATTCCGAGGCTTGCTGGTAGAAACTAGCCATTGAACACAATAATTCGTATATGAGAATTAAGAACTAGCCAAGTCAGACCTTAGGCTACAATATATTACCTAAGTTATGAGAAGAAATGATATTTTATGTTGTTATAAATAAATTTCAGGACTGACCATTGCACTTGGCACCCATTTAGATATCACTTCTTTTGTCGTTGGAGTGAACAACCAAGGCATATTATATCATATTATTGAACTTGGCTCTCATTTCACATTTATGTTTTTGATAGGATAAATTACAATCAGTGATCATTTGCGTGTTAATAAAGAAGAGTGCAGTGTAATATTTTAGTTACATGGAAAAAGTGTACTGTGCAGTGTAGTAATTAAAACTATATAGATTCCGGCGGTCCTGATGAGAATCCATGGCCACATTTGACTACAACATGTTAATGTTCATGAACGGGAATGTTATGTGAAAGGGAATGAGACCTTATGTCTGACAATTAAATTTCACATTTGAATTATATAAGTATTTTGTTTTGTTCCTAACCTGTTAACTTCCAGAACCTAAACCAACAGGTTTTATAAGTTCACTCACTAACACAACGATATAAAAATGCAATTTTACACATATTAACGGATTAACGATTAACGTTAACTTGCGTTAATTCTTCCGAAATGTAACGCTTTAACGTTTAACGAAGCTAACTTTTTTTGTAGCGGATTAACGATTAACGAAGTTAACTATTTGATTAACGGTGCCCAGCTATGATTCTAATACATATTTACAATATAATTTTACATAAAGAAAACTTGGAAAACTGTCGAGGATTGAGTGAGCGAGGAAAATAGGTTTTTCCAATATTTATATTGCCTCGTCCTCCCCTGACTTAACGGTCATTCGCTCCGTCCCTGTCTAATAGCAAGTCTCTCTCGAGACCGAGGCGCTCCCTAGTAGCAAAAATTCGCAACTATTAGTCCAAGAGCTACTGAACCCTGGGAGTAACGGTCTCCCTGTAAGGTTAGAAATTTGTATACTTACGATTTATAGCATGCTAAGAGCAATAGCCATGACCTGGCAGGCGTCAGCCCTGCACGTCATCAGTCCCTTTATTTTTTGGACTGTTAAGTAAATTGAGTTTCAAAACTTGTTTCTGTAAATTTGAAAATTTAATAGAATAAAGTTTATTTATTGTACATCTTTAAAAAAAATTGACAGGCGATTACAATAAGCAGAAGTATATGACAGATCAATTAGAAAACGCACAGTTGATGAGGATTGAAAATAAACTTTATCCTGTATACTTGAAATTTTTAAATGTTTTCAAATAAACGTCTCAGAGTAAGTATGTACAATGCCAGGCGGTTTTGAACAGCATAAGACCTTGACAGGCGAGGGGACAGCTGCGAAATTGTCATTTAAAAGAACCAACAATTCTTACACCTGAAAATAACGGTTGGAACTTCATTGATAGTCGTTACGATTTTAATTGGTTCGAGGGGAATAAGGTTCCATCTTCTATATACGACATACTTTTACAAGGACCTGCTGATACTGCCACAGCACAATCGACTGAAACTGAGGAATGCATTTCAGGTAACAAACAACTATTTTATTCCGTAAGATTTAATATGCAGTCCTATGTAAATACATAGGACTATTAGCTTGATATTTAATTCTTAACAACCTTATTAATTCATTAAAATATATTTTTTTACTATTGTCAGATGAGGAAACATTGTTGAAGAATCAGATGATGATGAAAACAGTGATAGCGAAATTTCGGATGATTCTGAAGAAAATGAATGTTAAAAATAATGTAGATTGCATAAAACCCAATAGGTAAAATAGATTGCATTTACTGTATGCGTTCATGTAACATTTCTTATTTGAACGCCCTTAGCTACTTCTGCTTATTGTAATCGCCTGTCAATTTTTTTTAAAGATGTACAATAAATAAACTTTATTCTATTAAATTTCAAATTTACAGAAACAAGTTTTGAAACTCAATAAATTACTTAACAGTCCAAAAAATAAAGGGGCTGATGACGTGCAGGGCTGACGCCTGCCAGGTCATGGCATGCTAAGAGCAATAGCTCTTAGCATGCCATAAATCGTAAGTATACAAATTTCTAACCTTACAGGGAGACCGTTACTCCCAGGGTTCAGTAGCTCTCCAGCTATATGGATTTTCTTTCTAGATAACTCACTCAACCCCCGCACAGCTAATACCCTTACATTAAACTAGGTCATATTCATAGCTGGGCACCGTTAATCAAATAGTTAACTTCGTTAATCGTTAATCCGCTACAAAAAAAGTTAGCTTCGTTAAACGTTAAAGCGTTACATTTCGGAAGAATTAACGCAAGTTAACGTTAATCGTTAATCCGTTAATATGTGTAAAATTGCATTTTTATATCGTTGTGTTAGTGAGTGAACTTAAAAAACCTGTTGGTTTAGGTTCTGGAAGTTAACAGATTAGGAACAAAACAAAATACTTATATAATTCAAATGTGAAATTTAATTGTCAGACATAAGGTCTCATTCCCTTTCACATAACATTCCCGTTCATGAACATTAACATGTTGTAGTCAAATGTGGCCATGGATTCTCATCAGGACCGCTGGAATCTATATAGTTTTAATTACTACACTGCACAGTACACTTTTTCTATGTAACTAAAATATTACACTGCACTCTTCTTTATTAACACGCAAATGATCACTGACAGTAATTTATCCTATCAAAAACATAAATGTGAAATGAGTGCCAAGTTCAATAATATGATATAATATGCCTTGGTTGTTCACTCCAACGACAAAAGAAGTGATATCTAAATGGGTGCCAAGTGCAATGGTCAGTCCTGAAATTTATTTATAACAACATAAAATATCATTTCTTCTCATAACTTAGGTAATATATTGTAGCCTAAGGTCTGACTTGGCTAGTTCTTAATTCTCATATACGAATTATTGTGTTCAATGGCTAGTTTCTACCAGCAAGCCTCGGAATAAGAAAATAAGAAACGACAAGTAACAGGTTAAGAACTTCCGAAGGCTATAATATTATAATTCGTATATGAAAACTAGCCAAGTCAGACCTTAGCCTACAATATAGTTTCCTAATTTATAAGAAGGAATGATATTTTATATTGTTATAAATAAATTTCAGGACTGGCCATTGAACTTAGCACCCATTTAGATCTCACTTCTTTTGTCGTTGGAGTCAACAACCAAGGCATATTATATCATATTATTGAACTTGGCTCTCATTAAACATTTATGTTTTTAATAGAATATCATTACTTTTTGTACATAAATTATTAGTAGGTACTTATTTATAACAAAATTAATACCAAAGTTAAGTGTTCCTGATATAACCAATTAAGTGAAAAATTATAATGAAATTATAAAAATTTACCAGTTTATGATTTATTCCTGTGTATTCACCAAATTACCTATCTGCATGCCAAATTTGAACATTCTAGGTCATCTGGAATTGGGTTACAGTTTTGATCTATAGGTCAGTCAGTGATAAAAATGTCGATTTTTGGACGTTAATATCTAAATAACCGTTTGAGATGTGTTTATGAAATTTGGAGCACATATGTATCTCGCAAGTCTCAATATATGAGCCAAATTTGACACGTTTATGTGGAATAGTTATTGAGTTATGAGGGGGTCAAAAGTGGCTCCATATGGTTTGTGTAATATTATACATCGTGCTGCTCGCCAGTTCTGTTACTTGAACTAGGCTTGACACGCTACCGCGTGTCTAGACATAACACAACATAACACTCGTCACTAAGCACCGGCGCTAAATAATGAAATGATCAAACGAAATAAATCTCTTCGCAGTTCTCTCACTCGAACGCGCCGGCAAAATATATTATCTAGTTTTTTTTGTTTCACTCGCTGCCACGCGCCGCCCGTCTGAACCTGTTTTTCGCGCCGCGCGCCCGCGCCGCGGTGCCGTGCGGTAAATAGTAGGCATTGGATTAACGATTAACGGACTTCTGTTCGTATTAACGGAAGTTAACGTATCCGTTAACATTTTTAAAAGTTAACTTAAAAGTTAATCCGTTAATCAAAATGTTAACTTCGTTAATTAACGATTAACGGATTAACGAGTTAATGCCCAGCTATGGTCATATTTTATCAAATTTAACAATATTTCACTAATTATTATCACAACAATTTGAGAACAATGGACAAAGTTATATAATTACAAGTATGAGTCTAATAAAAGCGTTAAAACAATGGCTTTTGCGAAACAATGGTATCTAATAAGACTTTACATGAACTATTGTTACGTATTACGTAACGAGTTTTTACTATTTTTACTTTACATTTCAAGCTCTAAGTTATAACAAATTTTTAGGTTTTTAAGATTAACTATTTACACGATTTTATAAGTAATCGGCTACCTTCTAAACGTTCGTCGTGAACAATTACTATAGAGTTGAAAATCTCAGAATAGGGAATATGCACGTATTTTTTATTGGCATGTATTTAAACTTGCGACAAAACAATTAAATTTTGGATGTGAAAATACCCAATATTGAATACTAAATTACTAAGTTGGCGAAAGAATGTAAGGAACAAAAAAATTACAAATCTGGTGACTAAATAATACCACTGAATTTTCCAAACTGGCAGACAAATTATATTTTTACGAACAAATAACCATCTTGGCGACAATTTGTGAGTACACATTTAATTTAAGAATAGGCACATATATTTTCCCTGATGTAGGTAACTCACAAAACATACAAGCAGCAAAACGAGCGCACACAAAAAAACATAAAGGAGCGTACGAAATTCCCAATTTTTAATTTTTCTCGGTTTTAGGGGGGTGTAGATTATTGTGTAGATTAATTTTGAAATTAAAAAATGGCGGATATTTATTTTTCGTAAAATCGATATGGGTGTCGTTTACCAGGTTTTTGGGAGTGCTGGATACGAAAATGACGTTCGTTTTGAAATTCCAATATGGCGGACATACTTAATTTTATAAAAATAGTATGGGTGTCCTTTTATTGGTTTTGGGGGTGCTGATTATATTTTCTTCATGATGGGATAAAAAAGAAATTTGAAAATCCCGAATTTTCCAACATTTCATAGCTTACATTCCTAGTATCTCAATGTAGAGCATTTACTATGTTTTTATAAAGTTGATTCTATCTCGGAAACGGTGCATCCTATTGAAAAAAATAATGAAAATTTCGTCCCCCTTAGGAACCCCACAACATCATATTTTCTTCATGATGGGAGATTTTTTTTTCGAAAATCCTTAATTTTCCAACATTTCTAGATTTATACATCCGTCGTATCTCAATGTACAGCATTACTTCTTTTTTTTTTATAAAATTGATTCTATCTCGGAAACGGTGCATCCTATTGAAAAAATAATGAAAATTTCGTCCCCCTTAGAAACCCCGCAACATCATATTATTTTCTTCATGATGGGAGAAAAAAAAAATTCGATAATCCTGAATTTGCCAACATTTCTATAGCTATAAAAATCAGTCGTATCTCAATGTACAGGATTTACTTCTTTTTTTATAAAATTGATTCTATCTCGGAAACGGTGCATCCTATTGAAAAAAATAATGAAAATTTCGTCCCCCTTAGGAATTCCGCAACATCATATTTTCTTCATGATGGGAGAAAAAAAAAACGAAAATCCTGAATTTTCCAACATTTCTATAGATTTATACATCCGTCGTATCTCAATGTACAGCATTACTTCTTTTTTTTATAAAATTTATTCTATCTCGGAAACGTTGCATCCTATTGAAAAAATAATGAAAATTTCCTCCCCCTTATTAACCTAGAAATCGCATATTTTCTTCATGAATGGCAGAAAAATTCATGAATCCTGAATTTTGAAAAATTTCTATACATAGCTGGTACTTTGAACTACATAACATACTGTCATAATAATCATCAATCCTAATTAGCATCCCCAAGATCTTTTAATTTAGTATTCATATTCATTTTACGAAGATTGAATATTCTCCATTTTGGAAAATGAAATTGGAAGACAATTTTGTAATCAGAACCCCCAGAAAACTGGAAAAGGACAACCTTATTAATTTTAATAACAAAAAATTACGCCATTGTGGAATTTCAAAACAGATTTTATTTACATATTATTCTGCACCCCCAGAAACCTAGAAAATGACACCCATGCCAAAGAAAAACATACTCCAACAGTATCTAAAAATAGAATTTTTATTGAATTTTTAGCAGCCATTAATTTATCAACCAAATCTGGTTTTATAGCTGCTTATATGGTATAATGGTCACCAACTCGGAAATTAAGTCACCCACTTATAAATGTCGGTGCTAATTTGGATTAAATTTCGCCTCTTTTTATCTGCCGTCTTTTGAATTTTTTGTCACCCTAGTGTTTTCGCCAGTTTAGTAATTTAGTCGCCAACATATTAATTCGCTGCCAAATTCAGTTATACAGTATGCTCACGTGCAGCCGCCAACCTATTTTTTGTTCGCTCGATTAATTATATCCCTTTTTTATTTATTTATTTATATAGATCTATCTTGTTTGGTAAACCGTGTGGTAAAATCAGTTTTTGGATATCATTGAAAATAACAAATATATGAACGTTTAAAGTAGTCTATTAGATCGGATGTGTAACGTGACGTCACATAACACAACTTTCATAGAAAGTTCATAAGTAATCTACACTAATATTATAAAGAGGAAAACTTTGTTTGTATGTTTGTTTGTTTGTTTGTTTGTTTGTTTGTTTGTAATGAATAGGCTCAAAAAGTACTGGACCGATTTCAAAAATTCTTTCACCATTCGAAAGCTACATTATCCACGAGTAACATAGGCTAAATTTTATTTTGGAAAAAAATAGGGTTCCGTAAGATATTTGGGTTTTTCGGACACAAGGTGTAAAAAATCAACCAGAAAAGTTACTTATTTTGCGTACGCTGCCTAAACTATAAAAGATAGAACCATAAAATGTTCTAATTAATTGTAGATCTTATAAATATCTACAAAAAAGTCCGCGACACACTATACCTATCTATGTCGAGTGAGGCACAACAACCATTTTTTTATTTAGAAATCTTGAAATTTTTTTGGACTACATTTAAACGCGTTTATTTTACTCATGTTATTAATCCTTATCAAAATAAATTATTTCATCACTAAGTACAGTTTATGTAGATAATATTTGGTCTTTGAATGATTAAAATTGGACGTTTGGTTTTGAAGTTATGGCGAAATTAGAATATTACGACTTCTGCTGCACGGCCCGTTGCGAAGTGGGCGTCACCAAGGCGGGGTGCGCGTGCGGGTTAATGTTTAGTTTAGTTTAGTTAAATAGTTTAGTTATTTTATAAACATCAAATTGATAATATCTTAAAATATAATACATTATAATATCTATACATCTATACAGTTAAATACAATTTAAGTGTCTGTTTGTAACTTCAAATTAACAGCTTTTTACATAATGAATCTGAAAGTATATTCGGTACTTACAATAAAATACTTTTTTTTAAATTTTTGTCTGTCCGTCTGTCTGTCTGTAAGTCGGTCTGTCTGTCTGTTTGTTCCGACTAATCTCTGAAACGGCTGGACCGATTTTCACGGGACTTTCACTAGCAGATAGCTGATGTTATAGGGTACATAGGCTACTTTTATTTTAGGGTTCCGTTTAAAAAAATAGGATTCCGCTTTCGTTAGTCATAAATAAAGTCGCGGGTAAATTTCAGCGATATCCCAAAGTATTGTTCCACGCGGACGAAGTCGCGGGCAAAAGCTAGTTTGTAAATAAAAAAGGAAAATATGCCCATATCCCTCTAGTTACACCCTGCAGAACTCCACACTTGAGGAGGTAGCTGAAATCCGTGACCTAGGCGTGATCTTGGATTCTAAGCTAAAGTTCACCTCCCATATTGAATCCGTTGTCAAAAGGTCAGCTCAGATGATGGGATTTATTAATCGCAATTCATCAGGCTTCCATCACAGCACGAAAATCTTTTTATTTAATTATCTGGTACGCAGTCACCTAGAATACGCCAGCTCGATATGGAACCCAACATACGTGGTTCATTCACAACGGATCGAATGTATCCAAAGGTCCTTCACCAGCAGGGGCGGATCGTGAATTTGTGGGGCCCTGGGCTGTAACTACTTAGGGGCCTATCTAAGTAGGTACTCAACTAATAGCCATGTCAAAAAACTGTTTCTTTAATGATATTATTACATTTTCTTTATCGCACAAAAAAGCATAAATATTACTTAAATATACGCAAGTAATAGTTGTACAAAAGGCGACCTTATTGCTGTGGTAGCAATCTCTTCCAGGTAACCTTTGGGTGAGAGAGAAACCGAAATAGTGATATATATAAGAATATAAAAAATCAATAAAATAATTTTATTTATTTATTATGAATTAGTAAAAGAATTGACAGGTTATGTATGTGGCGGTTATGTTATATTACTATTAAAATATAATCGGAATGAAAATACAATACGAGAAAAGATGATTTCAACAAAACCTAAACATATAAAAGATATTTAAGGCTTGGGTTTTTAGGTTTATTTTCCGTAATACTTAAGGAACCCTTATAGTTTCGCTCTGTCCGTCTGTCTGTCTGTCTGTCTGTCTGTCCGCGCCTCTAGCTCCTGTAATTATGAATATAAATTGATGAAATTTGGTGCAGTTATAGATTGTGTATAGATCACGGTTTCGGGATCATAAAAAAAAAAATATATTTTAGGGGTGGCTCTCCATACATGTGAAGTGGGGATGAAAAATATTTTTTCACTCTACCCCATCGTGTGGGGTATCATAGAATAGGTCTTTTAAAATAAAGGCAATGTTTCATACGTTACTTTTTTATAAAGTTGACCATTTTCGAGTAATCGGCCTCCAAAGTAGTTCGTAAGTTGGTCCCCCTCCTAGCATTTTTAAACTATAGGAGATAGAAACTTGCAAATTTCCATGCTGATAGATCATGCTAAAAACTCTTTAGGAAAATTATTTTGAACTAAATCGGACAGTAACTTTTGGAGTAATTAAAAAAAGCATATTACGCGTTTATAGTTACGGAACCCTCCTTAGACATGTCATGACATGCTCTTGGTTAGGTTATTCTATAAATATAAAAATCCCGTCCCATTCCGCTCCTAAGCCACGCTTACTAGCTATTATCGAAGGTTATCTCGAATCACCCTTCCCAGAAGTTCAACGACTTTCAGCCAGTGGAGCAGACCGGGAACCACATACATGCATCGAGAAGTATAATCAGCCTCTCTGATTAGCGTATGTGGACTATGAAAAAGCCTTCGATGCCGTCAAGACCTGAAGGACAATTCTGCTAAAAAAAACCTTTAATACAATTACAATCAAGTCTCAATACGCTAATCTCAACGGTGTTTTTATATACGTTAAACCAACGTGAAACGCGCTCTGATTGGTCGAAACGTCGTAAAGTAAAATTAAATTCTACTTTAAATACGAGAAATGACGTACTGGTTTGTGCTGGAATTCATGCAGAAATGCCTCGTTGACTGCCGATAATATTTCGAGTTGTTAAGATGTCTGTTCAAGGCCGCAACGATTACCGTCCAAGTAAAAGAATAGACCATAAAACGGATCCAACTTCTTCAAAGAGTGAGACAGGTAGATGTTATCTCTCGGAAACTGTTTACTAACGCATCGTAGGATGTTTTCAAGTCGCTTGATTGGAACGGCCTGAGACTGAACATAAACGGGCAATACATCTCACAGTTTGCGGATGAAATAATCATTATGTCAGAATATCTGCAGGACCTGGAAGAGATGCTGAACAGCCTAAGCGATTGTTCAAGACGGGTGCGTCTCGGGATGAACCTTAACAAAACCAAAAATATGCATATTGAACATATTCTCCAGAGACTTGTCGTCGTAAATGATACTAGTCTTGAAGTTAAGAAGCAAGAATACGTATATCTTGGGCAAACTCTCATTCAACTAGGGTGGCATAACTTTGAGAACGAGGCAAATAGAAGAATAAGCTTCGGCTGGGTTGCATTCGGGAAGCTCCGGCACAACCACTACGAATTAAAGCACTGACATTGATCATAGAATTAGTACGCTGAACTGGAAGTGAGCCAGCCATGTTTGCAGACGGACAGACGGTTGATGGCGTAAACAAGCGTTAGAATGGAGACCACGCTTAGGCAAACGTAGTGTAGGACGACCTACGGCACAATGGACCGACGATTTAAAGTTGGCTGGCAGCAGATGGATGAGGGCGAGATCGGGATGGTTGGCGCTCGGCCTACGTTAAGCAGTGGGCTATTAATATGTCTGTAGGCTGATGATGATGAAATTTCCCCGTCGATAATAATAAATATTGACCTCCGATATTGAAAGGCTTGTTTAAATAGCATTTCCTTTTCGTGCATATAAACATTATTTTGATAGGAAGATGCCACGGTAACTTATGTACCTTATTTTTTTATATACACGGAAAATACAGAATAATATAAGGTACCTAATACATACTGTTACGAACATACAGAATAGCGCCATCTAGCGTCAACCAATGAAACCACTTGGTGTGAACCAGCGTGGGGCCCCCTACTCAGTACTAGATGGCGCTACTGTGCGAATATTCCGGAACAATCCAACCAGTTCACGCGAGTCGCGAACATTTCTGGAACGGTCTGGAACTCGTGTCATCCGATATAAATACGCCTGAGGGGTTGGGAACGAGGCGAGTTCAGTCCGAGCTTCTTTCGAGGCGAAACAGGCGATAAGTTAAAGTGATACCAGTGATTAATACAAGTGAAACCCACGACTTGGCTACGACATAGGACATCGTTAGTGCTTAGTATTTGGACTTAGTGCTTAGTGTTTGGACTTAGTGTTTAGTGTTAGACCTAGTGCTTTGTGTTGGACCTAGTGCTAATGAATAAAGCCTTCAAAAGAGTCAGCAGGTCTTTCTCTCCAAATCCTTCGAGCCCAGCACGTAACAATACAAATCTAAGTTTAACTTTATTACGCACAAAATAAAAGTTTTTTTCATTGGCCTCTATTCTAATTTACCTTTAGTTTTAAAAGTCACATTAATAAACTAGCATATTCCAAAATTAGTCACCAAAAATAAATTTTACATTAGAAATAAATAGCCTAGGTATTTAAAAAAAATACGTTTTATTTTTGAATGCTTTAGTAAAAAATAGACACAAAGCTAAATAAGCCAATTAAATTTTAAAAACTTTGGAAAAAAGTGACACCTTTTTTAATGATTAATTAACAAAGGTTCTAATTAATTAAACTCATATTTTTAAAAGGCTTACACTTACTATTATAGTCAAAAAACCAAAAAATGGTCTATTTACGTTTTAGGCGTTTACCAAAAATCAAGAATTTTGGATTAAGCCACTTTAATTCTGAAGGTGCGATATGTATAAAATAACCAATATTCATTTTTAATACCTTAAAAAAATAATGAAAATCAGCATGAAAACATCCTTTCACACGTATTTTCCGCCTTAACTCAATTCATAGAAGTATGCAATTTTTTTACAATGTTTTCTTATGACGATATCACGTAAAAATATCGCCCGTAAACCGACTTTACAGACAACCATTTTTTAAATTCAAATTATCGCCTATTGTTTTTAGCGGGGTTTGGGGGCCCCTTGTAACCTCGGGGCCCTGGGCTGCAGCCCAAGTAGCCCTTAGGTAGATCCGGCCCTGTTCACCAGACGCCTCGCATACAGCTGTTCGGGAATTTCCCACAGGTCTCCATACGAGCTACGACTGGACTTCTTCGGGATGTCCAACTTGAGGGCAAGGCGAACAATTCACGACCCTCCTTCTACATAAAATAGTTAACGGCTTTACCTCTTGTTGCGATCTGCTAAATCTTTTCTCGTTAGTTGTCCCATACAATTTCCCTCGGAAGCCTATGACTAATATCTTGTGCGGCCCCATTTCCAGAACTAATTTGGGCATGCAAGCGCCAGTCTCTAGATTGTGCAAATTATATAGTAACGTTTGTTCTAACCTCAACAATGACATTGATATTTACGGAATGTCTCACAATCAATTTAAAAGCAAACTAAATTACTTTTATAAAATTAAAAATAAATCTAAAATTAATGATTGACGACATTAAGTTAATATTATTTATTTATAATTAGTTTAAGTTTCATTTAATTCCATCTTTATTAATCAATTTATTTATATTTATTCCCATTTATTATTAATTGACGCTTTATTAATATGTAAGTATATTAATTGATGCAATTTAATTATTTAAATCCCAATGACATGTAATTTATGTTTATTCATTACCACGTAATTAATAAGTTTACTTAATATAATATAATTTACTTGTACTCTTGTCAATGTGGTGTCACCTATAAAGGTGCATGTATCAGGAATTTTGTACTATTAATAATAATAATTGTAACTTGAATGTATAATACATGTGCTGCTGGTGTCCTATCTAAATAAATAAATAAATAAGTAATTCCGTTTTGCTAGAAAGAGTTAGATTAAAAACTTTGACCGCTCATATCTTGCTCATTTAACAACAGATATTTAAAAAAATCTCGCCATTGTCTTTATTAGGGTTCCGTAATACTTAAGGAACCCTTATAGTTTCGCTCTGTCCGTCTGTCTGTCTGTCTGTCTGTCTGTCTGTCTGTCCGCGCCTCTAGCTCCTGTAATTATGAATATATATTGATGAAATTTGGTGCAGTTATAGATTGTGCATAGGTCACGGTTTCGGGATCATAAAAAAATAATAATGTTATATTTTAGGGGTGGCTCTCCATACATGTGTAGTGGGGATGAAAAATATTTTTTCACTCTACCCCATCGTGTGGGGTATTGTAGAATAGGTCTTTTAAAATAAAGGCAAGGTTTCATACGTAACTTTTTTATATAGTTGACCATTTTCGAGTAATCAGCCTCCAAAGTAGTTTGTAAGTTGGTCCCCCCCCTAGCATTTTTAAACTATAGGAGATAGAAACTTGTAAATTTCCATGCTGATAGATCATGCTAAAAACTCTTTAGGAAAATTATTGTGAACCAAATCGGACAGTAACTTTTGGAGTAATTAAAAAAAAAGCATATTACGCGTTCATAGTTACGGAACCCTCCTTAGACATGTCCTGACATGCTCTTGGTTAGGTTATTTTTCAGTCTAGTATCATCACTATCATATTATTATGTTTCAAGTTATTTTTATGTTTTATGCATATTCCCTATTCTCTATGGCCTTCCGGATTCCCAGCCTAAAGACTGATACTATTTTTTCTGGAATCCGGAACGCCGATGAAAATTCAGAGCATTCTATTTTCAACTTTATTGTATTAGCACAAATTTATATTTTCAATGCTCAGAATTTTCTACGGCCTTCCGGATTCCGGTGCATATGTCACCGTAAAATTGTAAAAACCGTTAGATTGTAACATTACTGAGATATTATAATATGCTGACAGATTGTCAAATACAAATTTCTCCATACAATTGTACGCATTATTTTTCGTTATATTGTAATATTTACCGTGCCGATTGGTTAAACGGTATGTGCCCCGCGCCGCCATATTTGTTTGCTTTTTCATAATAATAATAATGAAAAATAATGCGTACAATTGTATGGAGAAATTTGTATTTGACAATATGTCAGATTATTATAATATCTCTAGTAATATTACAATCTAACGGTTTTTAGAATTTTACGGTGACACATAATATCTTCATAATATAGTCCCAACTCCCAGCCTAATAGTCTGGGCCTGAATCTAAGGCCTGAACTGTAGACGAAAACTGGAAACAGATATTATAGGCTGAACAATAATAAAGTTTGGTAAAATCAATTAGACATTTTGGGCATATGATCTACTGCTTATGAAAGGCAGAAAAATAATTTAAAAATTTAGAATAAATTATATTATCTATACATATAATAAATCTGTAGAGGGGTCATGTCTGTACATTAAAGTTATCTAAGTGAAAATCAAAATGGGGGGTCTATAAAGGTCACAGAACCTAAAAATAACGTTTTTGAAAAAAATGTCTGTCTGTCTGTCTGTCTGTGTGTTTGTTATCACATCACGCCGAAACCACTGGATGGAATAAAATGAAATTTGGCAGGTAGGTAGCTTAGGACCTGAAGGGTAAAATAGGATACTCTTTATCCCGCAAAATTAAAGGGTTCCCATGGGATCTTCAAAAAACTGTACCTACCTGTTTGACGTTATTTCAGGCAATCTACTCGACGTATTTAAATAAAACTTGGCACAAAGGTAGATTGGAACATGAAATAACTAACAGTATTTTTTTTTTCTTGGAAACCAAAACGGTTCCCACGGGATCACGAAAAAACTGTATTTTTGAACTTGCTTCACAAACCGAAATAAATCATCATTTTTCGCATGTTTCCTCTTGAAATAAAACTATTAAATTAAAATTATAAAAATAAATCTATTTTTATCCTACTCAACACAAATAATAAATAGCGAAGGAACAAACCAATAGTACAAGATCTACTTAAACTAAGAAATTGCTTTGAGCGAGAGGTCAACTTATTTGGTGGTTTTAATAAGTTACCTACTATTTTTTTTTGCCGGTAAAAATGTACCTTGATATTATTTCGTTCAGGCTCTTGAAATATTTGCGTTCGAAATTCAAAATTAAACCGCATACATAGGCTGTGTTCCGCGGAAAATAAAACGTATGCAAAATGGCAACCGCTGGTATAAAATAAGCAAAATGGCGGATTATGTTAGCATTATTGAAGTTATCAAAATCAGGGACTGTGGTTTTCCTCAGTCATTTACCTGAGTGGACTCCTTTTCATTGGTTTGAGCATTACACCACCTACCTATGCCTTAGCAACTCTGTAAATAATTCTTACCTAATCTTAATGTAATGTAGTCGTGTAGTGTAATGTCCAAACTTTCTTTGAAATGTCTTATTTTTATTATTATTATTATTATTAAATATTTTTGAAAGTTGATATCACTGCCTATTATCCATTGATTTCGGGAATCCATTTCGGGAATCATCGCGTCGTCGAAAAACAGCACTGTAAATAGAACTCTGTGCTAATGCAATATAACTGAAAATCGAACACACGAGTGTCGAGCTTTAC
Source organism: Glaucopsyche alexis (assembly GCA_905404095.1). NCBI lineage: Eukaryota > Metazoa > Arthropoda > Insecta > Lepidoptera > Lycaenidae > Glaucopsyche > Glaucopsyche alexis. Next base: position 30,516,110 of record FR990043.1, on the reverse strand, counting down.
GGTCCACTGCATCGTACCAAATCCGTGCGTGTGTAGCGACACCGGATTCGGTCTGCGGATATGGTCCGCTGTACGCTCCGTACCAAATTCGTGTGTCTGTAGCACAGAATACAGAAGTGGTCTGTAGATGCCTACTCTGCAGCAAACCGCAAAAGTTTTTACAATACCTATACTAATATTATAAATGCGAAAGTGTGTCTGTCTATCTGTCTGTTACCTCTTCACGCTTTAACCGCTGAACTGATTTTGAAGAATTTGGTATAGACATACTTTGAGTCCTGGGAAAGGACACCGTAATTTTTCGGCATAAAAAGTATCCTATTACTTTTTATGCCGAAAAAGTACGGTGTTTCTGAGGGATAACGTATTATTCTGTGTATATTTGACTGTCTTTCACTGCTAAAAGGTTAATCCAATTTGAATGAAAGTTGGTATGGTAGTGGTTTATGCTTTGGACAAACGCGCAGTCCACTTTTTTTCCCAAAAAGATACAGTGTTCCCGAGGGATAATATATTATTTTGTGGATATTTGACTGTTTTTCACTGTTAAAAGGTTGAACCGATTTGAATGAAAGTTGGTATGGTAGTGGTTAATTCTTAACAAACACGTAGTCTACTTTTTATTCCAAATCTATACTTCTATACTAATATACTATTAATATACTAATATATTATACTTCTATACTTAATATTATAAATGCGAAAGTGTGTCTATCTGTCTGTCTGTCTGTCTGTTACCTCTTCACGCTTTAACCGCTGAACCGATTTTTATGAAATTTGGTATAGATATCCTTTGGGTGCCGGGAAAGGACATAGGATTTTTTTTATCCCGAAAAAGTAGTGTTCCCGCGGAATAATATATTTACGCGGGCGGAGCCGCGGGCAAAAACTAGTAATTAATAAAATTACATTGCGCTCTCTAAGACGCTGATACGTTATAGCACAGACGCTCATGTCACATCTTTGACGCTGATGTCATGAACCTCACAAAAACAGCTGACATGACTTTATAAACGAAAGCAGTATTTTAAATAATATGAATTCTATCAGCTGTGTGAGGTCAATGACCTCCGTAGGGCTGTAAATAAGTAATGTAATTTTATTTACTAGGTATTTCTTTTTTTATTATTTTCTACCTTACAACGTCTTAATTTCAAATACAGTAGATCTTGTCTAAACGTGTTAATATACGCAGCAGGTACCTATGTGCCCAAAATATCCACAATTTAGTTATTTTACCAAACCTTATATTTTTCCTTTCTTTATTTTTACATCGTTAAACATTACGTATGAATATAAATTACGGAACCCTAAAATAAAAAAGGGTTATTATATTTTTGTAAAATTCAGTAGGTACTACAATAAGTAAGTATTCTTCATGCGTTAACTATTAAGTAATTATTATTCTGTAGACTGGCAATTAAATATTAATGGCAATTATACGCCCCAGAGCGCAGCGAAGCAGAACCAAAACCGGTTTACGGTTCTAGTAGTAGTACGAAGGAATCCCCAGCTCTCGGACCGGACTACTGAGTGTGTAGGTACACAAAATCGATAGCAGGGGCTTTGAGTGCTGCGACGCTACGGGGGGGAGGACACAAATAGCATTGTGAGTCGCTACCAAAGAGCCGTTCAAATATAGTCCTTATGTATAGAGAAATATGAATTAATGTTCATATTATTGCTTTTTATCGTTTAATCGCATCTCTATTTCTCTCCGGAATGCGGAGTGCCGGAATGCGGATAACCTGAAATACGGCTTATTATTATGTAGATCATGATGGGTCTTTTATTTTATTTAATTGCCAGACTTTTATTTATGGTAATAGGATTTTAATGTACAAAACAGTAGTACTTACAGCACAGTATTTTATTTACCTACCAGTAGTATTTTACCCATTCTTAGGTACTTGGAATGAATGACCTTACCAAGATCATGTCATGTCAGGACATGTCTTAGGACTCTTAAAGCTCCCACAGACGAGAGGCTGGTTGTTAGAACTGACATCAGTTCGGCCTGAACGGATTCGAGCATGTACACGCAGCCCCGGATCTCAATTTTTTGCGTGGCATAAACTGGAAAATTGCGCCCACTTATATATTTTTTTACCTTTACCATCTTTATAATTCAACTATTAGATGTCCACTAATTAATTCAGATAGGCCTTTCGGAAATAATGCATCCAGACTCCAGTGAATTAAGCCAGCGTGGGGCCCGTAGCAAATTCTGCCACGGGGCCCCTAAGCGAAAAGCGGACGAGCGGAGAGAGCAAGCACAATATGCTCTGTAGATATATATTTTTATTCAATTTTATTACTTCAACTAACTTTACACCCTGAAAGACTGTGTACTTTATAAAATGCAATTTAATCAAAAGCTTATTAACCGACTGATGGTACATAATAATATGTGTTCTGTGTCTTAAATGTGAGCGAGCGGAGCGAGCGAGCAAATTTTTTTTTGTAATTCTATTAAGTTTTTTTTTTCGAAATTTTAAATTATTTTTCAGTCTAAACGTATAGTTACGTAAGCAGTGGATCATATAGGTACCGAAAATATCCGTACCTATCTGATTTTACCAAACCTAATTTGTACACAGTAGGTATTAGTATGGAATTTTTTTTATTGTTTACGATCTGTGACTTCGTGAAATATTTTTAAGTTGAGAATTAATTCTAAGTAAATTATAGAAAAACCTTGTGACATTTACTTTTGGATTTTCTATACTTTAAAAAAAATCTGCTGTGAGGTGTGACGACCCAAGCTTAGACTGCGTGGCCGTGGGCGGTTGCCTGCACCGCCTCTGCTAATATGCTACTTTTTTTTGTATTCAGAACTGTTTTCAGCTCTATTGTGTAAGGTACAATATAGCTGGAATGGAACTAACAAGCGTCGAGTATTTTAATTGCTGTCTTGTGTTCGATTTTCAGAATTATTGTATTGGCGCAGAGATCTGTTTTCAGCCGTCAGCGCTGTTTTTACTATGTGTGAAAAATATTTTTACGCTCCCGCGGTCATCGCGGTCAGACAAACGTTGGAGCGCGGGGCTCCACAAAGCGCGGGGCCCGTAGCATTTGCTACATCCCAGTATACGTTTACGTAAAATTGATGTCAGGATGACATCATGTTATGTCATGATTTACGTAAGATATCACACTTAAATGGGTCATATGTCAGTCATTATTTCAAAGCTGTTATCGTCAAATTATTACGTTAATTAATGTTCATATAATTGCTTTTTATCGTTTAATCGCTATCTCTATTTCTCTCCGGAATGCGGAGTGCCGGAATGCGGATAACCTGAAATACGGCTTATTATTATGTAGATCATGATGGGTCTTTTATTTTATTTAATTGCCAGACTTTTATTTATGGTAATAGGATTTTAATGTACAAAACAGTAGTACTTACAGCACAGTATTTTATTTACCAGTAGTATTTTACCCATTCTTAGGTACTTGGAATGAATGACCTTACCAAGATCATGTCAGGACATGTCTTAGGACTCTTAAAGCTCCCACAGACGAGAGGCTGGTCGTTAGAACTGACATCAGTTCGGCCTGAACGGATTCGAGCACATACACGCAGCCCCGGATCTCAATTTTTTGCGGGACATAAACTGGAAAATTGCGCCCACTTATATATTTTTTTACCTTTACCATCTTTATAATTCAACTATTAGATGTCCACTAATTAATTCAGATAGGCCTTTCGGAAATAATGCATCCAGTGAATTAAGCCAGCGTGGGGCCCGTAGCAAATTCTGCCACGGGGCCCCTAAGCGAAAAGCGGACGAGCGGAGAGAGCAAGCACAATATGCTCTGTAGATATATATTTTTTATTCAATTTTATTACTTCAACTAACTTTACACCCTGAAAGACTGTGTACTTTATAAAATGCAATTTAATCAAAAGCTTATTAACCGACTGATGGTACATAATAATATGTGTTCTGTGTCTTAAATGTGAGCGAGCGGAGCGAGCGAGCAAATTTTTTTTTGTAATTCTATTAAGTTTTTTTTTTTCGAAATTTTAAATTATTTTTCAGTCTAAACGTATAGTTACGTAAGCAGTGGATCATATAGGTACCGAAAATATCCGTACCTATCTGATTTTACCAAACCTAATTTGTACACAGTAGGTATTATGGAATTTTTTTATTGTTTACGATCTGTGACTTCGTGAAATATTTTTAAGTTGAGAATTAATTCTAAGTAAATTATAGAAAAACCTTGTGACATTTACTTTTAAATTTTCTATACTTTAAAAAAATCTGCTGTGAGGTGTGACGACCCAAGCTTAGACTGCGTGGCCGTGGGCGGTTGCCTGCACCGCCTCTGCTAATATGCTACTTTTTTTTGTATTCAGAACTGTTTTCAGCTCTATTGTGTAAGGTACAATATAGCTGAAATGGAACTAACAAGCGTCGAGTATTTTAATTGCTGTCTTGTGTTCGATTTTCAGAATTATTGTATTGGCGCAGAGATCTGTTTTCAGCCGTCAGCGCTGTTTTTACTATGTGTGAAAAATATTTTTACGCTCCCGCGGTCATCGCGGTCAGACAAACGTTGGAGCGCAGGGCTCCACAAAGCGCGGGGCCCGTAGCATTTGCTACATCCCAGTATACGTTTACGTAAAATTGATGTCAGGATGACATCATGTTATGTCATGATTTACGTAAGATATCACACTTAAATGGGTCATATGTCAGTCATTATTTCAAAGCTGTTATCGTCAAATTATTACGTTAAATTATGACGTAAATATGACCATAATCTTACCTTCATGTGATCTCAAATTTACTTTAATATGCTTTAACTTTACTCACATAATCTATCTAGGGGATGCAAAATCCGCATTTTTTTCAAAATTCGGGCGGCACTTTAAAAGGGACGGCAAAATCTCATACTACTATATACACCTACCTGTGGTGTTGCTTGAGTTTCGTGATAATTATTACTAAACTAGGCAATTTAGTTTAAGCCTAGCCTAAACCTGTGTCGACTGATAAAATAGTATGTGTTAATATCTATTATATTACAAAACAACGCTAGTTTGCATTTGGCGCGCTCAGTACCATCTATTGGGCGTGGTAGAAGGCTTTAGTTCGCCTAATCAACCGCGTGTGTAGACAGTCAATATGAGGTCATAGTGATGTCATACAATATGAAATTAAATAAAAGTCATTAAACATAGTCACTATTATGTCATACGTACATAAAATTTGGACTTTGGACGTTGGACCTCTGTGTGACCTATATATGACGTCACTTCAAAGTCATGTGTTTACTGGGATTCGCTGCTAGGCTAATCCGGTACTGAATGCATCCATCGCTGTTCTTTCTGTGTTAAGCATAGATATAGGGTAACACTGAAAATGTTTAGAACTGGCCAGTCAGAAACATTGCTAATGAAAACTTTTTTTTGAATTTCAATTTTAGAACTCTGAGGTAACCTGATGTAGTATAATAATATATGCATTCATTTGTCATTTGTTTTTGTGAATTGGCGGCAAATCTAAAACTCTTGTTATACGTGAAAATGAACCTAACGCGAGAAAATTTTCGGTCAATGATTTATTATGACTTTCTTTGTGGGCTTACTCAACAACAAAACTATGATAGGCTGCGATTAGCATTAATTCTTAATGAAGCTCCATCTCTTGCCACTATTTACAATTGGTTTAATGAGTTTAAGCGTGGACGTAGCAATCTCAATGATGATCCGCGTGAGGGACGTCCTTTAACAGCGACTACGACCTATCAGCAGATACGGGCAAGCCTAGGCATTGGTATGAGTCAAGTTCAAAAAATATTACACAAACATTTAGGCGTCAGGAAGCTTTGTACCAGATGGATTCCCCATACTTTAACCGACGACCAGAAACACCTTCGCATGGGCTGATGACGCCAAATGTTAGATAAGTTCAACGGCGTTGACTCAAATGCTGTATTTGACATCGTCATAGGTGATGAAAGCTGGATATATTGCTACGAAACCGAAACTAAAAGATAATCAGCTTAGTGGGTGTTTCCTTTCGAAGATCGGCCAACTAAGGTAAATAAAGGAAGAAGTCAAGGAAAAAAGATGATTGCCTCCCCCTCTAGGTTCTAGAATGCTCACCCAGTGTGACGTACTTATGAGTATTTTGTCCCAATTGTCCACCCTAGCACACTCCCCCAGTGTGACGAATGGGTATTATTACCATTTGTCTACTCTAACACTCCCCTAGGGTGACGTATGGGTATCGTTACCATTTGCCAACTCTAGCACACTTCCCCAGTATATCGTATGGAAATTATGGAATATGGATATTGTTACCATTTGTCCACTCTAACATACTCCCCCAGTGTGTTGTATGGGTGTCACCGGAAAATTGTAAAAACCGTTAGATTGTAAAATAACTAACGAGATTGTAAAAATACCTATGTCGAAAGATTCATTAAGTACCTACTATAATATATTTATAAAATAAGTCTTATTTAAATATTATAGTACCTAAATATACCTATTTAGACCAGTGAATATTATATATATATATATATATATATATATATATATATATATATATATATATATATATATATATATATATATGTATTTAGTTACCTATATGTGAAAACTATTACATATTATAGGTACATACTTAATATACCTACCTACCACATCGAATTTCATCAATAGCATATTGTATAAAAATATAAATCAATTAATTAATTGAATACCATTATAATACCTATTAATTAATAAAACTATAAATTAATGATTAGCTATCAGTATAAGCATTAGTGATGTGCCGGATCGTTAAAAATGTATATCCGCGGATACGGATCTGAATACGGATATTTGGTGTCAAGATCCGCGGATACGGATACGGATACGGATCTTAACTTTCTTACGCAGTCGGTGTCAGTTTGCGCGACCTTCACACATGTTTCGACTTGCATTGCACGGCGGTTATTTCTTATGTTTTGTTTATAGTTTAGTGTGACACTGGACAGCATAGATAACGTTTATTTGGTATTGGTAACTACATGAGTTTGAAAAAATGTGTACAAAAAAGTTTAGTAATGTAATTTGGAATTATTTGGTGTTAGTAAATGATGAATGTGCAAAGTGTAAAATTTGTGATGGAAAGTATTCCCGTAAGGGTAAAGGCACAACTTCTTTAAAAAATCATTTACAAAGAAAGCATCCTCAAGAATATTATCTATATTGAATTTAATAGTTTTTTTATTGTTAGTTGCTACCTTAATCAGTAATCACCTATTTCAATAATTCATCTATAATTTTAATATTAATAAGGTAAATAGATCCGTAAAAGATCCGCCAAAATGTAACGGATACGGACACGGATACGGATCTTTCTTCTGCCTCGGATATCCGCGGATACGGATACGGATACGGATATCCGGCACATCACTAATAAGCATAACATACAATTAATAATTTTAATTAATGCTGAAAAAACATACGGATCAAAATATAAATTATTACTGTATCAAAATTTACATGAACAATAAATCAACTTTGTATTCATTTTGTATTGTACAATGTAAGTAACGAGTACAATATTAACACAGGTTTGTATTCACGTTAGTAGGAAAAATATTATTATTACATTAGTTTAAGCGTCGCGTCGAACGTGCACATTACCTTTCGCTTACCGAACTCGGCAATCGTAAATCGAGGTCATAGCGGGCATAAATATCTCGACAACGCCGACAACGTTTCTGCATAAGTTATTTGGGGATTCGTCGTAAATAGCGTCGTGTTAAGAAATAAAGAGACAGCTATATCAGTATTACATTAGTGCGAAAAGGATAGCAGCTCTAGTCTACTTCATTGGAATATGCCAGACGACCAATGCTGGCAACGCACAGTACTGGCATTGGCATCTGTGTCTGTTTTATGCTTGGCTCCCTGCGAGTGAACGGAACAGAATTTTATTCACCGAGCAGAATTTAGTATTCGACAAACCAACTAGTCGAAGTCGGTCGATCGCAACATATGCAAGAATTTTGTAGAAGTTGCGTTGTATTATTAAAATAATACAGAAGTAATATGTATTATTTAATTACAAGTGTAATTTTAAAATGTGATTGTAATTTATGTTAGTGAGACTATTGTCGAAATTTATCGGTGTGTTGAGTTGTCGAATTTTATTATTGCCGGTTTCTTTGTTTTATTATACTTGTGACTTTGTGAGCTCACAAGGGCCTATGGCTGGGAGTTGTGTATTTGGCCGGCCATTTTGTATTTCATGCAATATTGTCATATTATAAAAAGAAGAAAACTGGATTTTTGACTTAAAAATTAAGAAGTGCGTTTGTTTATAAAATAACCAAGGTATCGACGCTTTAGTGAAAAGTTATTATTTATAATAAATTAATATGCAACAAAGTGTTATATTAGTTTAGCAAGTACTGTATTGTGTATAGTTACAAATTGAAAAGTATACCGGCACAAAATACTGATTTATGGAATAAGTTAAGCAGCGAAATAGACAATGCCCGTAAGTTTACATTACAATTTATTTAAAATCGAATACTTAGAACTAAATATGTAAGAAAACAGTATGACTTATTGGAAACTTTTTATTTTGTTCGTCTCTTTCACTGCATGTTGTATTAGCTTGTGAATGTTTATTAAATTCTTTCCTTTATTTATTTAACTATTTATGAAACTGATGAGTACTTATGAATTGACCTGTAAATTAGAGCTGAAATAGACAATAACAGTACCTACACCTGTTGTTTGTCTTATTATTTTGTTTACATGAAATAACAAACTACAAAGTAAAAGTTACTTATGCAACCAGAAAGAAACCCAGAGTAAATTATTATGATTAGGTTTACTATATTTAAGTATAAAATGTGGTACCTACTTACATTTTGATTTTATTTTTTATTTTAATACTAAAATTAAAATAAATATATGAGTTGATGTACCTACTTACTTAAAGCTTGTTAAAACCCAAATTGTTTGCAGGTATATCATGGCTACTAAAACTGAAACAGATTATCCACCATCACCTGCAAACGATGAGTCAGGTTTGTTATGATAATACTATCTTTTCATATTTTGCCACCAAATTTATTCTGTTATCGCAGATAAATTTGGAAATAAGTACCTAGCTTGCAACATACCTAATAATAATTCCCCACACAGATTTCGGTGACGGTGACTGGTTTCATCGAAACCAGGCCAGTTATGCAGGAGTAATTTTATAGTGCCCAAGTGTATGTGCAATACATAAGAGCACTCTTTCTTCTTTTACTCTCATAACCCAGTGGGACAGATAATCGAAACAACTGCTGAGAGCTCAGGCGCAGGTCCGACTTTTTACATGCCCATTCTATGCATGCATCATCTTTCTTGTCAGACAATCAGGTGATCAGCCTGCATTGTCCTAACCAAACTTGGAAACAACATTTTTCTTGTTCTAATGTGGGAATCGAATCCACGACCTCCGAGTCGAGAGCCAAGCTCTAACCACTAGACCACGGAGGCTGTTACATACCTATAGAAGTTAGTACATAGTCATGTACACAAACTATTGCAAACATTTAGCAAAAAATCTTTTTTTTCTGTCAAACACCACATTTTGTAAATGTGCCCATATTATACATGCTATGGGGTGCTTGGGGTGGCAGAAATTCATGTTCTTTAAAAGATTTTTGACTAACAAATATTTGAGCTGAGACACACAATATTTCTGTGTATTCTATTGTTGATACTTTACTACCATTTTCTACTATTCAGACAGAATAAGAGTTTAGTAACATTAAGTACTCACAGCAAAACCCCCTGCAATACTAAGTATATTGTTCATACAGAAATTCTATTATTCTATTTCTCTGCTCTTAAATTGTTTAGTACCCGACTAAGTTAGCTTTGCTTGGAGTTCTGATAAAAAAAAAGAATTACAAATATATTTATCTGACCGGAATTCGAACCCACCATATTCCAAATTGTCGAACATAGCAAAAATTATACACATGCATACCAAACTGCCAATCGGACTGCCATTATAGAATCGAAATTATACATAGCTTAAAAATGCGTAGTTTCCTAGGGATAAAACCTAACTAGATCGATTTTTCTCCCCCAAAAGTCTCTGAAAAAAATTTCATGGCAATACTTGCAGCCATTTTTGAGAAACCGATTATAAATATACAATATTGTCTCGTTAAAAGTATAAGATTTGTTATAAATTTAAATGTTTGTTTATTTTATCACAATTTATAATTTCTTGTAGTTTTCTTTTACATTTTTTGTTTGTCTGCTTTTATTGTTTAAAATAATAATTACTTTAATGGATTGCATTTTGCTTAAAGCAATATTTAGATGTTAATAAATGCAAAACTCACATAAAAAGAGAAAAAATCTATGCTATGATTTAAAGGAAATTATAGATACATTGTCTAATACAAAATTCCTCTTTTCAGATGAAGCCGAACAAGAAGAATCAGAAGAAGAAATTAATGAGAACAATAAAATTAAAGTAAGCTCAAATGTTGCTGATATACTAGCAAGACTTAAATCTACAGGCGCCCTTATTAAGAAACCTAAACAAGAGTATCGTTGTTTTACCTGTGATTTAGATTTTTTTGATTTGGAAGACCGAGATAATCACATTATACAGCATGTTTCTTTACCTGATATCGTATTAGATAGGCTTCCATCAGACGACGAAGACTTTCCCTCAGCTGATGAAAATTGGTCTGATGAAGACGAAATGCCATCACCACCTAAAACACCTCAAAAGATTGACATTTCCCAGATGCTTAAGAAAACCGGTCTATCTATAAAAAAATCAAGTGACAATGAAGCAAGTAGTTCTAGTTCAGCTTTGAACAAACTGAGTGGTCTAGGATTTACTATTAAGAAAAGCACTCCCATAAAAACTGAAAAACCTGACAGTGAAACTGAAAAGGGTGAAAATGTAATGGAAAAATTAAATAAATTAGGAGGAATCAAATTAAAACTCAAATCTGATGGAAGTAATACAAACACATTCAAAGTTGTTAATGGTCTTAGAGATTTTAAAGCTTCTGACGATGAAGATGAGCCTAACAGTGATAATGACACCAGTAAAGAAGATCAGGATGATGCTGACGAAAATGATAAATCTGGTGAACAGAATTTTGAAGGTGAAGAGTATTCAGGTGATGAGCAATGCAGCCAAAACAGTCGAAAGAATTCCGAAAGTGACAACTCCGAACAAGAAAAACTAAATATACCGAATCTTAAAGTGTTACAAGGTAAAATAGTAGCACAAAAAAGTGAAATTACTAAAACACCTGTAAAAATTAGTACTCAAAAAATTGAAGAAAAACCCTCAAGGACACAAAATAGACCTGCAGTAAAGCAGACACCGAAAAGAGCGGATTTACCCATATCATCGAAAGAAGTACCAAAAGCTGAAGAAACAAATATAAGAAAATCGATATCAAGTACACCAGAAAGGCGGGAATCCAGCGAAAACTCAAGCAATGTAGTTGTAAAACAAGAAGTACAGGATACAGACATAGCACAATCAATTCAATCTAACGCTCCGTTATTTTCAGGCCAAATAAAAACTGAGCGAGCATCACCGACGTTACCCGATTCCTCTTCAACGCCAGTATTAGCAAGGGTAAAATCAGAACCAGATTCTTTCCATCCTACAAATACACAAGCTTTGTTTTCGCAACAAAATGCAACTAATAATCAACCAAGTAATCCAACAGTTCCGGCGCCTCTGCCGACCGTTCCGAAAACGGAAGAGATGACTATTATAGAAATTAATGGAGATTCCAACGATGAAGATGATGATTGTTGTGTCGTGTCGGCAACACCAGCTCCCGATATAAAACCAATTGTACCGAAAGTAGAAAGTCTTCCAGCACAACCTCTACCACCATCATACACTACTTCTGTGACGTCTACATACTCAACGCAATCCAGTTATGGCACAACTCCTACTTTACAATCACGATTAACATCAGCATCTACAGAAAAACAACATACTTTTAATTGGAATGCTCCTGACTCCAAGCCACCTATTGACATGTTAGACAAAAGTACCGATGATTTATTTGATAGTCTTTTGATGTCGTCCGCCAAGAAAGAGGGCCTGTCATTGTCAGATGCAAGTGAATATATTTCTTTAGATACTTTAGGTCCGCAACATTCATGTGAAGTGTGTAACACTCGGTTTACTAATATATCATTATTAGAAGAGCATAAACGAATGTCTGGTCATTCGTCAAGCCTCGTAGCACCTACTTCTGCTACGCTTTTACCATACAATCCGTCCTCAAATCTTCTATCTAGTTTATTGCCAGTTAAACATTTGGCAGAGCAAGTTGGCAAATTATCTTCTATAGGCAACAGTGGGTCAGGATTTACACACCAACAAAATGTCATGATAAATATTCAAGCTTATCCAGGAGGTGGAAATGTGATGGTTCCACCTCAGTCATACAACCAATATCCGTCTGGACAAAATGTGCATGGAAACTATCCACAACAAACTATGTATGGGGCTCCAGGACAGCCAATGTCAGGGCAAGGGATGCCCGGTCAAATGTCAAGTCAACCAATGCCAGGACAGTATCAGACTGGCAATTATAATATGAATCAAGGTTACGGACAGTTCCAGACACCAATGTCTAAACAATCATATCCTGGTACAATGGCGCCGAACTCATATGCAAATGCATCATCTCCATATTCATCTGCTTCTCCTCTTCAAAGCATGCAACAGGCTGTCTATGGCCAATCTCCTATGATGAACCAACAGCCAATGACCATGGGTCCTCCCGGTATGTCGACTAGCCAATCGTATGTTCCGACTTCGAGCCCGAGCCTAATGAAACCCCCGACTAGCGGCAACATAAGAATTCAAAATGTTCAAACATTTCCGCCGGGACCGGGTATGGGTGCCGGCCAGCCGAATCACTCTCAAGATATGAATCTGAATCAAATTGGTGGACAACCTATTGGTGGACAAATGCAAGGACCCACTCCGATCCGGATGGCAGCAGGAGCGAATATTACAGGAACTCGTCCTAGAATGCCAGGTGTAAGAGGACAGCGTCCTACGATAAGGTCCGGCGTGCAGGTACAAGGGCAAATCAGAGGCGGCAAAATAGGTCCCCGTATGCCAATAAAACGTGGAGGAGGTGCTGCAGGCGGGCCTGGGGCGAAACGGCGACAGGATATGTTACTACCTGGGAAACATGACAACGAGGATTGTCAAGTCATGGCAATGCAGAAACAACGCGAGGGGCTCCCTATGATCCACAGTGTTCAAGGAGCTAAAGACAAATTGAATCTCGGAAGCCAGATTTCTGTTACAAAGAAGACGGTCAATAAAGAAGCAAACGCGATGGCTAATGTTTTAGCATCTAGAGGCATTAGTATAAAACAAAAGCAGAAAAGTAGATCCCCTACACCGGAAAGACCTATACCACACATACCTAATCTCGGGGCGGGTGTAAGTATCAAACACTCGTCGAAGTCGAGTAACTTTTCGATCCCAGAAGCGAAAGTCGGCGGTGGGATGCTAACATGTAAGATATGCAAAAAGATGTTCATGAATCATAATTCTCTACAAGTTCACATGTCGAATGCGCATCCGCAGAGTAAAGTGCCCGTGTTCAAGTGTGACCAGTGTCCCGCATCATATCCAAAGACTTTACAATTGCAACATCATAAAAGAGTGTTTCACAATATATCAGGCCCCAATAGGGAATTAGGTATACCCGTAGTTGATCTGTCGCAGGAGGAAAATTTGCAACGGTTAAGTAGTATTGGCATATACAGTTTTATACCTTTGGCAAACAGAGAGACTGTGAGTGGGTGTTTCGGAATACCAGTTATATCTGTGCACAACATGCAGAACGGTATCACGTCTAATCTCGAAGCTTTAGGTGCTGATGGACTCTTAAGCTTAGGTCCCCTCAAACCACTAAAGAATTAACATAACTTCTCATTTTTTTAAGTTTAGGGAAACATGTACCCTTAGTATGTGTGTAATGCAGTAGCCAGTTGTACCTTGGCCAGTTGGTTTGTTCTAGGTATTCAGGAGCTTTTGAATTCTAATGTGAAGGTGTTCGCTACATTTCTACCGACTATCTTATAAAGATTTAGTAGTTTACCACTAATTTAGTATTTATACAAATGCTATTAGTTTCTTCATTTAATGTGTCACGAGACATCGTGAAAAGATTATGGTTTTGAAGTGAAACTACTTTAGTGGCGTTGAGGAGTGAAATTTTAAGCTCGCGTCACGTCTGTCGGAAGCTACTTAAACTTAACTTTCAACATTTTGCTTTCACAGATGGCGCTGAATGTTTTTATATCTAGCGCTTTTTTGAACCGATGTACTTTAGGCACGATGAGAGTAGTTTAGATTTTAAATGATCAATGAAGTTCGCTTCTGCCGCAAGTACTCTGTTTACACGTTATGTTTGTCAAGTAATTAGTATAATTATTTACGTTTTTTGCCTTAATTTTACAACAATATGGCCCAGGTACATCGGGTATGTTGTACCTTCAGCAGCTTTTAAACTTTTTTTAAAACGTCTTAAGCAAGTTAAGTATGTGTTTCTCTTGATCTTAGATATATATTCAAATAACTGACCTTCCAAAATGTATACGCATGGCTTATGTGCAGTTAGTAAAATTGGAATTAGTAACAAATAATTGAAAAACTGGCCGATATACAACTGGCTTAAATGTAAAAAATCATAGTTATTAAAAATTTTAAAAGACACTTTAATAATATGATAACAAGAAATAATTTATAATTTTAGTTAACAAAATATATTGCAGTAGTTATAATTATTTTTGTAAAAATTAAATGAATATGGAAGAATGGTAATTATCAAAATTGTAAATATTATAGTGTTAAGTTGTCAAGATTGAGAGTAGGATGTACCTATATCCTTCTTCTTTTCTTGATGTTCAAATAAAAAATGTACCTATATTGCTCAGATTATTAACTACCTATTTACACTGTTAAGAGCTCCGTGGCCTAGTGGGTAGACCATTTGATTCACAGTCGAGAGAGTGCAGGTTCGAATCCCAGGTTGTGGCGTGTACCAATGAGACTTTTTCAGATCTCAAGTACATTACACGGATGCTCTTACGGTGAAGGTAAACATCGTGAGGAAACCCGCACATGGTTGGCCCCAGACGTATTGACCGGTCATTCCTCTGGACTAGGCTGACTGTTGTGATGTTGGTTGTGAGAATGCCGTGTGTGCTTGGGCAACCGACTGTCCCAGGCACTACAGTATTTTAAGAATGGTAACTTCGCTCAAAGAATGCTGTATAAATCGTCCAATAAGGATGAAAAGGCCTAAGTTTTTTTTATTTACACTGTACAAACTACAGTGCTAAGGGTGAGTTTTTCTATTAACATTCGATCGTGAGCGCGTTTGGCGTTTACTAGGAATGTGTATGTGATTTGTACAGTGCCACCTAGTTGTAAACGCGAGAAACAAAATATGTCAGTGCGAGTCACACACAAATTCCTAGTAAACGTCGAACGCGCTCACGATCGAGTGCGTAAAGAAAAACTTACACTTAGCACTCAGTCCATGCAGAGGTTTACCGCTGACAGGATCTTTATGCCAACAACGTAATATGGATTAGGGTCCATCCACATTACGTCACAGCGCATGGGGGAGGTGGAGCTGGTCATATTAAACGTGACAGTAACACAGTGGACGGTCTCTTCTTATATGGAAAATGTTATGTAAAAAACTCGGAAAGGGATAAAACCAAACTTTTGTTAGTGGAAACATGCAATTTCCCGAACATTCTTATGTTATTAACATTTCTAAATGTAATGGATACATTATTTTAATCATATTGAAAGTAGGAGAAATCTGTAAATTATATGTAACAATTAAGTTAGTTCCTAAACAGTATGACTGTTAGTAAGCGATGTGCGATTAAAAATATTTTAAGTGCAATAGACGTTAGATTTATATTGTATAGGTAGATATATCCGTGCATACCTATAAACAGATTAATAAGGTACTTAAAACTTTATTTTATTTAAAAAATACTCATATGACGTTATTAAATAGCTCTAGATTGTTTATCTGAGATTCTTTAGGCTCTGTAAAGGCATTCACATAGGGTGTGTTCCGAAACAGATACAGGCCAATGCTAATGATGCCTCACACCATACTGGTGAATCGTTTTTGACGTCATAAACTGCCGCTATACTGAGAAAAGTGTTTGTAGACTTGGACATTACCTCTCACTGGTATTCTTAGCTAAAATTAGTCCTAATTTAAGTAAATATGTCACAACTCACACTTGTCTAACCAGAGTCTCTAGTCAAGATGCATTCGATAATTTCGACGGCGAACTTCGAAATCAAAAATGTATGGGATTTGACATACGAGTAAGTCATCGTTATGTGACATGTCGCTTGCGATGCGTTATGTCAAATCCCATACATTTTGTTTTCGAACTTCGCCGTCGAAATTATCGAATGCATCTTGACTAGATGGCCAGTACATTATGGCATCGGGTTCATGATGTCATTAGCACTGGAGTATGCTGGGTTATATTTTGGTACACACACATATTAGACTACATATTAAAAAGTGTTCAAAGTGGATAGGTACATATTGAAAATCTAAGTTTTCTCCTGGCTCAACCTGTAAATAAGCAGACTGCAGAAGGCAATTTATTTACAGACTTTATTACTTATTCTTTGTAAAAGTCCCTTAGGTGTTGCTAGTGTTTAAGTATTCACATGTTACATGGCAACTTAGTTTAATTATGTATGATGATTTAATTGGGCTTTGTAAATTGCTTTAATATATAATAGTCTTTAAGTTATATGGATAAGAATTATTACTAAGCAGATGTATTTTTGATTTAAAATTTGGTTACTAAAACGTGTTTAAGTAATTTTGTTACAAAGTCAAATTTCATTAAAATACAAGATTTACAAATAAATATTCTATTTATATTTTATGTTTGTTTTGTCCCTAAATACCCTAGTATTCATAATAATGACCTTTATAATTACTGTTATCGTCAGTCAGTAGTAACTAGTTAAACAATAATTTAAAAATGATTTTCTATATTAGCTATATTAAATCATTGCATTTCGGTCATCTTTTATATAGTCACTTTAACATGTTAAAGTGAATATCCAAAACAAATAAGAATAATTTATTTGCGAAAATTTACATCCGTACATGAGTACCTACAGTAATCTACACTAATATTATAAAGAGGAAAACTTTGTTTGTATGTTTGTTTGTTTGTTTGTTTGTTTGTAATGAATAGGCTCAAAAAGTACTGTACCGATTTCAAAAATTCTTTCACCTTTCGAAAGCTACATTATCCACGAGTAACATAGGCTAAATTTTATTTTGGAAAAAATTAGGGTTCCGTAAGATATTTGGGTTTTTCGGCCACAAGGTGTAAAAAATCAACCAGAAAAGTTACTTATTTTGCGTACGCTGCCTAAACTATAAAAGATAGAACCATATAATGTTCCAATTAATTGTAGATCTTATAAATATCTACAAAAAAGTCCGCCACACACTATACCTATCTAAGTCGAGTGAGGCACAACAACCATTTTTTTATTTAGAAATCTTGAATTTTTTTTTGACTATATTTAAACGCGTTTATTTTACTCATGCTATTAATCCTTATCAAAATAAATTATTTCATCACTAAGTACAGTTTATGTAGATAATATTTGGTCTGTGAATGATTAAAATTGGATGTTTGGTTTTGAAGTTATGGCGAAATTAAAATATTACGATTTCTGCTGTTGCGTAGTGGGTGTCACCAAGGCGCGTGCGGACTGCGGGATAGTTTAAATCTATGAGTAAATTTTTTGTTTTGTGTTCGTTGTAACTATGATGAATAGTTTAGTACTTGAATACCTATTTATTAAGTGTTTGTTGTATTGTTAGTCCTGAAGGTATTTCATACGATAAAAGTATACCCAACTACTTATTTCATTGAGTTTTAGTAGGTACCTATATTAATTTGTTTTTGTTTGTTTTGACTAAATTTCGCCCGTTTTGTTAGAGGTTTAAAGACATTCTGTACTATTAGTATCAGTATTGTACCCGTGCGAAGCCGGGGCGGGTCGCTAGTTATTATTAAACCAACATAATATTTTTTACACTCATTAATTGTTTAACGTTGGCGTAAGCCAACATATTTCTACAATTATTGACGACTCAAAAGTCACAACCAAGAGAGCAAGCTGGCTTCAGGGCAGGTTTCAGTACCACTGACCACATACAAGCTCTAGAACAGATAATAGAGAAATATAAAGAGTTCAATAGACACCTATATTATGTTGCCTTTAGATATTATAGCAAGGCATTTGATAGCATCAATCACAACGCAATCTGGAATGCATTGAAACAGCTTAATGTTAACCAAAATACAATAACATTATAAAGAATATATACGCGAGAAGCACTAGCCGAGTCAAGCTGGAGACAAGAGGAAATAAATAAGGATAGAGAGGGGGTCCGACAAGGAGATCCTTTATCACCCAAGATCTTCATTGCTGTCCTGGAAATCATATTTCAGAATCTCAAATGGGAATCAAAAGACCTGAAGGGCCAATTCATAAACCATTGAGATTTACAGACGACATAGTCAAAGTAGAGTTTATAAATCAACTACCAAAGTAGGCTTACAAATGAACACAAATAAAACCAAAATAATGACAAACAGCAAACAAAATATCAACGGCAACAACATAGACTATGTAGACCAATATATATAAAAAAAGCAAATATCATCCTTCACAAAACAAAACGAAGTAGAGGTAGAAAGGAGAGTTAACATAACCTGGAGCATGGACGAAATATACATAGACAGACAGATCCCATACATTAAAACGTACACAATAAAAAGGTCCGGATACTGCTTAGGTCTAGATGGCGTTAGTTTGTAGCACGAAAATCAATAAATTGCACAGATTAGCGAAGTAAATCAATTATGTTCTGTTTTAAACAAGAAAAAATATTTTTCAGTCTCTTTCCAGTGTGATTTTAAAGTTCAAAGGCTGATATTTGATAATTGTCTCTAAATCCTAAAAAATTAACCTCAGCAGCTTGTTTTTAGACAATTATGGTAGATGGCGTAGTATTAGGGTACCAAATGTGATCACTAGATGGCGCGCAAAAGCATCGAATGTCTCATAAAAGTAGGTACCTACTTATATAAACAGGTACAATACAATGTGTAAAATGTAGATATTGATCATAATAATTATTGTAGCTAGGTGTTGCCCGCGACTTCGTTCGCGTGAATATGGGTTATCGCGGTTGGATAAAAAGACAATGTTAATTATTATAAAAACAAAACTAAATATGTACCTACCTACCTATCATAAAAAATAATACAACTCTTTAAAATACCAAGAAATCTTATTTTGCTTAAAATACCTACCTATTTAATAGAAAACTACACGAAATCAAAGTGTAACTTAATTAGAATATTGAATTAAACGATAAGTAACCGCAATGAAAATCAAAAATGTTTGAAATTACGGTTGACAAGTCATTTTGCAGTCGCGGACAGATCAGGTGAACTTTATTTTAAACCTTATTGCTAAGGTATAAGGTTGAAAATGATACACCGTATCTGTCCGCACGCTCTATGCTTTGGCATAAGAGCGTTTCAAGTTTTTATAAAGTTTTTCCTCGTACTAGCAGGCTTAGCACGACGCGGCGACGCGAGCCGAAGAAACAAATTTAAAGAAGAAATATTCTACCTATATTATATAAAGACTGAAACTAATTGTCTAGGAGCGCCATGATGTGGAGTAGTTGACATTATTGTAAGACTAGATGTTGCACGCAACTTCGTACGCGCAAAAGGAAATCCCGCGGTAACCGTACATTTTGCCGCGATAAAAAGTTGCCTATGTCCTTCCCCGTGGTCTAATCTATATTTACACCAAATTTCATCAAAATCGGTCCAGTAGTTTCGGAGCCTATTCAATGCAAACAAACAAACATACAAACAAACTTTTCCTCTTTATTATATTAGTATAGAGTATTTGACGTTAAATTAAAAAAAAGTTTCTACTTTAGCTGTCAAAAGCTCGGGAAATTTGCGGATTGCGGAAATGCTCGGGAAGAAAAGAAATATTTTTTCTCATAACGACGAAGCATCAGCCTTGCTGCCTTACAATAAGACCTATTCTGAATTCCGAATGGTATTAACGTTTCTTCAATCTCTCATTTTGTCTTTCTTGCAGGCTTAGCATGCATGCACATCCAATGTGCATGCTTAGCCTGCTGGTAGTCTGTGTAACAAAAGAGTTGAAAAAGGATTTCGTGTGTCATATTATATGACTAATGACACTGACATTTGACTCGACACTCATGTGTTCGATTTTCAACTCTATTGTATTAGCACAGAGTTCTATTTTTAATTAATTAATTCTCTGAATTTTAATACGGTGTTTCATATTCTGGAGCATAAAATATAGTCCAACTCCCAGCCTAAGGGTACCCGCCCACTTCATACTTTTCGATTTTTAGATGGTTTTAGTTTCGTATCCAGAATATCAAGCGGTCTGGATCAGTGGCGAAGGCTGCTTTTCCTTCATAGGGAAGCCGGAGCCTGTATAATAGATAGGGATTTCTATGAAGGTTAGCAAAAGGTAAGTGACAAGGGAAGCCGATAGGAATGGAGTTATAGGAACCCTACGCCACTGGTCTGGATCAATTACAGGAAACCGAAACATAGCAATTTCATTGCTTTTATTGCCACAATTGTGATATACGCAATTGGTATACATTTTCTCCAAGTTGTTTATGGAAAAAGCTTTCCGAATTTTTAAACAAATAGTCCGAATCGTAGGCACACAAAGTCCATAATACAAGCACAGGTCAACAATAAGGCGATTAATCGGAGTCCAGGAGGCAAAATAGGTAGGTAGGTCAAAGGTAGTAGGCAGATTATCAGTTCCGGTAGGCAAGCGCAATATCGTATTTAAAAGAAATCTAAAAGCAATTGAGAAAAATACAACAACACAACGAGGAACGCAATCACAACTTTAGGTGGGCGCCGCCGCGCCGCCATGCATGTGGCGCCGCCGCCGCCGAGTATCCAAAAATTCGCGTACATGTTAAATACAGGTACAGGGATACTAAAAAGCGTGACATGGGGGGGGGGGGGGGTTCAAAAAGTCGAAAAGTGCGTGACGTAATATGTGGATGGCCCCTTACAGTAATCTTCATCATCATCATCATCTTATTTACAATATCCAATGAAAGCTAATGGCGCGTATTCAATATTATACATTCGATCGTTTATTTTAAACTATCTTATAATGTTTTAATAATTTTACAAATATCAATAGAAAGGGAAAAAAATATTTTAAACAAAAAATTAAACCGACTTCCAAAGTAAAAATGCACATTTTTTGTGAATGAAATAAAACTTATTTTTTCAAATAGTTGCCCTTTTAAATTTGACTGAACATCTAATTTATTTCTCTACCCAATCTTCATAATTTTGAAGTCGGTACCAGGCAACTTGAAAATGAGTTCTATTTTAATTTAAAATAGAACTAATTTATCATTTTTAAATATTGTTTTATTATAGTGTTGTTCAGGCTGGTACCGTTTCTAATTCAAATCCGTCATCCGTTGTACTTACTGCACATAAATTACAATATTATATACACTAATATTACACTACTAAATACTAATAGACACATAATATTAAACTTAATATTACCTTATCTACGGAGAAACAATATAAAACACTGCAATAATAGTTGAGCGCAAGCATTATTTGTACTAGGTAACTCGGCCAGCAGTGTGACGTGACGTCACACTCTCCACGAGCGCCTGCTACGGGCCGCGAAATTTACGAGAATTTGAAATGTCTATAATATAATCCGCTAATACTCGGTCTTTTTCAATGAAACAAAAACTAGTGTATTTGTATAGATACAAGCATTACTGGGAGAATCGTTTTAAGCAATTTTGTATACCTATTCTTCATTGTAAAAACAAACGAATAAAACTTTTCGCTTCTAAAAATTGCGTTTTTTTTACAAAAACAGCTACGCCGCCGACCAATTTCCCCCAGCGCGCCGCCGCGCCGCCGGAAAATTTTAGGTCGGCGCCCACCTCTAAATTCACAACAATCCGAACTCCGAAACATAGATATGGTACGGAGTAGGGACGGCGGACCGGCAGATCATAGTGTTGCCACTTTCTGTTTTAATAGTTTAACCAAAAGTTTAACAATTAACTTTATTTGAAACCTACAATTTTCTTTTGTTCTGAGACTTTTTTATTTAAATGAAATTAAGACGTTATAAACTTTAATTCCAAGTTCAAAAATCGATTAACAAGATTGTTGCTTAGGTTAAGGTATAAAGATAGAGGTGTTTCAAATTAATAAAACGCCGTAAATAAATACTGGATATTACACAACCAAAATAATATCTTGTCAAATAATTGTACACTTTATATAAACACTAATAAACAAATCTTATTTGAATATAATTCCAGAATGTTGGGTATCTATTTGATATGCATGGCAACATTAATTCATCCTCACACGCGCACGTATAGAAATTTACAAATTAAAGAAAATTGAAGAAATTTTGTAGGTATAGGTAAGTCTTTATTAGCGGCTCAACCATAACTTGTTTAGCGCCATCTATTGACGTTTTTTTAAAATATAAGATAACTTATGACGTACTTCAAACATAGTCCTAGAGATGGCGTTTTTATTTTTAAATAAATATGGCTAATTTTGTAATTTGATACACTCAACGTCATCTACCGGTCAACAAGAAAATTAAAAAATGTCGTACGTTTTAATGTATGGGATCTGTAGGTCTATGTATATTTCGTCCATGCCTGGAGGAAATTCTGGTCACTGCAAGAAATCCTAAAAGGCAAATACAGCTTAAACCTAAAAAAGATAGTGGTAGATAGAGCCCTATTGGCAAAGGAATGTAGGAAAGCCATATAAACGATGGCTAGATGATATCAAAGAAACTGCAGGGAAATACTGGCTAAACAAAGCGGAAGACAGGCAAACGTGGAGAGAGTTGGAGGAGGCCTACACTCGAAGAGACCAAATTAAAGAAATAAATAGTACATAACACACACAAACTACTAATATAAGAAACGTACTAGCAACACGAAAAACTTCTTATGTAAAAAAATGGGATATTTGTAAATAAAGGCTTATTTATTTATAAGTCAAAAACTCAGACCAAATAAATAAGTTTTTAATTTTCTATAGTCTGAGGTCAGGTCTCTTTTCAACGGTTTTATGATGATTAGATTATTATTATGGTTGTATATGGGTTGATAAATCTATTGAAAATAGTTCAGTAGGTATGGATTTTGTGGTGTGCAAAGTAGCCAGTAGGTAGGTACTGTACATCTTAGTAAAAGCTCAAAATTCTGGGTAAACTTGGAGTAGGATTTCAATAACAGTATAGAATGCTGAATGGTAATTAAATCTTATAGGTGTCACCATAAAATTGTAAAAACCGTTAGATTGTAATATAACTAGTGAAATTGTAAAATGTTTAGTCTTCCGACGCGAATATTCTGCCTATAATTTAACACATTATTTTTCGTTAGATTATAAACATATAGTAATGAATCTTTCGACATATTTTTACAATCTCGTTAGTTATTTTAGAATCTAACGGTTTCTACAATTCTACGGTGACATAGGTATATAAATTTATCGTGTCACAGAGATTGTTACAGAACTCTGAAATGGCTTGACGGATTTTTATGAAATTTTGAAGGTATAAGGAAGGTTGACTATTTGGTAGGGGGTCGTCCATTAATCACGTGATGCCTAAAGGGGGAGGGGGGTCTGAAAAAAATCACCAAGTATCACTTAAGGGGGGGAGGGGGTATAAGAATACATCACGTGTATTAATTTTCGAATCTAGTCTATGCATACCGAAATTATTATTGTTTGTAGATTCGTAGTCTTGTTTAAATACTTACAAAACAAATGACTCGTATAGTTCTAATTATTGCTTAAATTATTCGATTAATTGTTTTTTAAATTAAAGTTTTTCTTCAAACATGACCTGCTTACTATGTAAAAAAAATACACGTGATCTTAGGTGGGGGAGGGGGGATAATATAAAACCTCACCACGTATCACCACGGGGAGGGGAGGGGTCTAAAAAGTTGTTAAAAACATCACGTGATTAATGGACGGTCCCTAGGTTGTATACTATTTTTTTTAATTTTAATAATTTGGCATTCAATAAAAATACATATAAACCCTAAATTTTCATCCTTCTACAAATTTAGGTATAACGCGTTTCAAATGAGAATAGGAACGTCAGTGACCTTTTTCTGTCAAATATCACTCGAAATGTGTGATTTTCAGAAAAACTTATGTGCACAATAATAATAATCTTGCATCGAATTTAAATGAAAACGTTAAACGGTAACCAATTATCTAAACATAATTATCATAACAGTCTAAATTCGAAACAATATGGTGCCGACTCGATCCTATTCTCATTTGAATCGCACTATAGTCTATACCTAATATAAATGTAATTGGTGTTTAAAAGTTGCCACTTGAAATGAAAATGGCTAGGCAAAACCACAGAACACTTATACTCAAACACCCTTATTAATAAAATTATTTACACCACGGATTAGCTAATCCAACATTGCTGTCTTTGTCTATCAAGTGACTATTCTAAACTATCTGACAAAGACAGCCATGTTGGATTAGCTAATCCGTGGTGTAAATAATTTTATTAATAAGGGTAACAGAGGGCAAAACACTGAAAGCCATTTATAAAGACAGTCTTCAACAATGAAACTTATGAATTAAATCGGAGGATAAGTAAACAAAATCATAGTTCCAGAGGGTTTATTAAATTTTACAGTAAAGCTTTTAATAAATGACTACCATTTGGTAAAATCATTACAGAAATAAAGTATACATAATTTACATAATATTTTGTTTTCTCTCAGTTATAGTTTGCATTTTATTTAATAAAAGGTATAAAAATTAAGTTTAATTGACTTGAAAATGCCTGTGGAATGCTTTTATGCTAAAAATGCGTATTTCAATTCCTTTTCAAAAAACATTCCTATTGTAAACATAGTTTGTGTTAAAAGCACATAAATTTAAAAAATGATATTAATAAAATATTATGAACGGCCACACCATACCTTAACCTTATCAATTAAGACATCTAGTTGTAATTAAACTAAACCTAACATGATGTAATTGTGACTCTTATTCAAGACGGATGAGTTCTACATCAAAAATTAAGGTAGAGTTTGGTGGGATGACGCCAGGGTGTCCTTGTTGTCCGTAGGCATAGTCAGGGCTGCAAGTCAATTTTGCTCTCTCACCAACAGACATCTGAAATGAGTAGATTTTTTTAAAACTTTTTTTTTATTATTAAGAATTATAAAATCTATAACCCAAGTAAATAAATTATATAGTCTATGTTACCGGGCTATTATCACAAATCTACTGACACCTTGTTTTTATTAAAATCAGACCAGTAGGTGCCACGGTGGAACATACATACATACAATACTTAGACTGCCAAAATCATTACCCTTCCTTTGGCTTTGCCGTAGTAGGGTAGAAAAGAGAAGCATATCTTTTGTTGTAGATTTTATAACTTACTTAAATTGTCAAATTTTAAGACGAACTGTCTAATGAACACAAACAAACAACCAAACAGCAATATAAAAAGATTTTGGAAAGTCTTTCTAAAATGTGGCTTATGTTGCAAGTTAACTCTCATTGCACCTCAAAGCTCAATTCTACATTTTTAAAAGTGGTTAAATAGCAGTATGACTTTAGTTTCGAGTTAAGAGGTCATGTTTGCACACATACAATTGTGTGCCTCAAATACTGTTTTTTTATTTTAGCATTTTATTACCAACAAATTCAGCTCGAGAACCTCTATTGAAATGGGAACTGATTTACCTGAGCAACACCTTCGTCCCAGCCCTTGATAACTTCACCCTTTCCAATCCTGAACTTGAAAGGCTTGCCACGGTCGCGGGATGAGTCAAACTTCTTGCCATTGGTGAGAGTACCGGTGTAGTGTACGACAACTGTTTGTCCCTTTTTGGGATAGCTTGAACCTGCAAGTATTTAAAATATCGATCAATACAAATTATTGGGATGGTCTACGAAAAATTAGGGCGCTGTAAAGTAAAAAAATGGTTTTATAGTATTAGATTTCTGGACAGAATGGACAACGCTATGGTTAATTATATTTACCTATTCCGTAAAGCGATACGAGTACTTAGAGTATTATTTATAATTGAATAGCAGATAGATTTGATTTACTATTTAGTAGAACTAAATTCTTTAGATACTTATTATAGCATGTTAGGTTATCTTCGGACGATTATAGATTTCGTATTCTTGAAAATGACTTACCGTCTCCGGCTGTGATTGTTTCTACATCTACACCCATTATTAGTTATTTATTGCTGAATAGTTAATTAAATCGATTGCTTTTAGGTATATTGCAACGAAAACCGCACCGCAAATCCACAACCTGCAATTCGATTTTGATCAATGGCGTCATAAGCAATGTTGCTAGCTAATAAAATAGTTAGGCCCTATACTCACGGCGCGGCGCATCCATCAAATCCAGCACCGGTACTAATGTACCGCCGCGCCGCGCGCCGCCGCGCCGTGAGTGTTCTGTGATGTACCGTCATTAATGTCAATAGTGTCGAAGATTTAAAAATTTTGCCTACAAATCCGCGACCTTGGTCTTGCAGGCTGGATGGTCAATATAGCCCTTTAATTAAAAAAATAATAATAATAATAAAACCAAAGAATAAAACAGTTCGACGGTCTCTACCAAAGGTCTCTACGTACAAAAAGTCATGTCAAAAATGGCATTTTTTTTATTATTTCATAAATTGCTTTAGATTGTCCATACGCTCATACCTAATTATTATTATTATTTTTAAATATGTTTTTAGCATATTTGCCAAACGTATAAGAGAATAAGTAGGTACAATAATTACAAAGTATTAGTGCCGTAGATGCGGATATCTAGAGGTATCCGTTTGCACTGTGTTTTAAAATGCGCGCCATTTGGTGCGAACACGGTCTTGTCAAACGTAACGCCATATAAAATGGTTTGTTTTTTAGTTATGTTCATTCATTATACTAAAATATAACTATGAAAATAATAACAGTATTCTTTATTTTCATTGAACATTTGCTTGAATAATATTTTAAAATACTGTATTTTTTATTTCCTACGTAAAAACGGTTATCTTATATTTGTCTGTTAAAATATTCAAAGTGGAAACGGTCATCTGTCGGTTTTATCAAGAAAATCTATAAAAATCTAATATTTATAAATATGACTTTAAACTTGACAAATCTAATAAAACAAAATAATAAAAATATATTCATATTTGTACATAGCATAATTTGTAGAACGATTGGAACCTTTACTACGCTCTCCTGTAAACCGCCACTTTTGACATGTCGCTTTATACGTAGGGACCGTCGATATATTTGATTATATGAATATGGCGGGAAATTGAAGATACGTAGTTAAAGTTTAAGTCTAATATATATCTGTATTAGGGATGGGCGTTGAATGAACGAACTGTTTTATTAAACTGTTTATTTGCCATGAACGGGTAAACTAGTTTAGCGCCTACTGATAAACTAGTTTATGTGTGAACGGTTGCCATATGCCGGAACGGTGCGTGCGAGAGAGACCGTTCGTCGCGACGACGTGATGATACGATCGACGGACGGGCGCGGGGCGGGGCACGACGACTCGGCACGAGCAATACGTCTACCTCTGTTCTTTACAACCGACGACGTGGTCTAGTCTATTCACAGATTAAACCGTCTCGTCGTTCGTCGTCATGACTAGTCGCGTCGATCAGCAAACGACAACAAGTTTGTCAAAACAGTTAATGCTGAAAGTCGTTCATTCAACAAAACTACTTTATTTGTCACAGTTTATTGCTCAGTTCAGTATTCGTCGAACACGTAAACTAGTCGAAAAAAAACTGTTTTTTCAACTAGTTTACGATGAACGATAAACGGTCTCGTTTCGTTGATCGAAAAAGCGTCGACGACCCACCACTAGCATGCAGGGAGTTTTAAGGGAAGTAAAGGGAAGAAAAAAAAAGATATAAGAAAAATTAAAAAGAAAAATCTAGCTAGGTCTTATCGCTGGGAAACTGTGTGTTTTAAAGCTATAGGTATATGTATGTTTTCTTCTCGCGTCGTGCAACAATATATAATCTCTAATCTATTATGTCTGTCCGCTTGGCAGTTTGGTATGTCCCTATCTTTGATTAATTATTACATTATAATATTATATATCTATGGTCCCTATAATTTTTAATTTGTTCGAAAATTCGGCATGTGGTGGTATCTAATTCCGGCCATATAAATATATATGTGATTCTTTTTATTTTTTTAAATTTATCAGAACACCGAACAAAGTGTACTCGACTATAAAGCAATGACTATCAGGCAAGCACAAAATCTGCCGTCCTCAAACTAAAAGGCGGTTAAATGACAGAGTTTTTGAGGTAGAGCTAAAAAACACGTGATTATTTTGAAATTGATGCTAGTGATTTTCTATAGATACCTAATCAATTGTTAATATTGTCATATTGGGCCATGTTTTACTGCAATTGTGGCTGCAATACAGTGGCCGGTAACATTGCGAGCATTAATAGCCAGACTATGCAATATTCTGCCGTACTCAAACTAAAAGGCGGTTAAATGACAAAAAGAGTTTTTGAGGTAGAGCTACAAAAATACGGGATTATTTTGAAACTGATGCTAGTGATTTTCTATAAACAATTGTTAATATTGTCATAGTCTATTCATGACAACATTAACAATTGTTTATAGAAAATCACTAGCATCAATTTCAAAATAAACCCGTGTTTTTAGCTCTACCTCAAAAACTCTTTTTGTCATTTAACCGCCTTTTAGTTTGAGTACGGCAGTATTGCAGTAATGTCCCGGCAATATAGCCAAACATGTTTACCTAGTATGGCCACGTGTGGCCGGTATTGTTTTGATAGGTGGCCAGACTTTACTGCAATATTGCCCACTTAGACTCTGTCCAGAAAGTGCGTAAGCCTGCGTAAACCTACGCACGTAGAGATTCTTATCTTATCACAACAAAATGTCTGCCGGTCTATCTGTGATGCTAACTTGAGACTTTTTCCCTAAATTTAGGGAGAAAATGTATCTGAAGGGGTTATTAGGGGGGTTTTATGCTTGTTTTATTTAAATATGCAATTGATTTGCTTGACGATAAGTTATATAATATACTATTATTATTTAATTACAGCTGACCTTTGACTTATTGGTATAAAAAATGTATTGTATAAAAAACCAAAATTCTTATTGCAAGCGTCTACCTGTTGCCAACTTGCCATTAAAGAATCACGCCAAAAACGTCAAAAAATTCACGTTTGTTGTGTCTAAGGAGGGTTCCGTTACTATTAACGCGTAATAGGTTTTTCAAATTACTTCAAAAGTCACAGTCCGGTTTGGTTCAAAATAATTTTCCCTTAGTTTTAAGCATTATATATCAGCATGGAAACTTACAAGTTTAACCTATAATTTAGAAAACTACTCTACAACTACTCGAAAATTTTGAAAAAATTTCATTTATGAAATCTTGACTCTATTTTAAAGCGCTATTCAACGTTATGCAATACAACGGGGTACAATGAAAAAATATTTTTCATCCCCACTTCTCATGTATGGAGAGCCACCCTTAAATATAAAATTATTATTATTTTACGATGCTAAGTCCGAGATAATATAATATACAAAAAACTTTACCAAATTTCATACATTTATATTCATAATTACAGAAGCTAGAGGCGTGGACAGACAGACAGACGGAGGAACAGAGCAAAACTATAAGGGTTCCTTTTTATTACGAAATCGACTATTTTTAGTAAAGGTTATCTAAAAATTTTAACTGTCTAGCTATCAAGGATTATGATCTTATGAGACATAGCCTGGTGACAGACATACAGTTTTTACCCTCTAGATATCTACGAAATAACTTATAGTCTGTAAGTGTTAAAAAAAGCAGTGAATCATGCATACAAATGTCAAAATTGACGCATTAGCTGTGATTACATTAATTTACCTATTAAAGTAAGCCATTTTGACATATTATGATTATAATAATATAATATATATGGACGCTTCACACCACGTCAATCTGATCCCGTGGTAAGTTCTCGAAGAACTTGTGTTACGGGTACTAGACTAGAGTGTACTAGAGTGGAAATATATTTAATACTTTTATACTATACACTTTAAGATTTTTATTATATTATACATACACATCCATGACCCAGGAACACAGAAAAACTTTTTTGTTCCTTCGGCGGGATTTGAACCCGCGACCTCCGGCTTGAGCACCAACATGCTCAACCAACTGAGCCACAGAGGTCGTCAATAGTATGTACGCATGATTCACTGCCTTCATAACGCGAATAGGCTAAAGTATAGACTTTATATAACACGAATAGGACGCAACCGCGTCATTCAATGTGTTGCGTACAGTGCAAATAATTTGTTAACGCCTTCGGCAATCATCGTTTTTTTTTCTACGGAAATGACGGATGTTGGAAAGCATGTGTGGGACTTCCGAAAGATATTAGCAAAGTAGTTTTACTGTATAAAGTATCTTTATAGGTATGTTTTTCTAAATAAGTAATACTTACATATTTGGTATGTAACTTTTTTGATTTTTAGCGGTACCTATATATTTTATCGTATTAGTTATGTAACTTTATGAAGTTTCGATGAGGCATAAGTACTTTAATAATTATATTTGAGAGTATTCGCATGCTAGGTAAAATCCACTGGAACCGTACTATTTGTTTTAGGGAGAAATATTTTTTGAAACTTGGCAAAGCGATCTTACTACGCTTTCATTGCACTCCAAAATACAGGGGATGACACTTTTGACTATTTCAAATCGATATCAATTGTGTGTTGAAGGTTTTAATAGAAGTTGTCTTCAGAAAAAATTGGTTTTGACAAAACATTGACAGCACAAAATTTCGGAACACTCTGTAAAGTAAAATTTCACTAGTGTGAGTACTGTGAAAATGCCAAAATTACCAATTTATGCCAAACAGTGTCAACCGATCTGAATGCTGTGTAAGGAATGAACTGAATACTTCTGTCTCACTCTGAATCATACAATCGGAGCGAGAAAAACATTTTTCTTTCACTTCGTGTCTCACGCGTACTCGATGTAGCTGCGTATTACAGCGTAATTGCTTTACCTATTTGAGTCAGGAGCGGAGCACCTATACGTGTAGTATGGGCATACCCACAAGCCCAACAGCCTTGTGAGTGCATACTTTCAAGGTCTATTAATTTATAATCAAAATAGCTTCAGTGGGTAGTAGTATTGGTATTGTTAACCTTTTGAGTCTTATCTGGTGCTTTTTATCTGCTGGCCATACTTATATTATTGTTAAAATACATATTTATATTAGTGGATTTAGTGTTAAGCGGACCTTTAGTCAGGTAGATTGAAAAAAGCGCAAAATTTGTAACCTCTCCATAAATCGGCCCTTTTTTATTTACTAACCAACATATTTAAGAAAAAATATTACTTTGATTGAACCGATAGGAATTACTCCTGCCGATGTTATATAATCTATAATTTGTGTATGTTTCTATACTATATATGCATATATTTTTTATTTCATTAATTTATAATCTTAGTTGATGTTAATTTGCTTAAGGTATCTATATTGAAAGCTTATTTTTTTTTACCAAACATAAAATAAATTTTTTGCTAAATAAGCGAAAAACTTTCTCGCTCACTCCGCGCGTTAGCTTTTAATTAACATAATATTATAAAGAAATTAATACAATTTTTTTTTAATTCTAATAACCATGTTATGAAGGAAATAATAAAATCAAAATTTTCGGGCCACATCTTCTTTTGAGAGCTGGATCCGTGCCTGAATCAACCAAAGCGGTTTAATAGGTCAATTTTGTACGATACGCGCATAGCTAAAATAATACGCACGTAGCTCCTGGGCGCAATGTATGGGGCCCTAGTACCTCGACTACGCGCGTAGACCTCACGTGCGTAAGAATACGCAGTTTCTGGACATTGTCTTAGTTGTCTTGTTCTTTCAGTCGCTCTCTGTGTTATGTCATAGTGCAGGAATGACGAACCTTTAAGTTTTAACGTGCCATTTTTGGTTTTAACGAAAAGTTTAATGAGGTCATAGACGTGCTATCCAATTTTTCATTTCATTTTTCTTTGTGATTTAGAAGCGTATGTAAAAATTTGGGGCCCCGGGCCTCTAAATATTTTGCCGCCCATTAAGCAGTCACGGATTATCCACTATAAAAAAGTTTTATGTTACAGGTTAAATCTCATTACTCTTTAAATCCTATCTGAAAGACTGTATGCTTCGGAAAAAGATATAAAAATCAATAGGCCAAAACCGAACCCCCCCGATGGTTGCACGCCTTGTCGTGGCGGTGGGGCTTAGTAACCGTGGATTGGTCACCCACGGTGAAGCTAAGAGGCAACCGGGGCCGGCCTGTTTGCCGCCGGCTGGCCCGAGGAGGGCGCTCCCAGCGGGCTGAACAAGCCCGCAGAGGACGCGCATGGAGGTGGGACCGCAGAAGAAGAGGAGTGCCGGTATTACGGTGCGCCGTTCTCCCTATCTTCTGCGGCCGTGGAGGGATCGCAGGGGGAGAGGAGTGCTGGTATTACGGTACGCCACTCTCCCTACCCCCTGCGAGCTGGCGGGGCCGTTCCGTCGAAACGGCGTTGGTGGGGCCGCAGAGGAAGAGGCATGTCGGTATTGCGGTGCGCCGCTTGCCCTATCCTCTGCGGCTGAGGTGTGGTCGGTGGCAGAACCACAGACCTGATCTGCCACCGGGTACCAGTTTATCTGGTACCCATGGCCTCCTAGTAGCAGACTCAGGGGGAGTCTGCTACAGTACTGGTGGAGGCCGAGGAGGAAGCGCACCTATTACCATCTGGTGCGCCCATCGTGGAGGGCCTTCGGGCTTTCAAGATGGAGCCGCTTGTAGGCGGCTGCTGCCGGCGGGGTCGCGGATGTGTGTATCGTTCCCGTGGCCCCGTCAGAGGGCGGTGAGGAGGAAGATGGGGGGGTTTTTAGTGGGTATACCATGAGTCCCACATCACCACTTGGGTGCCCCCTGCGCCTGGGTGGTATGCGTAAAGCATTTTCCCCCCGGAAACAAAAAAAAAAAAAAAAAAGGCCAAAACCGAACGTTGATAATAATTTATTTAATATCTGAGCGGGAGCAATTGTTTTTTCTGTTTTTCTGTCTAAACTTTAAACCCTTAAAAGACTGTAAGTACTTCAATAAAATATATAAAATATCAATGGGCTAAAACTGAACGTCGATACTAATTAATTTAATATGTTAGCGCGAGCGAGCGGAGCGAGCGAGCAAAATTTTTTTCTGTTTTACCTATTCAAACTTTGAACCCTAAACTACTATGTACTTCGGATAAAAAAATAATTATATCAGTAGCCTAAAACTGAACGTCAGTACTAAATACATATTATAATATATTATTTAAGCCAAACACGAATGAGCGTAGCGATAGAGCAAATTTTTTTCCTATTTTACAGGCCAAAATTTGTTTAAAATATGACACTGAAAAACTAAATTTCGAAAAAAATACCATAAAATCAACCGGATAAAACAGAACATTAGTAGGTACTAAATAATATATTAAGTTGTTTATATTAAACGCGAGCGAGCGAAGTGAGCGAGCAAACTTTTTTCCTATTTAACAGGCTAAATCTGTTAAAACCTAAAAGACTGAAAATAGTAGGGATGGGCGTTGAATGAACGAACTGTTTTATTAAACTGTTTATTTGTCATGAACGGGTAAACTAGTTTAGCGCCTACTGATAAACTAGTCTTTGCGTGAACGGTTGCCATATGCCGGAACGGTGCGTGCGACAGAGACCGTTCATCGCGACGCGACGACACGATCGACGGACGGGCGCGGGGCACGACGACTAGGCACGAGCAATACGTCTATCTCTGTTCTTTACAACCGAGTACCGACGACGTGCTCTAGTCTATGTAATAATTACATTCATTGAGTGGGCGGTGTTTTAATATAAAAACCCCCCGACACAAAAAATGAACTCTAAAAAATAATAAATAATATTTTAAAACTATTATAATTATATTATCACATAATATTATGTAAGTTGAAATAATTTTAGCTTATATACATACTTCCAACATCGTTGAAGTAACATGATACCAAATTTCGAATCGATAGGACATGTGGACGATAGTCAGATCCCCTCATCAATTAATAAAGAAAAGATGATTTTCAAACGGCTAATTATCAACTAATAAGGAAAAGATGATTTTCAAACGGCTAATCAGGTCATGGTTACCTTACCATGTTCTTTAAATATCGTTGAAGTAACACGGTACCAAATTTCGAATCGATTGGACATAAGATAGTTAGTAAGATCCCCTCATCAAGTAGAAAAGAGCTGATCATCTTCGAACGGCTGATCAGGTCATGGTTACCTTACCATGTTCTTTGAATATAGTTGATGTAACACGGTACCAAATTTTGAATAGATCGGACATTGGAAAGTTAGTCAGATCCCCTCATCAACTAGAAAAGAGCTGATCATCTTCAAACGGCTATCTTCCCACCACCAGTTTTCTCATCGAATGAAGCTACGAACACTCTCGATTAAGTCATTAATATTCTCTTTCAGTGCGCTTTCATTTGAGACCCCACTCGAGTATATTTGCACATTCGGTTATTCTTCCCCGCTTTCACCCCCAACAAGTTTTAAACGGCTCAACCGATTTTCATCAAACATGTCTAAGAATACTCGCATGTAAGTCACCTTTAATACAAAAATCTAAATCGAAATCGCGTCATCCGTTCGGGAGCTATGATGCCACAGACAGACAGACAGACACACACACACACACAGACAGACAGACAGACAGACAGACACGTCAAACTTATAACACCCCTCTTTTTGCGTCGGGGGTTACAAATGAACTTTAAAGTAAGCTAACAATTTCCACCGCTCACAGATTAAACCGTCTCGTCGTTCGTCTTCATCACTAGTCGCGTCGATCAGCAAACGACAACAAGTTTGTCAAAACAGTGAATGCTGAAAGTCGTTCATTCAACAAAACTACTTTGTTTGTCATAGTTTATTGCTCAGTTCAGTATTCGTCGAACACGTAAACTAGTCGAAAAAAAAAACTGTTTTTTCAACTAGTTTACGATGATCGATAAACGGTCTCGTTTCGTTGATCGAAAAAGCGTCGACGACCCACCACTAGTACCGCCTGATAATTTTTATTGAACTGAATAATTATGGAATAAATGGATTTATGGACAGAAATAAAGTTTTATCAAAAGTCGTAGACAATTAAACAACGATCAAAATCTCTCTTCAATAGTGGGATATAGTTACTTCGTAGTAAAATGTTCGCGAGCCCATATACATACGCCTGGTGTTTTCGATAGCGTGATCTAGAAGTCGCTTAGTGGTATCTGTTGTGACTAGGCTTGCCAGGCCATAAAATGCAAAGGCCGGACTGCGCACTATATAAGGCCGGACATTTTAGCCTAAAAGCCGGACATGTTTTTTTTATTGCCAAACATAATGTTTTTACAGCTGGGCTGTTGAAAAAAGTATTTATACGTGGTGAAAAGTGAGGATATTCGATAT
This sequence comes from Glaucopsyche alexis, assembly GCA_905404095.1. Classification (NCBI taxonomy): domain Eukaryota; kingdom Metazoa; phylum Arthropoda; class Insecta; order Lepidoptera; family Lycaenidae; genus Glaucopsyche; species Glaucopsyche alexis. The sequence continues at coordinate 30,480,311 of FR990043.1, read as the reverse complement.
TTATTAAAAGATGGACATAATATTTATAATAAAAAAACTCGTTTACGAATTTGAAATGTTTATTAAGTTACACTATTACAGTTTTACTTACAAATGGATCATCAGTCTTTTGTAGATAATTAAATATTATTAAAACTAAAAAACAAATGAATATAGCTCTCTTTTGGCATTCTTAATACTATAAACTAAAAAATATAATAAAACAAATAAAAATAATCATTCTTCTGGAAAGTAACAAAAAGATAATATTAATTTTACGGCTAGGTAAGAATTTACTTTATAGTAGGTATTTATAGAACAATTTAAAATCTTTAAAAAATAACAAAATCTAGTTATATTTGGCACTTGCACCTACTTTGTCAAGAATTTCGTTTTCCTTAGAAATCATATCGTAAAATTCTTTACATGTTAATTTTAAATTGCATAACAAGAACATCATCTTAGCAATTGTATCTGTTTGTAGTCTACTGCGTTCCTTTGTCCACTGGGCGTTTATTAAAGAGAAAACTCTTTCAACGTTGGCATTGTGGCCTGGTATTGCAAAATAATATTCTGCCAACTTAAGCAGTTCCGAATAAAATTCTTCATTATTAAATGATTTAAAATACGAGGTCCACTTCTGATGTGCCAACAGCTTTTTAAAGTCAGAGTCATCTTCGTGTTGCTTTAAAAATTTTATGAAGTTTTGCCACTGATCAAAAAATTTATTGTCATTTAACTGTACATTTTTTCTAGACAAAGTGTCTATCGTTTTTGCCCCTTGTTCCCAGCTTGGAATATTAGCTAAAGTCATCCACTGAAAGTGTTTTAGGTCAGTACAAAATTCACTGGTCCAGGAATTCAGGTAATCTTTGGCAATATTGTACATTCTTCTCATGTTTTGTTTAAAATCTTCTACCTCATCCCGACGAGCCTCCGATAAACGCAGTAAAATTTCGGTCACTTTCATTGGGCAAAAATTTTGTTCCAATCTTTCGTTTATATTTTCCACTACTTGCGAACACTGATCAATTACTTCATTGACAGAAATATCAGCAGTTTCAGTGTGTTTGATTCGGCTTTGGTATATAGACATGAAAGAATGTAAGAGCCATAAATAACACTCAGAGAAGTCATTTTCGAAAAACATTTGCAATGTTCTGGCCGGATAACTCAGTGAAAGAAAGTATGACTTTAATGGCTCGTACATTTGCAAGATTCTCTCTATGGCGGGATAAAGAGATAGCCAGCGGGTTTTTGAATGGCTAAGCATACGTTTAAAATCAATTTCCAATTCTGAACAAACTTTTTTTAAAGCTTCAGTACGAACTGTGAAGCTGGCAAAATGGTTGTGCATTTGCATCACTATGCTGTCTACACAGATTGGTAAAGATTCGATTGCGTGATGTACGGAATTGCTGAATATATGTGCAATACATCCAACACCGACCATATCATCGTTTTGAGTAGCTGATTTGAGTCTACTGTAGACGCTGTTGGTCCCACTTCTCTCTCTACCGCCAAAGTTAGTATTGGTGTTGTCCGCTGAAAAAGCTATTAATTTATCCAATAAGTTTTTGTCCGTCAAAATGGTGTGTATGTAAGTGGATATTGTTTCAGCAGTCTCGTTCGGTAAGGCCTGTAGCTCCAGTAATTTAACTTGAATTCCTCCCTTTTCAGGGTTGAAATATTGTATAAGCACAGGAAATAGCTTAATAGCACCATGGTTGCTACTATCTGTGGAGACGCTCAAGTATCTGATTTTTGACACTTCTTTTAACATATTTTCTTGGGCAAATGGGCCTAAAACATTTTTTAGGATAGCTTCAGCTTTTCAGCGGGAACAGGTTACATCTTTTGCGATTTTCGAATCTGGATATATACTCTTGCAAAGTGGAGCTGTGCAATCTAGTGAGTTAAATGATTCGTGATGTTTAACGGTATGATAAACCAGAGTAGCTTCTGTGGCCCGAACGCTCCGTTGAAGATTTAAGTTCGCATTGGATTCCATGAAAATATCAATTCTTGATGTAGATGCCGTACTACGAATCTTCATTTTGTGTTTTTCGGTATTTAAATGCTTTTCTAAGTCAGCTTTGCCCTTATTAGCAATGGAAATTATTTGATCACAAATTACACATTTTGCGTCCCATGGCTCTTTGCCAGATTTGAACATCTTGTATTGACTTTTTAAACTGTCAGAAAATATACATTTTCTTTTCGACATGACTAATAGAGAGATCTGAAACAAAGATGTTGTACTTGTATTTGAGGTTTGTCAATAACACATTAATGCTACAAATAGGAAAATATAAAACTAACTCACCAAAAATACGGTCGCCGCTAACTGAAATACTTAATTGTACGTGAACACACGCCAAGCACGCGCAAACGCCACGCGTTCCTAGGGCAGACCACAGAACACTATTACTCGCGGAGAAGAAGGTCGACTTCATACAAAAAAATTGGGACCAAAATAGCGCCTCTAGTGAGCTGCCCCCTCAAACTTTTAACCGCCTTCCAACAAAGGAGGACTAAATATTTGATTATATGAATATGGCGGGAAATTGAAGATACGTAATTAAAGTTTAAGTTAACGTTAAATTTCTCTTTAGAGCTAAATTTTGCATTCCAACAAAAGCGAGCGACCACCTCCACGCACAAATCATAACTAAACTTACAAAACGTTCGTGAGCCCTTAAATACATACGTCTAGTGTTTTCGATAGCGCGATCTAGAAGCGGCATAGTGTCTGTTGTGCGCCATCTGTTGTGGTTTTTAAGTAACTTTTATGTAATATTAACCATGTAAGACAGAGAGCGATATATTGAAATATAACCATTATTGTCGCACCGAACTGCCCCCTTTTTGGTCCAAGGTCATTCATACAAAGTCGACCACCCCTGGGGCAGACTAACGGGCGCGAACCTGTCTGCGGACGGTGCGAGCAGCGGGGCGGGGTAACCACGCTCACGCACGCCACGCGCGGCGCGGCGCGAATCGCGGGCCGGAAGATAGTTTGCTCTCCGCTCGCCCTTGTCCGTTCGGGTCGGGCGCTCGTCCGCCCATCGTCGTACGAATCGCCACTCTGACAAAAAGCCTGACAAAAGCCGGACAGGCCAAACACGTACATATTTGGCCGGACGCGACTGCAAAAAGCCTAACATGTCCGGCTAAAGCCGGACACCTGGCAAGCCTAGTTGTGACTATCCGAAAACTTTCAAACTGTTAGTGCCGGATAGTCATTTTTAGATGTCTCTGTTCTCTGTTAATTTGTGCATGTATGAGAGTTTCACCCCCCTGGCGGGGACTGTGCGAGATCTTGGCCAAGTGCGAGTCTGACTCGCTCGTCGAGTGCAGTCGAGTCGGACTCGAGTCGGTTCCGTACAAAACTGGGAGCCCTCGTTAAATATTTATTTTATTTTGTCTTTTAGTTTTTGTTGTTATAGCGGTAACAGAAATACATAATTTGTGAAAATGTCAACTGTCTAGCTATCGCGGTTCTTGAGATACAGCCTGGTGACAGACAGCGAAATCTTAGTAATAGGGTCCCGTTTTTTCCTTTGGGTACGGAACCCTAAAAAAGAGAAAAATAATTCATTATTTAACAAAAAATATAAACCAACTTCCGAAGAAAAAGCAGTAACATTCTTAAAAATTAATACAGGATGTGTTTTTAAATCCTGTAAAATATTTCAACTTTCAAGAAATTAATAATGCTAATAAATTTTTTAATAACGCCATTTTTGTTACTGAGGTTATCAGAGAGTTACCTAAATCATAGAACTCTCAGACTGAGTGGATTGGGCACAAACGAAACAAAAGAATATACAAATATAAATATATTTAGCAAATATAATCATAATTAACATTTAGTGCCAGGCGATCGGGTCACAATTATATTATACACCTATTATAAACTAAGTTTGATATTTTTTCACATAATATGTTATTATCTATTACATACATAATAATTTGTAGTTCAGTCCTGAGTAAAATTCACAAATAATATTAGGCTATTTGAAATACACAGTAAGTAAATTATACTCTCCATTTCAAGTAGCATAACATAATAATTAATAAATATTTTAAGATATTGTTTACGATAAAAATTATAATATATACATATAATATTGTGGTCAAAGGACTGTTGAGATTCAAGCTTACTATCAAAGAAAAGGTGAATCATTGGTTATGAGATAAGACATAATATGACTCTTATGAGATAAACAAAAAAAAAAATTCGGCGCTCAGAGTTAGTATAAAGTAAGTATATTATAATTATAAAGTAGGTAGTTATTTGGTTTGAACTCTGAGCGCGAAAGTGTACCTAACATCTTTATAAATATCTATTTACTATGTGAAAAAATACAACATTCTTAACATATGAAATTCTAACATAAATACCCATTTTTTGTTTTAAACTAAGTATAGACATACAAACAACGAGACGTAAGTACAATTTATTTATAATATTTTAATAACAACGTTTTCTGAGCTGCCACAACATCGAAGTAGCTAATATGAGGGCATACAGATTACCTATGCGATTAAGCTCGGATTAAGGCTAGGACTATATGATCCGGAATAAGACGGGGAAAAATTCAGAACATTAACATTAGAACTGCGCTAATTTATTAGAACTGAAAATTGAACACACTTGTCGGGTCAAATGTTAACGTCATATATGACAGCTCGTCCCTTCGATTTTCACTCTAATAAATTATAAGCATAGAGTTCTATTTTCAGTGCTCTGAATTTTCTCGGGCCCGTCGGATTCCTGATCATATAGTCCCAGCCTAGGCTCGGGTTAAGCGCGATTTGATAAGCACAGACGAGGACATTGGCATGAACCCCTTTTCGATCTTCATGCTATTGTAATAAGGTTCGTAAGGCGTATAACACGAATGCCTTGCACGCTTGCAATAATAAAGTTTTTACAATTAATGTAACATTTTAAGTGCCATTACTCATAAGTGGCAATACTCACAGTTCAGCCAGCACATCCAAGGCCTTGTCTTTGAAGCGGACTCGTAGGCAAAAATTATAAATTATTCACACTTTTGTCATTAATGATGGCCATTTAGGGTTACCAGGTGAAAAAATCAAAAGTCCGGAGAAAAGGCCTGATTTCCTAGAAAAGTCCTGAGATTTTCTACAGCTTGAGAATTTTCTCTCAAAAACGTATTATTATCTTGCGCACGCGTTGTACGCGTTTTTTTTGATTTTAACTGCAATTGTTACCAAAAGAAGATTATTTTTAGTTTGTTTCACTTTGATAAATAAGTATTGATTTTAACTGCAATTGTTACTAAAAGAAAATTATTTTTAGTAGTTTAATAAGAGAGATCTTTAAAATGTAACCTGTGTTTTATTGAAAATCCTGAGCTATCACTAGATTTGCTAAATCCGGCCGGAATCCTGAGAAGAGTCGAAAAATCCTGAAATCTCAGGACAAATCCTGAGATATGGTAACCCTATGGCCATTGGTACCGGTGATGAATTTGTAGACTGGACGGTGAGTAAGGCCCTTTAAATAATGTTACAATCACCACATATGGTGGCTTCTGGGATTGTTTGGGACTATTTTGACATTTGAGGTATAGTGAATTCAAGATGGCCGACATTTGTGGTATGGTGAAATATGACAAATCCTACTGGAAATAAAAAATAAATGACTATGAAATATAATTTTTACCATCAAAATACGCAAGTGGTGTTAGGTATCTATATGGTGGCAAGAAGACACCTACAGTCTACAATTAGATCCTTTACAGTTTACAGCTTACAGAAACTAGACGTTATGAAAGCGCGACATGTCATGTTATACAAAAATGGACGTTCAAATTATTATTAATGAAGGACTCATATGAAAATGCACATATACCTAACTTTTTTTCACTTTCTAAAAGTGCGAGCCTCGTAAGGGCCATATTAACCGTCCAGCCTGTAAATCCAGCACCGGTACTAATCGATATCATTATAAGCATTAGACATTAGTTTCAAAAGGTTTCAATAGTGTTTGTAATTTTTGCCTACAAGTCCACTTCAAGGCCGCGGAATTGGAATTTCCAGGCTGGACTGTCTGAGTAGGTACCTATGGCATTTTAAATATTGATTATATTCTCTTTGGCATTTTTCCTTTATTTAAATGTAGGGTCAAGTCAGATTAGAAATAATAATAACCTATGTTAATGTCAGCTCGTCGTCTTACAGTATAAATATAAATAACACGTTTTGTGCTTCAGTGCTTAAAGTTATCACAACATCAATGCTTTAAAAGCTAATGTAATTTAATCCTAATTGCTTCAAAATAGAATTGCCATCATTTATTTGAACTTGATAACAAGTAGGTATGGCATGATTTATTTTTTGTGGAAAAGGAGATTTTGAAATTTAATTAAAATAATAATAATATGTTATAGGGGAGATTGCCACCCATCGTACACTTTATTAAATAACGTTTTCGACTTGTGGCTACTATTATATAATTGTTTATTGTACATACCTAATAAACCACTTATACATATTATTTTGAATTGAATATCTTATAATATATTTAGATAAATAAGTATATTATAATATCCGTAAAATAAAATGTGTGCTCTCAAAACATTTGTTATATGTTTTAAAGTGTAAGTTTCGTGTAGCTATTAATATTAATCAATAATTTAAAACGACCTTATTACAACTGAGACTCAGGGAGACCAGCATTTTTTTTATATTTTTATACAAATCTAGAGAAGACAACAAGCAAGGATTTTTGTCAGTGTATCTTTAAATAGTCATGATAGGATGACTGAAATATTCAGAGTTTAAAAATATACTTAATATCATTTTTTTTCGTACATTCGTAAGTAAATAAATATAATTATTTTATATAGGGTCTTTTCGCCGGTTTGCGACCGATTAGCGAGGCCTTCAACTTTAAGATGCGATTTTTTATAAAAAATGAACGATTTATTTAATTTTTTTTTAGTAGAATCGTTGCTAATATAGTTAACTTTATTATGCTCAAAAATATTAAGTGGGAGTATCAGTGGTTATTTTTTTATTTAATTAAATATGAAAAAATAGGTAATTTGCTAGTTTACGACCACTTTTTTTGGTTTACGACCACTTGTTTGCTAGTTTGCGACCACCACCGGATAGAATACTTTACCAAAAAAAATCAACTTTTTATATAAAAATAATAGGAACTTTATTGAATCAGACAATAATCATAAACATAACAGTCTTTACTCGTTCATAATCAGTCTTTTATAGATTAATTACATAAATATATTAACTGTCTACTTAAACAAAAAGGAGTCAAGCCTGTTTGAAATACTATGGCAGTCGACAATTCGAGCGGCCCTTAGTTGGATACAATCCAGAGGGAGAAGCTGGTACTTTGGCGCTCCTGCCCAGAGATGAGAACAGTATTCTATATGAGGCCGAACCTGCGCCTTATAAAGTTGTAGGCGTTGGACCGGACTGAAATACTGCTTTGACCTGTTCAGAAAACTAAGCTTCTTGGAGGCTAACTTGGCCTTGCCCTCCACATGATATCAGAACTGGACCTCGCTCGATATGCTAACGCCAAGTATTCCAATGTTGGAGGAGACAGTTATAGGTATGCTTTCAAAACAAGGACATACGACCATCGGTAACTTTTTAGCGATGAACGCGCAAACTTGTGTCTTAGAGAGGTTGAATTCTGAGATCTTCTCCAATGAAATCTCAATTTGAAAGACAAGTTCGTTTCGACTCTCAATGACGTTTTGCCGAGAGATGTTCGGGCGCCCGGTATATAAGGTATCACCCGTACTGTCATCTGCATAGCAATGAATGCCATTGGTTTGTAACATGTCATTGAAATGCAGTATGAACAGGGTAGGTGATAGAACACAGCCTTGTGGGACACCAGCATCAACAGACAGAGTATCCGAGCATTCACCGTCGACTACGACCCTTATGCTTCTGTCTGCTAAGAAACTCGTGACCCACTTGCATAATTTTTCGGGGAAGCCATAGGAAGGAAGCTCCGAAAGAAGCACTTTGTGCCAAACCCGATCAAGGGCTTTAGCTTTGTCCAAACTTACAGCCAATGCTTCTCCCTTAGACTCGATCGCCTGTGCCCATTAGTTAGATTAGTTAGTTAGAGTTAAGTACGTCAGCAGATCACCAGCCCATCAACCTTTACGGAACCCGTACTGTTTGTCACTTAGCAACTGCTGAACGTCTAAGTATCGAAGGAGCTAGTATATTAACAATGGACTCCATTATCTTCGAGCAGAAAGAGGTTATAGCGATTGGTCTGTAGTTGGAAGGATTTGAGCGATCACCTTTTTTAGGGATCGAGTGCATAAAAGCTGTCTTCCAAAATGCCTGGACTGTACCATAAGAGTAGGAGAGCCGAAAAAACGCATCAAAACCGGTGCGAACTCTGGAGCACACTTTTCAACACAATTCAAGATAATGTGTGTATTTCTCAAACTGAGTTTTTAAATATACTTCTAATCCTTCTTCTCTTTCTTTTCTGTCTCTTTCTTTGTTTCTTTTTTGTAATAGATATCTTTCTTTTCTTTCCTCTATGAGGTTTTTGTTTCTTTTTCTCTGATTCCTATTTTTTGCGTTTTTCTCGTGTTTTACCCTTTCTTTTTCTAATTTAGCCTCCTCCTGTCCTTTATAATGATCTTGCCATTTTTGGCTTGATATAGAGGAAGGAAAAGTAGATCTTGGATGATTTTTTGACTTCCCAGAAGGTCGGGGTTGATATAATTTTTTGGCAAAAACGTTATCCGTCAATGCTTTTGAGGTCGTTGCAGTACTTTAAGCTTTTGTTTTTCCTGGCTGTAGAGCAGTCAGTATAGTAGGGATTTGGATGAGGGTCTTCAAAAGGGCCTAAGTGGTGAGTGAAGCGGATAAGAATGGAGTTATAGGAACCCCACGCCACTGCTGTAGAGTGAGCAAACTTTCTTCAGTTACAGACGTGATTTGTGTTTGGGGAGACGCAGTATTCAGTTTAATGTTTATAGGATGAGGTGTAAGTACAGCAGGAGTGGATAACCTCCACTTCTTTATTACTCCTTCAACTCCTAAATATGGCTCCGCCCCCCTAGTACAAGCTAAGTACATCGTGTCTCCTACCTACCTGCTAACCGTTCTGGGTATTCTGTATTTTCTGCAAATCTCCCTGATACCTTCCTTATCGTCTCTAATTTCTTTTAACACTCGTTCTATATCTTCAGGTCGATATTTGACAGATTTCTTCTTTTGAGACTTAGAGAAAGGCATCTGTAAACCCCGAAAATTAAAAAAAAAAGTAACTCCCGAATCGTCAAGTGAGAGTGAGCAAAGTGAGCTGACGATGATGAATTATAGCTAAAACACTCTCGATCGTGTCAGCTTTAAACAAAAAAACTAGATCAGTATCGGTTCATCCTTTTGGATGCCACGATGCCAGGAGTAGACAGACAAACAGACAAACACGTCAAACTTATAGCCCTCTGTTCTAGTCAGGGGTTAAAAATGGGCACTTTTTTCACTTTCAGATCAGAAATTTCGAGAATTTTTAACGATTATGAGTAAGTGGCCGTCTATCGCCTCACGAATAAAAAATAATTCAGTTCACGGGCGTGTAATCTCCTTACATTTATATGACGGCCGCAAATTAGCAACATTAATTTCTCGATATTAGTTTGCGACCACGTTCATATTTTGAATGGATTAGTTAGTTAAATAAAGTGATATTGATGGTCGTAAACTAAAACCTACGTAATAATCCCAAATTAAAAGCAAAATAAAGTCTCAAACTTTGAACTCTATCAGTTGGGCCATAAAAAAAACGAAAAGTTCCTTTAAACTGTGACGCTAGTTATCCGGCCACCCGGCCGCAAAATAAAACTTTACTGATTTTCATTATTCAGTTTGCGACCACCTAGTTTTTTAAGAATGTAGTGTATTTTTTACATTAAACAATGTAATAATATGTTTAACTAAGCTCCCGTATCATGTTAAAATATTCACCAAGTACATAATGTAATGAAGACTGGGTAATACTTACTTTCAAACGCACCACTGTCCACTATTTTTTCTGTAAAATCCGACGCGTGCGCGGCCTTGCGAAAATTAGTGCAGAACTAGATGCGATTTTTCGATTGATAAGTAAAATTGACCGGTATTTCAAATAAGCATTAGGGTTACTAAAGTCATCCTTGTCTAAATCACATAATATGTTACTAGAAAAAAGAGACAGTATTCTTATTAGCATAATATTTTCGCTGTGTCACCGCCAAATGGTCGCTTACTAACGCAGGGCCGCAAACCGACGCAATTACCCTACCTAATATTATGATGTTATTTGTTTCATATGAAATGTCTTCTTAGTAGATACTAGATAGTACCTAGTAATTGTAGTATTTATTTAAATGATTTAATTTGTTTATTGATAAATCGATCATTGTTATTTTTTACAGTAACAAGTATTTAACTTTATAATAACGAACGTTAAAATATATATCTTTCAGATTGTGTAAGTAGGTCTAACGAGAGAAGATATGTACGAATTTTGTGATCAATTCAATATGGTGCGACAAAAATCATGATAGGTATATGAAAATATATGTATCTATGTTAGATGATTAGTCTTTTATATAAGTATTTGGCATCGATTTGGCATGTATAAAATTTTATAACACTTTGTAAAACAAAATATACGTTGTATTGATTTAACAACTATATTCAATGAGATTTTGACTCATTGCGCTAACATATATAACACATACTACACATACAACTCAATATAGCAACAGCAAGACTATAGGGAAAGAGGATTTGTTAACCTAGCTACGTCTGTCTATTCACAAAGCTACGTAACATGTATAATGTATAATGGTATATATTATAGTATATACTATATAGTATAGATTACGCTTTGTTCGGCTTAATTCACAAATAAATAATGATCACATTAGTAGGTACGATTTCCTACAACGTCACCAAACTAAAATGAACATAATAGTTTTAATAAAAAAATACACTTTCTTATTTTTGTATTCAGTACCTACAATTTTTGGATGATTTCATTTTTTTTTTTCTGAATGAAAGTGCTCTGAGATAAACTTCGTTTTAAAACAAATTTTTAAAGTCCACTGAGACAAGAAACGTTTTAAGTACGCACATTGCGGCAACATTCCAATTATAAATAATTTAAATAATAGTCTACTCTAAAGTATATTACATAATACGGACTGGATAGTTTCTTTGCACAAATTAGTTATTACTTAATTAATTTTCTATTTCAATACGAAATTAAATCATAAGTATTTGAAATCGGGAAAAGTATACAAAAAGCTAGTTTTTTATACTTTATATAATTTTGACGTTGGCTTTAACGAAACATGGCTCAATTCTTCTTACTCGCACGGTTATTTTATGTTATATTAATTAACGATTAGGAGTTAAGATAAAATGTGAAAAAAATGTGCTTGTCATTTAAAATAGTAAACATTATTAGCACTTTGCTTCTTTTTTTTTTAATTAAATAGTTTTAGGACATGTTTCACAATATTATACGTATCAGACAGCTTATTTAAGGCTTTTTTACATGAACCCACTTTGATAATCCCTGAGTTACCCGACACTTATTAGAAGACAGTAAAACCATGCCCTAAATTTATTTATCTTGTTTGTACAAAGGGCGATACTGACAGTCCAGCCTGTAGATCCAATCTATACTTATATAATAAATAAATGTTTGTACGCGCATAACTTCTAAACGACTGCACCAAATTGGATAAATCTTTCTTTTATGTGTTCGTTATAGTCAGGAGAAAGGTTTGCGTAAAAATTAAAAAAATATAGCAAATATAAAAATATATATATATATATATATATGGCAGTACGAAGTTCGCCGGGTCAGCTAGTACGGTAATAATAATTATTATAGCCGTAATTTATAGGGTTAATGGTGTCAATAATTTTTAATTTTTTCCCACTACCTACGTTCTACTCCACGGCGTTGGATCCTCATTGTGGACCGTGAGTATAGACCCTTAACTTTTTTCTAGCCAGCAAAAGAAACATTATTTAATTTGTGCAAAGAATGAATATAGTTAATTCGTTCGGATACTAGGACGGAGTTTGTGCCACGCGGGGGGCCGCTCACGGCGTCGCGGGGTCTTCCTCTTGGTTGTGCTTGGCGAGCGCCAGCAGGATCATCGTCAGCTGCTTCCTGCTGATCTTGCCCTCGCTGCTGTACTCCACGCCCTGGAGGATCGTCTCCTCGAATTCCAGAAGGTCTTGCGCATCGTAATCCTGAAAAAGTGGAAGGAAATTTGAATATGCATGCGTAGCAATCGTTTGTAAATTGTAGCACATTTGCAAGATTAAATTGTTTTTCTGCCTTACGATATTTAATCTGCCCTATGCAAATTTGTGCTGTAGCTAAAAAGTGGCATAAAATTTTAGTATATGAAATATATTTACTTTTTTCACTAATTCCAATAAATCTTTTAGGAAACCGCGGAGTTCTTCATTTTCAATGGAGCCATTGTTGTCCTGAAAAAAGTATAGACACTCGTTATTAGCATTTAAAAAAATGTTTTAGATACATATTTTTAATTTCGACTCGATAAATTGTGTACAGTTAGGGTAAACTAGCTAATGGTTGAAACCTATGGTTAGTATTTATGTGGCAAAAATAGGAACAGGTATATGATTCTATCGTACACTTACTCTATCGTAAAGAGAGAACACCCGCTCGATGTCGTCTTTCGTTAATTTCGTGGCACCCTATGAAATTAAAAACTGTGATTAGCGATTTATTTACTAACATATATGAAGAAAATTGGTACCGAAGTAAATAAAATATGAAAGATTAGCCTAAGGTTGATTCTAGCTGTCATATTACTTGCCTTCCTCCAAAAGTAAATTATAAGTTGTAGTTGTAAATGTAAATGCATGCTGTCTAAACTCTAAAAGTGTAGTTAAATAGGTGTATAAAAATAAAGTAATATTTATTATTTATAATATATATTATAATATAAATATTAGGTAATATTTTAAGTATTGAGGTGTCATTAGTGTCGATAAAATATAACGTTTTTATCACTTGCTTACTAAATTAATAATATATACATTTTAGTAGGTAGACAGATCTAGACAAAATTAAGAGCATTTATTAAAATTTTGCGTCTTTTCACCATGAAATTGATAACTAGCTGTTAGCTATTCTTTACATCGAGCTATTTTGTCTAGATCTATTAAAATTTTACGTTAGTTCAAAATTAAATAATATAAAATAATCCAGATATTTTGTAGATTGTCTAACTCACCTCTATGCCCTCCTAAGAGTGCGAAGAGACAGGCGTGGTATAGAACAGACAGACAGGCAAATAAACTAGGAGTCATGCTTTTCAGTACAAGCACGCGAAATAGTGCGCTTTTCACAGCTATGTGTCAACAACAAGCCTTTTTACACAATATTTAATAAGCCTTGCTTAATTTAGTTGTAAATCCTTAGATATCGATATAAAATAAAAAAGTTCATTGATATTAAGTAAGCCATTAATTTACCCTTAGTAAAAAATACTGATTTTAGTACAAGCTTTTTATAAAATTGTAGTAATTTTTTTTGAAGATTTTATATAATTTTAAGTTAAGTAAATTTTTTTTGGTAAAATTAAATGTATGATATCTGTTTAAAAATGTGTGTATGAATATGTACGTGAGTTGCCGGGTTAAGCAAGCCATTTGATTTGGTGACATAATATTATTATGTTTGATTTCACAAATAATCATGTAAATACAAGCATTATGTGGGTATGTTTGTCAACATTGGAGCTATGGACTATGAAATAAAAGTGTTAAACTGGCCGAAACTAAGGAGATTAAAATTGGAAAAGTTAAAATGTTGAAGGTATTTATACGAATTACATACTTACATTAAAATAGATTATAAAATAAAAAAAACATACATGTATCTGTCGTGCAAAACATAATCGCATCTACAGTGTGCAAATAAAACAATCTACGTTGTAATACTCATTAGTAAATTAAAGTAAAATATGAATTGAAAAGACCAATTTACAAGGCATGTAGGGTGGGTTACAGCCACGAAGACACATAAACGTTCCCTAAGGACCCATGTAGAGGACACAGTGCTCCATTAATAAATAAAAAAACTAAAAAAAAAATTGGATACAAATCCCCGATTATATTTGCCAAACAGTAAGAGAGCTGATGATAATGGCTAAGAACCATCTCGATATCAGATTTGTAAAGAAAGCTGCTTCAAAATTGACCTGTTCCTGTAGGAGTTACAATGCCACAGACCCATCAAACTTCTAACGTCTATACGCGTCGAGGATAAAAACAAAGCCGGCCAAGTGCGAGGCGGACTCACACACAAAGGGTTCCGCACAAGCGTACCGTCGCAACACCGTAGTAGTTACAAGTATAACTCCTCTGGCGTTGCAAGTGACCATGGGCGGCGGTAATCGCTTACCATCGGGCGTTCCGTCTGCTCGTTTTCTGGTTCATTAATTAAAAAAAAGGCAAAATCACATTTTGTTATATGGGAGGCCCACTTAAATAATTATTTCTTTCTACTTTTAGTATTTGTTGTAACAGCGACAATAGAAATACGTCATCGTCGTCAATCAAATTTCAACTTTCTATCTGTCACGGTTCATGAGTCACCTGTGTGCTTAGTGCGAGTTTTTATCACTACTCGACATGAAAAAGTAAACTACAATTTGTATGGTATCGAAACAACGCCCCTAGTGGCAAAAATAGGAAACATAATTAGCGAGTGTGAGTTTTGTGGATTTTAACTAATCGAGCGTCGTCTCACACTCACGTTCGAATGTGGGTGTTTCGGCGCTTTGATTGGTTGTTTCAAAAGTCTTGCTAGTGCCAGTTGCACATTTTGACATTCGAATAGTAAATTTGTGTTAACGACGTCGAAAAGTTGTCACCCCGCGCTCACTTCCAATTTCTCAGTGACTAGGTAGTGAATTTGCGGTGAAAGCATTTATAAAAGAACATTTTAGTAATTAATTTGCTATGGCAGGACGTTTTTTCGCGTGGAGGATGTTTGTGGCTGCTCAATCTCAAGACAACCGCAATTTTAATGCAAAACGCGAAGCAAGAGTTCGTGCATCTTTCGATCGTTTATTGGACATTATTGTTTACCGATTGTCACACTTACTGTTCCATTAATGTTATTATAGTATCAAATTGAGAAAAACTTGTTTTCATTATTTTTAAGTTTAAATACAATTTATTATAAACGAAATGTAAAATTGTGTAAAATGCTTTGCAAATAAAATTCAAAATTTTGGCGACTTATGTCAGTATCACAAACAATAACACTCGATATAACCCGTCACAATCTTGATGACAGCAGCTTCATAACAAAATAATACAGTAAAAATGACATTTAATTTGGACGGTTAATCTCACAGTGAAGTCGTGCTACCAATATAACAAAAATAATAAAGCGTACTCTCGGCGAAGAAACGCGTTCGATTAGTTAGATTGGATAATGACTCGCACTCGTTAGCTTTTAATTTTCGATTCGATTTGCGCTAACTCGATTTACAAGGTAGTAAAGTAATCGAAAAAATTTGTGGGACTCACACTCAGCACACTGTTCACCTGGGACAGACGTCTGTTTGACGACTCGATGGAGTCTTTAGTAATAGGGTCCCGTATTTACCCTTTGGGTCGGTCCCCTAAAACGGCAGACATTTTAGTTAGGGACCGTCCATTAATCACGTGATGTTTTTAACAACTTTTTAGACCCCTCCCCTCCCCCTGGTGATACGTGGTGAAGTTTTATACTACCCCCCCTCCCCCACCTAAGATCACGTGTATTTTTTTCACATAGTAAGCAGGTCATGTTTGAAGAAAAACTTTAACTTAAAAAACAATTTAATCGAATAATTTAAGCAATTAAAAACTATACGAGTCATTTGTCTTGTAAGTATTTAAACAACACTACGAATCTACAACCGATAATAATTTCGGTATGCATAAACTAGATTCGAAAATTAATACACGTGATGTCTCCTTATACCCCCTCCCCCCTTGGTGATACTTGGTGATTTTTTTTCGGACCCCCCCTCCCCCTTTAGGCATCACGTGATTAACGGACGACCCCTTATCAATGACGCATTGTATCATTTACATTTTAATAAGGTACGTTAACATGCGACTCGTGGCGGTACATTCTACTAAGTGCAAGTTTTTTTCACTACTCGCCGTGAAGAACTTAAAGTCCTTTTCATAAAAGAAGTCCCCTAGACGCAGCGCTGAGATCGTGTGACAAAATGTGGCCAGCATTGTTTATGGGTATCAGAATACCTTGATTCTACTGTTCTGCTTCACAAAAGTCCTTTACCTTGAGTATCATTTCTCGGGCCGCACTTACTCCTCAGACATTGTACATAAATTTAACAAATTGAGCTCCACTAATTGCGGGGGGGGGGGGGCTCTTTTGTCAAAAGCACTTTATCTAACTACAATTTATATGGCATCGAAACAACGCCTCTAGTGGCAAATATTGGTAACTAATTCGATGCCATACAAATTGTAGTTAACTTCCTCACGACGAGCAGTGACAAAACTCGCACACAGCACACAGAAATGAGGAAGGAAATGATGCAATTTCTACGACTGACAGAGTGGAGATGAGGTGTCAGATGGCGTGACGTGAGGAAATGGAACGTCCCTCACCTTGAACACTTGGCGGCAGAGGAAGTTCTCCTTCACGGGCAGCAACCTGCAACAAACACGATATTTAAATAAGAATATATTTGGAATGAGAATAATTTTATTTTTAACTTTTCACATGCTTACAATATTGTGTACAATATAAATATGTATAAGCAATGCAATGCAAATTGCAATAAAGACGACACGCTCCATGTAGGTAAGAACTTTAAAGAAAAGCCTTTTTAAAAAATCATGTGCCGGCTCTACAATATCGCCGCGCCGTAAATACGTGGTACAGTAGTTTAGAGCGGTTTTTACAATTTTACGGCGACATATACAAGTCTGGTTAGGACAATGCAGGCTAATCATCTAATTGTCTGACAATAAAGATGATCCATGCGTCGGATGGGCATGTAAAAAGTTGGTCCTGAGTTTGATCTCTCACCAGTCGTGTGACTGAAACCGAAACCTAGTGGGACGGATGACCGTTCATCCCACTAGGTTTCAAGAGTAAAAGGAAGAGAGAGACGTGCTCTTGTGTACTGCGCACACACTTGGGAACTATAAATATAATTCCTGCGTAGCTGGCCTGATTGAATGACTGGCAATGAAACCGGCCACCGGCTATCGCTATAAATTCACGGCTAATTTGTGTCCATAATATTCAACGAGTGGAAACCCCGTGAACGCAATGACATAAATAGATACGTTTATGCCAAATAATAAGGACTAAAAACATAGATATATAATATTAAAAAGAGGACTAAAAATGACTAAAAACGAGGTTGTTTTTGCTATGATTGAAAAACAAAAAATATTTTTCAAATACAACACTGACATACATCAAATAACAATGATATATATAAACGTAGTATTTAAGTTAATGAAATCAATTTTGTATAATTATCTTCATACATTTTCAACTGCTGTGATGTCACTCGTGGTACATTTTTTGTATAGAGCGTTTTTTATGCTCTGCAACGATTCACTTTTGTGATGACTGTATTTCGTCAACGTTTGATCGTAGGTATGCCATTGAAAAGACAATATTTTCTGTCTTATTGTGTACTTTTTGAAAAGCAAATTAAAAAAAACACTGCATGTAATATCATACTCAGCGGTATATCACGGCGATAGTATAAAGCTGAGCTAAATAATTAAATTGTTTGAACTAAACTACATTAGTACACAAGTTATTGAACACTGGCCACAAGTTAAAAAAAACATTTTATCACTTGTAAGGAGTTTGCACTCTAATTAACTAAACTAACCTAAGAGAGTTTTCACATTACGCGATACGATAGCCGAATACGGGACGGAAAACGCTCTTATATGTTCGGTATATAAGAGCGATTTCACATTGATTAGGTCCAAATAGCATATCGTTAATCGTGCCTATCTATCTATATATTTATTTATAAGGAGATGTTCCCACTGACATGACATATAGACGCTCACACAATCGTAACCGCTAATATATAGACGGGTCTGGATAAGTTTTGAGGGTGCAAAAATTCTAAAGTCTTTTATTTTTTGCATATAGTTTCCGGACCTTCTTCTTAGTCTAAAATTTGATTATGTGCCATTTTGGATGGCTGCGTTTGTAGCAATTTAGGTTTTTGTGTCTTTCATGGATATTGGCCCAAAAGTAAATTATAGCTAAAAATTTTACTTTCACGATATTAAGGAAAGAGTAACCGATGCACATATGCAGTTTGAGTCGTATCCAACCAGGGGTTTTCTGATATTCGGCTACTATATAAAACATGGTCCCACCAGGCCCACAACTATTCTAATGTCTGACAAATCTTAAAAAATTGTTCAGAGTGTTAATATCTGAGTCTGTAAGAAAGTTGTGCCACATTCGGCAATTTCGTATAAAGATATTCCATTTTTTTTCCTCAAACTCGCTATTAAAACTACTAATGAAACTTTTAGTTAGTAGAGTTCATATCTATATGATGATTATGGTGTTACAAAACACTTGCTATAAGTTTAATCATGTTTATCCGCGGGATTTTTTATTAGAATGTAAAAAACTTTTATCATGTATCAATGGCGAATACGGGGTGCGGGCCTCTCGCCACGCGGGGAGGGGCCCAAGTTTCATATTAATACGACAAAATGAAATGACAATTTATGTGACAACTTGACAAGTAATAATGTTCTTAATGCGAAATTTATAATTTCAATTTTAAATTTATTTCATGTTTAATGATGCCAAGACGAGACCATAATATTATGACTCGCCAATAAAAAATGTCTTCAGATCTCGTCTAGAACCTTCTGACTCCACTCTACGTTCTCTAACACTATAAAGCTTGAATTTACAAACTCGTAAAGTAGAAAATAGGCTTAAGATAAAAAATATTTTAGTCACTGTTCATAGCTTTTATGTTAGAGAATACAATGTTCTGGCACAACGACGACGCTCGAATATTGCTAGTGTGGGGTGTGCCTTATACAAAAGCTCATGAAGTAATGAAACGCTCAAGCTATGCATTTTGACTCATTAGACGGATCGCGCTAGCTGTTTTTTAGTGGGAAGTGGAAAAATTCTAATGTTGCTGAATTTTTTCTGTACCTATATGTAGTTGATAGAGTAGTCCCTAGGGAGTTAATAATTAAGTTTTGTGCCATGTCTGCCTATTGCCTTTTCAGCAATTCGATTATTTGTGGTTAATTTTTCCGTGGCTGCGTAACGTGAGACTTTAAAAAAATAAAAAGTCAAGGAGTGTTCCCAAAAAGGCAAGCAAAGTTTAAAATTGATGTAATTCAAAGGTCAGTTATACAAAAAACAAAATAACTTAAAGATAAAAAAATCATAGCTTCTAATACTACTAACTGTACCTACGCGGGCGGAGCTGCGGGCACCAGCTAGTTTTAACATAAAACTAACAAGCAATAAAAAAAAAAAAAAAAAAAAAACATTTTATTTCCAGTTTCACAAATTAATGCTTTTTATAATACTAATTAAAAATTATAATAAAATTACAAATTAAATTAAGACTAACGTTAGGTATTATAAATCAATTATTTTATAAGACTAACATTATTATAAATTATTTCATCATTCATTCATATAATCACGCCTCTTTCCCATAGGGGTAGGCAGAGACCGCCTCTTTCCCGTAGGGGTAGGCAGAGACCACTTCTTTCCACTTGCTACGATCCTTACATACTTGTTTCGCTTCGTCCACTTTCATTCATACCATCCATTCCTCCTCTTACATTCAACGTAGCGAAGCGGCTCTCCATGGGCCACTTTTCGCCTCCGCGAGAACGAGACGTGATGGGTGGCGAACCGCATTGCCGCCATTTTGGATAATTAAATTATTTTTATGATTATCCATTGCGTTCCCACGGATTGGTGGAGGGGGTAGGAATAGGGAAAGGGAAGGATAGGTGGTGTGGAAAGAAAGATTGGTAAGTTAGAGTGGGAAATAGGAATGTAGGATATTACCGCCCAGGAGGGCACGGGATAGGACGGTAATAGCTAGGGAGCCGGGGTCGCATACCCGTATACTATACCACAACTACCGGACAGGTAAGTTGGGATGAGTATCCCTGACATTAAATTAATGCTAAACATAGTAAACATATAATATCGAAAAGCAGTACAAGGATCGGTCCACATTCGTACGTAGTGTTCTGATGTTTCACTAGGCTCGACTTGGCGGGGCCCTGCCGTGCCCCTAGATATAAAATTGTCAACGGGATGAATAACAATATAAACAAATATTATTTTGTTGGTTTGTAAAATGTATTTAATTATATAAATTATTACAATCAATTAATAACCTAATAAATAAGTCCTTAACCACGAGTATTAGAAACATGTAATAAGTATAAAATTCAAGCGTTGAAATAATTTATTTATTTTTTATTAAATAATACTATATCTATACTAATATTATAAAGCTGAAGAGTTTGTTTGTTTGTTTGTTTGTTTGAACGCGCTAATCTCAGGAACTACTGGTACGAATTGAAAAATTCTTTTTGTGTTGGATAGTCCACTTATCGAGGAAGGCTTTAGGCTATATAGCATCATGCTAAACTCAATACGAGCGGAGTACCAATCAAGAATGTTACAAAATCGGGGGTCTTTTTTTCCTTTTGAGAGCTTTCGCTACGTACGCTGCGGAAACGGTTAAAGTTTCGCTAAAATGATGTATGGCAGAATTGTTCCCCTTTAAAAGTTCTAAAAAAAAGTCCGCGACAGTATATGTCTATCTTTTAAGGTTGGCTCACTATAACCTTTTTATACTTACCAAATTTGTTCTAAAAGTAAGCATTATTTGTGAAGGTGTTTTCATAAAGATTATATTAATCCTTATCCAAGTAAATACGTTATTCATTACAAGCATTTAATCTAGAAGAAATTTGCCGTTTACATCATTTGATTTCAATGAGTATTTTAGAAGATATCGCAGTAATAAAATAATCATGCGCGCTATAGTAAGGCGCGCGGAGCGGGCGGGCAGTCGTGAGGTGGAAGCGCTTCTTCTACGTAAATGAAGTCGCGGGTAAATTTTAGCGATATCCCAAAGTAACTATTCCACGCGGACGAAGTCGCGGGGAAAAGCTAGTATACAATAAATATGATGTAGCTGAAGAGACTATTCGGTTAAACGACTAATTTCAAGAACTAAAATTAGGTATTTGAAATTGTAATTTTTTTGGTGTTAGATAACCGAAGTTTCATGTGGAAGCCTATCGGATATCAAATTTTATTGTGCATTTATGTATTGTATAAAATCAGGCTACAATTACATTCAGCTTCGTCATTCGTGCTACGCAAACAAAGTTGCGGGCAAAAGCAAGTTAAAATTTTGTAATCGCTGTAAAATGTGAAATATAAAAATTTTGAAATGTAGTCGAATTAATGACATTTTATCACACACATTTACGTATATGTGTAATGTGTATGTTGTAGTGCGAATATTCCACAATACTTCGACCGCATATTATAATAATATTATTTTTGCATTTTAATATTTAAACCCTCAATGAAAAAGGCACAAACTTGGAATATAGATTCTTTATGACTTAATAATATTGAATACGTGAACTTTATTTAACGATTATGTGTTTTTGGAACGCTTTTAGCTTAGGGAAACTAAAAAACTTAATTTCTCGAATCGCAGTCGCTTAATGTGGCACAAAATTTGGAATTAGGCCTATTTTAGTGGTCTTAAACAGAAAATAGTCGTTTATCACACTTTAGAATTTTTGCCGGTACTGTTTTCAAAAAATGACCCTAAGTCATTTTTTACTGGACGAAAACGACGCAAATTAAGTCTCCATACTCTGGAAGCTGTCCCAGTTAAGATACCATTAATATTTTAAACTTTAAATCAATATTGCCACTTTTATAGCCATATAAAAAAATCAACCACAAATAATGGAATTGCTGAAAACGCAGTGGGCAGAAATGGCACAAAACTTAATGATAAGCTCCCCAGGGACTACTTTATCAACACACAAAAATTCAGCGACTTTAGAATTTTTTCCACTTACCACCTCGAATACGCCTAGTAGACGGGTCGCGCTAGGCGTATTCGAGGTGGTAAGTGGAAAAAATTCTAAAGTCGCTGAATTTTTGTGTGTTGATAAAGTAGTCCCTGGGGAGCTTATCATTAAGTTTTGTGCCATTTCTGCCCACTGCGTTTTCAGCAATTCCATTATTTGTGGTTGATTTTTTTATATGGCTATAAAAGTGGCAATATTGATTTAAAGTTTAAAATATTAATGGTATCTTAACTGGGACAGCTTCCAGAGTATGGAGACTTAATTTGCGTCGTTTTCGTCCAGTAAAAAATGACTAAGGGTCATTTTTTGAAAACAGTACCGGCAAAAATTCTAAAGTGTGATAAACGACTATTTTCTGTTTAAGACCACTAAAATAGGCCTAATTCCAAATTTTGTGCCACATTAAGCGACTGCGATTCGAGAAATTAAGTTTTTTAGATTCCCTAAGCTAAAAGCGCTCCAAAAACACATAATCGTTAAATAAAATTCACGTATTCAATATTATTAAGTCATGAAGAATCTATATTCCAAGTTTGTGCTTTTTTCATGGAGGGTTTAAATAATAAAATGCAAAAACAATATTATTATAATATGCGGTCGAAGTATTGTGGAATATTCGCACTACAACATACACATTACACATATACGTAAATGTGTGTGATAAAATGTCATTCATTCGACTACATTTCAAAATTTTTATATTTCGCATTTTACAGCGATTACAAAATTTAAACTTGCTTTTGCCCGCAACTTTGTTTGCGTAGCACGAATGACGAAGCTGAATGTAATTGTCGCCTGATTTTATACAATACATAAATGCACAATAAAATTTGATATAAAAGATGATATCTTCCACATGAAACTTCGGTTATCTAACACCAAAAAAATTACAATTTCAAATACCTAATTTTAGTTCTTGAAATTAGTCGTTTAACCGAATAGTCTCTTCAGCTACATCATATTTATTGTATATATAGTATTATTTAATAAAAAATAAATAAATTATTTCAACGCTTGAATTTTATACGTAGGTTAGGAATACATGTTTCTAATACTCGTGGTTAAGGACTTATTTATTAGGTTATTAATTGATTGTAATAATTTATATGATTAAATACATTTTACAAACCAACAAAATAATATTTGTATATATTGTTATTCATCCCGCTGACAATTTTATATCTAGGGGCACGGCAGAGCCCCGCCAAGTCGAGCCTAGTGAAACATCAGAGCACTACGTACGAATGTGGACCGATCCTTGTACTGCTTTTCGATATATGTTTACTATGTCTAGCATTAATTTATGATAATGTTAGTCTTATAAAATAATTGATTTATAATACCTAACGTTAGTCTTAATTTAATTTGTAATTTTATTATAATTTTTAATTAGTATTATAAAAAACATTAATTTGTGAAACTGGAAATAAAAGGTTTTTTATTTTTGAATTTTTATTTATTTATTATTGCTTGTTAGTTTTATGTTAAAACTAGCTGGTGCCCGCAGCTCCGCCCGCGTAGGTACAGTAAGTAGTATTAGAAGCTATGATTTTTTTATCTTTAAGTTATTTTGTTTTTTGTATAACTGACCTTTGAATTACATCAATTTTAAACTTTGCTTGCCTTTTTGGGAACACTCCTTGACTTTTTATTTTTTTAAAGTCTCACGTTACGCAGCCACGGAAAAATTAACTACAAATAATCGAATTGCTGAAAAGGCAATAGGCAGACATGGCACAAAACTTAATTATTAACTCCCTAGGGACTACTCTATCAACTACATATAGGTACAGAAAAAATTCAATAACATTAGAATTTTTCCACTTCCCACTAAAAAACAGCTAGCGCGATCCGTCTAATGAGTCAAAATGCATAGCTTGAGCGTTTCGTTATTTCATGAGCTTTTGTATAAGGCACACCCCACACTAGCAATATTCAAGCGTCGTCGTTGTGCCAGAACATTGTGTCCTCTAACAGAAAAGCTATGAACAGTGACTAAAATATTTTTTATCTTAAGCCTATTTTCTACTTTACGAGTTTGTAAATTCAAGCTTTATAGAGTTAAAGAACGTAGAGTGGAGTCAGAAGGTTCTAGACGAGATCTGAAGACATTTTTTATTGGCGAGTCATAATATTATGGTCTCGTCTTGGCATCATTAAACATGAAATAAATATAAAATTGAAATTATAAATTTTGCATTTAGAACATTATTACTTGTCAAGTTGTCACATAAATTGTCATTTCATTTTGTCGTATTAATATGAAACTTGGGCCCCTCCCCGCGTGGCGAGAGGCCCGCACCCCGTATTCGCCATTGATACATGATAAAAGTTGGTTTTTTACATTCTAATAAAAAATCCCGCGGATAAACATGATTAAACTTATAGAAAGTGTTTTGTAACACCATAATCATCATATAGATATGAACTCTACTAACTAAAAGTTTCATTAGTAGTTTTTATAGCGAGTTTGAGGAAAAAAAATGGAATATCTTTATAGGAAATTGCCGAATGTGGCACAACTTTCTTACAGACTCAGATATTAACACTCTGAACAGTTTTTTAAGATTTGTCAGACATTAGAATAGTTGTGGGCCTGGTGGGACCATGTTTTATATAGTAGCCGAATACCAGAAAAACCCTGGTTGGATACGACTCAAACTGCATATGCGCATCGGTTACTCTTTCCTTAATATCGTGAAAGTAAAATTTTTAGCTATAATTTACTTTTGGGCCAATATCCATGAAAGACACAAAAACCTAAATTGCTACAAACGCAGCCATCCAAAATGGCACAAAATCAAATTTTAGACTAAGAAGAAGGTCCGGAAACTATATGCAAAAAATAAAAGACTTTAGAATTTTTGCACCCTCAAAACTTATCCAGACCCGTCTATAGCGCGACCCGTCTATATAGTAGAAATGTGAAATTTGGACCAAAGTTTTAATTTTCAATATAGACGCGCTCTAAGAAAGGATTTTGAAAAATTCCACCCTTAAGGGAGTGAAATCGGGGTTGAAAGTTTGCAAGGAAAATCTTTAAATCTGCACCGAATTCCATGAAAATTGGGATTAAATATTTCATTTACATTTCATTAGATACGTGTTTTAGGACTTATTAGAATTTACTCTCTAACTCTAAGGGTGTAAAATAAGAGTTGAAAGTTTGTATGGTAAAGATTTCAAATCTTCACCGATTTCCATGAATATCTGAGCTAATAAATACAAATCATTGTGTTCGTATTTTATAGTTTTTTGAAATTCGTCCCCTAAAGGCTGAAATGGGGATCAAAAGTTCGCATAGTGAAATATCAACAACTGGACGTATTGTTTTGAATGTTGGTACGCGGAAAGAACCATTAAGAAATAGACATACGTTATTAAAAAGGATTTTTCGAAATGTATCCCTGATTGTTGTGCACAAAAGCTAGTAAGTATATTATGTAACATTTTGACAAAGACTGGTATATGTTATTGATTGTACTGTAGGTTCTTGATGGAAATTCATGTTTCACTGTAATAATACACACTACTTCTTGGACTATTTCCACTTTAATAATTATTTTACATTAATTTTAATATATTACACGACCGGTTTCGACAAAGTCATCATCAGGTGTAGGAATTTGTCGAAACCGGTCGTGTAATATATTAAAATAATGTAAAATAATCATTAAAGTGGAAATAGTCCAAGAAGTAGTGTACATGTATTATTACAATGAAAGACTAGTATATTTCAATGTAAGATATTTATAGAAAATACGTACGTTATTAGTAAATACTTATATTATTTATATCTGTCTCTCACACAATCGCGCGCGATATCGGATATCGTTATCGCGTAATGTGCAAGCGATCTCGCCTCTCACCTTCTTCAGCTGTGTAAAAAAAACCGGCCAAGTGCGAGTCGGACCCGTTCACCGAGAGTTCCGTATAAACCTGTAGTGATTTTGTTACAGCTTAAAGGTATTATAGACCTGAGTTTTTGATATGAATTTCAATTTAATACCTCTACGTGTTCATGAGGAAAGTGGTGATAAGTTTAAAATTATTAAAAATATTTTTATTATATGATGTAACTGAAAAGTTACAGTTTTCGTATTTTTTTCCTTTATCTGTGTATAAGACGTGGCTCGGTGCCAAAATGAAAATGATTTTTTTTTATTTCCAAATAAAATTTAACAAGCTATTTTCGGAAAGTCAACAAAAAAGCTACCACCGGTTCAACCCTAACCCGCCGAGAAGAACCGGCGTAAGAAACTCGCAAATTTCAAGATTCTGAGTTCACGGGAAGTACCTACCCTGTAGGTTTTGAGTTAGCGAGTATCGAAAATTTGCGGAAAGCGGCATAAACGGCTGGTTCTTTTGATTGCGTTGGCTTAGAAGTTCGAATTTTTCACAGCTCCAAGGGACCGTAGACCTGAGTTTTTGATATAAATTCCAGCTTGATACCTCTACGCTTTCCTGAGAAGTGATTCTATAAGGGTTCCGTTTTTTCCTTCCGAGGCACGGAACCCTAATAAAGAAGTAGGTATCGACAGTAAATAACTTAATTTTGCTCCAGCGTTCATTTAATGGAACACCTGTTACTCACCGCCGCCGCTCACGACATTTTGTAGGGCAACAGAGGTCGACCAAATAAACTTACACATTTTATGGGCTTTCACTTTTACGGAATTTCATCACAATATAAAAAGGTAACTTAAGCCCTTGTGCTATTTATTGAGCATGCCCGAGTTTATCAGTTGATAAACTGAAAAGCTAGTTAGCTTTGGCCCGCAATTTTCCTCGCGATGAAAATAAAATCTATCTGTAACTCTATATTTTGTCGCGATAAAAGTATGGCCCGCGATTTTTCTCGCGATGAAAGAAATTTAAAATCTATCTGAGCGAAACTCTACATTTTGTCATGATAACAGTATCAAACTAAAGTTTGTACATGTCAAAGTAAAATTGTAAAAACCGTTAGATTGTAATAAAAATAGTGAAATTGTAAAATGTTGATAGACTAATAGTATAGTAATAGTAATTTAATACAATAATTTTCATTAGATTATAAATATATAGTTATAAACCTTTCGACATATTTTTACAATCTCGTTAGTTATTTTACAATCTAACGGTTTTTGCAATTTTACGGTGACATATCTAATTCAAGTCAAAATATCGGCTTTAACGTAAAACTTAACAAACTTCCTCAGTTGAACTACGTGTAGGCCTTGTTAGGTAGAGCAAGATGGTTTGTGTGTACTTATAATAAAGATTGACAGTGCCATTCAAAAACGATGTTGCTCAAGATACCGGAAAAAATTAAAAATACTTCCTTCTATTCCCACGTAAAAACCCATCTGTTCCAATAAACAATTCAAAATAATTTTTCAAGATAACATTTGATTACTACATTTCAATCATAGATATATAATATTAAAAAGAGGTAGATATATTATAAACGCGTAAAAATGAAGACTCGAATTGGCCCGAGTCGGGCCAATTTTGGTAAGTGTGCTCCGCGAGTAATAGCGTGTTTTGTGTTACTATGCGACGTTGACACATTGACACGCGTCCCATGTCAATGTGTGTCGTGGCACAGAAATATTGTCAGTTTTTTATTAGTAGTTATTACGTATCTATGTAATAATTAATCAAAGATTTCAATTAAATCTATACATATAAAATCCTTTGTCCTGAATGACTGACGGATCAACGCACAGCCTAAACCGCTGATCGTAGAGACCTGAAACTTGCAGGGCTTGCTCTTTGTAACGCGTAGGGATCCGATAAGAAGGGATTTTTCGAAATTCGACTCCTAAGGGGGTGAAAAGGGGGAAAACAGTTTGTATGGGGCAACGCGATTCCTTGGTCCAATCTACTTCATATTTTGCACAAAAATTATGTAACAGAATTGATGGAATTCGTGTATCATAGTTTATTGAAATTCATCCCCTAACGGGAATAAAAAGGGAAAGAAAGTTGTTTGGGAACGATTTGCTTTAAAGTTGATAAAAATACTCCTTAGTGCTTTTGATTAAAAGCTCCCACTGACAAGCGATCGATCGATTTAGTCTTTACAATTTAAACATTTACTGGATTCGTAGTTGCAAGTAAATCGGTTTAGATTAAAACTGAATATAGTCTGAGATCCTAGGACCACCTTACTATACTTTTTATATGAAACTCGTATATATACGCGTAAATTTTGTTCCAACTTTTGACCCCCACCGCAAAAACTAGCTGGTAGGTCTTACACTAATCATTTTGTGTAATAGTTTGTCGTTAGCAATTTACTTTCAAATACGAATTAATTTCCAATTTGATCGAAGCAATCGATAGCCCGTGAATGGAGAGCTTTATTTTTATTTTGACATAATATATTGTCATCATGTTGAAAAATAAATCTGACAAGAATGCGAAAGTTAAATTTGATGAAAATCTTACTCTTTGAAAAACTAGGCACAGTTTAGATATTTGTGATTGCTGCATTTAATATATTCCTCCGTGGTCTAGTGGTTAGATCATTGGCTCTCGATTTGGAGGTCGTGGGTTCGATTTCCACATTGGAACAACAAAAATGTTTCCAAGTTTGGTTAGGACAATGCAGGCTGATCACCTGATTGTCTGATAAGAGAGATGATCCATGCGTCGGATGGGCATGTAAAAAAGTCGGACCTGCGCCTGATCTCCCGTCAGTCGTGTCGGTTATCCGTCCCGCTGGATTAAGAGAGTAAAGGAAGAGAGAGTGCTCTTATGTACTGAGCACACACTTGGGCACTATAAAATTACACCTGCGTAACTGGCCTGGTTTCGATGAAACCGGCCACCGTCACCGATATCGGTGTGGGGAGTTATAATTATTTAATATATTCCCAGATACATCTATGTATATTCCAAATATATTCATAATACAAAATATATATAAATATTATTTTAGTAGAATATTTTGAGTGTATAATTAAATTTCTTTCTCTCGTAGTTGTATATGTACCTAATGTTTAATTTACTTGTGCTTGATTTATCATCTATAGATACTTTAATATTATACATCTATGTCTATACTAATATTATAAAGATTTGTATTTTTATATTATTGTGTGTATGTTTGTAATGAATAAACTCAAAAACTACTGTGCCGATTTTAAAAATTCTTTCATAATTAGAAAGCTACATTCACCCTGAGTAACATAGGCTATATTAATTGCTAGAAAAGATTAGGGATCCTTACTAGAACTTTACTAACGTACCCCAAGGTGTAAAAATGCCATAAAACATCTTTCGTCGCATGCGCTCCGGAAACTATTGATGATAGAACAAAAGTATGTTCTACAATATTAAAGAACAGCCATCCATCCATCCATCCTCACAAACTTTCACAGTTATAATATTAGGAGGATGGATGAATGGATATCTGTTACCTTTCACGCAAAAACTACTGAACGTATTTTGATGAAATTTGGTATGGTAGTAGTTTGAGCTCTGGATTAAAACAGGCGACTTTTTATCCCGAAAAATTATAGTGTTCTTGTGGAATACTGTATTTACGCGAGCGAAGCCACAGGCAACAGCTATCTATCTATACCTACTAATATTATAAAGGTGAAGAGTTTGTATGTTTGTTTGTTTGTTTGAACGCGCTAATCTCAGGAACTACTGGTTCGAATTGAAAAAAATATTTTTGTGTTGGAAGACTCCATTTATTGAGAAAGGCTTTACTTTTTTACTGTACTGAAACTTTGCTCCTATTAGTCACAGGCTCACAGCGTGATATTATATAGCCATATATACCTAAAAAAAAAAAATAAGTTACCTAAAAAAATGTATGAAATAATTATTTCTCTTTAAATTATCTAAAAAAATGTCCGCGTCAGTATATAGACATCTTTTAAGATTGACTCACTACACTATAACCTTTTTTATGGTAATCAAATTCGGTCGAAAATAATGCATTATTGCGTCGTCAGTTGACGCGGACGAAGTCGCGGGCAACAGCTAGTATGTTATATCTGGGGGCACGACAGTGCCCCCGCCAAGTCGAGCGCGAAGCAAACACTGCCGTACCATGCTTTACTGGAACCATTTCGCCGCATTTTCAGGCCCCTATTTGAGAACCTCTGGATAAGACCAGAACGCAGAAATTTTCGTCATCCAATAAGCTATAATCACGTACTTAAAATCCAAAATTTCAAGTCTGTAGGTCATTTAGTTCCGAAGTTAAGCGAAAGCAAAGTTTCGCATTTTCGACACTCACTCACTCACTCACTCACTCATGATCATCAAAATAGAACTAGTACTTCCCATAAACTTAGAGAGCTGAAATTTGGTACAGAGTTGGGGTTTAATGGCCACATAAAGGGAAAACTATAAAAACTAGGATAATCGATCTGGGGGCACGGCAGTGCCCCTGCCAAGTCGAGCGCGAAGCAAACACTGCCGTACCATTCTTTACTGGAACCATTTCGCCGCATTTTCAGGCCCCTATTTGAGAACCTCTAGATAAGACCAGAATGTCGATCTGGGGGCACGGCAGTGCCCCCGCCAAGTCGAGCGCGAAGCAAACACTGCCGTACCATTCTTTACTAGAACCATTTTGCCGCATTTTCAGGCCCCTTTAATCTACTGGAACTTTATTCTACTCGAACATTACACAAATTAAATAAACAAATTACACTAAAATCTAGGAAAATAAATTAATATGCCCACGTTTCTACAAAAAGAAGTGAAATCCCACCAAAAACATTCTGTAAAAAATTAGCCAAGTCTCGATGGAGCTGCTTGTTTATCTCTAAAAAGTAATTAAAATCTAGACAAAATCGTGCCAAGTCTAAGGTTCCTTACTGCGGTTTCTTTATTATTATAGTTAATGTTGTGTGACTTGGCCGTTGAAGGGCACACAAGGGTACAAAAGGGGCTCCATGACACCATTGCTCCAATACGTGTGTTGTACAATCAACAACAGCCTAAAATGAGACACTAGCGTCCAATTACCAATACCAGTATGGGCTATTATCTCGCTTAACAAACATAGGTAGTTACAAATGTAAACAAAATTGACTTGTACTCACTAAAGTATAAAGAATGTTCAACGGCCAAGTCACTCAACATTAACTATAATAATAAAGAAATCGCAGTAAGGAACCTTAGACTTGGCACGATTTTGTCTAGATTTCATTACTTTTTAGAGATAAACAAGCAGCTCCATCGAGACTTGGCTAATTTTTTACAGAATGTTTTTGGTGGGATAATCAATACGCTTTATTTCTTTAATTTTTATTTCTAGTTTTAGTAATTACCTATTTAATACTAGCTGAAGCCCGCAACTTCGTTTGCACAGAACTAACGGAACTTAAACAGAAGCGGAACCCTAAAATAAAAGTAGCGTGTGTTAGACCTTATAACATCAACTATCTGCCAGTGAAAGTCCCGCGAAAATCCGTCCAGCCGTTTCATAGATTAACCGCAACAAACAGACAGACAGACGGACAGACAAAAAAAAAAAAAAAGATATTTTGTAGTACCGAACATACTTTCATATGTATTAAGTGAAAAACTGTTAATTTGAAATTACAAACAGACACTTCAATTTTATTTATCTGTATAGATGTATCTAGATTAAGTAGTAGTATGTTTGGAATAAGGTACGATGGTATTGTCATCGTCATCTTCTTGTACAAAAATCTCTTGTAATAATTTAAAAAAATCAAAAAATCTATAAATCTTTCATTATTTAGTTCTTCGTTGAAAGAACTTAAAAATGCTACTTACTTCGCCATTTCAGACAGCTGAAGTCGGCCATCTTTGTTGGAGTCGAACACTTGGAGCTGTGGAGAAACAATTTGTGTTCACAGAGGAAACTTTCTTATTCCATTATTTCGACTTGTTCTGGATTTCTTTATACAGTTAGAAATACTTTTCTCCTTTGGGGACACGAAATAACATGCACCTACGTAATAAATTAGTATCTCTATTGAAGCGAAGTAAAAAAAATATATAGAGCTATATATTTTCTTTACTTCGCTTCACTAGATTTTTTTTATAAATGATTACTTTATTACTTTAATAATTTCTTATTGCCATAAAAAGCATTTCAAATAATTATTACTATAGGTAAATTACTAAAGATTATATCTAAAACTGACCATTGTGTCGGTATATTCTATGAGTTTGTCTTCTGAAACGTCGTTTATTTTCTTCGCTTCTTTCAATAAGTCCCGTAGAAAATTCTGGAAAGTGAATAGAAACGATAATTTACTTTTCAGTGAAGTGAGAATTTGCATACAGATGGCCTTTCACAATTGGTTGAAGAATGCTTTCAGGAAATGGCTCTCAATTAAGGATTTGAAAAATCGAAGTTTAAAAGCTTATTATCACATCCTCGACGTTATTTTCATCTGGCCCTGGATAATAATAAATGACCTAACCAAGAGCGTGTCAAGACACGGCTGATAGTAGGGCTCCGTACATATTAATTTGTTTTTTTTTTATTTGCTCCAAGATTTAAGTATTTCGCTGATAACAAATTACTAACTCTTATAGTTTGGAAATGCCAGGGTGGAGGGAGGCAACTTGTAGACCACTTTGGAGGTCGGTTACTCGAAAATGGTTCACTTTATAAAAAAGTTATGTATCAAACCTCGCCTCAAAGACACACACGAAGGGGTACAGGAAAAGTATAAAATAATTTATGATGCCAAAAATAATCTAATCAATACGATATTTATAGCTACACCAAATTTCATAGATTTATATTCATAATTTCAGTAGTTAGAAGGTCGGCCAGTTAGACAGATGGAAGGACAGATCGAAACTATAAGGGTTTCTTTCTACGGAATCCTAAAAACGAACCTTCAACTCGTCCGCCTCTATGTACCCGCTGCCGTCGGTGTCGTATTCCCTCCAGATCTGAAACCCACTATTGATTACCACCTGTTGCAACACGTCGAGCCTACCACACTTGAAAATAGCAAGTTGGAGATATTCTAAGGCTTTGGAAATTATTGTTACAGACATTAAAGGTTGGGTTATAGCTTTCCGATCTTAGCAATCGCGAGCGCAACGCGAGACCGTGGCCGCGAGTCGCGACCAGCAAACCAGCCAATAAGAGAGTAAATTCTGCTAAATAAAACCTGCATTTATGCAATTACAATCAAGTCCCGACACGCTAAAACTGTCAATCGGTATTCTCGTAAGCGTTAAACCAACATGAAACGCGCTTTGATTGGTCGAAATTTCACAAAATCAGCTTATGATAATATGTCGTTTCACTTATAATACAATCGAAGTAAAATGAAAGTCTACTTTAAATACGAGAATTGAGGTTCTGGTTTTCTGGAAACGTCGCGAAGATTGTTTAGTGCTCCATATAAATTCATAATAAGCAGTGGCCTCGCGACCCTAGTTCGGTCTCGGGTCGCGCTCTCGCGTCGTACGTCGCGTGCTTCGAAAGGCTACCTTAAGGGCTAGATTGGTATAACAGAAGTAAAAGTTAAAGGCTGCGCATTAGAAAAAAGTCATTTTCTTTTTCCGTGTAAAGTATCAGTAACAAAACTTGATATGTTATTTGTCATTTATCTATCAAAAGATTGTGAAATATATTGGTACATTTTAAATAATGATCACGCTAAAATGACTTAACGAATTTTGATCAAATTTGGTATAGTAGTAGTTTAGGCTCTGGATTACTACACATAGTCTACTTTTAATCCCAAAAAAGTGTTCCTTTGTGATACTGTAATAACGTTGGCGGAGCCGCGGGCAAAAGCTAGTTATTCGATAATAATAATCTATGTAGCCTCAAATATAATATGTGATGTCACCATATTCGCGTATTGATTGATGTTGATAAATAATTTACTACCGAAAATAGCCATAATCGTACCAATTTCAATATCAAGGAAGGATAAGTATCTATTAATAGCGTATGTAATATAAAAATGTGCCTCTCAAGTCTGAGGGTCGATCTGACTCCGCGCCCCGGGCGAGGACTCTCAAGAAAAATTATTACGACGATAAAAGCTGGAGAGAATCGACTTTTAAGATGCACGATCGGATAAAGATTAGTTTAATAGCACGATCCCCTGATTTACATAAAGTTTCTACTTAGCATAAAGTCTACTTACCGTTATTATTGTAAAAAAATATAAAAGTGATCCCACACTAACGGGATTATCTGTCTTGGATCCATCCACGTTTAAAAAAATTACAACCTTTTACATCATTACTTTGACCCTAGAACATTCTACGAAAGACTAGGCGGTATGGTTGAAAGACTATAGGTTGCCCCATGGACGAAAAAAAAAATTGACCCTAGAACAACAATTTAATGGCCTAGTCTTCTTATTATATTAGGTAAAAACAACTTATTTTCTGTAATCCGTGGTAATATAGCCTTTGAAAATAATAAAGGTTAAGCTAGAAGTATATTTTATACGATATCTTTATAATTTATAGCCTCATAACATTCACAAAATTAATGTGTCTTTCTATTGGCAAAACAATGTTGAATGGTCAGTGTTCAGTAGATCCAGAGATTATCCCCTACAAGGTCACAAACTTAGAATTGACTTCAATAAAATATTAAAATAGATATACTCGTACAACATTATCACTCACTTTCATAAACTCCACGCTGGACTCCAAAGGGTTATCGAACCTGAAGAGGAGGAGGAAATTCTCCTCCATTGGCAAAAGTTGAGCTAGCTGTAAAAAATGAGTTTTAAGAATTCTAAATCCATTCTAAGTTAGCCCTTGCAAGAATTTATTAATCTAAAGAGTACTAAAACTTTCTATATGTCATCAGTCGCTATTTTAAACGAATTTGTATATAAAATATATTTTAACCGTAGATACCTAAGTATAAGTAATTAAGTACCTACCTAATAAAAGTTTAACACCGTATTTTAAAGGAGTAGTTTACGTCCTGTTGTTGATAGTCCAGTAAAATGTCTTAAGTTTTCTAAACAAACAATTTAAACTGCACCGGGTAACAGTCCGCTTATCTAAGTTAGCACATAATGCAGGCTGGAGCTTAGACTTAGAGGATTTGTCTTGAAATAACTGTGTTTATCTAAAGTGCTCTGTGCACTTAAATAATGTTGGTAGGCAAACAATTTTACTATCCTTTTTAATAAACTATACATTAGTTTTTTACCGAATGACACATATCGACTAATCTTTAGCGATTGACAGAGGAGTTAGAGAGGTTTCATTATACTCGTTTAAAGGAGAGTTATACCTCTCGTATGTCAATTTTCCCGTCCTGGTTGTCGTCGTAGGCCTCCATGAAGCAGGCTTTCAGTTCCACCAGCATCTCATCAGACACGGCCTGCAAAAATTACTTTTTTGAAATATCTATTTGTTATATTAATAATATGAATAATAATGACTATCATTTTAGTGTAAAAAAATATAAAAATGTATGTGAAGTTTTATAATTACAAGTAATTCAAACTTACAAAAATGGATTTTTTTTACATAATTAGTTTGCTAATATGAAATACAAAAACAGATATTAGCAAATATGTTCCTGCCATCTGTTTCTTTCATACAACAGCAGAAACGCGTGATGTCAGATACTTATATATGGAGCGTTTTCACGAGACTTGCGAAATTCTGTATTACATATCGCTATACCTACCTATCTTTGAAAATATTGATTTTAAACATATTGTTTCTTCTGAGAAGTTAAGCGTCTTACTGTCCAGCCGGCAGATCCAGCACCGGTTATAATCGCAGTAATTACTGTCAATAGGTACTCAATAGTATCAAACATTTTTATAATTTTTGCATTAAGTTCGCGGATATAGGTTAGCAGGCTGGATGGTGAGTATGACGCTTTA
Organism: Glaucopsyche alexis; assembly: GCA_905404095.1. Taxonomy (NCBI): domain Eukaryota; kingdom Metazoa; phylum Arthropoda; class Insecta; order Lepidoptera; family Lycaenidae; genus Glaucopsyche; species Glaucopsyche alexis. Next base: position 30,444,267 of record FR990043.1, on the reverse strand, counting down.
CTCATATTTAAGAGCATCATTCGTTTATGCAATAAAAATTAGTCAACTAGCCTATTACCTACTGTCTAACAGAAAGAAAACATACTTTATTTACATTTTTACTACATTGAAGCACAATAGTCTTTGTGATTTCAAAGCGAGTGTCGGCCAAAGTTTTATTCAACGAATATATTTCACGAAATAAAGCATTGCTCTAAACATCGCAGTCGCAGTTGACAGATTAAAAATATGTTTTTAAAACATCCGGTCTGCACGGCTGTTCCTGTCGCGATGCAGATAACATTTGAATATAGAATGCAATTTTAAAAAGTTTTTCTGTCCGCGTTGCTGAAAAGTTGGAATTTTACCTCCAAAACGCTTTTAAAACTTTTACTGTTAGCTGTAAGTATGTTATGGCATCGTTACTAAGCTGAAATAACTAATTTCATACCTGCAGGGACATTTTGCATGTTTACAACATTTTGCGCTATAGTATAGGTACGCCACTGGAACAATCTAATATCAAGAGTAGAGATAAAACGGGGTGGGATAAAGTTTTAAAATGTAACAAATGTAGCAAAAATCTCTAATTTGAAACATTATTTTATTCAATTTAAAGTTTTAACAATATTTGATGCTGACAGTAGCTGCATAGAAAGTGTCCACACTTAAAACTTTTTGGATTATTTGGAGCAGTCGAAGCGGTAGTTTAATCCAGTCCGCTTATAATTGACAAAATCTTCTGAAATCTAGATGGATGACGTTACCTTTTTTTTGTATATTTTAGATTTTTTTGTCAAATGTATGACATAGTTTTGAAGTCAATCTGTGTTTTGTGTTCGTCAACAAAGCTGTGTTCCGCGGAAAAAACCCGCTTGTTAGCGCTTGCTAGCGCTAAATAATAAAAAACAGATTATCGGCCAGGACACGTTTGCTAATTTCAATATTGCTAACATAATCCGTCATTTTGCGTATTTAACGGCAGCGGTCACCATTTTGGTTACGTTTTTCTTTAGCGCTATTTTTCGCGGAACACAGCCATTGGGTATCCGCAGGTTAAGAGTGCCCTAGTCAACGGCTCGAATTCAGTGCTGCGCGAGGGGAAAATGCTTGTTACACCCAATATTGGGGAAAAAAGGATATACCCATAAAATAGTAATCTATACTTATAAGAGAAGCTGTACACATTTATGCAGCTGTGTAAAGTATTTTAGAAAAGGCGTCTTCAAATTAGGCAAATCGACACTCAGCTGTTGGTGTTTTATGAAAAAACTATATAATATTTTTGTCTGAAGTAAAATTATCTCAATTGCTGAATAATCAAACCGTGTTGGTATGTGCTTGCTTTTTTATTATCATTCTTTGTTTAATTTTTATTTACGTTCAAAGTTGCGCTAAAAATGCGACGTTTGGAGGCTATTATCTTCTACACGAATTTGAATTTCAGATATATAAGCAAATACCGACCTAGATAAGTGTCATAAAAATCGATATTACGCTAGAATTTGGGTCTACAATGTTTGACTTTGAAGTAAATCTTGTACTTTGAAGTAAGTTTGTATGGAGAAAAAATCGACTAGCGCAGCCTTAAGTAGCTGAAACTAACAAAGCTACAAAATGCCATCCAGAGTTCTCAATATTCATGTATTTCCTGACGTTTGGCAGGAAATCGAAGTAAATCGACGGTTTATCTTAATCCGGGTGTCGTATAAAAGTCGCGTGCAGAGCGATTTGTCGGCGCGCGCCTATCGCCGCGCTGGCAGGTAGCCAGTTGGTGGCCTACTGCAAGTGTTATGTAATATAGGTACAAAATATATGAAAATGTTGTAGCATGGTAGGGGGCCATCCACATATTACGTCACGCAAAATTTCGACTTTTTGAACCCCTACCCCCCCATGTCACGCTTTTTAGTATCCCTTTACCTGTATTTAACATGTACTGTCACACTTTGTATGACCCCCCCCCCCCCTCCCCCATCAGGTGTGACGTAATATGTGGATGGATCCTAGGTATCCTTTAAAGCGTAAAAAAGTTACATAGTAGGGAGATGTGAAACATTGAAACTATCTTGTACTAGATGTTGCCCGCGACTTCGTGCGCGCAAGAGTTAATTTTCGAGAAACCGTACATTTTTCCGCGATAAAAAGTAGCCTATGTACCCCGTGGTCTACTCTACATCTGTGCCCAATTTCATCAAAATCGGTTTAGTGGTTTCGGAGCCTATTCGATGCAAACAAACAATCAAACTTTTCCTTTTTATTTTATTAAGTAATAGACTAGTTAATAGTCATGGTGTGGCGAGTTTAGCGATATCGTTAATCCAAACCAACAGTAGCTCAAGCAGGAACGATAGACAACAAAGTGTTCGTAACGTTATCAAGTTAAAATTGTATGGGTGCTGTCATGAATTTCATACAATTTTTATTTGAAATCGTTACGAATGCTTTCTTCATTCACGTCAATTGTTGCCTGTTCAATTGTGCTACTGATGGTTACTGGTGTGTTATATTTTATAGCTAGATATTTTACTTAAAAAGTTAACATATATGAAACCTTCAAGAAGGGAAGGGAGCGTATTCCCTCCTAAAAGGCCGGCAACGCACTTGCAACTTCTTTGATGTTGCGGGTGTCCATGGGCGACGGTAATCGCTTTCCATCAAGTGATCCGTTTGCTCGTTTGCCCCCTAGTTTTATAAAAAAAAATTTGAATCAGTTTACTAGGTACGGTTATTATAAAAGTAACTTTCTCTACTTAAAAATAGCTCAAAATAACAAGACAAATACTTAAAAGTTTACAACAAAACGTTCAAAGTAAAGTGGAATTTAATTATTTCTTGATAAGGTGTTAAACGGTTACAAGAACATGACTAATTATTGTAGTTTTGAATACAGAAAACTGAATAAATACTTAATATCGCGGACAGTAAGTGTTAGGGGTAGGCCTACCCCTACGGGAAAGAGGCGTGATTAAATGTATGTACCTATAAGTTTTATTGGTTTTATAAAATGTGAAAGTTATAAATAGTTTGTTCATTGGTTAACATAGGTATATTTTAGTTTGTGAACAAAATTTTTGACCAATCATCGATTATGAAATTCGTAAATTAAGCCTTATTAGCTAGGGTCTGATGAATAAACTTAACTATTACAAAATTTGTTTTTGGGACAAATGTTAGTGAAGTACGAGTACCTATATATTATGTCACCGTAAAATTGTAAAAACCGTTAGATTGTCATATTACTAAAAATGTCGACGTTTAAAAAGGTCGATAGATTGCCAAATACAATTTCTTCGTACAATTTTACACGTTATTTTTCGTTAAATTGTAATATGTAGGTACTCGAACGGCACGTGCCCCGCGCCGCCATATTTGTTTGCTTTTTCATAATAATAATTATATCGAAAAATAATGCGTACATTTTACAAGGAGAAATTTTTATTTGACAATCTGTCGACATATTATAATATCTCTAGTAATATTACAATCTAACGGTTTTTTACAATTTCACGGTGATATATATACGGCCGATAATGCTCAACGCACTTACAATAGTTCCGACACGTTTACAGCGTGTAAATGAAAAGTAAAAGCCATCAATCACACGAATTAATAGCTGGAATCCAATAAAGTGCCTGAGCTGGCAGCAAGCCAAGTGGACGCTGCGAAAATTCTGATAGTTGTTACGGAATACAGGGTAATCGGTTATGTCCGTGGTCGGTTATGTCCCTACTCCCAGCAGGCTTAGCATGGCGATCCATAGAAATTCATTGAATGAAGAAATATTCTATCAAAAACAGTTCGTTGCAAAATAATTCTTAATCCATGATAACAAGGTCGTCAATAGAAGTCAACATTTCTAAACAGCCATATTTTTAAAATGGTTGCCGGGAAATCATCTGTCAAAAACGAACAAAGATTCAAATAAATGACTCAACTTAAAGAAAAACTTGTCTAGGACCGCCGCTTTTCCATTTGGTTTTTTTTTTCTTTTTATTCACCTCAACAAAATATTTTTAATTTAATTACGAATTGATAGATTTGTTGTTTTAGCCTGGTGACGTTAACTGCAGGACAAAGCCTTCTGCCATAGATTTCCAGTGCGGTCTGTATGACTGTATCCGTGTAGGTACATATGTACTCCCTGCGACTTTTCTTAGTTTAAGAACTAATACTCTAAATCTAAATGATTACCTATATTAGAATAATAATAATAAGGTAGTAAAATGTAAAAGAGTACAAATAAAATTTATAATTATTAAAATACCAATAAGTTATAACTTATATTTAGAGGTAAAAAACAAATTATTTGTCATTAATGAAAATTACTCATTATTATTATAGTATTAGGATTTAATAAAAAATTGCATAGGAGGCGCGCCGGCTCGATTGGATAAAAACAACGGCCTCGCATAAAACTGACGTGAAATAACTCTTTGAGGTTACCGGAGGACTAAAGACACTTGTAACGGCGACTTTCTGTTGAATATTGTCTTTAAAAACTTACTTGCTAATTTAACAATATCTATTTATTAAATGAATATAAGATGCGACTGATGTTGATAGCATTGTCTGTTATTTTAGTTTAGTGTAACGCAAACAAGACGCGAGTGCGGTTTATTTATTCGAGATATTGCAAGGTTTCGTTTATACAATGCAGATTTATCTCCAGCTGGGTATACATTTACCTATAACTATTTGTTTATTAAAAATATTCCCAGGATATGTAGGTACTTATCTATACCTACTAATATAATAAAGAGGAAACATATTTTGTTTGATCGAATGTTTTTTTTTTGTATTGAATAAGCTCCGAAACTACTGAGCCGATTTAAATGAAATTTGGCACAGGTACAGAGTAGACCACCGGGAAGGACTTTTCATTGCGGTAAAATGTAGGGATTCCGCAAGATTAATTTTTGTGCGCAGGATGTCGCGGGCAACAGCTAGTTAATATTATAAAGAGGAAAGATTTGTTTGTTTACATTGAATAGGCTCCGAAACCACTGGACCGATTTTGATGAATTTTGACATAGATATAGACACGATATAGAGTAGACCACCGGGTAGGACATAGGCTACTTTTCATTGCGGCAAAGTATTCAGAGCCTGCTAGATTTCCTTTTGCACGCACGAAGTTGTGGGCACCTTCTCTAGTTTTTTATAATACGTCATAGTTTGCAGAGTGCAGTCTCAACTACATTATAAATCCTGAAGTTGGTAACTTAGTTATATTTTTTTTCACGTTCACAGTTTATTGGTAAGTAGGTAAGTAACGTTCATAAGTTCTAAAATTTTTAATGAACTAATTTTATAAACCGACACATTACCTATAGGTATTATAACACCTATCTAAGTTTATAAACAGAAGATATCTAAATTGCTGGAAAAGGCTGACTGATAAAAATAAACGGATTAAAAGACAATAAATAAGATAAGAAAAAAAGTTAACCGTTTGCTTAGTCATGTGATAAATAATACCTAATCAATTAATTGATGACATCGTTTGTTACATATCTCATATCAAATGAAGCAGCCTGCATTGCAAAATTATTTTCTACTAAAGTTGCCTGCAACGCCATTTGGTTTTCGTCGGATATCTTCGTCATAACACAAGGCTATTTTTTAATTTTTAATTTTATTTATTAACGTAAACAAAATACTATCATGTTATACAAATAACAGTGTTATAATCTCGAGATAGGTTTGTATGAATACGGCTTCGTGGGATATTGCGGTAAACATAGTATTAGTGTAGTGCGACTCAAATGAGAATAGGATCGAGTCGACGCCATATTGTTTCGAATTTAGACTGTAATGATAGTTAAATTTATGTTTAGATAATTGATTACTATTTAACGTTTTTATTTAAATTCGATGGAAGACTATTAATATTTATATGCACATAAGTTTTTCTGAAAATCGCAATTTTCAAGTGATATTTGACAGAAAAAGGTCATTGACGTTCCTATTCTCATTTAAAACGCTGTATACCGATAGCTTGTTTGTATTGCTACAATCATAACAAAACTATTAGTTACACTTGAATAACATAAATCATATCTTCTCACGCCTTCTTTCACATTATTAATCACATATTTTTTATTATAAGGACAAATTTTTCATTGCAAATGACTATTGAGTAAGCACCCACCAGTCCCAATATACTGAAATGTCATTTATGTTTGGATGATACTGTTCGCGCACACAGAAATCTTTTATCTGCTATTTGTTTGCATAAGTGATAGACGTTTAGATAGATTATAATTATATTTACCTATTTTACACACAATTTCTGACAAAGAAAGACAGACTTTTGTTTAATCTAGCAAGAAATTAAAAGAAGCGGTGTTGGCGACTGGCTGAATAGATTTAAGTTTTTATATAGTTAATTATCTTTATTATTTTAAATATGAATTTATTTTCTTCTCATTTTTTGATAAAATCGTTTTGTGGATCCTCGCAAAACACCGCTGCAGATCTTTGATTTCGTTGTTTATTATTTGGTGTAGGTAGTAGGTATAGTTTTATCACTTAGCTTCATATCACACAGCGCGACATGATTTTTGTGAACAAATAATAAAAAATAATAATTTAGCAAATGTAATATACATATTATGTAAAAGAAATACTGAATGCTGATTAGTTATTTAAAGAAACAGACGGGGTTCATGCACTTATTTCCAATTTAGTTCAATAAATTAGATAAAACCGACAGACAAACAGATTTCGATTATCATAACGTTATTAATAATTAAAAGTGATAGAACTGATAGTAAGGAATTGTTCAAATAACACGATGAGTCAAATTTCCTAAGAATCTTGTTCAAGTGATAAGCGTTATCACGATAAGGTGTCGCGTATGGTCCAGATACTCTTATAAATATAGTCAGTCACGGGACTGTAATAATTGTGTTTGTTTAAACTTAATAGAAATTAAATTATAAAGGTAAGTCACTTACTAACGGGTTCTAAAATAATCGGACTGAATATATTATTTAAACTGTTTCATGGTGTACATGGTTAATAATAATAATAACTCCTCACCGATTTTCGGTGACGGTGGCCGGTTTAATTGAAACCAGACCAGGAGTAATTTTATAGTACCCAATTGTGTGTGTGAGCACTCTCTCTTGCTTTACTCTCATAATCCAGTGGGACGGATAACCGACACGATTGACGAGAGATCAGGCGCAGGACCGACTTTTTACACGCCCATCAGACGCATGGATCATCTTCTTGTCAAACAATCAGGCCTGCATTGTCCTAACCAAGCTTGGAAACAACATTTTGTGTTGTTCCAATGCCAGTCGAGAGCCAATGCTCTAACCACCAGACCACGGAGGCTGTTAATAAGCATCTCACAGCGACACATTATAATATATTACGGATTAATTATTAGTATGAAAATTATCATATTGCCAAAACGCACATATATATCTTTCATAAAATCCGAACTGAGAATTGAGATGTTCATACCACAAAATATTTAATTGGTGAAGTTCAACTCTACATAATTTCTATTATCTACCAAACATTTTGTAACGATTTGACCAAATCAAGACATAAGTAATCCAAAGTTGACCATAAAAAAATTCCGTCTTTTTACCCAACTTCGCCAACAGGGGTTATGTTGTCGAGTGTATGTATGTAACTATGTATATTTCTATGGCACGCTCTAGAGCCTAATCGGCTTGTCGAATTTGAAATTGAGAGATATAATTAGATTCGTCAGAAGTGTGAGTGACACTGGGTACAGCTACCTAAGAACATTTTGATGTTGATTGAAACACAGTCGGGTTTTTGGTTTTTTTAAGTTTCAATAACCTATCTACCTGTACTGTTTGTTAAAAACGTCGTCATTCAATCATTTGCCGGTTTCTTGCGATACAAAAACGTTTTTAACAAATAGTTATTGGTAGATAGGTTAATGAAACGGGTCATTAATCGACAATAATTATTGTCCTATTTTTACTTATCAAAAGGTATTTATTTCTAAAATTTCAGATGAAATTCATCGTAACCCTGCTGTTGCTGAGCGCGGCGGTGGTCAGCTTCGCCGCCGTCGCCAAGGCCCCCGCCGCCCGCGCCAACCTGAGCGTGGGCAGCATCGGACCCCGGGACAGGCTGTTGCATAGGTAAATACTAGATATTGCCCGCGGCTCCGCCTTTTTCGGGATAAAAAGTAGCCTATGTTTTAATCCAGAGCCTAAACTACTACCATACCGAATTTCATCGAAATCCGTTCAGTCGTTTTTACGTGAAAGAGTAACAAACATCCATCCCATACATCCATCCATCCATCCATCCATCCTCACAAACTTTCATATATTATGTATAATACTAGATGTTGCACGCGACTTCGTGCGCGCAAAAGAAAATCCCAGGTAACCGTACATTTTGCCGCGATAAAAAGTAGCCTATGTCCTTCCCCATTGTTCAATCTATATCTGTACCAAATTACATCAAAATCGATCTAGTAGTTTCGGAACCTATTCAATGCAAACAAACAAACAAACAAACTTTTCCTCTTTATTATATTAGTATAGATTAGTAGGAGTAGGATAAACGAGTAGGTTGAAAATCATTGATGATGGTAAGTAAATACTGCCCATGGACATCAGCGATATTAGTGGTGCAAACGTACACGTTCGTCTTCTTCTTGGTCGTTATCTTCTTTACTGAAGATCTGGGAAAGTTCTACTTTACTTTGGTTATTTTAAATCATTCCATTTCGTTCGGTCCTCTGCTTTCCTGAGGGCAGTTGTTTTTGGCAGTCCAGTGAGCGCCGTAATTTGGTAACACCAGCGGGCAGGTGATCGGCCTCTGGGTCGTTTACCTTTAACTTTTACCCATCACTCTTAATTTTTTTAATGTTTTATGGTTTTCGGCGAGTGATGTGACCAAAATAGGAGGGAATTTTCTATATGTTATTGATTGTACTGTAGGTTCTTGGTGGAAATTCATGTTTCACAGTAATTTCGACAAAGTTATCATCAGGTGTCTTTGTCGAAACCGGTAGTGTAATATATTAAAATTATTGTAAAATACTTATTAAAGTGGAAATAGTGCAAGAAGTATTGTGTATTATAACTGTGGAATTTTCTATAACTGCCGAAATGTTAGGACATCCACAGTCTATTACGAGTACAATATGTGCGTAGTTAGCCATTTAAAAGGAATTCGAGGAATTTGCGATTTTCTTGATGGTTGGAATCAAGGTTTTGCTTGATGGTTTTAGTTCGAACATACCAAAAAGTAACGAGGAAAATGGTCATGCATATTTTTAATTTTTTATTGCCTTAATATTCAATTATCATAATTCATTAAAAACCAATTGACTTTTTCGGCCCGATATTTTAGTCCCATGCTTAAGAAATAAATTGTTTTCTTAAATATTTTTTTGGCATTTCAATTTCAGAGTTAAGCAAATGTCTTTAGTCCAACTTAGGAAGCGAATGACCCGGGCAATGTGCAATTATGTAAATTGTAGCAATTTTCGTTTTCTCTGGTTATTCCATTTTAATATTGGAACGTTTAGCCCCATTCTTCTCGATTGCTTGATTTTTGCATGTTTTACTTTACAATAATTTCTTTATTCAACTGCTAAAATTATTGATTGTTGAAAGTTGCTTATTGTTGAAAGCATAGATATATAATATTAAAAAGAGGGTTGAAAGTACCTAATAAATAATAATATATGATTACTTATTAATTATCAAAGTTGCTTTTGTATTGTGTAATTCTTCACGTTTCTTATATAAACGTTTTAAGTTATGCCTAGTATTAATATAAAATTTAGGATAAAATTGTAAAACCAATTTGCTAAATGGATTTGACAATCTTCGTTTTTCTTTAGAAAGTGACAGACGATGTGATGATAAAACCGGCCAAGTGCGAGTCGGGCTCGCGCACGAAGGGTTCCGTACCATTTTCTATAAAAACGGCAAAAAATATATTTTATTCTGTTTTTTAGTATTTGTGGCAACAGAAATACGTCATCTGTGAAAATTTTAACTGTCTAACTATCACGATTCATGAGATTCAGCTTGGTGACAGACGGATGGACAGCGGAGTCTTAGCAATAGCCTTAGCAATGTTCGAAAACCATTGACATCGTGGTCGTACTGTAAAGCACGCGGAACAGCCAAACAAGATTCAAGAGTATATTATATTATCTTGACAAAAACATATTAGGTGTATTTAATATATTGTACCTACTAGCCGCGGCTCCGCCCGCGTAAAAATACTATCGAGTATCCCGAGGGAATATACTTTTTCGGGATATAACATTTTTAAATTTCGGGATAATCCACAGCCTAAAATACTACCATACCAAATTTCGTCAAAATCCGTTCAGTAGTTTTTGCGTGAAAGAGTAACAAACATCCATCCATCCATCCGTACATTCTCACTAACTTTCACATTTATAATATTAGTAGGATCGAAAGGATAGTATATTGTAGATAATAAAATTGCTGTACTGTTATTAGCAATAAAGTAATTTTATAAATCATTGTCTAATGACGATAAAATTCTAACAAAAATCAGAGTAATTTGGATCAAAAACTCTATCACAAAGGGTTCTTAATTTTATTGGAAATAAACATTTAACGTCAGGAATCGCAGGAGCGCGATAAGGTTCGATAACAAAGCCGGTTCGCGATCAATTTCAGTGAAATGGGGGCTTTAGGAGAATGAAATGGGACCTTTAGGGGCAAATATACCGGGGTTAAGCTTACGACCCCAATAAAACTTATTTTAGCACTGACGGAGTTATTTGTTATTAGCTTACCTTAGTATAAGTTGTTAAATTTTATGGAATAAACCTTTTATTCCATATATTTAACTACTTAAAATTACGAAGTCTATAAAATTTCCTTTGGATGACAATTACTAAAAGAATGGTGATAAGAAGCAAGTGTTTAACGGTTAAGTTTTACTGACAAATTTCAAAACCAACCAAATCTGGATAAAATTCTGAAAAATACACTTTTTGTCTGAAATGGCTATGACATCGGAAACAATACGAAGGAAAATGCAATCGCAAAATCATTCACTTCAAACTTCTACATACCATACCGTCATTCCATAAACTACAAAATCATAATTGAAATTTCCAGAGGCTACCTCTATCGCCAAGGCATGCCCAATTCCATCCAGTACCAGGACTACATGTACCGTGGTAACGCTACCAATAGAATCTCAGGTGTACGCGCCATCGAAGTGGGGGCAACACAATACGCCACCCCATGGATTATCCAGGGTGGGGTTGGGTTCAACTACGCTACCATCAGGGTCCAGTCTGCCAGGGGCTGGGGATACTACTACAATATAGAGATTTACGGACGGTAAAGAAATAGAGAGTATTTTAAGAATTGGGAAAAACAAATGGCTGGATTGCATTTATTTGTGCACTTTTTTTTTGTATTTTGTTAATTATTTTGTACCTTCAATAAAAATATTTGTTTTCTAAACGAGATTTTATTAACCTTGCCTGAAATCGTAGAATATACAAATAAAAGAGCATTGTATTTTAAAAAGTAGCAAAGTGATTACGAGATAACAGATGACTGAATCTGAACAAGGATCGCTTTCTCCCCACACACAAGATACCCTTTGTCACTGATTATGATATGACGAGTATGAATTAGGCCGCTGCCAAAGAATATATTATATTTTACTGTCTGTGTATCTGTCTCTGGCGTCGTAGCTCCCAAACGGATGAACCGGTAAATTGAAATATGTTGTCGTCTTCGCCCTCGCACCCGCGAGATTTGACAACTCTACACGATTTTCAGTTCTATTGCATTTACGCAGAGTTCTATTTAGAATAACGCTTTTTCTGTTACAACCAGTGCCTCTTTTTAATATATTTTTTTTTTATGAAATAAGAGGGCAAACGAGCAAACGTGTCACCTGATGGAAAGCAACTTCCGTCGCCCATGGACACTCGCAGCATCAGAAGAGCTGCAAGTGCGTTGCCGGCCTTTTAAGAGGGAATAGGGTAATAGGGGAGGGTAGGGAAGGGAATAGGGTAGGGGATTGGGCCTCCGGTAAACTCACTCACTCGGCGAAACACAGCGCAAACGCTGTTTCACGCCGGTTTTCTGTGAGCCCGTGGTATTTCTCCGGTCGAGCCGGCCCATTCGTGCCGAAGCATGGCTCTACCACGTAAATAAAATATTATACATCTATGCTTACCATAATGAATGTTTTGTAATATGATGTAAGTAAACTAATGATGTAGGTATTGTTTACTAATTTAGCAAAAAAAAATAATCTTTTTTTGTACTATTAAACGTATCTAATTACAAAACTACACATAAAATAATATATTTTTTTACATTTACCAAGTAGTAATACCTCAATATTTCTAAGTATATTAATGAAACTAAATATTTTAGATTTAGTGCTTATAGTTATGTGCTTATAGTTATGTAATGAAAAAACAGAACATATATCATTTACTATTTTTAACTCAGCAAATTAAAAAAGCATACTAAGGACGGTACCAACAGAAGCTAATGTCAATATATCAGGAATGCTCAACTGTTTTTCCGGTCGATGTGTGGTCGGAATTTTATTGGAAACTGGCAGCGTGTTGTTTGCGGCCCCGGCCGGCCCAAAACTAATTACCCAACTGACAACTTTTTGTGGAAAAAACTTTGAGTTTAAATATTTGGGTCCGTTTCCAGGAAAAAAGTACATGTGGGTTTCAGTTGGTACTCTTTCGATAGCGTGCCGACTGACTAATGTACAGCTGATGCCAAAAGTAGATGATCAACATAAGAAATAATTAAAGTCTACATCAATTCATAATTTTTCGACACATATCTGAAAAATGACGTATAAATAGTAAATATAGTAGTAAAGTAATACTATCCAAATAAATAAATAAAATAAATAAAAAAACATTTATTCGACATTTTCGACATCACACTACACAACGGGAAAAAAAGAATTTGCACCGATAGAAGAAAAAAGATAATAATAAGAAAATACTAAAACGATACTAGATGTTACCCGCGACTTCGCATAGGACATTTTGTCGCAATAAAAAGTAGCCTATGTCCTTTCCCTTAGTTTACTCTATATATGTGTAAATTTTCATTAAAATCCGACCAGTAGTTTTTTATAAAGAAACAAACAAAAAAAACCTCTTTTTATTATATTAGTAAAGAAGTTTAGCACTAGCCGTTTTTTTTAAATACGGTATAATTTAAAAAGAGCAGTTACTTATTATTTCTTATAGAGGTGTCATTATTATTATTCTTTTAACAATCAATCTTCAGCTTTTAAGCCATTAAAAACTAAGATCATTAAAACGCACCTGACGCGAAGTAGCTCCCGCCTCCCAGCACAGATGGCTGGAGTGAAATGGGGAGCAGTAAGATTTAACTTTTTATTATTTATTATATTGAAGCCAAAGCTTTTCAGGATGGCCAATTGTATTACTCGTATATTCATAAATGTATACAAGTAATCTTTACTATAGAAATATATGGTATTAGAGCGATTTTAACCAACACTAATATAATAATGTGGCGTAAGTTGTATCCAGAAACTGTCAATAAGAATTTTCGATTCTTTCTTCTGTCACCAGGCGGCGCTTGGTAGCCCGACGGTCCTTGTCGTGTCAAAAAGCTGTCAGTTGTCACGAATTCACAAACCCTCATTGCGTTAGATTCCGATTTGTCAGTTTTAAAGATTTAAATTCTAAGCGCACTATTGGAGTGTCTTTTATACTATGTAAATTGTAAAGATAATTATTAGGTACTAGCAGTCCCGACAACGTTGTTCTATCGGGCTAGTTTCCGAACCGGTGGTAGGCATCATGTAGGTCAATTCTTTAAGCGTTATTTCATAACCTATCTACATGGAAATAAAAATTTTGAGTTTGAGTTTATCTTAAATATGAACTGGAATAAATAAATATAAAACACCTAGGTAGGAGTACCTAGGTGTTTTACAACCTACGCCTTTTCCAATATTTCTCCTAAGCTTTCCCTGAACTTCCACAATTATTTCAAGACCAAAATTAGCCAAATCGGTCCAGCCGTCTTGAGTTTTTAGTCCCTCGAGCACGGGATAAAAAGTATCCAATGTCCTTGTCCTGGTTTTAAGATATCTCCCCACCAATTTTCAGCCAAATCGGTTCAGCCGTTCTTGAGTTATAAATAGTGTAACTAACACGACTTTCTTTTATAATTATCTATAGATACCACCTATAATTAAGCCTCGTAAACTACATATAACTCACGTGTAAAATAAATGTTATCATGTTCTCATAGCCATTTGTTACTGTCAGCAGAAAAAGGTACATGTCAGTATGGGCAGGTAAGGACCTTTCGGAGTTCCCTTTTGTACATTTGCTACTTATTTTTTGTGGAGAGTAGACTAAGGCAATACATGTGTATGAAATACACGTTAAAATATGTTATACTGAGACTGAGAAAAATCGATTTAGCTAGGTCTTATCCATGAGAATCTGCGTATTTTTGAGTTATAAATGTTTTTCCTTTAGTTAAGCAATAATAATCTATATATAAAAGAAAGTCGTGTTAGTTACGCTATTTATAACTCAAGAACGGCTAAACCGATTTTAAAGACTTATTTAGGAGTAGGTGTAGATGTAGGACTAGGACGTAGGTTGAACTGTAGGTGTAGTCATTTATTAATTCCAGTTCATAATTAAGACAGAACAACATATGTTGGGACAGCTAGTATATTAATAATTTCGACTCCAATATGTCAGTCAGGTTGGCAGTTTGGTAAGGTTGGCGTATGTGTAAGTTTTGCGTTGGGTTAGAACCCCTGTAAATTTTTTGTTTATTTTTTTATCTACTAGAGCTCCATGAGATACTCGGTTACCTAGGTATTATTATTTACAAGTAAAAAGCAAAAATTATATTATAAGATATTATGTATTACAGAATACAAATAAAAGGCTCGTTATAAAAAACCTACTGCAGCTTTGCACGCTACACAAGCCTTCATAGATTTATAGAACACTTTTCTTTAAGTTTTCTTTCACTGTATTGAATGCGTATAAATAAGCCTGTATAAACGTTTTTTCCAGATCCTTCCCCTACCGAGAGCCGCGCCTCAACACGATCCAGTACGAAGACGTCGTATACCGCGGTAACACCACCACCTTCGTCACCGCAGTCCAGGCCACGGAGATCGGAGGCTCGTATGCGTCCGCGTGGGTCATCGGTGGGGGGGTGGGCCATAGTAATGTAACAGTACGGCTGCAGTCTGTCACGGGGTACGGGTACTACTATGTTGTTGACATTTGGGGACATTAAAAATTACGTACAAAGTGGTTGTCTCTTATTTGCCAGTATGTACCCGTAGTAGATAAATATTGCAATCTCTTTTAGGACAAACTTATACGTAAACAAAATCCAAACATATGACGCATACAGAAAAACAAAAAAAAAGGAATGGTTAATTTAGCTAGTCGAATAATTAAAAACTAAAATGGAACCCTGTAGCAGCGTTACGTCTCGCTACGATAGTCTACGCCCCTCTATGTATGGCAAAGAGGGGCGTAGACTATCGCAGCACATGACCTTCGCTGCCGTTCACTACGTCTTGCTACGATAAAATACGTCACTCTACGCCGTACTACATGATCTACGCTGCCAATCCGCTACGTCTTGCTACGGCAGCCTACGGTTCCGTACGCCGTACTACATAATCTACGGTACCACTCCGCTACGTCTTGCTACGATAGTCTACGTCCCTCTACGCCGTACTATAATATGATCTACGCTACCACTCCGCTACGTCTTGCTACGGCAGCCTACGGTCCTCTACGCCATACTATAGTGCGATTCAAATGAGAATAGGATCGAGTCGGCGCCATATTGTTTCGAATTTAGACTGTTGTGATAGTTAAGTTTATGTTTAGATAATTGATTACTATTTAACGTTTTTATTTAAATTCGATGCAAGACTATTGATATTTATATGCACATAAGTTTTTCTGAAAATCGCACTTTTCAAGTGATATTTGACAGAAAAAGGTCATTGACGTTCCTATTCTCATTTTAAACGCGTTATACATAATCTACGGTACCACTCCGCTACGTCTTGCTACGATAGTCTACGTTCCTCTACGCCATACTACGTGACCTCTAGTTATTTTTACCATGTAAACTTTAATATTCTTCATATTACTTATCTTAGTCCAAAAATACGCTGATAAATATAGATCATACATCAGGGAGCCATAACTATAGCGTACTTAAGTAGATTGAAAAATATCGTCACTTGCGCAGTTTCGGCCGCGTAGCCCGAATTAATTTTAAGTTGATTTATCGAGGGTACGCTGCGAATTTATCGCACAGACATTCTTTCGCTCATATTAATCTCCGGGGTACACGTTCTATGTGGCACTCGATAGCTGATATATTTAAAAAAAAAATAACAAGTATTTTCAGATGGTTATAGTGAAAAAAATATATATAGAAGTGTAGCTGTATAATAGCTACGGCCGTTTATTATTAATGAATACGCAGCAAAATAACGTCAATATAGTTCTTTAAAAGTGCAATGAAAGGGTTCAAAATACCTACCCTGTGTTAAAATATTTATCTAAAAAAATAAAGCGGATTTAAATACCTACTATTAATTACAAAGAATATATATTACTAACTTACCATTAGTAAGTTAGACTTTTCGTAATAGTCTACTTAAGGTTCCATAAACATTCATTTTTTATTAGGGGGTGGGGGGTTAAAATGTTTCTCCAGGGAGACCTTACCTAAGGAGGCTAGATATACATGACCATTATTAGTTTTACTTAATATAAGTTATACGAATGGCATTAGTTATCTTAGTGACAATAAATTAATGTGACAAGATTTTTGTGATTTTGGGTAGACTGGCTTACGTAAATTAGCTCTTATAAGATTGGAATCTTATAAGAGCTAATTTACGTAACAAACTACAGTAATTAGGTACTAAAACAATAGTAGACCTTAGACTCAAGCTCAAATGCAATAGTAATCATACGACAGTTTCACTAGATATATGTATAAATAATATAATAGCCTTTGGTTTGGTTTGGCTTTGGTTAGCGACAAAACACTATACGTCTAAAGTATTTATAGTTATTAATCTAATCCTAAAGTGATATCTACTTCAAGATTCATGCTATGCTATGCTTACATTCCCACAGATGTACTCGCAACTGTCGACCGTATTTAACTCCAAAGGTCTTAATAACTATCGCTCGAAACTCCAGTTATATGAGACAAGTTGGAAACTTGGAAACTTCGTGCTCGTAAGTTACGTGATATTATATCACGTAAACACACACGTTTGAGTACGTGTGTGTTTACGTGAACAACAGTGGAAGAGCTTGGCTCTCCACTCCGAAGATCATGAATTGATCCTCGCGTTGGAACAACGAAAAATGCTGTTTTCAAGTTTGATTAACACAATGTAGACCAATCACCTGATTGTCTGACAAGAATGATAATCCATGCGTCGGATGGGCATGTAAAAAGTCGGACCTGCGCCTGGTCTCTCGCCAGTAATGTCACCCATTCGCCCCACTGGGTTACGAGAGTAAAGGAAGAGGCTCACTCTTGTGTATTGCGTACACATTTAGGTACTATAAAAATAACTCCTGCGTAACCGGCTAACGTCACCAAAATCGGTGTGAGGAGTTATTACTCGTACTCTAATAAAATTAAATAATAATAACTTTCGCTAATTTAGTGTGACTTTTTTCACGCAGAAACTAATGCTACTAATGCTGAATATGATTTATTTGTGGCTACATTCATAAGTTAAAAAATAGAAAAATTAAAATTTCTACACTAGGTGTACAAAACACACGACCTGTGCATGGAGCCGTACTTTGAGAAATTTCTATGTGTTATACCCAAAACATGTCGTAACGTGACAAGGCCTTGAAATTTAACTGTTAACTCCGCTAAAGAAGTTGCACTTCCAAAATATCATGTTTCTGCATCATGATTATAGCTGATTGATAAGATAGCTACTAGACGATGAGATGACATGTAAAAGATATTGTTGTATCAATTTAATATCAATATCCCTAAATATTTTGGTTATCTAACCTAAAGTAAGCGTTATTGCACACCTGCCATTAATGAGAATCTTATGAAACAAATTAAAACAAGGGCCTCTAGTCAAGATGCATTCGATAATTTCGACGGCGAACTTCGAAATCAAAAATGTATGGGATTTGACATAAGTCATCGTTATGTGACATGTCGCTTGCGATGCAATATGTTAAATCGCATACATTTTGTTTTCGATATTCGCCGTCGTAATTATCGTATGCTCTCGACTCTCAGAGGCCCAGGGTCGAGGGACACAATATATAATATTTAAATGTATGTATCATATCAAGTAGAGATTGCAAATAGGCTGCTTGTGGCTATAAATCTTAGATTGGAAAATTTTGATTGCTAGTGTTTCCAACTCTTAGCTAGTGGTAAGGCATGTGTTGCTCTAGTGCTAGTGGTCGTTCATGGGTTGCTAGTGGTTATAAAGTCGGTACCTCAGGGTTGATGTCGGTGCAGTTGGCGCTGGAGACGAACTCCCGCAGGAACCCGTCCAGCTCCGTGCCCTCAATGTAGCCGTTACCTGAAACAACATTACAATAAATAATAATAATAAGTAATTACTAATAGGCATAAATGTATAATATTACGTCTGTGGTAAATACTTGAAAAGGTAACAAATATCGCTGAACAAAAAAGACCTTTAAAAAAACATTCAGTTATCCGCCAGATATTTTAATATTAAATATCACATACCTAACTTTTTATATGTAACACTTTTCCACTTTAAAAAAGTTGTGTCATATTATTATGAACATGAATTTCCACCAAGAACCAGCAGTACACTCAATCAGTTAAATATTTTAATGACTACATTCTAATCTATGAATCTTCATGCATTAGACATAACTTTATTAGCTGTACAGGGGAACCGGTTCGGCCAAAAAACTATTAATTAAAATAACGACTCTACAGAATTTGTAAAATCAAATAAATAACCATAATAAAATACTATAGACAAAACATTGTCGAATGGTAACATAATATGTGAAAATCCGCATTCAGTCCGAATTTAACGAAAACGAACGAAAATTTTACGAATTGGGCCGGCTCGACCGGAGAAATACCACGGGCTCACAGAAAACCGGCGTGAATCAGCGTTTGCGCTGTGTTTCGCCGAGTGAGTGAGTTTACCGGAGGCCCAATCCCCTTTCCTATTCCCTTCCCTACCCTCCCCCATTACCCTATTCCCTCTTAAAAGGCCGGCAACGCACTTGCAGCTCTTCTGATGCTGCGAGTGTCCATGGGCGACGGAAGTTGCTTTCCATCAGGTGACCCGTTTGCTCGTTTGCCCCCTTATTTCATAAAAAAAAAAAAAAAAAAAGTCCGCGGCGAGGCGAAAGGTGTTTGTGGACTAACTTTTAATGTATGGATGTATATTGTATACATTTCATTACAACCCCGGTAGTAACAGTACCTACAGACGAGTAACTTTGTCAGCTCAGACAATGTTTATCTCACCTCTGTAACTAGTTTTTAAATCTGTATATTTAAAATATTGTAATGTGAATCTTTTATGTTTCTTACCTCAATTTTTACTATTTACACTGGTATTCATAGAGTCACCGTAAAATTGTAAAAGCCGTTAGATTGTAATATAACTAGTGAAATTGTAAAATATTTGTAGACTTCCGATGCGAATATTCTGCCTATAATTTAACACATTATTTTTCGTTCGATTATAAATATATAGTTTTGAACCTTTCGACATATTGTTACAATCTAACAGTTTTTACAGTTGTACGGTGACGTATATTATAGACGAGGGAAATTGGGGGAAAATTGGAAATTTAAATTGGAAATTATATGCATGGTGAAAACCAAGATGGAGTACTTTTTATTGTATGAAGATTTGTTCTGTCAAATGTTCGTCATAGCCTATCTTGAATTTTGAAATCTTTGCTGATATTATATTATGTTATTTCAAAAATAGTACTTTTGGATGGCGGTCAGCCAATACTGGACATGTAAATAAAAAAAAATGTGTGTCATCTCCGACGCACGACTGGAGTTTCCTTCTTACGAACGATATTTATGATATAGGGTGAACGTACCAATTATCAGCACTTTAAGAGATAGTTTAAATTTAACCCCGATTATTACAGAGGAAAATACTTTTTTATCCACAATGATGAGTTTTATGGGTCCATTATTTAATAAATGACTGATTTTTATTTCATAATATAGTTTACCTTCATCCACATTTTATAAAAATAATCATAACTAAAAAATTGCCCTATCGCCAATTATTAGCACCCTCGTCACCAATTATCAGCATTGGGGTACCAAATTATCAGCCCTGTGATAGTGGTGATGAAATTCGGTAGTTAATTCTACTAAAATTATAAATGTGAGTGTTTGTGAGGATGGATGGATACATGTATGGATGAATGGATATTTGTTACTCCTTCACGCAAAAAGACTGAACGGATTGCGATGAAATTTTGTATGGTAGTAGTTTAAGCTCTGGATTAAAACAAAGGATAAAAAGCACAGTTTGTTCCTATGGGATACTGTATTTACGCGAGGGGAGCCGCGGGCAACATTATGAAATAAAATAATGATTAGAGTATAATCTCTTTTTATTTTAATTAATAACTCCCCCCCACACCGATATTGGTGACGGTGGCCGATTTTATTGAAACCAGGCCAGTTACGCAGGAGTAATTTTATAGTGCCCAAGCGTGTGCGCAGTACACAAGAGTACTCTCTCTTCCTTTACTCGCATAATTCAGTGGGACGGATAACCGACACGACTGACGAGAGATCAGGCGCACCTGCGCCGACTTTTTACATGCCCATCCGACGCATGGATCATCTTTCTTGTCAGACAATCTGGTGATCAGCCTGCATTGTCCTAACCAAACTTGGAAACAACATTTTTGTTTTGTTGTTCCAATACGGGAATTGAACCCACGACCTCCGAGTCGAGAGGCAATGCTCTAACCACTAGATCACGGAGGCTGTTTCTTTTTATACCTTGTCTGATAATCGGTTTCATAAAAATTTGTGTTTAAAAAATATCACATTAATTCTTATTAATTAATCAAATCTTTCTCATTAACCTTAGTATATAGTTATTCCAAGTTTAAGTGTAGTATTTTTAATTAAATTTTTATTCCACTAATATTCTTAAGTCTTAATGAAGCATCAAAATAAATCAGTAAATGACTATGGTAAAATTACTATTGAGTTATAGTTTATAGTACAGGAAACTGGAGAGATTTGATCCCCTTTTTGTTTTTTCTCCTTATTTTCTACATAATATGGTTCCTATTTATAATAATTCAAAGCGGCCAAGTGCGAGTCGGACTCGCCCATGAAGGATTCCGTAGCAGCAAGTAACATAACATAAAAGTTCTTGTAGAAAGTTGATTGAATGAAAGGTAAATTGCAGTTTACGATTTATGACGTATTAAAAAAACTTCTTACTAGATCTCGTTCAAACCAATTTTCGGTGGAAGTTTGCATACTAATGTTCATCATATATATATTTTTTTTGTATTATCATTCTCTTATTTTAGAAGTTACAGGGTCACACATTCTACCACTTTGGAAGTGTCTCTCGCACTAACTATTCAGTTTAGGAAAAAAAAATAATATTGGAAACCTAAATTTTTGAAGACCTATCCATGAATACCTCACACGTGAAAAAATTTTTGAGTGTCAGTTCTAAGTATTGATTTAGTTCCCCCAAAAATTATTGTTTTTTTTTTCAATTTTTGTGTGAAAATCTTAATGCGGTTCATAGAATATATCTACTTACCAAATTTCAACAATACTGTAGTTCTTATAGTTTCGGAAAAAAGTGACTATGACATACGGACGGACATACAGACAAACAGACAGGCATAAAGGTTCCCCCCCCGATGGTTGCACGCCTTGTCGTGGCGGTGGGGCTTAGTAACCGTGGACTGGTCACCCACGGTGAAGCTAAGAGGCAACCGGGGCCGGCCTGCTTGCCGCCGGCTGGCCCGAGGAGGGCGCTCCCAGCGGGCTGAACATGCCCGCAGAGGACGCGCGTGGAGGTGGGACCGCAGAAGAAGAGGAGTGCCGGTATTACGGTGCGCCGTTCTCCCTATCTTCTGCGGCTGTGGAGAGATCGCAGGGGGAGAGGCGTGATGGTATTACGGTACGCCACTCTCCCTACCCCCTGCGAGCTGGCGGGGCCGTTCCGTCAAAACGGCGTTGGTGGGGCCGCAGAGGAAGAGGCATGTCGGTATTGCGGTGCGCCGCTTGCCCTATCCTCTGCGACCGAGGTGTGGTCGGTGGCAGAACCACAGACCTGATCTGCCACCGGGTACCAGTTTATCTGGTACCCATGGCCTCCTAGTAGCAGTCTCAGGGGGAGTCTGCTACAGTACTGGTGGAGGCCGAGGAGGAAGCGCACCTAATACCATCTGGTGCGCCCATCGTGGAGGGCCTTCGGGCTTTGAAGATGGAGCCGCTTGTAGGCGGCTGCCGCCGGCGGGGTCGCGGATGTGTGTATCGTTCCCGTGGCCCCGTCAGAGGGCGGTGAGGAGGAAGATGGGGGGGGGTTTTTAGTGGGTATACCATGAGTCCCACATCACCACTTGGGTGCCCCCTGCGCCTGGGTGGTATGCGTAAAGCATTTCCCCCCCCGGAAAAAAAAAAAAAAAAAAAAAAAAAAAGGCATAAAGGTTCCATTTTTTGCCATTTGGCTACGGAACCCTAAAAAGTGGTACTGAAAGACATGGAGTTTATCTAGGTTAAAGAATTTGCAACAACTAACAGAGAATCAGTCAAAATAAGTACGTATTAATTATTTACCTGCTAAGACTCAAGACACGTATTTGTTTTTTTACTGCGCTAGTCGGTTTTTTCTCCATAGAAATGCTGTTGGTGATTTACTGTAAAGTCATATATTGTAGACCCAAATTTTAGTGTAATATCGATTTTTATTACACTTATCTAGGTCGGTATGTGCTTTTATTTCTAAAATTTTAATAGCCTCCAAACATCGGATTTTTAGCGCAACTTTGACCGTAAATAAAAAAAAACAATCAAAAAATTAAAATAAAAAAGCACGACACAGTTTTATTATTCCGAAATTATGATAACTTTACTTTACACATAAATATTATATAGGTAGTTTGTTCATAAAACACCAACAGCTGAGTGTTGATTTGCGTAATCTGAGGACACCTTTTCTAAAATACTTTACATAGCAATATAAATGTGTGCACTATAGCTTCTCATATAAGTATAGATGACTATTTTATGGCTATATCTTTTTTTCGCCGATATTATGTGAAATAACAAATATTTTCCCCACGCGCCGCACTGAGTTCGAACCGTTGACTAGCGCACTCTTAAGTCCCCATATAAAGGAAACTTAAACTAAAACTCTATAAAAAATACTATGCAACTTAAAAGGGGATAAACGTTGATATAACATTCATTTGTTCCATAGTAGACCACTATTGCTGTTAAATTGGAATTTACAAAATATTGGACCCAGATGTCAGCACCATATATTTTATCATTAACTTTGCTATAACTTTAACCCCTTCTTACTAAATAAGCCTCATAAAACATCTCAGTTATGAGACAGACCAAAAGTTTGAGTAAAAAATATGGAAAATGTCAAAAATAGCATAATATGAAAATACGTGAGCTTACAGTCGATCACAAGGAATCTGCCAAAAAAATTCAAACTGTAGGACACCAACACTCATTTACTTATAAGTCGCTGTTTTTAAGTCGAAAAGTGTGGTGTCGCCGGCAGTAGATTCCAGAAACATTATATTTTTGTTTTTATTAAGTGGAAACAAATATTAATAAGTGAGAAGCTTATAATTCTACTATTTGTTCGGGGTACTGATAATTTGGTACAGTGCTAGCAATTGGGTGTGTCACCCTATATCGAATAGAAAGAGGGTAAATGAACGCATCTTCTAAAATGATAAGAGAAACAAACATATATGTATCTGTAATTATTCGGATTATTTATATTACTTCAATAAAAGCGTATTACATAAAGTATGTTACAAAATTGTATGTATTATAATAGTAGGTAATAGTGATAAAGCTGACGGTAATAACGAGCTGGTTTCAGGACAGTGAATGAACAAATTCGGACATTTAAAATTCGAACATATTTAAATTTAAAAATAGAAATGGGTTGTAATAAGATACGCCGTGTAATGTATTCCATCTCATTCTTTTGCACGTTCAATCCTACAGATATATATGTTTGTCTCTTTCTACATAACGCCTCAACTTTTCGTGTTACACTTGATTTTACTCCTCATAAAATTTCCGTACCGGGCCTTATAACTCAAATCGTTTCGTAAGGAGTAAACTCCAAAAATAAAAATAAACTTTGTGAACATGGCGTTGTACGTTGGTTAAACCTAGTGTACCTATTATGTTCTCTTTTGGCGTCGCAAACAACGGACCAAGCCTATAATCAGACAACTATTTATTTTATTTAGTTTACTACTTATCTTATAATAAGATAAAATTATATAAAGAAAGCACCAATCTAAATAGACGCCCACTGTATTTTGTAGTAGCTGCCAGCCCTCGCTTAAGGGTTATGTTAAAATAAAATGTTTCGCAAATAAAAGGTTCTTGGAAAATTGACAATAACCATTGTTAAAACGTCAGTCACGTGCTAAATTAGTCTAGTCATCTTATAGTCTAAACGACTCGATTCCAGAAAGTTCTCTTCATAAAAATGAAAATAATGGGATAAAATAATAGGAAACGATAAAAAGTTCCTTGGCCTGTATCCAAACACGGGCTTTTTGTATTCTAATTTCAAATCTGAAAGAAATTATTTGGAAAGTGTAATCACATGATTAGAGATGGCCGTTTAAACGAAAAACGTTTAAAAAAGCGTGCTTTTATAAATAAGTTGAAAAGTCGTTTATAAATGTAAGCGCTTTACACTTATACTTATCGTTATATCGTTTATAGTCATTAAGCCATAAGTTTGGTATGAGCAAAGAAAAATAGTTCTTATATCAGCGCAATAAGAGTGAAAATTCTTTAATGTAGCTCATCAGTTATTTAAAGTTTTAATAATCGGCTTATTTTTTGTACTTATAACATAAATGCTGTTTCATGATTAGTCACTTTTTGTTAGTTGCGCTTTGCGGCTTGACGAAAACACGTTATATAACGTTACGCAATAATTCGTATTTTAATCGTAATAGTGGTGTGTTAGTGGTTTACCGTGAACTTTTATTGTAAATGATAAATATAATAATGGTCCATATGGACGTAATATAAACTTTTCGTGCAGTGTTTTAGTATTAAGTTTATTAAGTTTTTGTCGTAAGTACTGTTTAATATAAAAATTAATTATTTAGATTATCAGACAGTCCTAAGCCTGCAAAGTACGAAGGAAAGTTCATTGAAATCAGTTTTAGCGATCGAAAAACGTAACGTTATAAGTGCAAAAAACATTATAAGTGGCAATAAGTAGATAAGCAGATAAGCAGCTAAGCAGTTAAACTAAGTTGCTTTTGAATATTAAATAACGGATAAGTTAACTTTTGATTTTAAGCCGTTTATCACATCTCTACACATGATAATGATACTTTTTGTTGTTTTATGATTTTCGTGTGAGGCAGGCAAATAACAGGCAAAATATTATTATCTCTTGTTTTTTTTTTAAATAAACAACTTAGATCATAATAAATTATACTCTTCTAGTTTCAATAATTATATATGCATGTATATATATATATATAGGTACTACGTTGTTTTGTCATATACTTATAAACGAAATCGGTCGTTTATATATGACAAACAACTGAAAAAATTACTCAGACCATTAGGTCATATTAATACAAAAAAAAAAATATATATTTAAGAACAACACTATGACAAGAGAATTTTATAATTATTATAACTAGCTGACCCGGCAAACGTTGTTTTGCTTTATAAAAACTTAAAAACACTATAATTGATCAGTTATCGAGCGGGATGAAAAATGATTAAATTACTAAAATGGCTATAAAAAATAGGGGTTGGTGATAAAAAAGTAAATATTTAGGGTTGTATATATTTTTTAATGCCACATTATAAAAAATAAAAACAAAAAATTTCGTCCAAAAATAAAAAATAAAAAAATTAAGGGTGAACAACCCTTATCACTTAGGGGTATGGAAAATAGATAGTAGCCTATTCTCAGACGCATATAAAATAAGGTAAAAATCGGTAAAGCCGTTTCGGAGGAGTACGGTAACTAACATTGTGACATGGAAATTTTATATATTAGATAGATATTACGATGAATATAGGTACGTGCGTGAAGTGAAAACTTCTTATCCCTTTTTACGAAATTTATACATCTGAAGGAGTATAAAATTTGGCACAGTTAAAGTTTGGGTGGAAGAAGGTGTGTAAATGCTAATATTTTTTTAATAATTAAGTACATAACCGAATAAAAATAAAGTTACACACACTACCATGCGATGGTTTGAAAAAATTTACAATATTTCTTTCACATTCCATAGACAACATTTACCTACACATTTTTCCTTGCTTATCTAGGAGGCAAAAAGAGTCAAAGCAACTTAGAAATTAAAATATCCATTATGGTCAAATTTCGACCAGTAGGCGGCCACTTGTACAAATAAATTGTTGGACATTTCCTACGTCGTAGAGGTGATATATATAAACATAATTATATTATATATAAATAGATACGAGACTTGTAAGCCTCTAATCCAGATTTGCTATGGCTTAGCATTAGTATCTAGTACGCTTGTGACCTATCTTGTAAGTACCTAGGCAATATTATGCGGTTAGGTATATTACTGTTTACTTTGGGTAATACTACTGTCTGCTTCGCTTTCAATTAGGCAAAACCCTGCGCTGAAGTTGCCGTAGGTATTGCCTAAATATGAGTGGTCCTTTCAAGCCATACCATAATATAATTTTGTCTACCTCAATTTCAACATTATAATATTAGTTAATTGTGAAACCTTATAATTGGCCCTATACTCACTCTCTTGCTAATCATGTACCTTCTAGGTGTAAGTGTTCCTTGGAAATAAAATAAAAATAAAAGAACTATATAACTCCCAGCAATACTCAAATACTCAAGTAGTTTATGATAAGGATTTGATAAACAAATATTGACACCACGGGCAAAGAATATATTATATTATTAAGGTACCACGAGTACGCTAATCCAAGTTGTGTTAGAATAGTTAATTAGTAGTGTAAATATTTTAATAAGGGGGCAAGCCAGCAGAGTTTAATTGTACTATGAGATAAATTTAACAAAAAAATACTAAGCGTATTAATTAAATAATAATAACTTCCCACACCGATCTCAATGATGGTGGCCGGTTTCATTGAAACTAGGCCAGTTACGCAGGAGTAATTTTATAGTGCCCAAGTGTGTGCGCAGTACACAAGAGCAATCTCTCTTCCTTTACTCTTGTAATCCAGTGGGATTGACGACACGACTGACGAGAGATGAGGCGCAGGTCCGACTTTTTACATGTCCATCCGACGCATGTATCATCTTTCTTGTCAGACAATCAAGTGATCGACCTGCATTGTCCTAACCAAACTTGGAAACAACATTTTTTTGTTTTTCCGAGTCGAGAGCCAATGCTCTAACCACTACACCACGGAGGTTGTTATATAATAAATGATATAAAAAAGATATCCTTTACGACTAAAAGGGTCACAATAGAAAACGTCCAAATTATTTTCAACAATACCTTAAATTGTTGGTAATATTTGAAGCGGCAGACCGGGGGCGGGGCGGGAGTATTTATAGTAAACGATGGGCAGAAGTTATTTAACTATTAGTGGTCGCGATCGATCTCCTGACCCACTTCCGGTTTGGATGAAATTTTGTTACTATTAATATAATAAGTTTCGAGTAGGAAAGACTCGAGCTCATTTCAAACTAATCGAACAAAATCCAAGCAACAAAAGAGCAAATCTTATACTTTTAACGAACATTTCTTGTATAGGTATATAATCAGAATCTCATAATCGACTTCAAGTTTATCCAGGGGGAGAAAAGAATCTAGTTCTAATTCCTGGAAAACCGCGTCTTCTAAAGTTATAATAATATGTTTTTATATAGATTTATGATCAAACTCTATTATTAATTTCGACTCTATTAATGTCGGTCCCAATGACTAAAGAAAATTTAGGTCATTTATATTTTTTGAAACGAAATCAACAAATAAGTTTGATCCAAACTTTAAAGCCCTATACAAGGATAGTTACCTATTGCAATGTGCAAATTTTTTTCGTATCGACCTCTAGAACTAAAAGATGGCTGCCTTAAAAATAGGCTTCTCGCATTAAAAAACTCTTCAAATAATCAGTTTTGTACGCACGTACCCTTCTTCAAATTATTTTTTTGTAAGTATTTTTATGAAATTCCCTTATTTTTTTCCTATTTAAGTATTTACCTATGTGGTGTACATAGAGTTGGCTCAAAATCAAACATCTCTTTTGTAAAAACTGATCTTAAAATATTTTGATGGCAATATAAATATAATTTTCATAGGAAAAATATAGTAGACAGTGGCGGATTTACGCACTTGCCGCCACGATATTTCTGAACCGTGATAAATAAAAGTATATTTATAAAAATTATAAATAATATCGAAAGGAGAGATTCCACTGTGTGTAATAATGTATCTAAGTAAACCAAAATACAAAACTTTTTAGGGGGCTTTCATATGATTTTTGCGCAAAATTTACCGCCCTTAAAAACTGAGGCTCCAAGCCTTTGAATTCGCTACTTATTGGAAATATTGGAAACGTTGCACATGGCACCATTGTCAGTGTTGCCGGCGCGGGCGCGACGTGAGAACGACATGTCATTGGCTGTGTACCGCGGAAAATAGCGCTAACAAAAAAACGTAAGCAAAATGGCGACCGCTGGCATCAAATAAGCAAAATGGCGGATTATGTTAGGAGTATTGAATTTAGCGAACGTGTCCTGCTAGTTAGCAAGCGCTAACGAGCGCTTTTTTTCGCGGAACACATCTAATATTTATATACAAAAAATATTTGTTACCCGTTTACTATTGATTACCTTAACCCTGGTATTTGGTTACATGCAATATTTACACTAACCTTGGCAAGGAACTTAATGTTCTATGTTTTAATTTTTATCACGCATTGAACAGCGTTGTTTTAATTTTCTTACGTTAGTTTGTGTTTAAGTTTACATTTAAGAACTTAAGTTTTAAATTTATGTTAGGTATGTAAAAATGATATTAAAAACGTTATAATTGGTGTAAAGTAAAATTAAGTTAATAATGACGACCTCTGTCGCTCAGTGGTTAGCGCGTTGGCGCTAAAGCCGGAGGTCGCGGGTTCGAATACCGCCAGGGAGCAAAAAGTTTTCTGTGTGTTTCTGGGTCATGGATGTGTATTGAATATATTTCCGTTCCCGTAACTCCTACTTACTCCCGTAAGTTCTTCGAGAACTTACTACAGGACCAGATTAACGTAGTGTGGAAGCGTCCACAGATATTATTATTATTATTATGATTTACTGAAATCAATTTTAATATTATAATGACTTACGGAAATCATCGTTTTTCATACATCTTCTGTCATGTTCATAGGAAACGATAATTGCTGAGGGCCGTTTAGAACTTGGTCGTAATGTAGACACTTATACTAATTTTACTTTTATATTAATGTTTTTCATTTTTTATGTTACTACGGCTCCTCCTTTTATAGTGCTTGGAAGTCGGTCATGAGAATCATTTTTATGGTTTTATTACGACTCTCAAAGAAAAAAATGTATTTAAGATCTTCCGCAATTATATTTACAATTCAAGATTAAACCAGCCTTTTTCCAGTAGGTCACAAACATATTTCAGTCACGGTGTCGGGGCCGCAAGCAAAAACTATTAAGGTTTCGATTAAAACGTAATTCCAAGTTAACGACGAATTTACTATACTAATCAAAATCCGTTCAGTATTTTTACGTGAAAGAGTAAAAAACATCCATTTATCCATCCTCACAAACTTTCACATTTACAGTAAGTAGTAGGATAACATTTAGGTACAATGTTTCATTTTATTTCGACGTAGAGTCGCTATCTATAAAATGTGCTCAGGTAACATAAATTTGCACTGCAGTGGTCGTATCTTAAGAAGATTACGTTTCTTTGCAGTTTATACTGTGTAAAAGCAGGGACACACTCGATATTAAACTTGGTTGCATGAACCAAGTTTTTAACATCAAACTAGCATTTGAACTTACTATCTACTTACATAGACTGAAACTATACTTAGGCCTTAATTCATCCGTTAATGGGTGATTAGATATACAGATAGATTAGATATACAGTATTCTCCGAACTAAGTAACCAGTCTTGAAATACTGTAGTGCCTGGGACAGTCGGTTTTTAAATGTCGTATGGTTGCCCAAGCACATACGGCATTCACACAACATAGTCGGCCTAGTCCAGAGAAATGACTGTTCAATAAATACGTCTGGGGCCAATTATGTGCGAGTTTCCTTACGATGTTTTCCTTCACTGTTAGAGCGTACGTATTTAAATATACTTGAGATATGAAAAGTCTCATTGGTACACACCACAACCTGGGATTCGTACTTGCACTCTCTCGAGTGTAGCCAAACGCATAGGCGTAGCTAGGGGAGGCAAGGGTGGGCAACGCCCACCCTAGACCCTAGACAGTGTTAATGAATTACTAACTTAAATAAAACGCTACGGACGGCTGCCCCCCCTAGACAAAATTCCTAGCTACGCCAATGGCCAAACGGTCTACCCACTATGCCACGGAGCTCTCACTGAAACTATATATCGTTAATTATGTCTTTTGAATTAGTGACTACGGCATGAGGGAATCACCAATTTCCCAGCCACGCCAGACTCCTCTTATATTCTTACTGATAAAATGTATGTCATATTTTAGTAGAACGTTTGTATACCCGCTAGATTGTGCGGTGGGCCAATTCTCAGGTACAGGGCGCCAAAGGTATTTAAGTATAAGATATTCATAAACTTTTATGTTATGTTATGAATAGAATAATTGTAACACATCTAGATTTACATAAGAAAGTTACGCTACAAGTGGTCTGTCTCGAGAGAACGAGACGTAAAAGGCGAGACAGAGCTCTCGTACTCTGCGCTAACGCTAATATAATAGAGCCGAAAATGGATGTCTCAAATGTCAAATTTGACAACTCTACACGATTTTCAACTCTATTGTATTATACTATTTACAGCTTAGAGCGTTAAACCAATGCTACAAGATTTACAGTGCACTGTTTTCTGTCGCGATCACAAAAAAAACGCTGGTGGGAACGCGGCCTTACTTTTAAGTTTCTCGCTGCTTCTCGGTAAAAGTCTGGATGGGTATTAAAGTTAACTTCAGTTGTACAGTTTTGTACTAGGGACACATAAACACAGAGCTAGCGGTTAGCTACGTTCGCTTGCAATTTCCGCTGTCGGATCTAATGCTACTCTAACTTGCTTTCACTTGGGATTTTATTTTATTTTACACGAAATAATTTCAAAGAATACGCATCTATCTCACATTTAATCAAATAGTAGAGTTCTGATAAATTTAAAAAATAAAAATAATCACAAAATATTGAACAAATATTTTTTTTTGATTTGATTTCATACTTTTTACCGTGGGACATATGCGGTTCCCGTGGGTTACTGTACTTACGTGGGCGGAGCCGCGGGTATCAGCTAGTATTATATATTTTTAACACAACACAGCTATTACGCAGTAGAGTTTTGTATTAGTACGGGACTAATTATCTGATGGAACGCATTAAATATAGGGTCAAATTGATTATGTTATTATTATTTATTTCCCGACGGTAAGCGCATGATAACATCAAGCCATTTTAGAAACAAATTATGAGGTCGATCAAAGTGCTAAGTATTCACTTTCCACGACTGTACAATTTTAACGAAATCGTGGTAATCTGGGGGCACGGCAGTGCCCCCATGCCAAGACATTTACTTATTCTCGACAGTTTTGACACCTTTACACTTTATTGTCAAATTGAAATGTCAGTGTCAAATCTCCCGCGGCTGCAAATACCTTAGCGTCAGTTCACAACAAAGCGAGACGATATGCAACGCGGCGCAGCATTTTGAAGGTAGCCATTCAAAATTGAACTTTCACTACAAACTGTTAAAGAAAAAAATAAGGAAAACAAATATGAAAAAGTCACACGCGAGGATAAACAAGTCAGTACTTCAAGAGTAAGTCCACCTCGCACTAGAGCACACTAGATATCTCAGTAACTTGTAACGGTGATAATAGGCAATCGGACTATTTTTTTTTATTGCATAAATGAATAGTACTCTTAAATATGAGTAACTTCTCAGAAGAAACCGTATATCAAAAGTAAATATTTGCAAAGGTACAGCGATTTGTATAAAAATTTTCGCGAGCCTCCTAAAAACGCTCCATACTAAAGTCGACCTACAAATGACGTCACTTGTAGGTTATAGTATATGAAGTAGTATATGAAGTATATGGCCGCAGGAATATATTTGTAAATATCTCCGATATTTGTGCGTTTAAGTTCATACTTACCATAATGAATGTTTTTGTATATGATGTGAGTAAATTAATGATGTAGGTTTTGTTTACCAATTTCGCAAAAAAAAAAAATTTTTTTTGGTATAGACTTGCGAAATTTTGTATACAAATCGCTGTACCTTTGAAAATATTGACTTTTGATATACGGTTTCTTCTGAGAAGTTACTCATATTTAAGAGTACTATTCATTTATGCAATAAAAAAAAATCAGTCCGCTTGCCTATTAGGGAAAAAAACGTAAGAACTATTTTTGTAGATAATTTTGAGATCTACAACTTCGCGCTGAAGTATTTTTGATAAAACTTACCGTTTTCGAGAAAAACCCAAAAAACCTGAAATGTTGACCTTTGACCCCGCATAACTTTGTAAGCTCACATGGGATTGATGGGGACTTTTAAATTTAAATTTATTAGGGCAAATTCAAGTTCTCCACCAATATTTGGTTCTGTCGGAATTATTGTTATTTCAATTGTCTAAATTTACCGGAGTATATGGTTTATTTCTAGCTGTTGGGATATACCTATTACTTTTGAATCTGAATTATTATTCTGTAGTAAGTGATAAATTATAGTTCGTGAAACTTTAGAATAATAGTGTTTTGCTAATAGAAAGTGAGTCTTATTAAATAATATAGCTACCCACATGTTTTGTTATTTCCGAATTAATAAACAATGTTGACTTATCTCGTTTTATATTTTAAACACAGAGTACAGAAATCATCCAGAAGCCGTCAACACGCTTGAAAGTGAGGCCGTCACAACCACTCCAAATTGGAATGGTTATCGATAGATAGATAGATAGATTTATTTGCATAGAATGTAGGTAATACAATTAGATGTTACAATAGTTTTAGAGTCATAATCCACACATAATATTATGTTGCCACAGAATAACGGAATATTTTACCCAACTTTTTTTCAATTAATTTTGATTGAATACCTAATTGTCGTAATATAACAACGCGATTTGGTTTGTAAGTGTAAAGAATAAAAATGAAAAAGTGCGGGCGGGGCGGTATTTAGCCATGGTTTTGAACACAGTGCGCTGCATACAAATGTGATCGAACACTCATTCTGCATTTGAATTCTATGATTTTAAACTGTGATAAAGATCCTCATAGAAAATGGTATATTTATATCTACCTACCTTTAATTTCTAGGATAGGATGAGATAAATGTATTTGCTATAACAATTACATATTCAAATGAAATATCAGTAAATAAAGTAGTAATATATTAATATCACTTAATAAATAAATATTACTTTTAACATACTTTTAATTAGTAAAACATTATGTCGGTATCCTGACCTGACAGTAATTTATTTGTAGCACATTGTTTTATTAGGTTGACCTTTAGAATAGTCAACCATTAGAGAATCAATCCCTTGAATTCCATATTATACACTTTTATACCCTAATATAATACGCGCAACTATGACAATTCACAGAACACTATTACTCGCGGAGAATGTCGACTTCATACAAAAAATTTGCGACAAAATTAGCGCTTCTAGTGAGCCTCTCTACTGACCCTCAAACATTTGACCGACTTCCAACAAAAAAAAAACTATATATTTGATTAAAATTATGTGGCGGCAAATTTAAGATACGTAATTATAGCTTAAGATGTTCCTTAAATCTCCTATTCGAATGTTATTTGACATTTTATCAAAACTGATCAACCACCTCCATTTACAATTCTTATTCTCCTCTAAGTGCGGAACCAATTTAAAGAGACGCATCTAGTACCTACGGTACGAATACGACGCACAATGTTGCGTTTTAGGGGAAGACTCCCCGCGGTAGAACGCGGGGGAATTCCATAGCGAGCGAAAAGTGATTAAAACGCCGATACGACCAAATGGTCGTATCGGTGGGGGAGAAGCGCCGGTTGAACTGACGTCCCCCCACGCGTCTCCTAATAGGAGGACGCGCCCAGAGGTTTATGCCCCGACACGGAATCCGTGAACCTCGCCCCCCAGACATAAGTCTGGATTGACGGCGGTTGGTCGAAAGACCACCGGGCTCTCTGGCCGTTGACCGTTGTGTCACAAGATATTCGCCAGCCTTATACATACGTTTAGCGTTTTCGATAGCGCGAGGCAGAAGCGGCATAGTGTCATCTGTTGTGGCTTTTAAGTAACTTTTATGTAACACTAATGCAACGTATGGGTTTATTTGTCTGTGCGCACATATGTGCGATTATTTTGTCGCAGAAATGTATGTAACATTTCTGCTACAAAATAATCGCACATCAAAAAAATCGTGATGTGCCCTTACTCTGAAGACAAAGAGCGATATGTTGAAAATGAAATGTCGCCATTCTTGTCGCACCGAACTGTCCAAGTAAGCCAACTTGAACATGAGTTCTATTTTATTTAAATATTATTTTATCTGGATGTTGTTCGGGCTAGTACCGACATCAAAATAAGCATGATGACTGATTTTTTTATTGCTTATATACGAATAGTACTCTTAAATATGAGTAACTTCTCAGAAGAAACAGTATATCAAAAGTCAATATTTTCAAAGTTACAGCGATTAGAAATACAAATTTTCGCAAGACTCGTGAAAACGCTCCATACAAAGTCGTAAATGTCATAAATGTATTATACATATTTATATAAATAAATAAATTAACAATAAATAATGAACTTTGAAGAATTTCCTACATATTTCGAAATTATTTATTTTATACTAACTTGTCCGCGTTAATACAGTATCCCGCGAGAACACTGTAGTTACTTTTTCGGGATAAAAAGTAACAAAATCCAGATCACAAACTACTACCATACCAATATTTATCAAAATCCGTTCAGTAGCTTTTGCGTGAAAGAGTAGCAAACATCCATCCATCTTCATAAACTTTCACATTTATAATAGTTAAGGCTATTTTCTCTTTCTTAGATATGCTCATACATTCCTAATTATTATATTAAAACCATTCTAGATTTAACAATATTCCCGGGAACAAGCCTTCCATTAGACTCCGCCATTCAAGGGTCAAACTCAATTAACCACTAATTTGCGTAACAAGACTAGAGACTTGGAAATTATTTAGTCTGTTGTCATTTGTTCAAGGATTTTAAAAGTCCTGAAACATATTTACAACATTATCAGTAGCTAGTAGAATAATTTATGTTGCCACTTGCCGCTATAACGACAAACTAAAACTGCATTTGACTTGGTTTGACGCTTACGAGAATACCATTTTGCTGTTATAACATATTATCAAGACTACGAAATTATATTATTAAAATAGTAAAAGTAGCAGAATTGACTTACTGTGCTGTTACAACTGATGATGATGGTCTGCAGACAGTTATGAGTATCGTAAACATATCGTTTTAACGGCGTTTTAAATGCCGTAACTAACGACAGGTAAACGCTGAAATCTGGCCGCTGTCCAGCCGCGCTGGCCTTGCACGACGCGTTTTGATCGTTTATATTTAATGCAGTGAATTTGATTGGAATACGAATGATTTTGTCGTAACAAAATAAACTGTTTCCTAGTTCAGATTTATAATTTTAAGATCAGGTTAAGTGAAGTTTTAAAACCGTATAAATGTTTTATTAAAAACAAATAGGCATTAACGATTTTTACCCGACTACGCCAAAAGAAGGATTATGTTTTTCGCGAGTATATGTATGTATGTATAATTGTTTGGCACGCTCTGCAGCCTGAACGGCTTGATAGATTTTAGCTTGAGAGGTGTCGTTAGATTCGTATTTACTGTGAGAGTGACAATGGGTACATCAAAATTAAATTTTTTGACGTATTCGGGTTTTTGTTTTTTTAATTAATCACACTAGTTTGGGATTCTGTACTCTAAGGATACGGGGTCCTGCAACTAATACTCCACTGTCTGTCCGTCCTGGCAGCTCAGGGCCTCTAGTCAAGGATGCATTCGATAATTACGACGGCGAAGTTCGAAAACAAAATGTATGGGATTTGACATATTATGGCATTGCAAACGATATGTCAATTATCGATGACTTATGTCAAATCCCATACATTTTTGATTTCGAAGTTCGCCATCGAAATTATCGAACGCATCTTGACTAGAGACACAGGTTATATCTTAGGAACCGTATAACTAGACATTTGAAATTTTTTACAGATTACGTATTTCTATTGCCGCCATAATATATGAATCCTCCTATAACAAACTTGATTTATTGACGTTTTTTGCTCCGGCATCCGGTAGACGCTTGAAATATTCACAAAATATTTAGTTATGTAGAAACTGAACCTGTACCTGAATCTGAACCTCTGTAGAACCTGTTGCTAAGGAAACCTTCGTGCGCGCCACCGATTCGCACTTGGCCGATCTTAAATTGTTTTTCGTTTTAAAGAGTTAAAGTGCCTTGGTACAGTATCTAATGTCTGATTCAACATAATGCTGCATAAGCTTTGCGCCTGATCTCAAAAATAATTCCAAGTATAGATAGAAGCCTTAATAACGGTCATTTCCGTATTATTTCGCTTTTATTTACTTTTTGTGGGCAAAATGTAGAGCAGCCTATTGCAACAAAAGAGGCGCGCTGCTGTAGATTTTTCTAGCCTTTTGGCTGTCGGTATTCACAATATTACCTATACATTGTACATAGTAAGTAAAAAAGTTTATTGTGGGTGCATGAAATTATATTTTTTAATGATATTCGAATCTTATACTTAAAAAAATCTTGTTTTAATTTAATCAGTTTCTCGTAATCGGCTGCAAGTATTTTACTATGAATAATAGAATATATAGAATAATAATATTCTATATGAAATAAATGAATGAAATTTAGTATTCAAGAAATTTTTAGAAAAATCCATCTATCCGTGTTATCCTCGCGAAACTGTGCATTTTTAAGCGATATATGTTTTTTTCTTTCGCCGTGCAACAATAAGTATATCAATAATTTCGACTTTAGTAATATGTCAGTCTGATTGGAAGTTTGGTATGCATATTATGTATAATTTTTCTTTGTTTGAAAACTCAGATAGGTATCATTCGAATCCTGGTTAGATAAATATTCTTGTGATCCTTTTTAATTTTTTAAATTTATCATAACTCTTCTACTGTTTGATTACGCATCGGCTAAATTTTTTCGCGTGTTCTATTCTGTAAACCAGCTAGGAATAAATTATACGTTGCACATTTATTATTCATGATTGCTTCAGCTTTCTTATACAAACGAGAACTTCTAAGGTAAACAAAAGAACATTAAACAACTTGAAGGATTCCTCCGCAATAAATAGCCATTTGTTTAGTAGAGCCCACCTGGGACGGAGCACGGAGGTCGGTGAGGTCGGACCAGCCATCAATATCTATCATGGAAACCCAGTAGGCCTTCGCTCGAATCACCATTCGAGCGATGTTATTATTGAATATCTGCTTATGTTGATTGGACAAAATGACTTAGTTCTGTAGTTAACACAATTATTTTTATTTAAGTAAAAGAGATGTTTGATTTCGGGCCAGCTCTATGTACACTACATAGGTAAATAGGAATAAAATATGGGAATTTCATAAAAATACAAACAAATTAATTTGAAGAAGGGTACATGCGTACAAAAATGATTATTTGAAGAGATTTTTATTGCGAGAACCCTATTTTGGGCGGCCATGATAGTTGTTTTGACTTGACTTTTGACGTAGTTGATAATTTTAGGAAGAGACGTCGTCTTGAATGTCATACGTCTTTCTTTGTCAAAAGTCATGTCATAGTCGAAATGACATTTTTTAAAATTCTTTGGTTAATTCTGATAAGATCCGCCATGTTTTATTTTACGTTGTGTTGCTCTCCTTGACGAAGTTATTTTAAATGTACATTGAAACGAAATGAAATTAAATAAAATAATGAATAGGAAATAGTTACTATATTATGTAGCTATATTTACACATAGTGTACATAGTGCTGGCCCACGCGTCATACATTTCTAGACCATCTCTTTTAAAAATACCGAGTTAAAATAATTATAACGTTTTCATGTATGAGGATTTGTTCTGTCAAATGTACCTACGTCATAGCATAATAATATTATCTTTAATTTTGAAATATTTGCTGGGATGGCGGAACAGACACAGTTTACAGAGAGAAACGAATTCGAGGGTAACTACTGGAAAACAAATAAAAAT
This sequence comes from Glaucopsyche alexis, assembly GCA_905404095.1. Taxonomy (NCBI): domain Eukaryota; kingdom Metazoa; phylum Arthropoda; class Insecta; order Lepidoptera; family Lycaenidae; genus Glaucopsyche; species Glaucopsyche alexis. The sequence continues at coordinate 30,405,481 of FR990043.1, read as the reverse complement.
ACTATACCATCTCCATCATAATGACTCCATATCTCCATGAACTGGTTGGCGGACAGTTTCTTCAGCTCCCTGGAGTCGGGATCCCGGTACTGCCGCATGAAGTTCGTGGCCTTGTCCAAGTTCAACTTCTTGGCTGCCGTCGGGGAGTCGAGACTCATTTTACTATCTATACTTTTATAACTAAATATATTTAATATATTGTAAATAAAATGTTGGCTCTGTTTATTGTCTGTGCGTTATTTAGAATTGTTTGTATGTTTGGATGTAGATTGGTGTAGTTAGGCGCCCATCTGAAACAATGATAAACAATGGTTTAATTTACAGGAACCAATAGCTAACTAGGTAGGTAAGTTATCTATATCTACCTTATTATCTACCCTATTAGGTACTAATATTTAATATTACAAAGAGGAAAGATTTGATTGTTTGTTTGTTTGTTTGCATTGAATAGGCTCCAAAACTACTGGACCGATTTTGATGAAATTTGGCATTACTCTACGAGGAACAAAGGCTACTTTTAATAGCGGCAAAATGTACGGTTCCCGTGGTATTTGTTTTGTGTGCACGAAGTCGTGGGCAGTATTTAGTTCTATAGTAGTTGCCCCTAAAAATTTTTTGTCACTTTTTAAACGATAAGAAAAATGCAAATGCAAAAAAAAGCAGGCGAATGACCTTATCATTCGCCTGCTCGCTATTATTACATCATAGAAACTTTACATTACCTACAGTTCTTAGAGAGCATTATAGTATCTGAGTTATGACATGGTATATTCAAAGGCGAAGAGCGTGCTCTTGTATATTGGGCGCACACTTGGGCACTATACAAATAATCCCCGCGTAGCTGGACTGGTTACAGCAAAACCAGCCATCGACGCCGAAATCGATTTGGGAGCTGTTAGTATTCATTAAGTCCATTTTGCATGAAATTGGCCATCCGATAAACGGCAATATTTAATGAGCTCACATATTAATAGCAATTAATTATGTCAATAGGTGATCCGTGCCGTTTAACCGCGCGGTTCGCAGATAGTAAAATGTAATGCCCAGCTCGCACTCGCTATTAACATTGTTAATAGCGAGTGCGTATTGTGTAAATGTCACCGTAAAATTGTAAAAACCATAAGATTGTAATATATTATAACTAGTGAAATTGTAAAATGTCGAAAGACTGCGGACGCGAATATTCTGCTTATAATTTAACACATTATTTTTTGTTAAATTTATATACATACAGATAAATAAAATTGAAGTGTCTGTTTGTAATTTTAAATTAATAGCTTTTCACTTAATGCATATGAAAGTATATTCGGTACTTACTGTAGCCGCGTATGATCAGCTAACTATATGTGAAATATTTGGACTATTACTGGCTGATTAAGATGGTGGTTTTTAGGAGAAGAAATAAAACGTCTAGCCTCGGTGAAAGTAAAGTAGCGTATATTTTGAATTTTACATATGTCAAGGACAAAAGGATTTGGGAACATTAAGCCAATCAGCGGTGATGACGTCACGTATCACGTCATATAGCGCTTAGCTGATTGGCGTATGTGATGACGTGATTGTAGGTACGTTGACTACGGTCTGTGCGTTTATTGTCTTTGGGTTCCGTTCAGAAATCGGATGACACTGAACATGCCCGCGGCCTTGAAAGCAGTAGCTTTTAATATATCTCGTCTCATTGCTCCTTGTCAGTGGTGGTGGTGAAAGCTCGTCTCGGTTAATGCTCGTCTCCAGATGCCCGAAGATGTTCTGATTGGTCACCCTAGCGATGTCGTCACTGCTATTGATGAGCTGTCAGCTGCTGCTTTAGCGATGGGAGAACGACGTCCTTGGTCCAGGGTTGAGTGGAGATTGGTCTGATTAACCTGAAGACAGAGGTATCGGCGGCCGTGAATGTAGCACCGATGAACTCGAGGACAGAAATACCCGCGGCCGTGAGTGTAGCACCGCTTGTATTTGCGTCAGGACTGTGGTGGGCTCGTTGAACGTCAGGTGAGCACCACCAACCGCTCCCAGCAAGTGGAACTTGCACGCTTTGACCCCCGTCTCACACAAGCCACCAAAATGCGTGAATATGGAGGTATGAAATGAAGTTAGCTACGTGATAATAAAACTGAGCATAATCATTGCTAAGATGAAGTATTAATTTTTGTCAATGACATGGTTTTCCATGGCATGAAATAAAATGCTTGGGAGCGAGTAGGTATTGCGCCAGTATATAGATCGTCTACAAGCTCCAAGTGTAAAGCGCACAAATAATAATTATTATTTATGTGTAATATTCTATAGATTAGGTATACGTTTACAAATTATATAACCCCTACGTTTAAGGTTTTCAACAAACACTGGCCCTGCGTAATATATCCCGGTACGTTTATGAGGAAACAAACTATGAAGCGCTCCCTAGGCAGGTTGCCCATCATTAGTGGGCTTAACGTCTACTACATAAAGAGTCACCTTCCTAGCTAAGTTCCTACCAGGTATAAGCCACCACTTTACGCGCAAGTGGTACAAAAGTGCCTGCGATATACAGTGCGTCGATTTATTGTGTTCGTATATAGATAACAAATATGTAAAATATAATTGAGTTTTTAGTAAAACATTTTGGCCTTAAAATAAATTTTGACTTGGCAGTGGTGCGACCGTGCCACCCGAACAAGCGAATTGGATGGACTTGGCAATTTTTATTATTTAAGAAAATCTCTTCCATCATATTTTATTAACTTGTTGAGATCATGAAGCCAATGCAAATACGCAGCCTCACCTCATCGATACCTATCGCGCCCGTCAGCTGTTTCGCGCAGCTGGCTGAGGTAAGCGAGTCGTACCTACTACCTAGTACCTATACAATGAGCTATACTCATACCAATTACAGGTAAAGGGCGATGGCCTGTGTCATAACTAATACGTCTAAGCTGTGAGAATCTATTAAAGGGAAAAAATGTTTCGTCTGTACTAATTAATTTTATCTGTAAATAAATTAATTAAGTTGATTTTGTGTAAATAGTGTGCAGTGAATATTGAATTAATTATTATTATTGTAAATTGGATTGAGTGTGTTTATTTAAATTGAAAAGCGTTTACGGATATCTACTTAAGGTTCTTCCCACCGTATTTTTTAAGAACTTAAAGTAAACCTTACACCACAATATGATAGAAGGTCAAGGAAACTAATGTGACGCCGACTTAAGATGATTACATATTATTATGATACGTGTAGTGTAACACCCAACATCATGGTCAAATCGGTCTAGAATGTGATATATCAATTTTGCCTCTTTTCTGTTAGTAGCTGAAAGTTAGCAATAGAAATACCTAGATACAACACGATGTTTCGAAATTATGACTACAAACAAACTACGGTGTGAAATTGACAGGTTTCGAGTAGGTATCGACAACGTCTTCAGTCATATGACCAAGGTCGATATTATACTCTCGCATGGTATTAGTAACGTTTAACTGATTAATTATGATTATTAAAATGCGCGCGTAATAACCGTATCCCTAACGCTTGGAAGCGGCATTCAGTGTGGGGAAGAGATTTACCCAAAACCTCGGATGATATTTTGAGTGAATTGCAAACAACAAACCTACCATTAGTATCGCGTGTAGAATTTGCATCGAAGTTTTGCTTACAAGCCAACTCATCATCATCTTGCGTATCCCGAGGCAGAGTTAGTTTCTCGTGCTCCCTAAGCAGTGCTGACGTGATCGTTTATACTAACGTTACATTGGATATGTCCCTTTTGCGAAACGTTATGATTAACAGGACCCGAAATTATCCAACCTAACTTGGTATTCTGTAAGAACGGACCGTTCGGTAAACGCATCTTGCCATCGATAAGCAAGTCCCAGAAATGATCCGCTCCTATCAAAATATCAATTTTTTGTGGCCCTAAAAATTACGTATTTGCCAGCTGAACGTTTTCAGGAACTCGAAACCGTGCATTCGTATTATGTACCTGAACAGCGGGCAATGTGGGCGTTATTTCGTTTAAAACGCAACATCGAAGTTGCGTCGAGTAGGCATTTAAGCGTGATTTAATATTTATATTGCAATAATGTGAAGATTGCGATACTAGATTGCCTACTCCGCGTATTTGTTGATTGGACTGTAGTAGCGGAATCTTTAAATTTTTGCAAAACGAATGTGTTATAAAACTGCTTTGACTACCACTGTCGAGTAACGCGCATGCTACGTGATAGTTATTGTACCTATCGGGAATCTCGACCATCGCTGTGGATAGCAAAACAGGTTGCACATTTGTGCATTGCGTATCTATTAAGTGCTCGTCTGTGTGAACATTGTTGACTACAAGGAACTGGCTCTTATCCCACCTACCACGGGCGTAGCCAGGTTTTAGTTTCGGGAGGGGTTCAAGAAAATAAACGGAACACGGGGGGGGGGGGGGTTGTAGTATCAAAGTTCTGATTTAGGCTGTTGATTATTTTTTAAAATAACTTTAAAAATCATCTTTCAGATAGGGTTAATGGGGCGGCAAAATATGTTAATTGGCCTCGGGCGCTCAATTTCTAAATAACCCCCTAAACCACCCCCCTGGCTACGCCCATGCCACCTACACTGGGGTGGGGGCTGCGATGTGCCTGCGCCGGCCACGGACGATCCAGTCGATGTAGCTTTTGCGACAAAGCTTGTGGTATGATGAGAAACACTAGGATGTAGTAATGAATTGTGTCTTAAGTTACAGTTTTTACAAGGCCCAAAGAAACAAGAGTCAACCGTGTGCCCGGGACGCAAACAATTATCGCATAGGTTGTGTTTTTTAACGATTTTAAGTTTCGATTTCAAATCCATGGCAATAAACTGTGCACAAGTGTAAATTGGATGCTTAGCTTTGCATAGGACACAATTCAACCTATGAACAGTGCGACCGGCTGACTTGTTAGACGAAACATTGCAGTGTGTTACGTTGTAACTCCTGACTGCAGTATGCGATTTTTTACTAGAATCAGTGCAAGTGTTGTCCTTGTTTTGCGATAAAATTAAAGTTTCTAATAGGTCGGCCCTATTTTTTAGAAAATTAATTAAATGGTCTACCTTTAAAATTAATTTAGAGTTACAGTCGTACAAGAGAGAACCTTTGTGTTCTTCCCAGTGTCTTTCTGTGGTTTTGTCTAGCTTAGAAGTTACTAAATAAATAATTAGTGTGTCCCAGGAGTCTGTAGGCTCACCTAGGGTTTTTAAAGCGCGTAAATTATTTATAATTATGTCTATAAGTTTTCTAAGCAGTGAAGGTGACTCTTTAGGCAGTGGTTGTATTGAAAATAGTGCCTTAACATGACTGTGAACTAATAGCCTAGTGTTATCATATCTGTTCAACAATAGTTCCCACGCAATAGAATAATTTGAGGCTGATATTTCTAGCGAATTTACCACCATCTCTGCGCTTCCTTTTAGTGACGATTTAAGGTAATGAAATTTTTGTATGTCACTAATGTCTGTAGAATTATGTACCAACGATAAGTAAGTATCTCTGTATTCTAGCCAGTGCTCGTATAAACCGTCAAATGTAGGTAACGTAATAACCGGTAATTTCACTGAGGATTGTGAATTGTGCGAACATACCTTGGAGCAATGTGAATCCTCTCCACTGACACCAAGAATAGATTGTGCCCGAGACAGAGTGCTATAGTAGCTGTCCTCAAACTGCTGACGCTGATCTAACTGGTCATCAATGTCACAGTCAGGGACAGTATTTTCTAGCTGTGTTTGAATATTGTTAAATTCAGCAAATAAGGTACGGACTCCATCCATTCTCATTTTTAAATCTAATTTTGTTTCTGTACTCAATGGAGTTACGATAGCGTGTACAAAATTTGCAAATTTTGTTAATCTGCCTTTGAGAATTCCCCATTTTCTTATTAGATCTCGCATGATTTGCTCAGTTTTACCATCGTTAACATTTTTATACGGTGACTTGTCGCGAATCTGACTAGACTGACCTTCCATATCCCTATCCATTAGAGGCATAACAGTGGCTTATGTAAAGAAAGGGGTACTCACGTGAAGTATTCACTGCGGGGGCAGTCAGCTGGTACTCTACCTGAGATGATCTCGTCGCCGTTGTAGTCCTGGAGGTCGCTTGCTCCAACAGATTTGATGCCCAAATCTTCGTATATGTGGCTCTGAAGGTCCAGATTATGTAGCCGCGTATGATCAGCTAACTATATGTGAAATATTTGGACTATTACTGGCTGACTAAGATGGTGGTTTTTAGGAGATGAAATAATACGTCTAGCCTCGGTGAAAGTAAAGTAGCGTATATTTTGAATTTTACATATGTCAAGGACAAAAGGATTTGGGAACATTAAGCCAATCAGCGGTGATGACGTCACGTATCACGTCATATAGCGCTTAGCTGATTGGCGTATGTGATGACGTGATTGTAGGTACGTTGACTACGGTCTGTGCGTTTATTGTCTTTGGGTTCCGTTCAGAAATCGGATGACACTGAACACTTACAATAAAAATATCATTTTTTTAAATTTTTATCTGTCCGTCTGTCTGTCTGTTTGTTCCGGCTAATCTCTGAAATGGATGGACGTTGCGGGCATCAGCTAGTATAAATATATAGTAATAAAGAATATTTCGACATAATATATTTTTACAATCTCATTAGTAAAAGATAAATAAGTCTAACAGTTTTTACAATTTTACGGTGACACAAATAAATTATGCACTATACAGTATACAGGTTTGTATATTATTCTGCAGGTTGTACTGTTTTAGTTTCGCACAATACAATTTTTATTAGGGTTCCTGGTACCCAAAGGGTAATACGGGACCTTGTTACTAAGACTCCGCAGTCCATCCGTTTGTCTGTCCGTCTGTCACAAGGCGGTATATCATGAGCCATGATAGACAGATGAAATTTTCACAGATTCCTGTTGCCACTATAGTAACAAATGCTTTAAAAAATTTTGCCATTTGGTACGGGAACCTCCGTGCGCGAGTTCGACTCGCACTTGGTCGGTTGTTTCGCAAACAAAGTGTATGTGTTTCGTCAAAGTCTACAAATCTGTTAACAGAACTACTGTTACAGTAGTTTTCTGCTGCTGTGAAGCAGTAGAAAGTTGTGTTAAACCCACTTTTTTAATAACATCTATGGTTAAAGCTACTAATCACTAACATATAGGTAATATGGAAACAGTAAATGCTCATTCATAGAGAATTGTTCAATAGTCATGATAATGAAAATATAAAGAGGGCAGTGAGTGAAGGCTTGTGCTGACTCATCGTCTATTGCCTTATTTAAACGTATCGCACAAAATACACCAAAACATGTATGTATTGAATGGCCTACGATTTTTTTATCTTCTGTTATAAATAAAATGGATTGCAGTTACAATATCTCGCTAAAAAGAAGCTGGAGCTGGACTGGTTTGGCTAATTTTGGTTTTAAAATAATCCTGGAAGATAACTAAGGTTTAAATGCCGAGAAATATTGGAAAATGCGAGAAAATTTATAATAACGATAATAAAGTTTACTAACTGTCCACTATAGGTAATATATTTGTCACTTGACTGTCAAATATGTAGGTGTAGATTGTAGGTCTAGATGTTGTAGTTATGATTAGTGTGTCTAGGTGTAGTTATTTATTTATTCCAGTTCATAGTTTAAAACAGTACTGTATAAGGTTCGGTAAAATCAATTACGGATATTTTGGGCGTAGGTATGATCTATTACTTAAGTAAAGATGTTTAAGAAGAAAAATAATTTATATACAACTAGAAAAAAAAATCTTTATATGGGCGAGTGTGCGTTTTTCTGAGTCACCTATGATTTTTTACTTTGAGTATGACAATTATTTTTTTGCCTAAACGTCTTTGTATAAGGATCATGTGCCCGAAGTATTCGTAATTGATTTTCGGAGACAATATACTTATATTGCGTCGGGACAGTTAATATCTATAATGTGAAGATTATTACTTAAAATAAACTCTTTAGCATCTCTGAGATTTTACCTACACTCAAGGAAATAAAAGCAATAACTTGCGAGAGAAACAGCGAGAGAGATGAGATTAGAATAGTTTTAGTATTCTTTCACAAGTTAACCGAGCCCCATAGAATTACACTAAATAGGTATATAAATACATAGAAATACAGTAAACATACACTCCACTACAATAGGGCTTAAAACCCTTAACTGACTCGTATATTATAGTCAGTAGCCACGTATTTTTCCTCTAAAGACTTTTCAAGGACGGATTGGATATATCGAGGCTGTGCTGATTGGCATGAGGGTGAGAACGGGGCGCTGCACTAAATAATTCATGGGACACTCGGCCATGAAGAAATGTCAATGTCGGCCCAGCTGTGATATCTGCAGAAATATCGAGCTATAAATACACTAATTTTATGACCTAGAGAAAATGATACTAGTGAAGTGGCTACTGGTATAGACCCGATTTCGCCAAATTTCTTTAAATGTTTGTTATGCTTATCGGTAAACTTGGTTTTGATATCTCCCTCTCTCTCTCTCTCATTTCTTATACCGAATACAGCGTTAAACGGCGTTTCAATACTTTGGTAGGTAAAGTTGGGCCTTAGACCCTAAACTAGAAACTATAGAAACCTTCTGAAACCTAAACTAGGCTTAATATGCACGCAAAAACAAAGAAATTACAAGTTAAGTTTACTATGTAAGTATGTATTTAAGTAGATTGTAGGTAAGCGAATAATGTGTAATGGCTTTGAATGAGACTTTTCTGAGATTCCTTTTTGGGTAAATACCCAAAAAGGAAACACAAGAAATTAAACAAAATAAGCTACAGAAGAGAGAGAAAATGCTTCTAAACAAGACTTTTTTTTTTGGGTGGACATCTTGTCCTGGAAAATTATTTTGTTATGCTAAAAATATAGATAAATCATTAGTCTCGCTGGCCGGTAGAGTGCCCAGCGAGACCAATTATTAATCTATGGCTAAAAATAATAATAATTTTTTAAAATGATTTTTAACCAATGTGAACTACTTAACAAAATGTAATAATTATTATTTTTATAGAATTTTATTTCATTTAGTCATAAAATCGACCGAAAAACAGCCAATCTATGTCAAACTTGTAAACTGGTCAATAATAAAGTTATTATAATAATTCATAATCTACAAATAAACAATAGGCTAGACGACTGAATTTTTTTTTATTGCATAAATGAATAGTACTCTTAAATATGAGTAGGTAGCTTTTCAGAAGAAACCGTATATCAAAAGTCAATATTTTTAAAGGTACAGCGATTTGTTTACAAAATTTCGCAAGTCTTGTGAAAATGCTCCATACTAAAGTCGTAGGTAGCTATGACGTCACGTCCATGTTAAAGTGTATGAAGTATACGGCCGCAGGAACATATTTGTAAATATCTCTGATATTTGTGCGTTTAGGTTCATACTTACGATAATAAAAGTTTTTGTATATGATGTAAGTAAACTAATGATGTAGGTTTTGTTTACTAATTTAGCAAAAAAAAATTTTTTTTGTACCTTTTAGATGTACCTATCTAATTACTAAACTATACATAAAATATTATAATTTTTTACTTTTACGAAGTAGTAATGCTTCAAATTTTCTGAGTACATTAATGAAACTAAATATTTTAGATGTAGTCGTGTACCCAATTCTAATTTAATTAATATCTACCTGGCTAAAGTTTACTTAGCAAATAGTCATATTTTCTGCGATAAATGTTTTTAATTCTGTTGTTGTTTACATTTAGTACGCTATCACAAGCGCCGCAGTTTCGGAGCGAATTTCTATGTAATTTTCCCGCAGTGCCGCGCTGACGCGGCGCGGCGGTTTCATGCTGCGAAGCTGCGGCTTGCGGCACGGACTCTGTCCAGAAAGTACGTAAGCCTGCGTAAACCTACGCACGTAGAGATTCTTATCTTATCACAACAAAATGTCTGCCGGTCTATCTGTGATGCCAACTTGGGACTTTTTCCCTAAATTTAGGGAGAAAAGGTATCTGAAGGGGTTATAAGGGGGGGTTTTATGCTTGTTTTATTTAAATATGCAATTGATTTGCTTGACGATAAGTTATATAATATACTATTATTATTTAATTACAGCCGACCAATTACTTATTGGTATAAAAAATGTATTGTATAAAAAACCAAAATTCTTATTGCAAGCGTCTACCTGTTGCCAACTTGCCATTAAAGAATCACGCCAAAAACGTCAAAAAATTCACGTTTGTTGTGTCTAAGGAGGGTTCCGTTACTATCAACGCGTAATAGGTTTTTCAAATTACTTCAAAAGTCACAGGTTTGGTTCAAAATAATTTTCCCTTAGTTTTAAGCATTATATATCAGCATGGAAACTTACAAGTTTAACCTATAATTTAGAAAATTACTCTACAACTACTCGAAAATTTTGAAAAAAATTTCATGTATGAAATCTGGACTCTATTTTAAAGCGCTATTCAACGTTATGCAATACAACGGGGTAGGTACAATGAAAAAATATTTTTCATCCCCACTTCTCATGTATGGAGAGCCACCCTCAAAATATAAAATTATTATTATTTTACGATGCTAAAACCGAGATAATATAATATACAAAAAACTATACCAAATTTTTCATTCATTTATATTCATAATTACAGAAGCTAGAGGCGTGGACAGACAGACAGACGGAGGGACAGAGCAAAACTATAAGAGTTCCTTTTTATTACGAAATCGACTATTTTTAGTAAAGGTTATCTAAAAATTTTAACTGTCTAGCTATCAAGGATTATGATCTCATGAGACATAGCCTGGTGACAGACATACAGTTTTTACCCTCTAGATATCTACGAAATAACTTATAGTCTGTAAGTGTTAAAAAAGCAGTGAATCATGCATACAAATGTCAAAATTGACGCATTAGCTGTGATTACATTAATTTACCTATTAAAGTAAGCCATTTTGACATATAATATAATAATTATAATAATATAATTTATATGGACGCTTCACACTACGTCAATCTGATCCCGTGGTAAGTTCTCGAAGAACTTGTGTTACGGGTACCAGACAACGGAAATATATTTAATACTTTTATACTATACACATATTTAAGATTTTTATTATATTATACACATATTTAATACACGTCCATGACCCAGGAACACAGAAAAACTTTTTTGTTCCTTCGGCGGGATTTGAACCCGCGACCTCCGGCTTGAGCACCAACATGCTCAACCAACTGAGCCACAGAGGTCGTCAATAGTATGTAGATACGCATGATTCACTGCCTTCATAACGTGAATAGGCTAAAATATAGACTTTATATGACACGAATAGGACGCGACCGCGTCATTCAATGTGCTGCGTACAGTGCAACTAACTAATGCCTTCGGCAATCATCGTTTTTTTTTCTACGGAAATGACGGATGTTGGAAAGCATGTGTGGGACTTCCGAAAGATATTAGCAAAGTAGTTTTACTGTATAAAGTATCTTTATAGGTATGTTTTTCTAAAAAGGTAATAACTTACATATTTGGTATGTAACTTTTTTGATTTTTAACGGTACCTATATATTTTATCGTATTATGTAACTTTATGAAGTTTCGATGAGGCATGAGTACTTTAATAATTATATTTGAGAGTATTCGCATGCTAGGTAAAATCCACGGGAACCGTACTATTTGTTTTAGGGAGTAATATCTTTTGAAACTTGGCAACTCGATCTTACTACGCTTTCATTGCACTCCAAAATACAGGGGATGACACTTTTGACTATTTCAAATCGATATCAATTGTGTGTTGAAGGTTTTAATATAAAGTGTCTTCAGAAATAATTGGTTTTGACAAAACATTGACAGCACAAAATTTCGGAACACTCTGTAAAGCAAAATGCCAACAGTGTCAACCGATCTGAATGCTGTGTAACGAATGAACTGAATACTTCTGTCTCACTCTGAATCATACAATCGGAGCGAGAAAAACATTTTTCTTTCACTTTGTGTCTCGCGCGTACTCGAGGTATGCTGCGTATTACGTACTGCGTAATTGCTGCTCCTATTTGAGTCAGGAGCGGAGCATCTATACGTGTAGTATGGGCATACCCACAATCCCAACAGCCTTGTGAGTGCATACTTTCAAGGTCTATTAATTTATAATCAAAATAGGTTCAGTGGGTAGTTGTATTGGTATTGTTAACCTTTTGAGTCTTATCTGGTGCTTTTTACCTGCTGGTCATACTTACATTATTGTTAAAATACATATTTATAGTAGTGGATTTAATGTTAAGCGGACCTTTAGTCAGGTAGATTGAAGAAAGCGCAAAATTTGTCACCTCTCCATAAATTTTCGACCCTTTTTTATTTACTAACCAACAGATTTAAGAAAAAATAATACTTTGTTTGAACCGATAGGAATTACTCCTGCCGATGTTATATAATCTATAATTTGTGTATATGTTCTATACTATATAATATGCATATATTTTTTATTTAATTAATTTATAATCTTAGTTGATGTTAATTTGTTTAAGGTTTAAGGTATTGAAAGCTTATTTTTTTTTTACCAAACAAAATATTTTTTTTGCTAAATAAGCGAAAAATTTTCTCGCTCACTCCGCGCGTTAGCTTTTAATTAACATAATATTATAAAGAAAATAATACAACTCTTTTTAAAAATTCTAATAACCATGTTATGAAGGAAATAATAAAATCAAAATTTTCGGGTCACATCTTCTTTTGAGAGCTAGATCCGTGCCTGAATCAACCAAAGCGGTTTAATAGGTCAATTTTGTACGATACGTGCATAGCTAAAATAATACGCACGTAGCTTCTGGACGCAATGTATGGGGCCCTAGTACCTCGACTACGTGCGTAGACCTTGCGTGCGTAAGAATACGCAGTTTCTGGACATGGTCAAGGGTCAATCACATTGAAACGAGACGATATTTGACGTGGCGCAGCATTTGTAAGATGGCGGTTCAAAATTGATATTTGTTCAGTGGCACAAGAATACACGTTTAATTGCAAGAGTTCTAACTTCAAGCCAATCAAAGACAATGTCGAAGGTGCCGTTCTTGCAATGAAACTTGTATCGTTTTGTATAATGAATAAAGTTTAATTTCGGATAGCTATCTTAAAAATGTATGTCACCGTAAAATTGTAAAAACCGTTAGATTGTAATATTACTAAAGATATTGTAAAATGTCGACAGATTATCAAATATACATTTATTCTTACAATTGTATGCATAATTTTTAGTTATATTGTAATAATTACCGTGGCGATTGATTAAACGGCAAGTGCGCACCACCATTTTTGTTTGCTTTTTCATAATAACAATTATAACGAAAAATAATGCGCACAATTGTAAGAAGAAATGTTTATTTGACAATCTGTCGACATTTTACAATATCTCTAGTAATATTATAATCTAACGGTTTTTACAATTTTACGGTGACATGCATAGCGCGTCGTGTCGCGTATCAACGCGGTGTGAATTAACCCTTAAGTCGCTTATTTTTCCTTTTACAGTCGCTTTATGAAAATGTATTCGCTAAGATTTATTATTTATGTTGTTTTCGCTAACCGCGCTATGTTTAATGTATTTTGGTATGGTGTATTATGTATGGCTTCGTTTATTATGTATGGCGATTGGCGAGTAATGTATGGCTGGATTGTGTTACACAAATTGTATTTGTAATTTCAAGAGACAGTAATGAATCGGGTTGAGGGAGATCAGCGGTTATTTCGGCACATACCTAACTCTTACATAATTTATAAGGAAGGGTACATAGAATGCCTTTAGTTAGTAATACAATGCGGCCTTAAAGATTTTCCTTAATTATAATATTTTATAATTAAGGAAAATCTTTAAGGCCGTTTTGGTAATAACCAAAAGACAGAAAACATGGTTCCTTCTAAGATTTTTGTAAAATACCTTCAAAGTAAACGATTTATCTATACTAATATTATAAAGCTGGAGAGTTTGTTTGTTTGAACGCACTAATCTCAGGAACTACTGGTTCGAATTGAAAAATTATTTTTGTGTTGGATAGTGAGTAAAATTATATATCAAGGAAGGCTTTAAGATATATAATATCAAGCTGCAACCCATAGGAGCAAAGAATCTGAGGAAAATGTGCAAAAAACGGGGAAAAATCTTTGATGACTTCCGTTATTTGTTTGAACGCGCTGATCTCAGGCACTGCTAGATCGAATTGGATAATTATTTTTGTGTTGGATAGTCCAGTTGTCGAGGAAAGCTTTAAGCTAGCTATATAATATTACGATGCGACCAATAGGAGCGAAGCAGCAGAGAAAAATATTGCAAAAACGGGGAACATTATTCATATTAGAGGGTTTCCGTTGCATGCACTGAGTAAACGGTTCAAGTTACCCAAAAAATATGTATGAAAGAATTATTCCTCTTTAAATGATCTTTAAAAAATATCTGTGACAGTTTATCTCTATCTTTTAAGATTGACTCACTGTAACCTTCTTTATGGTAATCAAATTTGGTCGAAATTAATGCATTATTGCCAATTATTTGCCAAAGAGTTTTATCACCATAATAATATTTAGTTGCGGAGAAAATCAGTATGTTTTTCTGCCACAATATTAATATATAATATTTCTGTTGTTATAATATTGATTGAATTGTATAAATGATTACTTGATTTATTTATAAGTGGGTAACAATATGCTTATTTAATAATTTATGCAAGCAATTAAATGAATTGAACGAAAATAACTTTTGAGTTTGTGAACACGAAAATAATTATAACTTCAATAATTATAACAAAACCAGGAAATTAAAATGACTATTGTTAATAAAACTTTCACGTCCAGCGGTCGCGGTTTGAATTTGAATTTCTCGCAAAATTTCCCATTTTCCTTCCGAAAAGTTTCCCAATAACAGTGGAATTACCGTGTCAAGTCACAGCCAAACAGTCGCCAAAAATATTGTTACAAGACGAATCTCGAATCGACTGGGGTTTCGGAAAACTCATCGCAACTTTTTGATACAATACCTACTTGTTTAGAACTGTGAGTACTCGAGGCAGAAGAAAGCATCAATAAGAGTGAAATTTCAAGGTTGCGTCACGTCACGACACGATTTTGTAGATAACGCCATATGTCGGGAGCATAGCAACTTAACATTCTAAGCTGTACGGCTCAATGTGCTAGGTATAAATTTAAATTTTTCTATTATTTTTTGAAGTAATGTACTTTAAATACTCTTTTTGGATTTTTAATAATGTATTAAGTTTCACGTCTGCTACGTATATTCTGTACACGTCATGGTTGTAAATATTCGGACTGATAGAGAAAAAAAAAATAGTGCATAGTAAATACAATATCTAATTAAAAAAAAATAAGTACCTACGAGTGGTACGAAAAGGCGGATAATGGATTGTTTCGTAATTTGTGCATTTAAATAGAAAATATAATGTAAAGTCACATTGACATATAATTTAGGATGTCTGATGAAATAATACAAGTCTGAAAAGTGTTGCAAGTGGAAAATAGGTGGTAAAGAAATCTGGAATATTTTCTCCAATGAGATAAAAATATTTTGCAACGACTTGCACCTTAGTATCAGTACGTGTTTTTACGGTGTAAACATTTTTACTTAAGGCGAGGTCATAGACTACTTTGTCATTTCCCGTCATCTAGTCTACCTAGTCAGAGTTCAATCACGAAGTGTAAAAAATATGGGATTTTAAGGTCCGGACGCACTAGGCGGAACTGAACTTCGGCGGAACTGAGCGACACGTCGCGTCAAAATATTCTTTATATGAAATTATATGAGATAACACGCACTAAGCGGTAACGGAACTACACTGCAGCGAACTGCGCATCAAACTTGATCAACTGACCAAAAGTGTCACGAACTGCAGTTCGGTTTGGCCAACTTCATTTTCATAGTCAGTCAACCGAGATACTTGGGAGCGCGATAATCGTTCGTCAAAAATGTCGATAGATGAATAAAATTTATTGTACTCGTGGGCCAGTATCCGGACACATAATAATATTATGACGTCCAGCATAAAAAGTACATGAACACTTCTATGAAAAAAAAAAAAAAAACTTTGGAGTGAAACGACCTCTGTGGCTCAATGGTTAGCACGTCGGCGCTCAAGAAGCCCGGTCGCGGGTTCGAATCCCACCGGGAGACAAAGTTTTTTATGTTCCTGGGTCATGGATGTGCAATAAATGTGTATTATATAATAAAATTCTTAAATATGTGTATAGTATAAAAGTATTAAATATATTTCCGTTGTCTTGTACCCGTATCACAAGTTCTTCGAGAACTTACCACGGGACCAGATTGACGTGGTGTAAAAGCGTCCATAGATAGATATTATTATTAAATAATTCTGTGGATGGATGAACGACGACCTCTCCAATGTTAATTGGTTTCATAGTTAAATTATAATAATAATAATATCTATGGACGCTTCACACCACGTCAGTCAGGCCCCGTGGTAAGTATCTGAAGAACTTGTGTTACGGATACCAGACAACGGAAATATATTTAATACTTTTTATACTTTACTTATATATTATATTATACACACATTTAATACACATCCATGACCCAGGAACACAGAAAACTTTTTTGCTCCCTGGCAGGATTCGAACCCGCGACCTCCGGTTAAAGCGCCACTGCGCTCACCACTGAGCCACGGAGGTCGTATGTAAATTATTTAGATTGTAGGTATGCAGTAGGTACATATTAATTAAAAAATTAAAAAAAAACATTTTAAATTTCAATCGTCCATTCGTACATCTTGTTCGGAGGTTGCCTAGCTATTAAATATATTTTTGTAGCGCCGCTGCAGTCCAAGTGCGACTTACCAAAACGTGTCGCTCAGTTCCGCTGAAGTTCAGTTCCGCCTAGTGCGTCCGGACCTTTAGTACACAATCTTTTACATGTTCTGAACCGTACACATTTTGAAAAAAATATATAATTCCTGAGTTACAAAATCTTAAAATCACCTCTTAAAAATCACGAAATCTCCTAAAACGTAAAATGTTGTGCAGCACCATACATATTTTTTGATAAATAACACTTTTGTGATTTGTACAATATTTCAAGAGATATTTAAGAAATACCTTGCAAACAGCGTCTTATACATGAATATAGAAAATAATGCTACGCAAAAATGACTCTTATTACAATGTCCATACGAGTAGTGAAAATCATTTTATTTTCGAGCTTTGTCCTGGCCTTAAGGCGTGCGTATGTGCAGCTCAGAGCTCTACGTAGACGGTTGTGTAATCATACATATACAAGTCATATAAACACACACACGTACACACATATACGCCGGACGTCCGGACAGCGCGGTCCACTTCACTGTAACATCCGGTACAATTTGAATCGCGAACGTTATTAAGCCCGGAGTTTTCCAGGAATTCAGAAAATTCCAGTATATGGTCGAAAATATTTCATGATAACGTAGAATTTCTTTTGTTGAGTTTTATTTTTTACTAGCTGTTGCCCGCGTCTCCGCCCGCGTAAATATAGTATCCCTAAATAAATAAATAAAATGGGATAAAAAGTAGCCTATGTTAAAATTCAGGGCCCAAACTACTCGTACTACCATACCGAATTTCATCAAAATCCGTTCAGTAGTTTTTGCGTGAAAGAGGAACATCCTCACAAACTTTCAAATTTATAATATTATATATTTTGTATATTCTGAAGTGATGAAAAGTTAACTGAATACTATTATGCCCTCTATATTACGTATAATCTAATTAATAGGAAAAGTTTGTTTGTTTGTTTGCATTGAATAGGCTCCTAAACTACTGGACCGATTTTGATGAAATTTGGCACAGATATAGAGTAGACAGGGAAGGACAAATGCTACTTTTTATCGCGGAAAAATGTACGGTTTCTGCGAAATTAACTAGTAACTAATATCTAGTTAGGTATAACTTTGTGTTTTCTAGTGATTAAAGATTGTAGCTTGTTATCTAAAGTAGTTATTTTTAATGTTTTTCCTAACCTCAAATTATAAGCTTATTATCTTAGGTTATATAAAATACTTATAATTAATTAACAAAGATTTCATATGTTTTGACGTACATTTGACGTAACAAATCTTCATACAAGGTTATATATGTTTTGTTGACATATGAAGTATGTTTTCACCTTATTTCAAGTGTCGAAATGGCCTCAAAAATCTCAAAAGTGGGGCCAATGAAGTGGAGACATTTTTTGCCTTAACAAGCCTCGTCTATAATATATACGTCTATGCTATAATCAATACAATGAATGGTTTAGATGTGTAATAATATGAGTTCATTATTAGTTGTTAAATGTCTGGTTATTATGAGATGAATTATTTTAAAAATAAAATGATGTTCAAAATGTTATGTTTAATTTGTGTAAATAAAATAAATGGATTATTCCGTATCGTCAATTGTTTTGAATGAACGCTGTGTTGATTATATTATGAGTGAGAGACGGCCATTGAGACACAATAATAATAATAATAACTTATAATAAACACACCGATATCGGTGATGGTGACCAGTTTCATTGAAAAAATGCCAGTTATGCAGGAGTAATTTTATAGTGCCCAAGTGTGTGCGCAGTACACAAAAGCACTCTGTCTCTTCTTTTACTCTCGTAACACAGTGGGACAGATGACCGACGCGATCAGGCGCAGGTCCGACTTTTAACATGCAGCCCATCTGACGCATGGATCATCTTTCTTGTCAGACAATCACCTGGTCAGCCTGCATTGTCCTAACCAAACTTGGAAACAACATTTTTTGTTGTTCCAATGCGGGAATCGAACTCAGGACCTCCGAGTCGAGAGCAATGCTCTAACTACTAGACCACGGAGGCTGACACAATATGTTATGATAATTCAAGGAGAATAAATATTAAATCCTGTACATCATTGATTGGAGCTTTAATAACTTGACATTAATACTGTAGAGAACACTCTATAGTATGTGTACAGTATAAATATATTTTGAAGCAACTTATCGTACTATTTATTATAAGAAACGCATTCACCACTGTTATATTGTAGTTACGAAGTGTATTTAATAATCTGTAGGTCAAGATCACCGAGTAGTCAATATAAAGTTAAACACTTTTAATTGCTGTTTCCAAATAAAGCTATTTTCTACCCAAAAACCGACTTTGGCCACCAGCCAAACGGAAACCTAAATTAAAAATTACATCTTTTATTTCAACTGTGGCTGGAACCCAGCAAAATGCAGTGAAACACTGTGGCTAAAGTAGAACAACGTTTATACTGTGTAAATAGGATAGAAGTCTGCTTTGGAATATAAAATAATAATAATATAATAATATCTATGGACGCTTCACACCACGTCAATCTGGTCCCGTGGTAAGTTCTCGAAGAACTTGTGTTACGGGTACCAGACAACGGAAATATATTTAATACTTTCATACTATACACATATTTAAGATTTTTATTATATTATACACATATTTAATACACATCCATGACCCAGGAATACAGAAAAACTTTTTGTTCCTTCGGCGGGATTTGAACCCGCGACCTCCGGCTTGAGCACCAACACGCTCAACCAACTGAGCCACAGAGGTCGTCGACAAGACGTATACAGCTTTCAGATAACAACTTTACATTAGGTACTTTACTTAGGTACTTCCTGTCAATGTCGAGGGTAAGAAAAGATGGGAAAAAAGAGAAAAAGTTTGGATTTAATAAACTTATATAAATACTAATATTATAAAATTATTCCATTCAGTCATTTCGTTTTTTTTGTGGTGCTAGTATTGTAGGCCTTACAGAACATACTTTTTATCCTGTTCCCGAGGGACTCAAAAATCGAGAACTGCTGGACCGATTTGGCTAATTTTGGTCTTGAAATAATTGTGGAAGTTCAGGGAACGTTGAGAAATATTGGAAAAGGTGTAGGTTGAGGAGTAGGTATAGTTATCCGTATTTATTCATTTCGACTTTCGAATTTCGACTCTGTCGGACTGACAAGTCCGATTGGCAATTAAGTTCATTTTTGTGTTGTTAGGAAATTGGGAATGTGTTGGTTTTAAGCCATTGTAAAATATTTTTATGATTCCTTTTTTTTTTTTTATTTACTAGAGATCCAAGCAAACCTTGGTTACGCGGTCGGCAAGTCGGTCGGTATAATAGGTACCTTATTATCTCTATTTACCTATCTTATAAAGGAATATTATAATCAAACATTATTAAACATAATGCCTTCTACTGCCATAATATTGAGGCATTTTAGATTTGTTTTTTTTTAATTTATTATTAATGAGACTTACCAGCGATTGCTAACACTTGTAACATTTTTATATAAATTCTGCTAGATGTTGCCCGTGACTTCGTGCGCGCAAAAGTTAATTTCGTAGAAACCATAAATTTCGCAATAAAAAGTAGCCTATGTCCTTTCCCGTGGTCTACTCTACATCTGTGCCAAATTTTATCAAAATTGGTCCAGTAGTTTCCGAGCCTATTCAATGTAAACAAACAAACAAATTTTTTCTCTTTATTATTATAATACTAATTAAAGGAATCTAACAATCATGTTCTGGTCATATTATGATTCTTAAAAATAATTAGTATTGATATAAGTTTATTAATAAAAATTCCAAACTTTTTCTCTTTTTTCCCACCACCCTCGACATTGACAGGCAGTACCTAAGTAAAGTACCTAATGTAAAGTTGTCATCTGAAAGCTGTATACGTCTTGTTTTTAACACGCTTATATTAACTTCACCTGTATGTAAGCTTGTTTGCTTGCATGTATTTAACTCTCTTGCGCGCCTGCTGCCTTCCTCGGCTCTGGTAGCTTTAAAACACGCTTTTAAAGAATATCGAACTAAAAAGTTGAAAATAACTTTAAATTTTTTAAAAATAAACTTAAAACAGTACCTAGTATATAAAAAATACTAGTATAATTGAGGGAAAAGCGTAGAGCGCTTTGTGCCATAATTTTCGTATATGGAGCGACCCGCTTTTCCCTCAATTATACTAGTATTTTTTATATACTACTGTTTTAAGTTTATTTTTTTAAAAATTAAAATTATTTTCAACTTTTTAGTTCGATATTCTTTAAAAGCGTGTTTTTTTAGTTTTTTTAAACTATATTTATATATTTCAAAGCAGACTTCTATCCCATTAGGGCCTACTATGTAATATGTATGTAGATGTTCAAAGTCTTATGTAATGAATTTTGAAATTTTAATCAGGACTTGAATTGTAGAGGACTCTTATAATATATACAAGATAGTCTCATTTAAAGTATAAGATAGAGATACGCATTACAGCCAAAGGCTATAGACAACATGTAGATTATAGATAACCTTTTGTTTAGGAGTGAATTGGGAAACTTTAGTCCCATTCGCTTTGTAACCCTCTGTCGCCCGTACCCGGATTAGCTCGCCTCGGCGGATTTAACACTTTCACTATTGATTTTAGATATACGTATAACATAACATATAACTTCCCACATCGATTTCGTTGACGGTGGCAGGTTTCATTGAAACCAGACAGTTACGCAGCAGTAATTATATATGCCCAAGTGTGTGCGCAGTGCACAAGAGCACTCTCTCTTCCTTTACACTCGTAACGCAGTGGGATGGATAACCAACACGACTGGCAAGAGATCAGGCGCAGGTCCGACTTTTTTCGTGCCCATCCGACGCATGGATCAGTTTTTTTGTCAGACAATCAGGTGATCAGCCTGCATTATCCTAACCAAACATGAAAACAACATTTTTTGTTGATCCGATGCGGGAAGCGAACCCACGACCTCCGAGTTGAGAGCCGAGCTCTAACCACTAGATCATGGAGGCTGTTAGATAGATATAATAATATGAAACTTTATTAGTATTATATGTAATTGATTGTACTGTCGGTTCTTGGTGGAAATTCATGTTGAACACTAATAAAACATAAGTTTTCGTGCACTTTTTCCACTATATTATTATTATTTATTAGTATTGACTATATTTTACTGTGAACAACTTTTTTACTTGTAACTTGTAGGGGTAGGGGGGCCTAGAGAAAAACTCTGAAGCTGAAAAATAAAATGGGCCAAACTACTCTTACACTTATAGTCCTTTTTATTTTGTTAATAATTTTGTTTTTAAATCTGTATTATTAAATTGCCGCAGTAGTTGGTTTTATTTTTATTGCAAGTATTATAATATTATAGAGTAACGGCCGTAAATATGTCCGTAAAACTGTAACATGTGAACATCACGGTAAGCACAAGAGACGCAAGGCCGAGCGGCCGAGTGCCTCTTGAGTCTGGTACTCGATTATAATACCTGTTTACTTTATTTTTAACCTACTTTGACGTGGTCAAATGTTTTAAAAATCACCTTTGAAAAGTCGTAGCTATTTATACTTTTTTTTGGATCTAAAATGTTGGGAACGCTGGTTGGTTTTCTTTTCAGAATGTTTCATTTAGCTTTGTAGCGTCAAAAATCTGTGATATCCGAATTCAGAACGGAGAGGAAAGACTTTGAAACATCAATTTTAACGAGCAGAAAATATCATCGACACTTAGTGTTGAGCTCCTATTTAAGCCCACTAATAACTACGACAATAAATATTGTATTCATTTTATAAGTTGCCTTTTGAGAGCAGGAGGCCTGTGTTTACCAGTTCCTAATTTCGTAATTTTATAAAATGATTCAAAAAGTTTTTGATAAAATTTATACTGCATTTTACGGACTTTAAAAAGTGTATAACTGGTTGTAAGCGGCTTAAAAATTTAATACTGCATGAAGTCGCCGGACCGCGCAAAGTCTAACAAAAGTACATTTTATTAAAAATATATTACGTACTAGGTATACCTATTTTATACGCTAAAATGATATGAATTTAATATCGTCCATTATTAGTCGCGACGTGGTTCGCCACAGGTTCCCGCGATGGAGGGAAGTGGGTTACAGATTTGCTACGTGGCCTCTGCCTATCCCAATGGGGCAGTGATCTCTGCCTAAATAGGAATAGGTGATGACCACCGGGCATGAATAGCATGCTCGGTGGTCATCACCTATTCCTATTTAGGGCAATAGGCGTGAGTATTTGTGTATGTGTGTGTGTGTGTGTGTGTTAGTGTGTGTGTGGGTCTGTTTTACGTTTTATGTAACTAGAAGTATAGGCATAAAATATCACGACTGACAGAATAATTTATCAGTGGGAGTGACAAAAACCATTTCTAAGCAACTGGTACATATTTGCCTTGATATCGGTGCCGGGAATTCCTAAAAATAGTCCGAAATCATTCCGCCTCATTCCATCTGAAGAGATGACGGTCGGGCAGATTTCGACGACATAGCGACGCGTTCGAACTGAATTTTTTCAATGTTGTAGACCGTAAATATATAATAATATAATACATGTGTAAAAAATATTTCGAAATCCTCCAGCAGGTAAATTCTTAATTCAATATAGTGATATGATAAAAACTGGTTTGAAGCGACAAAGCGTGTACCTATCTTTCTTTCAGAAATTATAATTTTCCGAAATAATTATCTATGTTCCAGGCTATATTAACCACTATAGTAATTTATTCTAATGTCTCTCTCTCGATGAGGTAGGATAAAAAAATACATCCCCACTTTCCATGTATCCACTGCACATTCACATTCCATGCCGAAAATCAAATCTCTACGCTTTCTATTACTGTACCATATTTTATCAATTTTTATTCATTACTAGCTGATGCCCGCAACTTCGTTTGCGCAGAACTAACGGAAGCGGAACCCTATTTTTAAACGGAACCCTAAAATAAAAGAAGCCTATATTAGACCTTATAACATCAGCTATCTACTAGTGAAAGTCCCGTGAAAATCGGTCCAGCCGTTTCAGAGATTAGCCGGAACAAACAAACAGACAGACCGACAGACAGACAGACCGACGGACAGACAAAAAAATTTAAAAATTGTATTTTATTGTAAGTACCGAATATACTTTCAGATGCCTTAAGTGAAAAGCTGTTAGTTTGAAGTTACAAACAGACACTTCAATTTTATTTATCTGTATAGATAACGCATGGCTGCGATACATGGTAGAAGAGTTTTACTAACGACGTCAGCTCCTACGCGGCACGCCAATATCTTAAAACTAATTGACGCATCGAAATTTGTGAAAATTCTCCATTCGGTGAGAAGTTGACAAATTGCGTTAGCGATTAGTCTAGGAGCCGTTGAATGTGATTAAGCTGACGAAAGCTCTTGTGCTAATACATTTTACATACCGCTTAGTGCACAGTCTCCAATTCCCAGGCTTTGTGGCACTCGCGCTCGCCTGGGTCACAGTATTTTGGAGTGATGTGAAAGCATCCATAGATAGATAGATAAATAGATATCTTAAAACTAATTGACGCATCGAAATTTGTGAAAATTCTCCATTCGGTGAGAAGATGACAAATTGCGTTACGCGATTAATCTAGGAGCCGTTGAATGTGATTAAGCTGACGAAGGCTCTTGTGCTAATACATTTTACGTACCGCTTAGTGCACTAATTAATGCACTAAGAGTTTAGACAGTCCTCGCTTCCCAGGCTTTGTGGCACTCGCGCTCGCCTGGGTCACAGACCACAGTATGTTGGAGTGATATGAAAGCATCCATAGATGGATAGATAAATTAGATATTAGATTAAAATATGTTTTGTAGTAAAACTAATATATTTCTTTGACGTTTTTATAAGACAATGAATTAGATTATTAGAATCACCAACCACTTCTAATTTTTTTTATTGAGGTCTAGGCTATTTTTGTTTGCAGTATTAAAAAACTACAATTTTAAGACATTTGTAAGGGCCAAGGACAAGAAAATCTATATCGATTTTACTTTCAAATAAATTGCGCATAAATATTTAATATTGTTTGACTAAAATGTTGAATATAGAAAAGTTGTATGTGCTTAGGATGAGAATTATTTTAAGTAGTCTTATAAAAACTAAAATACTTTATAGGTGCTCCCACACAGAAGTTACACATAATAATATTATAACAATAGAACTTTTATAATAAAATATTATCAAGCTAAACAATGTTATATTATAATGTTCTATAACTGATATGTGGGATCACCTAAATAGACAAAAATACTTCGCATTTATAGTATTAGCACAAGAAATATTTATATTATAGTGTTTACTGTTTATGTATTAGGGCATCACACGAGAGTGATCTTGTTAAAGTGTTTTCGTTCGCACGAAGATGGCGGCTGATGAGTCGTTATTTGTCTCCTGAATAAACAATTCGAATTTTCCTCAATATACAGAGAAACAAATATCCTTCGCGTAGTAGAAAATATTTGCCTACATAGTACATTTTGATTGTATTGTGATAAAACTGACATCTCTATCTAGTATTTAGTTCGGCTGTCTTTGTGCATTCAACGTCTACAAGCCACTGAACTTTTTTCGACGATTTAAATTATTAAACTTTGTTAAGACAAATCAACTCATTTATACGCGCGGCGCTACGTGTGGGTAACGTATTATAATAATAATTTATAAATTATAACGTACGTTTGACGTCCGCGTCACTACTAAAAAACTGTATAATTACAAGCGCACGCACACATAGTGACGCGCGCATAAATGAGTTGAACTATCTATATACCTCCACGCAACAAAATGCTAAACGGCCTCGATGATGATGATAATCTTTCAAACAGAATTTTCACGAAATATTTTACGGAATGGAAAAGATTATTCATAAAAGATTAGAAAAGGGACGTTACGCGTTTCATCTGAAATTGTGTCTTTATTGTGAGCCGCCTGCGAAATAAGCATGAAATAAATTAGACTGTAAACACGCCTCCCTTATTCTTAAGTCCTTTATAAATAGAATGGGACGTTTAGTTTATTTCTTCAAAAATTTTGAGGTATTAGTCTCTAATGTTACAGGTATTCAATTACAAATATTATTAGATAGAGCAGAACTTGCATTTTGAGGTCATTTCGCTGCGTATTCACGTTTCCCAGGTTGCCATAGTATCCATAACAGCTAGGGTCAATTACATAATTCTCAAATTGAAAAGGAGTTGTTTGCTATACAGTTTGGATGTAATAAATTTCACCAATATATTTATGGCAGTAGAATAACTGTACAAACTGACCATAAACCGCTTATTTATTTATTTAAAAAACCTCTTCATGAAGTACCTGCTAGGCTACAAAGAATGATGCTTTCATTGCAAGGCTATAACTTAGATGTGATACATGTACCTGGTAAATATATGTACATAGCTGATACATTATCACGAGCATCACTTAGTGATATCTATATACCTGAATATGAACAAGATTTAGAATTTCATGTAAATTCAATTTTTTCTAACATATCTGTGAGCAAGCCATATTTGAATTTAATATTAACAGAAAGTAATAAAGATGAATCATTAAATTTGCTTAAATCTTACATTCAAAATGGTTGGCCTTCCAGCAAAAACAAAGTAGGCTGTTTGGTGAAACCATATTGGAATTTTCAAAATGAAATACATATAATGAATAACTTACTATTTAAGGGAAATAGGCTTATAATTCCTAAATCTTTGCAAAAACAGATATTAGATAAGATTCACTGTGGTCACTTGGGTATAAATAAAACGCTAAATGTTGCTAGAGAAACAGTTTATTGGCCTAATATAAATGTAGATATTAAAAATTTAATTGATCAATGTTTAGTATGTGCTAAGTTTAAGCCAAACACAACTAATGAACCGTTGCAGTGCTATGAGATGAGTTACCTGCCTTGGCAACAAGTCGGTGTAGATTTATTATACTTTGACGGTGAAAATTTCCTTGTTTGTATGGATTATTATTCCAAGTATATTGAGCTTGCTTCGTTGCACAAAAATTACACTGTGGACAATGTTGTCAAACACCTAAAGTCTTTCTTTGCTAGACATGGAATCCCAAAATCATTGATATCCGACAACGGTCCACCGTTCAACTCATGTAAATTCAGATCATTCCTGGTTGATTGGGATGTTGAGCACATAACTACTAGTCCTTACTGGTCCAGATCCAATGGGCAAGCTGAGAGCGCTGTAAAGATAGTAAAAGATATTTTAAGAAAATGCAAACAAAATAATTCTGATATATATTTGGCCTTGTTACATTATCGCAACACGGCTAAAGGAAATTTTCATAGTCCTGCGAAGTTACTAATGTCAAGGAATTTGAGAATAAACTTACCTATTCTAGAAAATAGATTAAAACCTGAAATTGTAAAATTTTCAACATACGAGAGATGTTATAAACAAAGCAGAGACAGAATGTCTTTTTATTTTGACAGGAAGGCTAGGCAAACGTCATATTTCTTTCAGCCAGGAGATGACATTTTTTTTAAAAGAAATCCCAAATCCTGCTGGACGCCGGGAATTATTAAAGAGAAATTGAAATGCGGTAGATCTTATTATGTAGTAGATTTAAATGGTACTGTTTATAGGAGGAATAGAGGACACATTAGACCTAGAAAAAGTGACATAACAAACGAAAATTCTTCTCCTTCTTTTTCTGGTAGTGAACTGAGCGCTGGCAAAAATAACAGTGTGGTTCCCCTAATGGATATTGTTGACCCCATGAGTTCGGCATACCTCGGAAACGGTCCTGTTCAAAATTGTGTTAATGATGATAACTGTGTTCCTATGGAGAGTCCAGCCAATAATAATTATGTAACCAGATCTGGTAGAAATATAAAACGTCCTAAAATGTATATGCATGAAAAATTTGATTAGTTATGTATAGTAGTAAGTTTCTAGTTGTATAGTTCAAAATATTAAGTTGTATTCTTCTTGAAAAGGGAGGTGTTACATAACATGATAATTATTTAAGAGCATGTTATGTCAATGCCAAACTTCGTACTGTCACTTTGATGCCTATGATTGTTTATTCAGTTAGCCGAAAGGCTATGTATAGTATAGACATGTATTAGTATGCTCCTCTGTTATATGAGTTATATATTAAATGTATCTGTTGTACGTGTAGTAATAAATCAACATATTGTGATGCTATGATTTGTATCATTTGTATCTCCATGTAACTTATAAGAAGAATCCCCAAGATATTCAACGTAGAGATCCTGGCTGGAACATCAAACAAAACAATTTCGGAATAAGCACGGCAACAGAAATTTTCTATAAAACTATGATAGATTTATTCGGAGACATTGAGGGAATAATAATTTGGTGTGATGACATTTTAGTATATGGGGAAACAATTGAAGTACACAATAAAAGATTAGAAATGTTTCTTGACAGAGCCAGACAGATGAACTTGAAGTTAAATAAGTCAAAATGCAAATTTCTTTTAGAAGAAATAGCATATTTGGGTTATATTTTTAGTAAACAAGGTATAAAAGTTGATCCAGAGAAAGTTAAAGCTATAAAAGACATGCCCATTCCTAAAAATACAAAAGATTTACAAAGGTTTTTGGGCATGGTAAATTTTTTAGGATCCTTTATAGAAAATTTAGCGGATAAAACTAGTATCTTGAGAAATTTGCTTAAAAAAGATGTAGTATGGCTATGGGATGATAATTGTCAGGAATGCTTTAATTCATTAAAAGAGGTCATATCCAAAGCGCCCGTGTTAGCTAATTATGAAAATGCATCTAAATGTGAGAAATATGAGGCTCCGGACAATTTAGACCTTACTTCATCAATATTTTTAATGGGATAATGACATCTCAATAAGTTTTTATTTAAATTTCTAGGATCTAGGCAAACTCTTAATCCTCCATACTTTTTCATGGTGATAACTAAGCTACTCACCCAGAGAGTTGGTTCATGGACTAGTAAGGACTAGTAGTTATGTGCTCAACATCCCAATCAACCAGGAATGATCTGAATTTACATGAGTTGAACGGTGGACCGTTGTCGGATATCAATGATTTTGGGATTCCATGTCTAGCAAAGAAAGACTTTAGGTGTTTGACAACATTGTCCACAGTGTAATTTTTGTGCAACGAAGCAAGCTCAATATACTTGGAATAATAATCCATACAAACAAGGAAATTTTCACCGTCAAAGTATAATAAATCTACACCGACTTGTTGCCAAGGCAGGTAACTCATCTCATAGCACTGCAACGGTTCATTAGTTGTGTTTGGCTTAAACTTAGCACATACTAAACATTGATCAATTAAATTTTTAATATCTACATTTATATTAGGCCAATAAACTGTTTCTCTAGCAACATTTAGCGTTTTATTTATACCCAAGTGACCACAGTGAATCTTATCTAATATCTGTTTTTGCAAAGATTTAGGAATTATAAGCCTATTTCCCTTAAATAGTAAGTTATTCATTATATGTATTTCATTTTGAAAATTCCAATATGGTTTCACCAAACAGCCTACTTTGTTTTTGCTGGAAGGCCAACCATTTTGAATGTAAGATTTAAGCAAATTTAATGATTCATCTTTATTACTTTCTGTTAATATTAAATTCAAATATGGCTTGCTCACAGATATGTTAGAAAAAATTGAATTTACATGAAATTCTAAATCTTGTTCATATTCAGGTATATAGATATCACTAAGTGATGCTCGTGATAATGTATCAGCTATGTACATATATTTACCAGGTACATGTATCACATCTAAGTTATAGCCTTGCAATGAAAGCATCATTCTTTGTAGCCTAGCAGGTACTTCATGAAGAGGTTTTTTAAATAAATAAATAAGCGGTTTATGGTCAGTTTGTACAGTTATTCTACTGCCATAAATATATTGGTGAAATTTATTACATCCAAACTGTATAGCAAACAACTCCTTTTCAATTTGAGAATAATTTTGTTGTGAGCTTGTAAGCGTTCTTGAACTGTACGCAATGGGACGTTTGTTTTGCATAATGACGGCACCGACAGCATTCTTTGATGAATCTACCGACAAAGTCAAAGGTGAGTTACAATCATAATTAGCTAACACGGGCGCTTTGGATATGACCTCTTTTAATGAATTAAAGCATTCCTGACAATTATCATCCCATAGCCATACTACATCTTTTTTAAGCAAATTTCTCAAGATACTAGTTTTATCCGCTAAATTTTCTATAAAGGATCCTAAAAAATTTACCATGCCCAAAAACCTTTGTAAATCTTTTGTATTTTTAGGAATGGGCATGTCTTTTATAGCTTTAACTTTCTCTGGATCAACTTTTATACCTTGTTTACTAAAAATATAACCCAAATATGCTATTTCTTCTAAAAGAAATTTGCATTTTGACTTATTTAACTTCAAGTTCATCTGTCTGGCTCTGTCAAGAAACATTTCTAATCTTTTATTGTGTACTTCAATTGTTTCCCCATATACTAAAATGTCATCACACCAAATTATTATTCCCTCAATGTCTCCGAATAAATCTATCATAGTTTTATAGAAAATTTCTGTTGCCGTGCTTATTCCGAAATTGTTTTGTTTGATGTTCCAGCCAGGATCTCTACGTTGAATATCTTGGGGATTCTTCTTATAAGTTACATGGAGATACAAATGATACAAATCATAGCATCACAATATGTTGATTTATTACTACACGTACAACAGATACATTTAATATATAACTCATATAACAGAGGAGCATACTAATACATGTCTATACTATACATAGCCTTTCGGCTAACTGAATAAACAATCATAGGCATCAAAGTGACAGTACGAAGTTTGGCATTGACATAACATGCTCTTAAATAATTATCATGTTATGTAACACCTCCCTTTTCAAGAAGAATACAACTTAATATTTTGAACTATACAACTAGAAACTTACTACTATACATAACTAATCAAATTTTTCATGCATATACATTTTAGGACGTTTTATATTTCTACCAGATCTGGTTACATAATTATTATTGGCTGGACTCTCCATAGGAACACAGTTATCATCATTAACACAATTTTGAACAGGACCGTTTCCGAGGTATGCCGAACTCATGGGGTCAACAATATCCATTAGGGGAACCACACTGTTATTTTTGCCAGCGCTCAGTTCACTACCAGAAAAAGAAGGAGAAGAATTTTCGTTTGTTATGTCACTTTTTCTAGGTCTAATGTGTCCTCTATTCCTCCTATAAACAGTACCATTTAAATCTACTACATAATAAGATCTACCGCATTTCAATTTCTCTTTAATAATTCCCGGCGTCCAGCAGGATTTGGGATTTCTTTTAAAAAAAATGTCATCTCCTGGCTGAAAGAAATATGACGTTTGCCTAGCCTTCCTGTCAAAATAAAAAGACATTCTGTCTCTGCTTTGTTTATAACATCTCTCGTATGTTGAAAATTTTACAATTTCAGGTTTTAATCTATTTTCTAGAATAGGTAAGTTTATTCTCAAATTCCTTGACATTAGTAACTTCGCAGGACTATGAAAATTTCCTTTAGCCGTGTTGCGATAATGTAACAAGGCCAAATATATATCAGAATTATTTTGTTTGCATTTTCTTAAAATATCTTTTACTATCTTTACAGCGCTCTCAGCTTGCCCATTGGATCTGGACCAGTAAGGACTAGTAGTTATGTGCTCAACATCCCAATCAACCAGGAATGATCTGAATTTACATGAGTTGAACGGTGGACCGTTGTCGGATATCAATGATTTTGGGATTCCATGTCTAGCAAAGAAAGACTTTAGGTGTTTGACAACATTGTCCACAGTGTAATTTTTGTGCAACGAAGCAAGCTCAATATACTTGGAATAATAATCCATACAAACAAGGAAATTTTCACCGTCAAAGTATAATAAATCTACACCGACTTGTTGCCAAGGCAGGTAACTCATCTCATAGCACTGCAACGGTTCATTAGTTGTGTTTGGCTTAAACTTAGCACATACTAAACATTGATCAATTAAATTTTTAATATCTACATTTATATTAGGCCAATAAACTGTTTCTCTAGCAACATTTAGCGTTTTATTTATACCCAAGTGACCACAGTGAATCTTATCTAATATCTGTTTTTGCAAAGATTTAGGAATTATAAGCCTATTTCCCTTAAATAGTAAGTTATTCATTATATGTATTTCATTTTGAAAATTCCAATATGGTTTCACCAAACAGCCTACTTTGTTTTTGCTGGAAGGCCAACCATTTTGAATGTAAGATTTAAGCAAATTTAATGATTCATCTTTATTACTTTCTGTTAATATTAAATTCAAATATGGCTTGCTCACAGATATGTTAGAAAAAATTGAATTTACATGAAATTCTAAATCTTGTTCATATTCAGGTATATAGATATCACTAAGTGATGCTCGTGATAATGTATCAGCTATGTACATATATTTACCAGGTACATGTATCACATCTAAGTTATAGCCTTGCAATGAAAGCATCATTCTTTGTAGCCTAGCAGGTACTTCATGAAGAGGTTTTTTAAATAAATAAATAAGCGGTTTATGGTCAGTTTGTACAGTTATTCTACTGCCATAAATATATTGGTGAAATTTATTACATCCAAACTGTATAGCAAACAACTCCTTTTCAATTTGAGAATAATTTTGTTGTGAGCTTGTAAGCGTTCTTGAACTGTACGCAATGGGACGTTTGTTTTGCATAATGACGGCACCGACAGCATTCTTTGATGAATCTACCGACAAAGTCAAAGGTGAGTTACAATCATAATTAGCTAACACGGGCGCTTTGGATATGACCTCTTTTAATGAATTAAAGCATTCCTGACAATTATCATCCCATAGCCATACTACATCTTTTTTAAGCAAATTTCTCAAGATACTAGTTTTATCCGCTAAATTTTCTATAAAGGATCCTAAAAAATTTACCATGCCCAAAAACCTTTGTAAATCTTTTGTATTTTTAGGAATGGGCATGTCTTTTATAGCTTTAACTTTCTCTGGATCAACTTTTATACCTTGTTTACTAAAAATATAACCCAAATATGCTATTTCTTCTAAAAGAAATTTGCATTTTGACTTATTTAACTTCAAGTTCATCTGTCTGGCTCTGTCAAGAAACATTTCTAATCTTTTATTGTGTACTTCAATTGTTTCCCCATATACTAAAATGTCATCACACCAAATTATTATTCCCTCAATGTCTCCGAATAAATCTATCATAGTTTTATAGAAAATTTCTGTTGCCGTGCTTATTCCGAAAGGTAATCTCAAAAATTTATATCTACCAAAGGGAGTTTGAAAAGTACAAAGGTCACTGCTCTCTTTAGTTAATTTTATATTATAAAATCCAGAAAATGCATCTAAATGTGAGAAATATGAGGCTCCGGACAATTTAGACCTTACTTCATCAATATTTTTAATGGGATAATGACATCTCAATAAGTTTTTATTTAAATTTCTAGGATCTAGGCAAACTCTTAATCCTCCATACTTTTTCATGGTGATAACTAAGCTACTCACCCAGAGAGTTGGTTCATGGACTTTCTGGATGATCCCCAATTCCTCCATGAGTTCGAGCTCCTTCCGCAACGGCTCCACCAGAGCAAATGGCACCTTCCTGGGTGGATCTATGCACGGCACAGCATCTTTTCTTAACACTATTCTGTGTTCGTATGGGAGACAGCCTAGACCCTGAAACACATCATTATACTTGATTACAATTTTGTCACAAGTTTTTTGATCTATTTTTAAGTTGAAATTTTTTAATATTAAATTTAGCTTTATACAAGTGGGCAAGCCTATCACAGTAGGACAATCTAAACTAGTTATCACAAAATTAATACATTCAGGTTCTGTTTTGTTTTCAAAAACACACCATATGTTTGACACTGACAATATGGGAACTCTACTTCCACCATAAGCATAGACATTATATTTTTTACATTGCTCTTTGCTTTGCTTATCAAATTTAAGATTTAATTCTTTAAAAACTTTATAAGACATCATATTTATGTCTGCCCCAGTGTCAATTAAACAATCTACATTCTTATTGTTTATTTTTAAAAAATAATGCCAGGAATTTTCTTTAATCAAATTTGTACTGGTATTTTGAGAATTTATGTTTTTAATATTGAATAACGCCCCAATAGTGAATCTCTCAGTATGAGTATTGTTTTGAGCAACACTCGATTCATCATCGAGACCCATTTTCCCTATTTCAGAAGCTATATTCCTGACACTATTCTTCTTTTTAAAACACAAATTGGTAAAATGTCCATATTTAAAACATGACCTGCATCTGTGCTTCCAAGCTGGACAATTGCGCGGACCATGGGCTGTGTTGCACTTCACACATTTTGCTCTGGATCCAGGTGTGGCTGATCTCGGTTGACCTTGGCGCGACGGAGACCTTGATTTTCTTCTTTTCTGATATGAAGTGGCCCGACGACTTCTGTGTATCTTGTATACTGTGGCTTCTTCTTCTTTCTTGTCTGTTGAATTCATTGATTCCTCGCTTTTTTGTGCCATGGTGAGGGTTCTACACAAAAGTTTGGCTTTTTCTAGGGTCAAATCTTGCTCTAGTAGGAGTTTCTGACGAAATTGCGAGAAGTTTGTGGCCATATTCGCAATAAGGATGTCCCTTACTAGGGAATCGCGGAGCGAACCAAACTCACAGGCATGACTTGCATTTTCCAATTCCATAAGAAAGTTGTCCAGAGACTCGTTCATGCGTTGTTTCAGCGTAAAAAATTTGTGTCTTGCTACCGTCAGATTCTTCTTGGGTTCAAAATACTCGACGAATTTTGTCTTGACCTCTTGAAATGTAGCTTTATCTAGGTCCAAATTGAAGGAATTGTAGATATTTAGACCTTTTTCTCCCATGGAATGTAGCATTAACGCTATTTTTCTTCTGTCTTCAGTTTTCTCTGTACCCGATGCCAGTAGATATATTTCGAATGATTGCGCCCATTTCTTGAAATTCTCAGCATTATTGTTGATAATTTCGGTAGATATTTCAAGTTTTTG
Source organism: Glaucopsyche alexis (assembly GCA_905404095.1). NCBI lineage: Eukaryota > Metazoa > Arthropoda > Insecta > Lepidoptera > Lycaenidae > Glaucopsyche > Glaucopsyche alexis. The sequence goes on along the minus strand of FR990043.1, from coordinate 30,370,621 downwards.
TACACCGTTTCCAGCCATTGCAAGGTCTTCACTTTTCTTTTTTACCACCGTTTCTTTTCGAAAAACGCCACACCCGCAGAAGTTGTTGTTGAAGTACCCACTCTTCGGTTAATATTTTGTTTTTCTTTTTTATTATATTTTAGCTTCAGGTTCTGATTCTGACACCATGTTTGATGTTCCAGCCAGGATCTCTACGTTGAATATCTTGGGGATTCTTCTTATAAGTTACATGGAGATACAAATGATACAAATCATAGCATCACAATATGTTGATTTATTACTACACGTACAACAGATACATTTAATATATAACTCATATAACAGAGGAGCATACTAATACATGTCTATACTATACATAGCCTTTCGGCTAACTGAATAAACAATCATAGGCATCAAAGTGACAGTACGAAGTTTGGCATTGACATAACATGCTCTTAAATAATTATCATGTTATGTAACAAAACCCGTTCAGTAGTTTCGGCTGTGCGTTGATAGACGAGTCAGTCAAGTTTGCCTTTTATATATTTAGATTATCAGTTACAATACGGCCGATGTATCTTGGCGAGTCTGAACTTCGCGCAGAAGGTTGCGCAATATCTTTTTCTAAGTGTTTTCGTATTTATTTTATTTGTACTAATTGGTCAACTGTATTAGGGAATTTTATTAGTACATAGGTATATAAAAATAATACAATAACAGTTTTCTTCACGAGTTGTACACGCGCTAAAGTTCGCAGAGCCTATGTTCAGACCCGTCAAGATACAGCGGCCGTAGTGTACAGTGTATTAACTTCACAAAAATATACTTTCATTTGACGTCGGTCAGTCATACACTGTACATGCTCTGTGCAGCATAATGAAACGTATATTGTGCAATAAAAAAGTTTAATATTGTATAGCCATCATAGAAATGCAGCTCCGCGTCGCGTATCATTTAATTTTGGTGTGAATTGACCCTTAGCTACACCCCATATTTTAAATACGTGAGTTTTGCAACGAGGCTAGTGATAACTATTTGAATATTATATCGTATATCTATGAGCGAGGCTATAATTGTCAAATTGTCAAAAAAATGAAATTAAAAAACAATGATAAATCATGAAAAATGTAATGTAAAACTATTTCCGAGGAGTATAAACTACTGATTTTTTTTAAATTCATACACCTTAATTATCACAAGAATCATAATAATTTAATAATGAAAAAGTTCCAACTTCCAAGTGCAACTATAAAGAACATTTATGGACGAACGTTCGGAGAGATGAAATCTTACTCTTAGGGTAGAGATATACGCACCGGAATCCGGAAGGCCGTAGAGAATTCTAATCATTGGAAATATAAATCTATGCTAATGCAATAGAGTTGAAAATCAATCATATGAGTGTCGAGTTAAACGTCAATGTCATATATGACAGCTCGACACCTGACACTTCAATTTTCAACTCCATTCTATTAGCGCCGAGTTATATTTTCAATGCTCAGAATTCTCTACGGCTTCCCGGATTCCGGTTTTAGGAATTTTAATAAAGATTTGTAAAATCTAAAAGTGATGTATGGTATTAGTAGTAGGTAGTGCTTGGAAATCTTTATTTACAAGTATTTATAAGATGAAGATATTTATAAGATTTATTGTAGACTGCCATCCCTACACAAATCGTTCTGTCTTAACTATGAACTGGACTAAATAAATAATTACACCTACTACCTACACCTTACCTACACCTATATTTTTTAGAAATAAACCAATCAGGTAAACTGAATGCACCTATAAGTATTTGACAGTCAATTAAGAAATTAAACACAGTGAAGTTTGGAAAAATAAAATCGTAATTTTTAGTACAATCCACATCTATAATAATATTATAAATGCAAAAATGTGCCTGTCTGTCTGTCTGTTACATCTTCACGGTTTAACCGCTGAAGTAATTTTGATGAAATTTGGTACAGACATACTTTGAGTCCTGGGGAAGGACATAGGATACTTTTTATTCCGAAAAAGTACAGTGTTTCCGAGGGATACTGTATTTACGTGGATCGAGCCGCGGACAATCGGACGGCTTAGGATACTCAAGGAACCCTTATCGTTTCACTCTGTCAGTCCGTCTTTTTTTTTATGAAATATGGGGGCAAACGAGCAAACGGGTCAGCTGATGGAAAGCAACTTCCGTCGCCCATGGACACTCGCAGCATCAGAAGAGCTGCAAGTGTGTTGCCGGCCTTTTAAGAGGGAATAGGGTAGGGGATTGGGCCTCCGGTAAACTCACTCACTCGGCGAAACACAGCGCAAACGCTGTTTCACGCCGGTTTTCTATGAGCCCGTGGTATTTATCCGGTCGAGCCGGCCCATTCGTGCCGAAGCATGGCTCTACCACGTAAAATCGTCTATTTGTTTGTCTGTCCGTTCTATTTTCTCTATGAATATAAATGTATATAATTAGGTATAGTCATATAATGTGTATAGGTCTCAATTTTGGCATCATAAAATAATAACAATTTTATATTTCAGGGGTGGCTCTCCGTACGTGTGAAGTGGGGATGAAAAATATATTTTTCATTCTACCCTATCATGTGGGTTATCGTGGAATAGATATTTTTAAAATGAAGGCAAGGCTTAATACATGTATTAAGTCTTGCCTTCATTTTAAAAATATCTATTGTCAACTTTTTTTGACTTTATGAAAAAGTCATGACTTTTTCATAAAGTCAAACACGGTTCTAAAGTGGTTTATAAGGTGGTTACCCTAGCATTTCTAAACTCTAGGAGATGGAAAATTGTAAGTTTCTATGCTGATAGGATGCTAAAAACTCTTAGATAAAAAAGAAATTGGACAATAACTTTCAAAATAATACAAAGAAAACCTATTGCGCGTTGATATAATTACGGAATCGATGTTCAATGTACATCATACCTTACATATCTTCTTATAATACAAGTATGTAGGTACCAATAGCCAAACCTCTCTCCATTAGTTAGGTTTTCCTAAAAGCCTCATTTGTGTCGGTAAACTCGTGAAGTGGGAAAGGTCGGGACATCATTGAAATAACATTTCAATGTGCGACTGACAACTGAAATATTATTACGTCGAGCGGCGTAGGGTTAACACAGCTGAGTTTTTGATATTATGGAGGATTTTCATGAGTCGAATTTTGCCGTACAATTTCCGCTGCAAGGTGAATTTACTACCTTGTAAATGACAGTTCATCAACACTAACAAAAATGACAAGGCGATTTGTCAAATGACTCGCCGCATGACAAAAATTAACCCAATAAGTTATTTTTTTAAACCACAAAGATTATACGATTTTTTATAAATTCATTACTTTATGATACATAATATAATATATGTAATGTAAAACAATAGTATTTTAATGCATAAGGCGTGCAATGCAGTAGTATAAAGATCACTTAGCTAATGAGTAAAAATTCCTTTTTTTTTAACAATATGAAACAAATCAGACATTATTTTTAACCGACTTCCAAAAAAGGAGGCGGTTATACGTTCGGCTGTATATATATTTTTATTTTTATTTTTTTGTATGTTAGACCACAATTTCGCCGTCTGTGAACCGATTTTCATAATTATTTTTCTGATGTAAAGGGTATAGTCCCAAGTTGGTCCCGTTTTGAAAAAAGTGGTGACCTGATGATGGGATCCATGAGGAATCGAGGGAACCCCTCGAAATTCATATGGAAACATATGGTGATTTTAACTTTTTTTGAAGTAGTCCAAGCATATGCTACCAAAAAGTAAGATTTTGCTCCAAGGTATACCCTGGATCCAAAAGTACAGAACAGAACTCCTGACTCCTTATAGATACATGTTTGGGGATTTCGACGTTGTATAAAGAACTGCAAGCATATGCCACCATGTCAATCAGAATAATCATCATCATCACCACCAACATCAAACCATACATCATCACATATTAAAAGTACTTCTCATACTATTTTACACCAACACTGATATTTTTGAACATTACTCCACCGTTTTTAGACCTATTTGCAAAATTCTTTTGTTGTTGTAAAGGGTGTAATTCGAAATTGGTATTTTAATTACTAAAGTGGAAACTTGATGATGGGATCCATGAGGAATCGAGGAAATTCCTCGAAATTTATATGGACACATATAGTGATTTTCCTAAAGTAACATAAGCCATATGCTTACTTACTACCAAAAATAAGATTTGGCACCAAAGTATACCCTGGAGGAGTGTTGCATTTTTATTAAAAAACAAATAAGACTGTTTCCAAAAAATGACGAGAATAGAAAATATGTATCAAGGGACCCAACTAGACTAAAGGTACCAATTTGTAACAGTTCGCTCTTTCAAAAAATATATAATAACATTCCAAGACATATAAGAGAATTACCATCAACAAATATATTTTGAAATAAATTAAAATTATGGCTTTTAAGTAAATGCTTTTACAAGATAAGTGAGCTATTTGACTAATTTATGTATGTTATAACATTATTTAATGGTTATGGTTTGACATTGTGATATAATTGACTAAATTTATAATTGGTAATGTATTATATATGGTAATCTAAATAATTTGTCTAATAATTTTAATTTTAATTCGACATAATAAGTACTGTATTAATCTAATTATTTCAATTTGACATAATATTGTAATGACGGACAAATACTTATTATCATGTAAATTTCGTGTGTAATAATTGATGACTTTCACACACCATTATTGTCAGAACGATTCATACTTTGTAAACTACCACCATTGTAAACCACATTTCGTGAATAAATGATTATGATTATGATTATGGATCCAAAAGCACTGAACAGAACTCCTCAGTCTTTAAAGATACGCGTTTGGAAATTTCTTAGCGTGTATTCAATAATTATACATTCGATCGTTTATTTTAAACGTTCTTATAATATAATATTAATAATAATTTAACAAAATATATCACTAAAAAGGGTGAAATTATGTTTATTAAAAATAAAAATAAAAATTTATTAAAAATGTTTTTAATAAACCTGTGTTAAAAATTAAAATTATTTTACTTTAGGATTACATTATAAAAACAATAGATGCTGAAAGAAGTACAAAATAAGTACCAATTTTGAACTTAATAAAACAAGGTATGTAGAGTTAACCCTTTTTTTTTTTATGAAATATGGGGGCAAACGAGCAAACGGGTCACCTGATGGAAAGCAACTTCCGTCGCCCATGGACACTCGCAGCATCAGAAGAGCTGCAAGTGCGTTGCCGGCCTTTTAAGAGGGAATAGGGTAATAGGGGAGGGTAGGGAAGGGAATAGGGTAGGGGATTGGGCCTCCGGTAAACTCACTCACTCGGCGAAACACAGCGCAAACGCTGTTTCACGCCGGTTTTCTGTGAGCCCGTGGTATTTCTCCGGTCGAGCCGGCCCATTCGTGCCGAAGCATGGCTCTACCACGTAAAGACCCTACAAATATTTTCTCGGTATGATGTGTACGGTTCGAAATTATGTTTTCCTTTTATAAAAGTCACATATTTATTGTATAGGATAAAATAATACAAAAGTATTTCGCAGCTAACTCATATTATAATAGAATGTAGTCACTAAAAATTTCCTTAAAAATCCCACAAGAGATACTCGTCTTGTTTCTAAATAACATAATTAAAAATAAGCCTAACAAAGTACTATATTCTTTTAGTTAATTCTAAAAGGTACTATAATTAGGTTATATTCTAAGGATTAATACTGCTGTTAAGATTATACACATATCAATTCAATAATAATCTATTAACTTCGTCACTTTTGTATATAAGCATTTATTCATATATTCGTTTTTGCTCGTTAAAATTCAACGCCAGTGCAGTCCGATGTAGCCGACTATAAAAAGTGAAAATTCAGAATTTCATGAATCCATTACTGTCCACTTGTTACAAATTCCCGATTGTCAACTTTTCCTGACAGTGAAATATTGAAAATGATTTTAAGAGTGAGTTTCATAGCAGACTATGAAGATTCATCTTGAATTCTTCTTTTTTTAAGAGTTTTATAATTAGAATTTGAATTTTAATCTAAGCCTATATTTATTTGCACACATACCCCCTTATTAATAAAAATCATTACGCAACGAATACGCTAATCACCGTTTATGTCTCTGCCTAATACGTTGGTCACTTGGACTTTTGTCACTTGGTTGGACGGACAAATATATTAAAATGGATTAGCGTATCCTTTGAGTAAATATTTTTATTATTAAGGGGAATTGAGTTTTACAAGGTTTTTGGCACGTGATCACTTTTATATAAAATCTTGTACATATTAACAAACGTGATACAAGTCACGTGCTATTCATACAACGCATTACAAATCATGAGATTTTTCACAATCCTTTGTAAATGAAAATATATGTTTCGATCTTATTGAAAAGAAGAGAATAATCTTGAACCGTCAGTCGTGTGACAGTAACGTAAAAAGGTATTGTGAAGGCGTCCCCATTGGTAATAATTTATTAAAGCTATTGATCGACCGGCGACCGCTCGCTCATCTGATAACACTCTCGCTCACACAGATTAAAATGTTTTGCCAATTTTTTTTGCTGTTTCGTAAACGTTCATCATCACCAACCTATATTCGACAAAAAAGGGGAAAAGCGCCTGACCATGCCGCCGCGACATGGACACTGACTATATCACAGGAGTTATAGGAGTCCTAGATAGAGATCTAAGCCTAAATAACTCCTATGGCATAGTAAATGACCATGCCGCATCGGCAATCATTTACCAATTACCATTACTAATTATGAGTAAATGCGGAGGTGTTTAGGGTTAGTTTACACTAGGGTAGGTATTTAGGGAGTCTGCATGGATGCCGGACGACCAGCGGACCATGTAATGGGGGGTCACCTTTGTAATCCCCCTGTGATTCGCGCACGAGTGTCCACTCCCCCGCAAGACGCGGGACGACGAGGGCAAGCGGCTTCACCGGATGCCATGGAGTGATGGCATTCGAAGGCGGACGAGGGGAGAGAAGGCGCATTTCGTGCCCATCGATAACTCCCTGTTCTGGGACCAGGGTAATAGGCTGGGAACCTATACCCATTGCATGGTCCCGACGTCGGCGGGGTTGCTCCAGGTGGCCGGAGTAATCCCCTTGATGATGTAGTCCGGTCCTTCTAGCCGCTGGACCGGCCAGTCGCGAGGTTACCCTGTGCTTGACAGATCCGGGGTAACCTCATTTATGCGGCCGAAGGCACCCGTAGGTGGTTTAGTGCGGTATTCCGGCGACCAGTCGCCGGCGAGTCCCACATGCCCCCAGGGGACCCCCAGACCCCTGGGAAGGGCGTAAATGCCTTCCCCTACAAAAAAAAGGTATTTAGGGAGGCTGTAATAATATATTATATAACTAGTAGTTGCCCGCGGCTCCGCCTGCGAAAATACAGTATCCTTCGGGAACACTGTACTTTTCTGGGATAAAAAGTAGCCTATGTTTTAATCCAGAGCCTAAACTACTACTGTACCAAATTTCATCAAATTCCGTTCAGTAGTTTGGGTGAATGAGTAACAAACATCCATCCATCCATCCATACATCCATCCATCCATTCTCACAAACTTTTTAAAAAGAGGTTATGTAGATAATATTTAGCTTCCTTATAAGTAGATATTGTGTGCTGAAATGTTACATTTTACGATTTAATGCTCAGAGACTATACATGCGAAAATGCAAGCGACGACGTCTTCCGTGGGTCTGTTCAAATAGTACAGTCAGCTGAAAAAAAGTCAGTCGTTTCGTAGTTAGCGTCAGCTCACATCATTTTTAAGATAGCAAGAATAGACATTTTATTGCGAGAGTTGCAATTCAAGTTCAAGTCGAAGCGTTTTAGCGTAAACCTATGCGATTCTTTACGATTTTTCGATTTTATACCTATATCGTTATGATACCTATTATTATCATCATTTATTGTAAACTACAATTAAGTAATTTTATTTTCTTAACATTTTCTATTATAAATATGAAATTAATTTATTGCAATCTATTACTTAATCGAAGTGATAAGATTATTATTCTACACATTTTTTTTTCAAATGTTTTTGTATGCACATTGTCTATACTAATATTATAAATGCGAAGTCGCTATCTATCTGTCAGTCTATCTGTTACCTTTTTACGCTTTAACCGCTGAACCGCTTTTTATGAAAGACATAGTTTGGGTCCCGGGAAAGGACATAGGATATTTTTTATCCCGGAAATGTAGTGTTTCCGCGGAATAATGTATTGGGGGAGCGCGGGCAAAAGCTAGTAAATTATAATTTATATTTACTGTAAAGCAAGAAGTAAAAGGCTTTTGTACTTTTTATTTATTTATGTGATTCTGACTGTACATTTGACAATTTAGTATATTCGTGTGTGCTCGCGTGGCTCCCTGTAGCAACCTTGACTTCGTGACAATACCACGTATGTGAAGTAAGGCATTGTTCGCAAGACATTTGGCTGTGACGAATGTAAATCAGGAAATAGTAAATATTATGAAACTTTATGCTTCCTTTAATTAAAATTATTAGTAGAAACTGTCATTAGTAGTATTGCTTTACTACTACTAGTGACAGTTTAGTTCAGTATTCTACTACACATGATGAGTTCCGTAGCCTATTGGGTAGACCGTTTGGTTCGCACTCGAGAGAGTGCAGGTTCGAATCCCAGGTTGTGGCGTGTACCAATGAGACTTTTTCAGATATCAAGTATATTATACGGACGCTCTAACGGAGAAGGAAAATATCTTGAGGAAACCCGCACACGGTTGGCCCCAGACGTATTGATCAGTCATTCCTCTGGACTAGGCTGACTATGTTGTGAGAATGCCGTATGTGCTTGAGCAACCATACGACATTTAAAAATCGACTGTCATAGGCACTAGGTACAGTATTTCAAGTGGTTACTTCGCTCGGAGAATACTGAATAAATCATCCATTAACGGATGAAAAGGCCTGAGTTTTTTAGTCACACATTATTCACAGTCAACTAAACTCAAAACTTTTTCTAGATCAAAAATATAATATCCTAGGCATCTGATAAATTGAAGTAAAAAGAAGTAAAAATATACTGCAGACTGAAGCGGTTTTTTAAAACGAAATATAGAAACTATGAAACTAAGTATTTTTATTTTTGAGTTATGACACGTTTTGCCCTCCGATCTCAGGGAGGAGACGGCCTTTAAGCTCGCAAAAGAGGCTTGTAATTCGTCACTTAAACCCTCAACTTTTCTCTTTTAGACATTTGTTAAAATATTTTTAAAGATTCAAAAAGTTGGAAAATTAGATAACCGTATCACCACCAACTTTAACTACATCTTTAAGAAAATATCTTAAGCTTAAATAAAGCAAAAAACATTTTAAAGTTTAATTTTAAAAGTATTACGCGTTTTGTCAAAAAGTACACAGAGCTTTGTCAAATAAAACTGAAGTTTTTTTAATAAATTGCGCATGTAGCTACGTACTTTACAAACAAACAATACACCTTAAGGCGTAGTTTCGATACATGTGTACGTGATATTACGTAATTATACGGCGAGGCGTAGTTAGACCGGCCTTACTTTGTGGTATCACTTTTGTAGATGAGGTGAAAGTAGATTTCATACGACAAATTTCCGGCAAACATTTTGGCTGATGCGGCAAAAAATTATTTAATAATATTGCAGTAAAAATTTGATTTATCAGAAAAAGTAGATACTTTTTCTGATAAATCAAATTTTAAATTTACACAGCTCTAGCCAAGTGAAGTTTTGCTATGTGTCAGTATTGAGGCGAGTTGTATCATAAGCCAATATTAGTACTGGCTGTATAAGTCACGAACGGTCAAGGCTCCTGTTACACAAGCCCGCCTCTGCCAAAGCAGTTTAAACGATTTATATCGCCTCTGTCACGCAGTACGGGATTTTTATTTCAACTCATGACTGTAAGATTTGGCGCTATATATACAATACTAGCTGTTGCCAGCGGCTCCGTCAGCGTATTTTAATCCAGAACCTAAACTACTTTGTAAAGTATAACAAATTTCATCGAAATCAGTTCGATAATTTAACGTAGCCTTCTATTGGTAAAAGAAGTTTCATCAAAAATCGGCTAAGTAGATCCAGAGATTACCCCCCCCCCTTTTTCCGCGGGGAGGTGCATTACGCATTCCACCCAGGCGCAGGGGGCACCCGAGTGGTGATGTGGGACTCCCGTATAGGCTAATGAGACCCACGGTATACCCACTAAAAACCACCTTGGCCACCACAGGTGGGGACCTTCCTCCTCGCCGCACTATGGCGGGGCCACGGGAACGATAAACACATCCGCGACCCCACCAACGGCAGCCGCCCACAAGCGGCTCCATTTAAGGCCCGAAGGCCCCAGGCGCACCAGATGGTAAGGTGCGCCTCCCTCCTCGGCCTCCACCAGTACTGTAGCAGACTCCCCCGAGTCTGCTACTAGGAGATCAGGATCAGATCAGGTCTGTGGATCTGCCACCGATCACACCTCGGTCGCAGAGGATAGGGCAAGCGGCGCACCGCAATACCGACGTGCCTCTTCCTCTGCGGCCCCACCAACGCCGTTTCGACGGAACGGCCCCGCCAGCTCGCAGGGGGTAGGGAGAGTGGCGTACCGTAATACCATCACGCCTCTCCTCCTGCGATCCCTCCACGGCCGCAGAAGATAGGGAGAACGGCGCACCGTAATACCGGCACTCCTCTTCTTCTGCGGTCCCACCTCCACGCGCGTCCTCACTGGACATGTTCAGCCCGCTGAGAGTGCCCTCCTCGGGCCAGCCGGCGGCAAACAGGCCGGTCCCGGTTGCCTCTTAGCTTCACCGTGGGTGGAGTCTACGGTTACTAAGCCCCACCGCCACGACAAGGCGTGTAACCATCGGGGGGCTAGAGATTACCCCCTACAACCTCAAAAACTTTACCACTTTATTTTATTAGTATAGAATCTGTGTAGTTCCGAGTTGTTTTAAGTTTAATATATTATATAATATGATCCTTAAAATTATTTCAGAAATAAATTTGAAACTCCTATTGAAAAACTATTTTTTTATAATACACAGAATAACATACATATTAACAATGATAACATACATAGAAGAGATAAAAAAAGATTTTGTTGATGAAATGGACCAGGAAACGTCGACGACGTGGACGGACGATCAGCTAATGATAAGCTATTACCGCCGTCCACGGACACTCACAACACGTCTAGAGGATTTGTAACTAACACTTGCGTTCCTGGTCTTTAAAATTCATAACTCCCCTTGGATCTCCGGTAACCTCACTCGGCCAAACACAACGCAAGCGTTATTTCATGCTTATGTGAGGTCATAGTATTCATCCAGTCGAGCCGTCCCATTAGTGCTGAAGTATGGCTCTCCCATATTTATAATATTTACGTCTTATTTATGTATTGTAGGGTGAACGTACCAATTATCAGCACTTTAAAAAAATAGCCCAATTATAACCTCGATTATTACAGAGGAAAATACTTTATAGTTTAAAATATGGTGTCGCTGGCAGTAGATTCCAGAAACAATAAAGTTTTGTTTTTATTAAGTGGAAACAAAAATTAATTACAGAGAAGCTTATAATTCTACTATTTGATCGGGGTGCTGATAATTAGGAATAGTGCTAGCAATTGGGTGTGTCACCCTAATTTGTATCTCGTAGCGCTAGAAGCATATTGTGCTATGACGCTTCGTAGCTTTCGTAGCTCGTAGACCCTCCGTAGCACTGCTACAGCATGTTTTATTATTTTCCTTTTGCTTTTGTAGCAACAATTTAATGTACTTACTTTTGAGATTTTTCGTTTAAATTCACAATAATAATATCCTACTAATATGATAAATGTGAAAGTTTGTGAGCATGTATGGATGTAAAGATGGATGTTTGTTCCACTTTCACGCAAAAACTACTCAATGGATTTAAATGAAATTTGGTATGGTAGTAGTTTAGACTCTGGATTAAAATATAGACTCTTTTTAATCCCGGAAAAGTACAGTGTTCCCGAGGGATACTGCATTTAAGCGGGCGGAGCCGCGGGCAACGGCTAGTTATTGTTAAAATTCTAGCTGTTTTCCGCGGCTCCGCCCGCCAGTATTACGCGAGAACATTGTACTTTTCCGGGATAAAAAGTAGGCTATGTTAAGTTTGTAGTCTAAACTACTACCTCACCAAATTTTATCAAAATCTGTTCAGTAGTTTTTGCGTGAAAGAGTAACAAACATCCATCCATCCTCTCAAACTTTTACATTTTAAATAATATTATAGTAGGATAAGGTACCTGGGCAACTGAGATTTGCTCGGAGCTCTAGTAGATTAAAAAAAATAATCACAAAAATAATTTACCGGAGTTTAAAAAACCGCCTAATGAGGTCCTGTTTCACAATAGTATAATAAGTGTAGAGTAGCTTATTCGGAAGTTCTGTCGCTGCTTACTTTATATCGAGTGACAGAGACTAAATCAAATGCAAATAAACTATCTGACACTTATCAATTTATATCTATATTTATAAAAGAAAGTCATGTTAGTTACACTATTTATAACTCAGGAACGTCTGAACTGATTTAGCTGATAATTGGTGTGGAGGTAGCTTAAAACCAGAAAACGGACATAGGATACTTTTTATCCCGTTCCCGAGGAACGAACGGCTGGACCGGTTTGGCTAATGTTGGTCTTGAAATATTTGTGGCAGTTCAGGAAGGTTCAAACAGTGAGAAATATTGGAAGAGGTATAGATTTTAGGAGTAGCTGTAGGTATAGGACTAGGACGTGTTTGAATTATTTGTGTAGTTATTTATTCATTCCTGTTTATCTTTAGGACAGAAGAACGTGTGTCGGGACAGCTAGTATTTTATGAAATAGAATCTAAGAATATCCACGTCTATTAGCACAGGAGTGTTATTATGTAAATAATAATTTGAACATTGAAAAATACGCTACTATTATAATATTATATTCTGTTTTTGTAATGTAAGCCATAGAGAATATCATAACAGAGAATCATACACTTTAATTAAATAATTTCTAGATGAGGGTGAAAATTAATTAGCCTACATAATTACAGAGAGGTGTGTGAAGATACGAAACTCATGAGCGTCCATTAACGCAGGTACTCATCATCATCAGCCCGAGTTACCTTTTACTTTGGGAAAGACAAAGGTAAAGCAGGCAGGATACCAGGGCCTTGCAGAACTCCGGCGTAAAATAACGCTTGCGTTGTGTTTTACCGAGTGAATGGGGGTTAACACCGGCAAAGCTCTCTTTTGTTATATACGCAGGTTCCATCAGGCGATCTGTCTGCTTGTGTACCAATCTCAAAAAATATATCGATCATTTGTCTTTTCTTATTTTTTTTTCGGAATGGACCAGAAAACGTGCAGACGGTTCGCCAGATCGTAAGCGATTACCGCTGCCCATGTACACTCGCGACACCAGAGAAGTTACACTTGTACCTCCTCTGGTGTTGAACACTTGCGTTCCTGGTCCTTTAAAATCCCCAACCCTTTTTTTGGGCCTTCGTTACCTTACCTAGTCGGCGAAACACAACACAAGCGCCATTTCATACCGGTTTTCTGTAAGGCCGTGGTATTTATCCATTCGAGCCGACCCATTCGTGCTAAAGCATGGCTCTCCGTTCAATATATTTAAAATATTGAACACAAAAAATTATGGGATTTGACATTTAAAGTATCGTTAAGTTACAAGTCGCTTGCAATGCCTTTTGTAAAATCCCATACATTTTATTTTCGAAGTTCATCGTCGAAATTATCAAAATATGCATTTTGACTGGAGGCTAAGTGATTATAAAATCAATAACAATTTACATGTATTATGGAATTCAAGGTTAATTGTTGTAACAGGGTACATAACGAGAGTTTTTAACTTACAATTATTTCGAAATTTTCATTAAATAATTACTGCGATAGTTAAAGTTATTTTCGTAAAGATTCTAAAAGATAACTTAATATCAACATAAATGACATTTTAGTTGATTTTTATTAAAATTAATAATATATTAGAAGGTTTCGACTCATTTACAGTAATAAGATCAAATGAATATTAATTGTTAAAGGAGTTTTTAATTAAAATAGACACATTAGTAATAATAATTTAAAGTTAACTAAGCATAACAGATTGCCTGTGTGGTCTCGGGCTAAAGAATAGGACCACCCCATCTCCTTCCTATGGGTGTCGTAGAAGGCGACTAAAGGATATCAGCCGGATAAGAGGACAAACATCTTCCTCGCCCGCTTGGGCTCCGGTAACCGTTTCATGGCGGTATAACCATGTATATATTCTGGAATGCTCTAAATGCCACTGATAGTGGGCAGCAGCGCTATCAGTGAAAAGCATTCCAGTCTGCGGTCACCAACCCGTTCGCCAAGCGTGGTGACTACGGCAAATCCCCCCTATGCAGCACAACCCAAATTCACGGCCCCCAGTTCCCGGTTGCTGCGCTATTCCTGGCCACGGTACCGGCCACGGTAACGGCGCGGCGGGGGGTGCTAAGAATCCCCGGGCGACGGCAGGGTACCACCTCCGAAAATTAGACTTGGCTACGTATAACGGACGCTCTCTACGGCTGAACGAGCACGTTGCTGAGCTGGAAGTAGAGTTAAGTCGTATTAACTGGCACATTGTGGGGTTATCAGAGGTCCGAAGACAGGGTGAGGAGACGATAACTCTCGATTCCGGTCACTTGCTCTACTTCCGAGAAGGACATCAACCATCCCAAGGTGGCGTCGGTTTTATAGTCCACAAATCGCTTAAAGGCAACATCGTAGAAATAGGCAGTGTGTCGGCAAGAGTGGCATACCTTGTATTGAAGATTACAAAAAAATACTACCTAAAGGTAATCCAAGTGTATGCCCCAACATCCGCACATCCTGACGACGAGGTCGAGGCCATGTACGAAGACATAGCGAAAGCCATGTCTGGTACTAATACATTCTACACTGTTGTCATGGGCGATTTCAACGCTAAAGTGGGAGTACAAGAGAGTGGCGAGTCGAAAGTAGGTCCCTTTGGCTATGGGCACAGAAATCACAGGGGGCAAATGCTAGTAAACTTTCTCGAATCCAAAGGACTTTTTCTGATGAATACCTTCTTTCAGAAAAAGCCCCATAGAAAGTGGACCTGGCGAAGCCCCGATAACGTGACGAGGAATGAGATTGACTTTATTATTTCTGACAAGCGCCATGTATTCAGAGATGTCTCCGTGATTAACAGGTTTAATACCGGAAGTGATCACCGATTGGTAAGAGGCAGCCTGAGTATAAATGTCAGTGCAGAGCGAGCGCATTTAGTAAGGTCAACTCTCAGGCCTACACGGCCCCAGGTAGAAGCCGGCTGCGAAAGCTTTCAGCTAGAACTCCAAAATCGATTCGCCATGTTGGAAACCACGAAGGACATAGACCACACCGCCAACAGTCTAGTCCGTGTTATCTGCGAGGTGGGTTGTAAGTACTTTCGTCCAAAGAGCCATGGACGCAAGTCTATGCTCTCCAGCGAAACTCTGGAGTTGATGAGGAAGAGACGAGAACAAATAAATGCCACACAATTTGAGCGTCAAGTTCTCAATCGGGAGATTAAAAAGCAAATTAGACGCGACACCCGCCGGGCGAATACCCAAGCCATCGAGCAAGCCATAGTGCGAAATAAGGGCTCGAAGGTATTCGCTAAGCCCAATAACTCCCGTTGTCACTTGACGAAACTCAATACTCCACAAGGCACTACCGTCACCTCGAAGCCGGAGATCCTCGCTGAAGTCGAAAGGTTCTATGGGGAATTATACACCCAAAAAACAAGCCCACCCCAAACCCATCATGCAGATGACCCACGGGCCAGACTCACGCGCCACCTTACAGATGAGCTTCCTGATGTCGACATGGGTGAGATTAGAATAGCTCTCAGTCAGCTTAATAATAACAAAGCACCGGGAGATGACGGAATAACCACAGAGCTGCTCAAGGCAGGAGGAACACCCGTCTTGACTGAGCTTGTCAAGCTCTTCAATTCCGTCATCCACACTGGCACTACCCCGGAAACATGGAGCAGGAGCATAGCGGTTTTGTTTTTCAAGAAAGGCGATAACACGCGACTAGAAAACTACCGCCCCATTTCACTCCTGAGCCACGTGTATAAGCTGTTCTCGAGGGTTATATCGAATCGTCTTGCCCAGAAGTTTGACGACTTTCAGTCACCGGAACAGGCCGGGTTTCGCAAAGGCTACAGCACTGTGGATCACATACACACACTAAGGCAAATTATACAGAAGACCGAGGAGTATAATCAGCCTCTCTGCCTAGCGTATGTGGACTATGAAAAAGCCTTCGATACCGTCGAGACCTGGGCTGTGCTGGAATCCATGCAGAGATGTCTCGTCGACTGCCGATATGTCGAGGTGTTGAGATATCTGTACAAGGCCGCAACAATGACCGTCCAAGTACAAGAACAGAGTACAAAACCAATCCAACTGCGTCGAGGAGTAAGACAGGGAGATGTTATCTCTCCAAAACTGTTTAATAACGCGTTGGAGGACGTTTTCAAGACGCTCGATTGGAACGGACAGGGACTGAACATAAACGGCCAGTACATCCCACACCTGAGATTCGCAGATGACATAGTCATTATGTCAGACTCTCTGCAGGACCTGGAAGAGATGCTGAACAGCCTAAGCGATTCTTCAAGACGGGTGGGTCTCGGTATGAACCTGAACAAAACTAAAATCATGTATAATGAACACGTTCTCCCGAGACCAGTCGTCGTAAATGGCGCTAGTCTCGAAGTTGTGCAAGAATACGTATATCTTGGCCAAACCATTCAACTCGGGCGGCACAACTTTGAGAAGGAGGTGAGTAGAAGAATACGCTTGGGCTGGGCTGCATTCGGGAAGCTCCGGGACATCTTTGAATCGTCGATCCCACAATCCCTTAAGACCAGGGTCTTTGATCAATGCGTTCTACCGGTAATGACATACGGAGCCGAAACGTGGACACTCACCGTAGGCTTGGTTCATAAGTTTAAGGTTGCTCAGCGTGCGATGGAAAGAGCAATGTTAAGGGTATCTCTGGTGGATAAAATACGTAACGACGTTATTCGCCAGAGAACTAAAGTCACTGACATTGCTCAACGAATTAGCACGCTGAAGTGGAAGTGGGCCGGCCATGTCTGCAGACGGACAGACAATCGATGGAGCAGACAAGTATTAGAGTGGAGACCACGCTTAGGCAAACGTAGTGTAGGACGTCCTGCGGCACGATGGACCGACGATTTGAAGAAGGTGGCTGGCAGCGGATGGATGAGGGCTGCCCAAGATCGGTATGGTTGGCGCTCATTGGGGGAGGCCTACGTTCAGCAGTGGACGGCGATAGGCTGATGATGATGATGATGATGATGAACAGATATGTGACGATGAGGTAGGACGGGCATTTCAAGTTAGAAGCATAACATCTCAAAGACTTTTATAGTGTCATAAACATATATTTAGTATTAAAATAATCCTTGGTTTTTTGATTATTTATTAACCAACTTAATTATATAAAAATGGATTACAATTCCAATGTTAATACTCGAGAACGGCTGGACGGATTTGGCTTATTTTGGTCTTGAAATAATATTGTGGAAGTTCAGCGATGGTTTTAACAGTGAGAAATATTGGAAAAGGTGTAAGTTGTAAATGTTGGCGTAGGTGTTGGTTGTAGTTATAGTTGTAGTTATTTATTTATTCCAGATATATAAGACAGAACAACGTGTGTCGGGACAGCTAGTTTAGAATATAATAATATAACATATATAAACACATCAATATTTTGGTTTTGACATTTCTGCTTCTTTGTTCTTTAGCAATATATGCTTAGTATACTCGTACTATACTCAACTTGTCCCGTGTCGTTTTTATATAATAGGTTGTTCACACCAAACATGTGGTAAGAAAAAAAACATTTATATGACATCTAGGAGACTTTTATTTAATATTATGGTAATAATTTATACATAATCTCCCTCACTATCGATTACTGCCTTCCAATGCTCTGGAAGTTTCTGTAAACTTTTAAACTTTTGATTTTCTTTACTTAGTGTAATTATGTTTTCTATTGAATTTATTAATTGTTCCCAATCATTATATGTGTTTCCTCGTAACATCCTCTTTAATTCACAAAAGCAGCCATAGTCTGACGGCATTAAATCTGGCGAATAAGGTGGATGTGTCCAAAGCCTTATATTTTTTTCTTTAAAAAATTCTGTAACCATCCTGCTTATGTGCGGGCGGGCATTATCTTGAAGGAGAACAGGCTGAGTACATTTTTGTTTCTTCTTCCATTCTGGGATTTCTTCGTTTAGTATAGAAACATACAATAAGGCAGTGACTGTTTGACCTTTATCAAGAAGCCTGTAAAACGCGATGCCGTTATAATCCAATGCTACCAATAGCATCCTCTTCCTCTCGTGAACATTATATGCCACAACATGCGGAGCCTCTTCATTTTTCCCCAGCCAGAACCTTCGCTGATTTCGGTCCGGAGGTGTATACAGGGACACCCAAGTTTCATCAATGGCCAGAGTTCTCTTCAACATAGCAGGGTGTTTGTTATATTCAGATAAGTTAGATTTGACAGCTAATAGTCGATGATCCTTTTGATTTTCAGTCAAACTGTGTGGTACCCACTTACCAAGTTTCTTTCTCAAATGAAGAATTTCTGTCAGAATCATCCAAACTGAACTGATCGGCAAGTTCAACCGCTGGGAAATGTGACGCACTGAATAACCTTTGTGATCCTTCAACATCTCCTCAACATCATGCTTTCTCTGCTCCCAATCTGTTGATTCTCTCTGGTCACCTCCTCTTCTTTCTCCAACTTCAAATTCATTCTTCCTAAATCGAGTCACCCACGATTCTACTGTACGTTGACTGTAAGCTTGATCACCTAATAATTACACTAGTTGTTTGTGAATTTGCTTCGCAGTCCAGCCGAGACCCACACCAAACTTAATAAAAATCCTCTGCTGATAGTCGTCGATCGAATTTTTTAATCGCTCTTGATCCATTTTAAAGTAAATTCAGAATTTAAATGCAGGAATAAACACGTCTTTTATCTATTTATACTCTTGTATTACAACAGGTTGTGCAATGCACCAGGTTTCGAAATATCGGGCTACATGTCACCACACGTTTGGTATGAACAACCTAATATAAAAAAAAACAATTTATACATTAATGGTAATTTAAGCATTTTGTGTTATAGTAAGCCTATAAATGCAAAAAATCAGTTGCAAAGTTATTAATTGTATGGGCCTCGGGGAATCAAGTGTCGCATAAATAACACTTGGTACAATTATTCTCTTTAGTTTAAGTAATTTGTATTTTATTCATGATATTTTGTTGGTCGTTGCAGATTCTTGTAGTCGGATAAATTCCACGTATTTCTGTGCTAATTTTATTAAAGAAGACTTATATGTAGGAAATTAGGGTTAAAAAATAAATTCTTATCATATTAGACCTAATATGATAAGAATTTATAGTACTTTTACTAGATATTGCCCGTGACTTCGTGGTTGCAAAAATTAATTTCGCGGAAACTGTAAATTTTTCAGCGATAAAAAGTTCATTTCCCGTGGTCAATTCTATGTCTGTGCCAAATTTCATCAAAATCGGTCGAATAGTTTCGTAGCCTATTCAATGCAAACAAACAAATGAACAAACAAACTTTTCCTTTTTATTATATTAATTAGTATATAGCATAGATTTACATGCTTGAAAACTGTAGGCAGTATAAGCATGTAAATAAAAGATTATGTGGATCATGGATCTATGCCTAACTCCTGCGTATTATCATTGGGAATTTTAATCTATAGTTAAGGTCACAAAAATGTATCAAAACATAATTAATCTAAATTATTATCATTTACTAAATTTAGAAAATATTGCCTACAAAAGTATCTACACTCATCTTATTTTTTTCCTTATTTAAAAGCATCAAAGAACCTGCCAAATTCAAGGCCTCTTCTTGTAAGTTTCATTTCAAATGACACAAAAGGTGTTAAAGAAAATGTCTCATAAAATACCTGAAAATAAGTGTCTCGACGCTCGAAGCAACAGTTACGTTCTTAGATCGGGCGTGTTCTACGAAAGCGTTAATATTAACAATTAAGGAGAAAGAGTAAAAGTAAATAAAGAAACTAACCTTAAAGTTTCTGTTCAGGATGTTAGATGTCCGCTTGTTTATGTCGGCGTAACACGAGAACGCGAGAGACAGACACCCGCGCGGGCTGCGAGCCTCGAGTGAATGGGCGCCGGGGTAGCTAGAGGGCGGGGCTCCTCTCTGTAACCCAACCAACTTGAGAAGACACTCCCCCGTAACGTGGAATGACTAAGAATGTATTGTTATAGCTTAGCCGGATTATGGAAGTCTACTGAACGGTAATACGCGTTCCTAATGACCGCCTGCGAAGATGATGACATACGAATTACACGGGTTACTTAATACTTATCTCGGATACGTTTGTCATATGTAAATTCCTCACGATCCTCGCAAATTTATGGCTTTATTTTCCGTATTAAGTCGTGGTGTCGGCGTCATAATCGAGGGCAATAAAAACTAATGAAACGAGAGAGTTCCAGTAATGCGGATGTGGCAGCTTGGTACCCCATTCATTGCTACAGTCCAGTGGCGTAGGATAACTCCATTCCTATCGGCTTCCCTTGTCACTTACAGTTTGCAAACCTTCATAGAAATCTCTACCTATTATACAAGCTCCGGCTTCCCTATGAGGGAGAAGCAGCCTTCGCCACTGCTACAGTCTACATCAAAATTGCCTTCTATGTGAAAGTGTGCTAATTTTTTACTCTTAATTTTTCAATTATAACTTAAAATTCAGAATACCTACTTATTGAAACTTACATTTATACACAAGTTCATGCTAGCTCTTTAAATAATAATTTTAAAGAGATGTATTCAAAAATATACTTTTCTCTTTATAATAATAATTAGTAAGATGGCAACAGATGAAATTTATTATTCAGAAGTCAGCCCTCACTAAGTTAAATATTACAATAAACTTATTTATTGAAAAACGTTTCTTTTATAACTTAAAAACTACTCAGTTTTTAATCATAATGTTCTTGAACGAAAACTGTAGATTCCAATTATGACTAAACCAATATGGCTATTACCTATTTAGATGCAAGGACTTAATAGGAATTTGAATTAAATACGACAGTTAACTAGTTTTAAACAGCAGGTATGATGTAGAGTCACGATAGCCTTATAAAAATTTCAATATTATATCAACTAGTCGCCTCGTTAAAATTATGAAGTTATGCATGAAACAAAAGTTGCAAAATGATTCTCGTTTGACATTAAAATTAGGAAATGTCCGCTTGAAACAAGAGGATACTTACAAAATGACTCTCGTTTGACATAATAATCAAACGAGAGTCATTTTGTAAGTTGTAAAGGTAGCCTTTCGATGCGCGCGATGCGCGACGCCTTAGACTATGTCCAGAAAGTGCGTAAGCCTGCGTAAACCTACGCACGTAGAGATTCTTATCTTATCGTTTCTTTTTGACGAAATTTTGTACGATACGCGCATAGCTAAAATAATACGCACGTAGCTTCTGGACGCAATGTATGGGGCCCTAGTACCTCGACTACGTGCGTAGACCTTACGTGCGTAAGAATACGCAGTTTCTGGACATAGTCATACCGCGACTTTAGATCGAAATAGGGTCGCGGAGCCACTGCTTATAAATTTATATGAAGCACTAAATAATCCCTGCGACCCGTGACGTGCAACCGGTGAGCGTAGCCAGACAACCTTATTGGCTAATGGCAGGGGCATGATTTTTTAAAAAACCAGGCAGTTTCCAGGCAATTCAATATACGGCCTTAAAGTGCCAGGTTCTTTTTTCGTATTACAACGACATTTCATTCTGACTGGATTAATCCCGGTTTTGTTGTCGCTGGCTGATATACGAGCGTGAAGGTGACGTATGAAAACGTCAAATTAGACTCAAATTCAAGGAATTTGTAAGTATTATATACAACAGGAAAGAGTACTTCAAACTTTATTTTCTTTTAATTCAATCAAAAATGATCTTTACTACTCAAGCTTAAAGCTTATTACGTGCGCAATAAAAAAACCGGTCCCTGTGAGATAGCTATAAGTTATCCCTGTGTCTCGTTCTAACAAGTAACCTAGTGTAGCCAGTTTATATCTTTCCTTAAATTTCAGGTTTGGTAGATTTTATGTGCGATATAGTGTATAAGAAAGAAATACTAATAAACTCGGTTAAATATTATGTTATTCATAATCTGAGAGAGAAATGTAAAATAAAAATCACTAGTTATTTAGAACCTACCTACTAACCGATAATTAGAAATTTGTTATTTTTTTTTTATTATTTGCATTTTGGTAGAGTAAAATGGAAGAAATGAAAATAGAATAGTTGCAACACAAAACGCCGTGTATTTTCCTTGGAACATTCTAGATGTTCGGGTGACAATATGATTTAATAGGGAATATAGGACATTTATATTATTTTACCTACCTTCATAATATTGTGAAGAGGAAACCATTGTATGTTTGTATGTTATTGATAATTTCTGAAACCTAACAGATTAGAAAAAAAATTTTCACTGGTAGAAAAATTCTTAATCCCTGAGTGTTTATTATGTGCGCATAGTTACGTGAGAACCTCGCGGGCGGGCGGGCGACATCAGACGGACAGAGTTATAATATTAGTAGGTAGGTTTATCTGTATAGGATGACTTATAATATAATAATAATATTTATGGACACTTCACACCACATCAATCTTGTCCCGTGGTAAGTTCTCGAAGAACTTGTGTTTAATTTTATATGTCCCGTTGTCGGTCTGTAATGGATTCTTGCAAGTTAAATTTGATCCACTTTCCGGTTTCCGATTGAGTTGAAATTTTGCACGAATATGTAAACCGCATGACAATGCAATATTATGATGACGTGGAGCTGATCTGATTATGGAGCTGGAAGGTGGCCACAGGAATTCCGAAATAAAACCACATAATCCCATCGAATTTGGGCTCGTTTAGTTCGTCTTGACAAGTACTTTGACACTATATGGTAACCAGGGTCTGATGATGGAGCTGGAAGGTGGCCATAGGAACTCTGTAATTAAACGACGCAACCCCATCGAGTTTCGGCTCGTATGATTCGTCTTGACGAGTATCTCGGTTGGCGTGAATATGCAATATGCAATGTAAAAGGCTTGCTGAGAATAACTCGAAAATCTAACATGACGGAACATCCAAGATAGCTGACAAGTAATTTTTAATGCACTACAATATGGGTAATGGGTATCAAATGAAAGGGCTTGCTGAGAATCGTGATAGAACATCCAAGATGGCTGACAAGTCATTTTTAATGCACTCCTACAATATGGGTATCAAATGAAAGGGCTTGCTGAGAATAACTCGAAAATCCAGCATGACGGAACATCCAAGATGGCCGCCAAGTAATTTTTAATTCATTCCTACAATATGGGTATCAAATGAAAGAGCTTGCTGAAAATAACTCGAAAATCCAGCATGACGGAACATCCAAGATGGCCGCCAAGTCATTTTTAATGCATTCCTACAATATAGGTATCAAATGAAAGGGCTTGCTGAGAATAACTCGAAACTCCAACATGATGGAACATCCAAGATGGCCGACAAGTTATTTTTAATGCACTCCTACAATATGGGTATCAAATGAAAGGGCTTGCTGAGAATAACTCGAAAATCCAACATGACGGAACATCCAAGATGGCCGACAAGTCATTTTTAATGCATTCCTACAATATGGGTATCAAATGAAAGGGCTTGCTGAGAATAACTCGAAACTCCAACATGATGAACATCCAAGATGGCCAACAAGTTATTTTTAATGCACTCCTACAATATGGGTATCAAATGAAAGGGCTTGCTGAGAATAACTCGAAAATCCAACATGACGGAACATCCAAGATGGCTGACAAGTCATTTTTAATGCATTCCTACAATATGGGTATCAAATGAAAGGGCTTGCTGAGAATAACTCGAAAATCCAACATGGCGGAACACCCAAGATGGCCGACAAGTTATTTTTAATGCACTCGTACAATATGGGTATCAAATGAAGGTATGGTGTGTTGGGGTTTTTTGAGGTCCTTACTGAGTAGAGTAAAATCTATAGAAGGTCTCCTTATTGAAGAGCTTGACTGTACTAAATTAACCGGCAAACAACCTTGAAACAATGATGCGTTAAATGAGATGAACAGACTGAGAAATCTATCTAGCGATAACTAAAAAGTAAAAAACAAATTAATTTAATTTATTTATTATAATTAAATATGTGAATAATTCACATATTTATAGGTGTACCAGAATCTCATGGCAAATAGGGAAATAAAATTTTGTAGTGTGCAATACTGGGGAAATTGAATTAAACGATCTTGATACTGGTTAATTTTTAATTATGTCTTTAGTATTATTGAACATGAATTATAATAAGATTGTGTGAACGTGAAGAATATTCGGTGTATAATATAGAAAACTAGCTTTTGCCCGCGGCTTCGCCCGCGTGGAATAGTGTTCTTGGAGAAAAAAACACTTCGGCGAATAACTCTTTACATACTTACAACAATATACCTACTTCTAATACAATATTGAAAATGTTTTTAGGTTTGCCCAATGCAAATTGTTAAAAATGGGACCCCTATCACCTCGACACGACATGCGCGACCAATTGATAATATACTTACATAATATTACATTTATCGCACTTCAATATAAGTTTTACCATAATCTTATATCTTAAAGACTATTATTTTAAAAACTCGCATCAAAATCCGTTGCGTACTTAGATTTAAAGATCTAAGCATACAATATACCGGTACCATACCTACATAGGGACAGACAGATAAAGCGACTTGTTTTATACTATGTACTATGTAGTAAGTAAAGTTAATTGACATTCCAACAAAACTGACAAACCACCTCTGGATATTCCATAAGAATTAAGAACTGCAGTTACTATTATGTATTCTGTGCTGCAGTTCAAAATATTCGTGAACCTCTTTATACTGTATACGTCCTGCGTTTTCGATAGCGCGATGTAGAAACGCGAGAGCCCGCGCCGCGCAGCAACACTATATCCCTGCATTTTAAATCTGTAATATCTTCGAACATATTCATTTAAATTACATGCCGTAAAGGGCAGTATTGATCTATCTTAAATGCACAATGTATTTAAGGAGTAGTAGTTAGTAGTGTAGTTCTTAATTGGATAAGGATTAATACTGTATTGCTTAAAATCGCTTTATAAATAAGCTATTAATTAAAATCAAAGTAAAGGATAAAAAAATGGTTATTGTGGGTTATCCCTAAGAGATAGACATATGCCATCGCAGACTTTTTTGTAGGATTTTTAAAGATGAATACAACTGTAGTGCATAATTTTGATCTATCTCGTAGTGTTCAGCCAGCATTTTCAATGTAAGCGCAAAATATGTGATATTTTAGGACTTTACAAACCTCTAAAATTATTTGTGTACCTCTACTATGTTATGCATGTTATACCTATACCTAAAAACTTTCCCGTTAAATCACTCTATCTGTTAAAAAAACGGCATAAAAATCCGTTGCGTAGTTTTAAAGATTTAAGCATACATAGGGGGCAGACAAAAAAGGGACTTTGTTTTATACTATGTAATGATAATGATATTTCATGAAAAATAAATCAATCGTGAATTACTTTATATACTTATTTATTACGAATAACATACAATTAAATTGGCAACAGTTTATTTAATGTTGGAATTTCCTTCCGAACTGTATAGAACTCGTTTACTTTATTCCTAATCAAATAAATCGAAACTGTCCTATGTTGATTTTCTTTTTTGTTCCTCTCCTCCTTTTACCAGGCATGGAAAACAAACCATCATTCGATGTGCCATCAGCTACGATTCACCTTATAGTAGTACTGGAAACACATTTAAAGAAGTCACAATAATTACCTAAGAAAATATAAAAAAAATAAAAGTATCAAAACAACTCACTCTAACTTACCAGTTAACTCTACCACAAGCTTTAAATTATAAGATTGAGTTCGATTTACATCTTCTTCTTTCTGTATTTTACTATAGACATAGAAAACAATATTTCTCGCTTGAGATCGAATTGCCTTTTTGGATATTTTCACAAAAACAACAAATTCCAAGAACATAATCACAAAATTTTAACAACTGTTGACAGATCACGTACTTTGATTTGACGGGTCACACTTGACATTGCCATATGAAAATCACATTTTTTATTTTTTTTAAAATGCCATCAGATTCTGGTAGACCTATAATACATATACACATCCATGACACGGAACATGGTAAAACTTTTTGTTCCCTCGGCGGGATTCGAACCAGCGACCGGTTTGATCACCAACATGCTCAACCACTAAGCCAAAGAGGTCGTGAAACTTTTAATTAGTGTAAAATATACTTTACCACGTGGTAGTGCTCATGATTACAAACTTTCCCAAAGGAACTTTTTTAGAATAACTTTTTTTTATTTAAACCACCTCAACTTAACATTAGGTAGCGAATTAAATAATAAAAAAAAAAACAACGGGTTGCACTCCAGGAGTGCCAGTAGAAGTGAAAAATCTCAAAAGTCATTTAACTAGACACTTTTTTCACCATAGTGTTTTCACTATACGTCAAATTTCAAAATGGCCCCAAAAATCTCAAAAGTCGAGCCATTTAACTGGAGACACTTTTCGTGGGGGGGACAATTGGAGGTAAAGGTCAATGTAAGGGTAAATGTGATGGGAATGATTGGGGGTCAAGGTCAAGGCCAAAGGTCAATGGTTGTGGTCAAAAGTCAATACATACATACATATAATCACGCCTTTTTCCCGTAAAGGGGTAGGCAGAGACCACTTTTTGCCACTTGCTACGATCCTTACATACTCGTTTCGCTTCGTTCACTTTCATTCTTACCATCCATTCCTCCTCTTACATTCAACGTAGCGAAGCGGCTCTCCATGGTCCGCTTTTCACCTCCGCGAGAAACGAGACGTGATGGGTGGTGAACCACATCGCCGCCATTTTGGATAATTAAATTATTTTTATGATTATCCATTGCGTTTCCACAGATTGTTGGAGAGGGTAGGAATAGGGATAGGGAAGGATAGGTGGTGTGGAAAGGAAGATTGGTAAGTTAGAGTGGGAAATAGGAAATGTAGGATATTACCGTCCAGGAGGCCAAGGGATAGGACAGTAATAGCTAGGGAAGCCGGGGTCGCGTACCCGTATACTATATCACAACTATCGGACAGGTAAGTTGGGATGAGTATCCCATGACACAGTCAATACGAACTAAAATAGTTTCATGCTCGCGTAAACCAAGACAGCAAATAATAACTGTAAGTTGCATCTTATGACTTTTCGATCAGGGTCACGTATCCTGCTCGAGTTTAACAGTTTTTACCCATCCCAAGAAAAGTGCACAGCGCCGTTAAAGGAATTTTCACTTATAAAAATGCTCTAAAAAGTTTATTTGGGTAAGTTATTTGTTATCATGAGCATTATCACGCGGTAAAGTGTTTTACACTTATTAAAAGCACCCTATGATATACGTTTCAGCAACTTGTATTATCATTTATGACTTAAAATGGGGACTCATGTTGTAAAAGATTAGCAAATTTCGACTAATTTATTCCCAAATTTTAAAATATTGTTATCACCCTTGTTAGAAAGAGACGGAGCGGTTTTTGAGGTATAACACTACCAAAAGTGAGTTGCTGGTTTTTAAAGCTGGTAACAAGAGCTATAAGGTTCCTCCTGTGATGCTAAATGGTGCTACGGTTGCGCAAGTAAAACGTTTTAAACGGTCGGTGAAACGCTCAAAGATGACGAGGACATGGAATGGAAGCGAAGGGCTCTGTGTGTTAGAGCTAATATGCTATCCCGTAGGTTTGCACGTTGTTCCAGAGCAGTGAAGATAACACTTTTCAAAGCGTATTGTCACTCTCTGTACACGTGCAGCCTCTGGGTGAATTACACTCAAACAACTTACAGGGCCCTGCGAACCCAATATAATAATGCCTTCAGGGCATTGCTGGGGCTGCCTCGTCACTGTAGTGCTTCAGGGATGCTAGCTTCAGCTGAAGTTGATAGCTTCTTAGCTATCATTAGCATCTCTGATACAGCGGGTGCGTGGCAGCGCCAACAGTCTCCTGAAGACAGTAGCGGGAAGGCTGGACGTGGACAGTGCTATCATGCAGCATTGGACTCGCATCCACTTCACCAAGGATACCAATATCACGTATAATACTTATACCCCCTTACTAATAAATGCTGTCATAAGCTTTGAATAGTTATACTATGTTTTGTTCCCGTCACACAAGTGACATTTTTAATTCGATTGAAGAAGACAAAACACTGTATAACTATTCCAAGCTTATGACAGCGTTTATTAGTAAGGGGGATATTGTACGTGATATTGGTGTCACTCATACAACTAGATTTTAAAAACCAAGTTTCAATATACTAACACTAACTGTTGCCCGCGACTTCGTTCGCGTCAACTGATGGCGCAATAATGCATTAATTTCGACCAAATTTGATTACCATAAAAAAGGTTATAGTGAGTCAATCGAAAAAAGATTTTTTTAGACCAGAGGAATAATTCTTTCATACATATTGTTGGGTAACTTGAGCCGTTTACGCAGTGCACGCAACGGAAGCCCTCAAATAAAGCTCAAATATGAATATTTTCCCCCGTTTTTGCAACATTTTCACTGACGCTTCGCTCCTGTTAGTCGCAGCGTAATGTTATATAGCTACAAGCCTTCCTCGACAATTGGACTATCCAACACAAAAATATTTTTTTAATTCGATTTAGCAGTTCCTGAGATCAGCGCGTTCAAACAAACAACGTAAGCCCTCAAAGATGAATAATTTTCCCCGTTTTTTTCCACATTTTCCACTGTTTCTTCGCTCATATTGGTCGCAGCTATGTAGCCTAAATCCTTCTTCTATAAATGGACTATCCAACACAAAAATAATTTTTCAATTCAAACCAGTAGTTCCTGAGATTAGCGCGTTCAAGCAAAAAAACTCTTCAGCTTTATAATATTATAGTATAGATAGCTGATGCCCGCGGCTCCGCCCGCGTAAGTACAGTAACCCACGGGAAACGTATATGTCCCGCGATACAAAGTAGTTTAAAGTTGTAGACCACGAGGAAGAACACTTTCTCGTGGTCTACTTTATATCTGTGCCAAATTTCATGATGATAGGTTTAGTAGTTTTTACGTGAAACTGTAAATAAAGTTTCCCACGGGAACCGTATATTTCTCCGCGATAAAAAGTAGCCTATGTCCTTTCTCGTGGCCTACTTTATATCTGTGCCAAATTTCATGATAATCGGTTTAGTAGTTTTTACGTGAAACTGTAAATAAAGTATCCCACAGGAACCGTACATTTCCCTGCGATAAAAAGTACCCTTTATCCTTTCTCAGGCTATACTCTCTAAATTGCTAACGACAAACTATTACACAAAATTATTAGTGTAAGACCTACCAGCTAGTGGAACAAAATTTACGCGTATATATACGAGTTTCATATAAAAAGTATAGTAAAGTGGTCCTAGGATCTCAGACTATATTTAATTTTTATCTAAACCGATTTACTTGCAACTACGAATCCAGTAAATTTTTAAATTGTAAAGACTAAATCGATCGATCGCTTGTGTGTGGGGAGCTTTATATCAAAAGCACTAAGGAGTATTTATATCAATTTTAAAGCAAATCGCTCCCAAGCAACTTTCTTTCCCTTTTTATTCCCGTTAGCGGACGAATTTCAATAAACTATGATACACGAATTCCATCAATTCTGTTACATAATGTTTGTTCAAAATATGAAGTAGATTGGACCAAGGAATCACGTTGCCCCATACAAACTGTTTTCCCCCTTTTCACCCCCTTAGGAGTCGAATTTCGAAAAATCCCTTCTTATCGGATGCCTACGCATTACAAAGAGCAAGCCCTGCAAGTTTCAGGTCTCCACGATCAGCGGTTTAGGCTGTGCGTTGATCCGTCAGTCATTCAGGACAAAGGATTTTATATTTGACCGAAATAAAAACATTTTATTTTATTTATTTATTTGTATTGTATCTCCCTCTTATTCTCGGCACAGATTTGATGTCGAGAGCTCATTCCAGTTGTTTACTTACAAATTCCTTGGATATATTTTGTTCAGTTATTTACGTCTTAAGATCGAATCGAAAGATTCCATTAGGTATCGTTATTAAGATGATGATGATGATTTCTGTAAGTTACAAAGTGGCATATGCTTTAAACAATGCCGAAATTTACAAAAGCATATCTTTAAGGACTGAGGAGTTCTGTTCAGTGCTTTTGGATCCAGGATACACATTGGTACAAAATCTTATTTTTTGGTAGCATATGCTTGTATTACTTCAGTAAAAGTCAAAATCACTAAATGTATCGATATAAATTTCGAGGAGTTCCCTCAATTCGTCATGAATCGCATCATCAGGTTTCCACTGGACCAATTTCGAACTAAACCCTTTACAATAACAAAAGAATTTTGCAAATAGGTCCATAAACGGCAAAGTAATGTTCAAAGATCTCCGTGTTAGTGTAAAATACTATGAGAAGTACCTTTTATATCATCATGATGTGATGATGTATGATGTGATGGTGGTGGTGATGATGATGATTACTCTAATTGACATGGTAGCATAATATGCTTGCAGTTCTTTAAACAACGCCAAAATCCCCAAACCTGTATCTATAATGAGTCAGGAGTTCTGTTTTATACTTTTGGATCCAGGGTATACCTTGAAGCAAAATATTACTTTTTGGTAGCATATGCTTGGACTTCTTTAGAAAAAGTTGAAATCACCATATGTTTCCAAACTTCAACTAATTTGTCCCAAAATTAAAAATATTGTTGTCACCCTTGTTAAAAAGAGACGGAGCGGTTTGTATTGTATCTCCCTCTCGGCACAGATTTGATGCCGAGAGCTCTTTCCAGTTGTATATAATACTTACAAATTCCTTGCTCAAATTAGACTCAAATTTGACAATCAGTTTTTTTATGGCATGCTTTCAGTAGTCGTCGTCTGTCTGCTAGTCGCGGTCGCGAGTCGTGGCGATCGCATAGATTGCTACGTCGCGTAATTTATTTTTCTTTAGAAAGTAAGTAGTTGTTGAAAACTCAATTTGCGGCACACGTCAATCTTGAATAGGACCAACCTCAACAGATATTGATACCTGACTGTATTATTAGGGTTCCATACCTCGAAAGGAAAAAAACGGAATCCTTATAGGACCACTGTTGTCCGTCCGTCTGTCTGTCAAGACCCTTTTTTATAACATTGAATAGTGCTCTGAAAAATAATATAAAATAAACTATTCCAAAAACACTAGTTTTGCGAGTCTAGTAAAAACGCCGCAACCACCACATGCAAAAATTTCTTGTATCTCCGAAGTTTGTACGTTTATTCATACTTAGTGTACTCTGTAGTAAATATTTTTGTATTGAATGCAAGTAAACTCAAGCCGCGCAAATATGAGAGCCTTAGTAGGGATCTTATATTTGAAGCATTTGGGGTTGACATTAGGCACATGTGGTGCGCACAAACTATTCAGAAAAAATTCAAAAAAACTCATAGAGGCCACCCGAGACCCCAGAGCCGGTTCCTATCTGGCTCAAAGAGTTATCATTGCCATCCATCCATCTTTGAGCCTTCTATGTACTCTGCCTGGTGGGGACGACGCACAGTGGTTCAAGCGCGGAATTAATTCAATTTTGAGGTGGTTGACTGAAGTCGAATTTTTTATTTTATATGTATAAAAACACTAAGTATGACCCTAGTCTAACAGATTTTGAGTAAATTATTTTTTTAATTAAAAAATTTGACCACTAAAGTCATACAACTGAACGCGTTCAAAATAAGCGTTCAAACAACTCGTGCCTTGCAGACGGTATCCGTCAAAAAGTAGCTACTTTTTTAGAAATTTATTTTTACAGTTTTAAAGGAGCATAAATATTGTTATTGTAAATTAAATAATATTTGTGATTTCTATTAAATTGCATAATAACTTTTGACCTTTACGCAATTGATAATTTTTTCGCCCAAATATAACTTTCAATTGACTATAGATTTTTTTCCTCGAGGATCCTCGGGTTCTAATATAGTAATAAAAATAGCTTAACTATCTGAAATTGTAAATTAATTAATTTTAGCTGCAAATATGTGCAAATTTCTAAATAATACTCAATTATGTAAATAGCAAATTTTTCATAACAAAATATTAATATGCTCATTTGATGTTATTGCGGTGTTTATTGAGGCTATTAATTTGAAAATATTAACTGAAACCTACCCTTGTTCTGTTATTACTACAAAAATTAATAAATAATAACTATACCTACTACCTACACCTACTAAGTAGTAGTAGATATCATTAAAATTGTATGTAGTAAGTATGTGTATACACATACGATCTACATCTACAACCTAGACCTACACCTACGACCTACACCCACACCTATATCTGCCGCAATATCTGCCGACAAACTGCTATGCAGTTTGGCAGGTTTACTAACCAATGTAAACAATTTTTGCCAATAAAGTATTTTTATTATTATTATTTATTATTAAAAAACCTACTTCCTACACCCACACTACCCATATAACCTTCCGGTGATAAGATAAATAGTTATCGTAAACTGATGGTTTAAGTAGTTACTAATATCGCTCTTAGTAGGTACTTCAATTACTTCTGTGATTAAAATATGGAATTGTACTGGTCTGCAAAATCCTGCAGAAGATTGGATTTTACTATTTCAATATACTGTGAAGTTAGTATTATAATTTGTTTTGGGACAAAATTAAGTAGGTAAGTACATGTTGAATCAATCCAGGAAGTGTTCGCGTAAATTCACATAGGTACCTATACCCACTAATTAACACATTTTTTTCTAAATACTTATTGGAAATTTCAGCACAATATGTTCTCTTTATGCCTAATTATTTTTTGATGTCGAATTTTGCTTGTTATATTTTTATTATAGTATTTAATGATATAATTTTTTTATTTAGTTTTTTTTATATTATTATTAAAACAATACGTATGTTTATTGTATATTATACATATATTATACAATAAACATACGTATACTTTCATTTAAACACCAAAAAATAATTAATTCCACCGCCCCATACAACTTGAACCACTGTGCGACGGGAGATTTCTTTTTGTAGCTTTTCAAGTTTTCTAGTATTAATTTTCTTTTTAGTACTTTTATAGTTTGTAAATATTTTAAGTGCGAGGAAACTCTTTGAGCCTTCTAGGTACTCGACCTGGTAGCTAGAAGGGATATTTCTACGACTTGGAGATTTCTTTTTGCAGATTTTATCATTAATTCTAAATGTACTAAAAACCTAATTTTTAAAAGTCGTCAAACACCTAATTACGCCATCGAAATTACACAACTCACAACTTTCAAATTACGCTCGTTTGTGGTCAAATGGCACAAATAGGTATATCATGAAAATGCAGAAAATCAAAACAATTCTAAGTGCTTACTTATCTCACAAATCACAATACAAATCTAAGAATTGTCTTCTCCTTCACAATTCTTACAATCTAAAAGAATAAAAAAAAATTACTCGTACCGACTGATGGACAAGTGATAAATCGAATTCGATATTTATTTTCAATACCTACAGCTAAGCGGTTTCGAGAAATAATATCCTAATTGGTTCTGTAATATTTTTGTATTCACAATTGCAATCACACTAATGGCTGTTAAAAGTGGGCGATAAGAGATTGTTTATGTACGAGAATAATATTTATGCGATTCCAATTCACGCTAGCGAGCGGAAAAATGGACGCCTTATCTTCAATTAAATAAAGAAACTGCAAAACATTATTGCCCGACACAGTTAGGTAGTAACTTGATTAATGTAAAAAATATAACATTTGATGTGTAGTTTTGAAAAACTACAAATTATGTGTTTCAATGTTTTTTGCTATATTATTAAATAATCTTACAATAGTTTACTTACGTCATAATATACTAAAACATTCATTACAATAAGCTGTTATTATGACCTAAGTGCGTTTGTCGCATAAATTCGGGAGATACTAGCAATTATGTTCTTGCGAATTATATATTTCATACAACTTATCGAAAGCGTGACGTTATAGTTTACACTTATTTTTGTATGAAGCGTTTTCATAAGACTTGCTGATTCTGCTAACAAACCTTTGAAAATAAAATTGATTTTTAAGATATTGTTTCTTCTGAGAACTTATTATTTTAGGGTAGATTCATTTATGCAACAGAAAATCCAGCCTATAGTTTGGAGATGGCGATCGCGACTGGTCTGGACTGGTCGCCATATCTATAATAAATTGGCATACACTTTGAGTTGCCGCAACCGGCTACATGACGTGTCCTGCGAGTCTATATAATATTCTGGCTGTGGCGAGAGGCTCGTCTGCGCCTAACCTAATTCTCGCTAGCTTAAACTATTATAATTTAATTACAAATATATTATAATCCCTGAGGATTCATTTATAATTAAATTCATTCTAAAAAATTACTTATATTGTTCCAAATTCAAACTCTTTCACTGAAAGTTGAAACCTATTCAAGCGCAATTCCGGTCTGATTCAGTGAGCACTTCCGTTTTTGCATCATAACACTTTGTATTATTGCAATACAAGCACATACTGTGTTTTTCAGTTTAGAATAAACACGTATGTATATAGTCTATTAAGAATATATCTACATAAAAATTACAAACACATTACCTATATAAAAATATAGTTTACTATAAATTCAATATTTACAGTTCACACTCAACAGATGGCAGCACTCAAAATAAACGGCTTTGATCGATCGCGTTTGATCGTCAACACACAGATATATTTTTCTTCATCTGATTCAATTAATCGATTTATGGCTTTTTTAAAACGTCAGTACACTCTTTTAACAGGCTCCGTGGTCTAGTGGTTAGAGCTTGGTTCCCGACTCGGAGGTCGTGGGTTTGATTCCCGCATTGGAACAACAAACAAATGTTTCTAAGTTTGGTTAGATCAATGCAGGGCTGTAGGCTAATAATTTGATTGTCTGACAAAAAAGATTATCCATGGGTCGGATGGGCATGTAAAAAGTAGAGTCCGACCGAATCTGGTTTTCCGGCCGAAACCGAAACTGAAACCGAATATTCGGCCGTGGCTTCTGTTTCGGCCGAAACCGAAACCGAAACTCACGTGGTCAAGTAGAAAATTCCTTAAAATACTGAAATTTGGTGCATTTTATCCATTATTCTGCATTAATTAGGACATGAAATGGAAACACGGTATATTAATTTTGTTGTAATCATTTATTTAATGTAATATTTAAAAAATATTAATTATATTTTAATTATGTTTTCAAATTCAGTTGCGTTGTCAAAGCGTTGCCGCAAGAAACGAAGTTAGGCGAGCGTGCACGAAAACTTCCGAAATCAGTTTCGGTTTCGGCAAAAGTTTCCGAAACCGAAACTGCCGCCGAAACTTGATTTTTGGCCGAAACTCGGCCGAAACCGAAACCGAAACCGAACTTTCGGTCGGACCCTAGTAAAAAGTCGGACCTGCACCTCATCTCTCGGCAGTCGACATGACTCGAAGCAGCAGCAGATCGGTCTCAGTGGAGGCATACAGTGAACTCTAAGGTGTCGGAGTTTGAAAAAAGAAATACAACATAAACTAAACATGATGAGCTCAAGGCCCGACCACCTGTGGTCATTAATTACAATTATGAGGGAGGAGTGCTGACCTGTAGTATATGTGGACGCACATGTGCTTCAAAATAGGATATATCAGT
The DNA here is from genome assembly GCA_905404095.1 of Glaucopsyche alexis. Taxonomy (NCBI): domain Eukaryota; kingdom Metazoa; phylum Arthropoda; class Insecta; order Lepidoptera; family Lycaenidae; genus Glaucopsyche; species Glaucopsyche alexis. The sequence goes on along the minus strand of FR990043.1, from coordinate 30,334,715 downwards.
CACGTGAGGGCTCACCAACGTAGCCCTATAAATTAGAAGCCTATTAGCAAAATCGGTCTAGCCGTTCTCGACTGTTAGCGAGACTAACGAAGAGCAATTCATTTTTATATATAAGAAGAAGATGAGATTATATATAAAAAAAGTTGATTATATATAAAAAAAAGTTGAAACTTAAAAAATTAATGCGAATTGTGGTCTAATTTCAAACACAGGGCGGCCACTAGTCTAAGTAAAGACAAAGAACAAAAACTTAATAACGTCATTTTTAAATAGAGAACAAAAATTTGCTTGTGACTGTACCTGACGGGTTACAGAATATATTATTGAGTCGTGTGAATAGTAAAAGTGATAAATCCCTAAACCGCCAGCTGCTTCCCGAAGAAGAAAACCAATATGACAGAGACGCGATCGCATTTGCGAAAAATCTGAGTGCTTTCGGTTCCATTTCTATGAGAATGCTTGGCTAGCGTTGAATCTCGTTTATTAATACATGCCCTTTAGCCAAGATGGTGTCGCTAATGAAGAAGTTAAAAATCAAAAATGTATGGTAGCGACGTAACACACGTTCACTTAGCGAACGTTATGATAATCCTAGGGCCTTTAGTCAAGATGCATTCGATAATTTCGACGGCAAACTTCGAAATCAAAAATGTATGGAATTTGTCATAAGGCATCGCTAAGATGTGTCAATAGAGAATATGCATTTGTTTTAAATAAGCAAAATTTCTATATTTTCCGAAAGGCAACATAAATATGGACCGAAAAATGCAAAAAGTATGTGCAGTGATAATTAAAAAATTACAGGATTAAAGAAAACGACGATTTTTTGCTTTGATCGCAAAACGAAAATTGCTGTTCAAATCCTTATGTTATTTGTGTAATTTTTATTATTACAATGATTTACATAAACGCAGTATTTAAGTTAATAAAATCTAAATTGTTCTTTTTATATATTATATATCTATGATTTTGTATTTATCTTATACATTTTCGTTGTGACACAACAGCTGTGACGTCACTCCTGCTACATTTTTTTGTATAAAGCGCTTTTGATGGTCTCCAACGATCTCACATTTTTGATGACTATTTCGTCAACGGTTAACCGTAGTTAAGCCATTGCAAAGAGAATATTTCCTGGCTTATTATGTACTTTTTGAAAAGCCAATCAAAAAAATTATGCATCTTCTCTATTGTCTATAGACAATAGAGAAGATGCATAATTTTTTTGATTGGCTTTTCAAAGCTTTTGGCTTTGGCTTGGCTTGCTTGGCTTGGCTTTCAAGTGATATATCACTTGCGATGGCTTATGTCAAATCCCATACATATTATGTTGTTTTCGAAGTTCGCCATCGAAATTATATAATGCATTTTGAATAAAGGCCCTATATATTTTCAATTTCGAATTTCGTCATTATAAATGACGATAGAATGTTGGCTGAGCCTTCAGATCTTATCTACACCTCCATAGAAACTCTACATGACCGGTGCACCGTGCAATCGATTCAGTGGTTCTAGCTGTGTGTTGAAATATATCTCTTGACACCTAAGATATATTATTAAAAAATCATAAAATCATAAATCATAATCATTTATTCTCAAAAAGAGGTTGACACCTTCATATTATTATCATGTATTATTTGCAAAAAAAATTGAAAACCGAAATAGATCATTCAGAACCTATAAATAACTATTATAAAGTCTACAATTCCTGAAAAATGAATGCCTGTACACCAATAACTTGATTGGCTGATCTTTTTTCTGAAACATTAGTCTATTGTTCTTATAAAACTCCGGGTTAATGACGCAGCAACAAGGAATTTGTAAGTATTATATACAACTAATACTTACAAATTCCTTGCGCAGCAACCACAAGACCAAACCGAGATAGTAGACACTAGAAGTACTCTGTGGTAGACACTGCGTCAATCCTAAGTGGTGGGAGGGGCAGACTATATATCTACGAAGATTAAATGTGGCTCTTTATTTATACAACTATTTACATTACTGTTTCAACTTTTTATGTTGTTATTTCGCGTTTTATGAACGCCGTTAATGTACTAGTTTCTGGTCCATAAAAATTATATGTAAATTATTTTCATTCGATATCAAAGTAAGTACCTACATAACATACATTTAGAAGTTTTTATTTAGACTTTTAACTATATCGTCTATCTTAAAAACACAGTACTAGATCTGATCAAGGCATCGCGTGTTCAATTTTTTTATGAAATTTAAGATTTTGTAAAATAATCATTATCATCACGCCATACAGCATCATAATATGATGATATACTCGTATATGATATAGGTACTTCTCAAAGTGTTTTACATCATTATCGATATCTTTGATCATTTGCTATTCCCAAAAATTATATTATTATTTCGCATTTTGATAAGGCGGGCTGCGAGAAATGGCGAATCCGGCCATGGCCTTATTGGCCCTACACTAAATAAAAAAAAGTAATTAAAGTATATCGATAACCAAAATCATTAACACAAGTCGCATAAGCTGTCGGCAGCCGAGATGAGCACATCCGTTGGTTCTATCAAAGGAATTATCAATACCAATTTGGAGGAAGTGAATCGTGTCTAATTTTAAGTGGCGTAACGTATCGATGTTTGTAATAGAGTGGCAGGAACGATTTACGCGCTTACAAACATTCGCGATGTTTACTCGTTTGTTTGTGATTCAAATCTAATTATAAACTCATACAGGTGTACGTTATTACAAACAACTTATAAATATACGAATCGCAAACATGATGGTAGGTATGCGATATGAGTAAGTTGAACATACGTCAAGTTAACATACGGATAGGTTCGTATTTCGATTCGGATACAAGTACTATTTAACATTGCCTTTTCTTGACAATTTCGACAAAAGTAGGCATTATATCGCACATGTAACGTTTGAAGCAGGAAGTAACTACATATTATCCGCCATATTTGACTTTCATAATATCACTCTTTATTATCTCGAGTCCGTTTCTCAATGCTTCAAAAAAATAGAATTAACTAGTTCGGAAAAATGTTTGACGCTCAAATATTATTAAAGATTTGACGCTCAAATAATAATCCGTAATGCCTGTGACACGTGAGAATATACATATTTCATACGGCCAGACCACATAAGCAGATTTGGTATAATCTGGCTTAACTGCTGATCTGCAGATTAGCGCCGGTTTTAGTTAATTAGATAAGGTTTAGTATACGATCATCGATTTTTTGTTTAACTTATTTCGCGGCTGTGAATCATTATTATTAAGCCGTCAATCTCATAATCTCTTGAGCTGATTTGAACTTAATTCACCCCAAGTTTGTGACTGGGATGTAAGTAGATAGATATTAATAGGTGGTGGACTTATAGCGATTATAGTTATATGTATAGCTATATGATCAGGTAATTAGTTTGCTCGTTAGTGTTCAATATGAATTGACATTGAAGTAACCCGCATGGGCGGTCATTGTCCTGATTCCTAATTTTCGCAACATCATCGCGTTACCAACGTTGGTTACGAACTTTCTGGACTCACAGGAAGGTCTATTCATTTATTGGAGGGGAAACACTGAACACATCGCTATAATATACTTATATCTGAAAATATTATGGAGAACAGAAACGGTAAACAAAATAGTTATAGGGTTGGTGGCATCTAACCATAAATGAAATCCCGCTTTTCAGATCTGAATTATTTAATTTATCGTTACCCTCATTTTAATATAATATGTATATCTAAGATCGTAACATAAAAAGAACAACGAATACGTCTTGAGTACAAAGATAATCTAATGGGCCATAGGGCTGCCATCAAAGGAGATTATATTATTATATAACCGTAATGTGGTTGTGGCTCAACCCTATCTCGTGGAACATAAAAGTGTTTACTTCAGTAAGGAGTAAGGACATTTATATTCATTAAGTGATAAGACGTTATGAGAATTGCGGCCTTAATACAAATTAATAATCTCTGGAATCTGGATGGACTGGGATGGACTGAGTCTTAATGAAAACTGTCAAAGTATAAATAAAAAACCGGCCAAGTACGTTCCATGCCATGAATAGAATTTTCTATAGAAATATATTTATATTATAGACATCCCATTTTATGTGTTTACTTATTATGTCGTTATTTTTGTACGAAGTTTTCCAAGTAAGCACATTTTACAAGTTATGCCTCTATAGCTCCTGAACTAACAAAGTTATTTAAGCCGTTATAGTTTTCTTACAGAGTTCATCACATGAACTACCATCATGATTTTTTTTTCAGATTTCTTGAGTCAGCCGTTTACTTCTTTGAGAGGGGGGATATGTCTCGCAAACGGACACCTACCTAAATCAAAAAATCGTCCTAGCAATATATGCTCACCCAAAATAATATTAAGTACCTATATATTTTTTGTGATTCTATTTTAACACTTTGTCGACGTGCTAAATACACATCCATGCAAAGTTTCATCTTTCTAGCACTAGCCGTTGGAAAGTAACCCGAAAACGGACGGACGGACACTTGACGGACATGACGAAACTATATCTAATGGTTCCGAGACGTGAATTATTCAAAATCCTCATATCATAATTAATATTATATATTTTATGTCTATAAGGAAAGGTTGGAGGGCTTGAGAAACAATATAAAAGGAGGTAGGTACCATAGATTTTATTTACCTACACCAAGGGAGGTACAGTATGTTGCTAATAGCCCTCGGCAATTTTTGTTTTTCTATGGAAATATCAGGCGATGTATGAAAAATGTCATGAATTAAATCAGGTAGGTATTTGGTTGGATGTTCTAAGGGTAGGTAGGTTTAAGGTAGCCGGTAGGTAGTACACACATAATATTCATTTTGTTTCTATCTGGCTGTATAAAAACATCTTCCACCAATTCTTAGCATAAAAAAAACAAAAATATTTTTGACAGGTCGTCATTTATAATGAAAACATAGAATTAAATGAAAGTTCATTCCAGTCGGAAAATAAATCAGTTTTTATTAGTGTTGCTTTCGTTTGGTAAATACTTATTAATCGATTTTAACACCATTTTTAAAGCGTAAAGGTCGCATACCATACCATACACGTGTATAGGTAGGATGTAGTGTATGAAATTACATTTTTTTTGTTTTTGTCAAAAGCTCAGATTACAGTTATAAAATGTGGTCCAAAAGGGTCCAAAGCTACCTTTCAAGCCAGTTGCCAATGAATTTTCATTCGTTTGTCTATAATTTTCAGTGTTGTGAGATTCGAAACTTTCAACGCATTTCCCTAAATCGTGCGAAACTTATCAGTGCAAGAAAGCTTTGTGATTTGTCGTCGGCGCAGAGCGATGAAGACATGCACTCGCGTTGCTTTGCGTCTTAAAATCAATATATTATTATATCTTAGACTTCATTTTATTATATACCCATTCTGATTTAAATGAAAACGCCTCCATGGTCTAGTGGTGAGAGCATTGGCTCTCGACTTGGAGGTCGTGGGTTCGATTCCCGCATTGGACCCACAACCTCCGAGTCGAGAGCCAATGCTCTCTATGCGGTGTTTCGGTTTTGAGGCAATCAAAATAATTTCGCAAAATCAGAGGGAAATTTAGGTATGTGAATTCATTGTTGTTGATACTTACACCGTTACATGTAATACAACATTCACATAGAACTAGAAAAAATAAGCGGCGAACTCAGGTAGCTCTGATTATTTTAAAAATTAAAAAAAAACAGTAATAAATATACTATCGTTTCTGTCGTCAATTATGTGCAGGAAAATTGTAGATGGTTTTCAGTTTCTGACGATGAACGTCCTCCGGAGCATATTCAACGTTTGCTCGAGTGGGGGGGAGAAGTCGGAGGCGGCGGAGCTAGTGCGCCGCGTGTTCGGCCCCGAGCTGCTCGTGAAAGAGAGCACGGACAAACACAACCAGTAAGAGAATCAAATAACCTAGCCAGGAGCTTGTCAGAACCTAGCCTAAGATGCCATGTCGTCTTACGCTAGGACCATAGACCTGGTCTAAGACATGTCCTAGATATTATAGACGAGGCATGTCATGGCAAAAACTGCCCCTACTTAAATGGCCACATTTAGGGGTTGTTTTCAGCCATTTATGGTGAAAGAAAGACGGCTGACAATTTAGGTATGGTGAAATCATGATGGCATAACTTTTTCTTGTATGAAGATTTGTTCTGTCAAATGTTGTAACGTCATAGCCCATCCTTAGTTTTAAGAACATTGGACTGGGACTGTATGATTCGGACTCCGGAAGATTTTGATTTGATTTGATTTTGATTTTTGATCCGGACCATATAGTCCGAGCGGAGGGTCGCGTAACTATCAATTCGTAATAGTCCTCAAACGTCATAGTCATAGTAAAATTAATATTTTATTAATAATTAAAAAAATGTGGTAAGTATTTAACACCAGGCAACATCCCTATTGAAGTACATATTTACAATATTATGCTCTATACAGATCTAAAATAATTTTAGGAGGAGCCGGTATATAAGTCACATAAGAGAGCACTTACCCAGAGTTATCGATGCAAAGATTACAAGTCAGAAGCCGAAGCTCTTAAAAAAGAAGACGTCTACTGGAGTATGTTACAGTTGCAATAATTTGTGAAAAAGTTAATTAGAGACATACGAGTGGTACCTACCTCAGTTTTTTTTTCTTTGAAATGGTCCGGCTCTTCCGGATAAATACCTACCAAGGACCAAGAACGGAGATTTACAAGATCAATACCTCAATTCTCGTATTGAAAGTAACTTTCATTTTACTTTGATTGTATTATTAGTGAAGCGACATGTAATTATAAACTGCTTTTGTGAAGTTTGAACCAATCAGAGCGCGTTTCACGTTTGTTTAACGTTAACGAGAATACCGTTTGGCAGTTTGAGCGTATCGGAACTTGATTGTAATTTTATTAGTGCAGGTTTTATTAAGCAAAATTGACGATTGATTTAAGATATACTTGTAACTCCTCTAGTGTAGCACAAAGTGCATTTTTTGTCCTCAAAAGCCGCAACCCAAGAGGCCCTTTAGGCCTGTTTTTTGGAACGAAGTTCCTTATCGCGCGTTGTGAAAGGGGGCTAGACGAAAAAAATTCTTACGAAAAGTTGTCACGACACTTTTTTAATTACAAAAGATAATTTTATTTTTTATAAAAATTAAATATTTACGCGTATACATTTATTATATTGATGTATGTATGTATGTAATGTATGTATGGATAATATCGGTTCGGATAATATGTATGTATGGATAATATCGATAATATTTATTTTATATATACATGTACAATTGTCTGTCTGTATGTCTTTTTTTTTTTGCTATAGTAAGCTATTGTAAGCTGTGCGGCGTCGCATGTTTCTCTGTCTGTCTCTCTCTCTCTTATAGAAAGCAAGCCAGATATTTTCATCCGGAACTTCGTTCCATCCGGGTGTCCCTTGACACCTCTCAAGTTTTTTTTTGTTTCCGGGGGGGAAAATGCATTACGCATACCACCCAGGCGCAGGGGGCACCCGAGTGGTGATGTGGGACTCCCGTATAGGCTAATGGGACCCACGGTATACCCACTAAAAACCACCCCCCACCTTCCACCACGCCGCCCTGTGACGGGGCCACGGGAACGATAAACACATCCGCGACCCCGCCGACGGCAGCCGCCTACAAGCGGCTCCATCTAAGGCCCGAAGGCCCCAGGCGCACCATATGGTAAGGTGCGCCTCCCTCCTCGGCCTCCACCAGTACTGTAGCAGACTCCCCCCGAGTCTGCTACTAGGAGGCCACGGATACCAGCCTCATCAACCGGTACCCGGTGGCAGATCAGGTCTGTGGTTCTGCCACCGATCACACCTCGGTCGCAGAGGATAGGGCAAGCAGCGCACCGCAATACCGACATGCCTCTTCCTCTGCGGCCCCACCAACGCCGTTTCGACGGAACGGCCCCGCCAGCTCGCAGGGGGTAGGGAGAGTGGCATACCGTAATACCCTCACGCCTCTCGATCCCTCCACGGCCGCAGAAGATAGGTAGAACGGCGCACCGTAATACCGGCACTCCTCTTCTTCTGCGGTCCCACCTTCACGCGCGTCCTCAGCGGACATGTTCAGCCCGCTGGGAGCGCCCTCCTGGGGCCAGCCGGCGGCAAACATGCCGGCCCCGGTTGCCTCTTAGCTTCACCGTGGGTGACCAGTCCACGGTTACTAAGCCCCACCGCCACGACAAGGCGGGGGGGCCCTTTAGGCCTCCGGTAATCTTACTCACTCGGCGAAACCCAAAGCAAGCGTTATTTAACGCTAGTTTCCCGTGAAGCCGTGGTATTTATCAGGTCGACCCGTTCGTGCCGAAGCATGGCTTTTCACGAAAATTCTACTATCGAAACAGGGCCTCTAGTCAAGATGCATTCGATAATTTCGACGGCGAACTTCGAAAGTTCGAAAACAAAATGTATGGGATTTGACATAGGTAAATTATCGTTAAGTGACATGTCACTTAACGATGACGTATGTCAAATCCCATACATTTTGTTTTCGAACTTCGCCGTCGAAATTATCGAATGCATCTTGACCAGAGGACCAGTATCAGCTATCGCATTTTCCATTACTTGAAGTATATTTTCATGCTGTTCTAGACATCGGAAGGTACAGGCGAACAGTCAGGAAGAATCGGATCAAGTGTAGTCATCTTTGACGCCTTTACTGGTAAGTATTATCTTTTTGCTAACAATTTTATAATGTAGGTTTCATTTAGTTATTACTTCCGTATACCTGACTTCTGTAATAAACAAATAAATATCTATAATAATATATTCGACGCTTTAATTAATATTTATCACTTTTTTATTTCAATAACATGTCCTCTGTCCATAACATCCATGTAACGAAAAAATTTAACTTAATTCATATTTTGTCACTCTAAACAGATGTCACTCTAAATTATCTGAAGAAAATATTGAAAATAAATCGATAATTAAACCAATTTACGTGACGCCGAAAGTAAATAAATATACATTTTTAAGTATTTGCAGTAGAACCCAATATAATTTATAGCGCCCCAAGTGGGTCAAACTGAGTAGATATCCCAAGCGATTCTCCCATATACAACTGACAAGACAAGACCCGCAACGAAAGAAGGAACGAGGCAACCCCGGGAAGCCGTATGCTGTTTTTTTTTTCAAAAGTGAGCCCAGGAGATGTCCAAAGCCATCAATGAAGGTTACCGATCTCCTATCCAATCCTACATTACTCAAGAAAATGAGCACATAGTTCACGGTCTTTTTTATCTTAGATAAGCAGTTTATTTTTATATAATTTTTGTTTATTGTTTATTTTATTAACTATATTAATTATTAGTCATCGTTCACAGTTAAGTTTTACCAACATATGACAAGAAGCCAGGATGCAGGGACCTCCACAGATATTTCGACCGTGTCCTTGGGAAATCTGCAGCAATGCTCCCACTGTTCCCGATATTTTAAAAGCCAGCGAGGTTTGAACATTCATGTAGGCAAATGCCACAAACAGCTTCCCACCCTCATTCCACCAATAACCACTTCACTTCCGAACCCCATCTATCAAACCAGTTTCTGGCAAAAAATATCCAAATTTAAACGTTTTGTACCAGTACTAAAACGGATCCCTAGGGGTGCCAGGGTGACCGTAGCCCAGAAGCTTGCCGAGACAATACGCCACACAGTGCTGGAAAACTCGAGGCAAGCCTGGGAAAATCTACTCACCTTTCCCTACCGATTTCTGCATGTCACTAGGGATCCGCTCAACAATGCCTCCCTCACTTCAAGAATAAAAAAGAACTGTGTTTCGGACATTGACCTCAACCCAAATTTTTCTTTGCATTCCTCGGCCAAATTTAACCTCGTGAAATCTGTAGAAAATAAAATAAGTGAGGTAGACATTAAGGGTGCAGCTCCTGTTTTCCAATGACACGGTCGCCCCCGACTGCCCAGAGACCCTCATCGCCCTGCAAAACAAACATCCGTCACAATCCAACCCTTTCACAGCTTCCGATGACGCATTTCCACCACTACAAACGTCGGCAGACAAAGTACGCGGAGCCATCATGTCCTTTCTTCCGGGTTCAGCTGGCGGCCTTGACGGTCTCACCCCTCAGCATCTGAAGGATCTCACCAGCGGTTGCTGCGGGGAGGCCGGCGAGAAGCTCCTGAATGAACTCACGAATCTGTGCAACCTGATGCTACGTGGAGGGGTCGCATCAGATATCGTGGACATTCTATATGGAGCTAACCTCTGCGCTTTGAAGAAGAGAGATGGTGGCATTCGTCCGATTGCTGTCGGCTCCACATACCGGCGCCTTACAGCCAAACTAGCCTGCAAATCGGTCACTTCCCTCGCGTCGTACTTCCAGCCGAAACAGCTCGGTTTTGCCTGCAAAGGGGGCTGTGAGGCCGCCGTTCACTCTTTCAGAACAGCTATTCACAATCAAGGCGATGATGTGTTTCTGAAGGTCGACGTCAAAAACGCCTTTAACTCAGTTGAGCGAGGCGCCATGTTGGCCCAAATAAAATCCAAAGCCCCTGCCATTCTACCATTCATACTCCAGTGTTACAACGACCCCACCAAACTCATTTACAAAGATCACCTCATCTCATCCGAAGTGGGCTGCCAACAGGGCGACCCTCTCGGTCCAGCAATTTTCAGCCTTGCCATACACCCGGTCATCGAGCTTCTAAATTCAAAATTTAATGTTTGGTATTTAGATGACGGGACCATTGGAAGCGATGCACCCACGGTACTATCCGACTTCCAGACTCTGATCCGCGAGTTCCAAAAAATAGGTCTGGAGCTAAACCTAGGAAAGTGCGAACTTTTTGTGCCAGACAGTTGTGAGGATAGAAACGCGATTATATCCAGCTTTAAAGAAATAGCTCCACAACTGTCTGTCATCGATAAGGATTCGCTCTTCCTTTTGGGCTCGCCTATTTTAGACGAATCTCTCCCAGAATTCATAAATAATAAACTACAAAATTTTAGTGAAACTTTAGACCGCCTCCTCCAAATTAACTGTCACATGGCCTTCACCCTAATCCGTTATTGCGTTTTCGTACCAAAATTTACGTATGTCTTGCGGTGTTGTCAACTGTGGAAGTTCCCTCAACTTCTCAAACAGTTGGATGATACCATAAGACATACGCTCTCCACGATTTTGAACATAAATTTTGATGACCGCTCATGGACTCAGGCAACGCTTCCAGTAAGGTTCGGTGGCCTGGGTGTTCGAAAACCTTCCGACATATCACTCCCGGCCTACTTGTCCTCAGTCCACGCCAACCATAGACTCATCTTCAAAATACTAGAGCACCAATCCTACTCCATTATAGTTCCCTTTCTGGACGAGGCCAAGGACGTCTGGAGCGCAACTAGTGCTTGTAGCGAATTGCCTGACAATGTTTTTTCCCAAAGGCTCTGGGACGAGCCACTCTGCAGACTGGTACGGAATAATCTCCTTAATACGTCCTCCAGTCCTGTGGAGCAGGCTCGCCTCTTAGCAGCGGAGAAGTGGGAGTCGGGCCTTTGGCTACAAGCGTTGCCGTCACCCAATACGGGCACATTGCTGGATCGAACCGCTTTCCGAATAGCCACTTCCCTGCGTCTTGGCACCCCCCACGTCGTCCCCCACCGCTGCGTTTGTGGTGCAAACGTGGACAGCCTCGGACACCACGGTCTGTCCTGTCAGCGAAGCGCGGGCCGCATCTCCCGCCATCACTGCCTGAACGACCTCATCCGTCGGGCTCTTGTCACCGCCGGAGTACCAGCTGTGCTGGAACCGTCTGGTTTGGCGCGTGACGATGGCAAGAGACCAGACGGTATGACCCTGGTCCCTTGGAGAGTGGGACGGGCTCTTGTATGGGACGCTACTTGCGTCGATACACTTGCTCCGTCCCATGTCCAGGGCACCTCGAGCACTGCAGGTGCGGCCGCCAATCAGGCGGAGAACTTCAAGCGGCGCAAATATGAGAACCTTAGTGGGGATCTCATATTTGAACCGTTTGGAGTTGAAACCCTAGGTTCATGGGGTCCGGGTGCGCACAAACTTTTGAGAGAGATTTCCAAAAAACTAATTGAGGCCACCCGAGACCCCAGAGCCGGCACCTATCTGGCCCAAAGAGTGAGTATCGCAATCCAGCGGGGAAACTCTTTGAGCCTTCTAGGTACTCTGCCTGGTGGGGACGACCTGGGAGATTTCTTTTTATTGTAGCTTTTTAAGTTTTTCTAGTTTTAATATTTTTTAAGTAGTTAGCTATTAGATATAATACCATAATTGTTATTTTGTCAAACAGATTGTGTTTTAAATTAATTAAAAATGTGTAGTAAAATCATTCTAATCCATAAGTTTATTATTTGGGTCATTCTAAGTTAAGAGGTAACTCGTTGTATGAAGAGACGGCACGGCATTTTTTTTTAAATACTTTTATTTAAGTATACTTTTCTTGTGGAAACTCTTAAAGTGAACATGTTTACAAAGTGGCCAGTCAATTTATTGGTTTTATCTCATTTTATAAGTGACCAGGGGAAATACTCAGTACAGGGGAGAGACAAGATGCATAGGGGAGGATTCTTTATGAACAGAAAAGAAATAGACATATAAAAACAGGGTAATTTTTAAGAATAAACTTTATTTTTTCATTTTTATTTTAATTCTATATAATCAGGCTCTTCATGTTTCTTAAGCGCTATGTACAAAACATGAAAAGTCCTTACTTTTCCCTTCCATCAAAACATAGAATATAAATATATAATATATAACTTTACTATCAATAGACAATAATGAAATAAAAATAAGCAAAAACTTGTTTTAAATATAAAGTTAAACTTTGCTTGTACAAGTAAAAGTATTATTTTTAATCTATAAAGGTAACTAAAAAGTACTTAATTTTTCCTAAAACCCGCTTACAAATACATCAATGGATTCAATAAAAGCATAAAAATATGCTGACCTCTCTCTCTCCTCTCATTTTTAAGTTAGGGGTAGATAGTTCTTCTTCCTGATCCCAGATGAGAAAAGAAATATCATCATCATTTCTTATTATATCTCGAATTGACTTTTGCTGTGCTGCATGTGCTCGCCTGTTTATATTTTAGGAGGCGGTGGGTCTTCATTACTCGAACAGGGTAGTGTTACAGGAGCATCGCTTATAAATAGAGTCCTAAACGACGTCTACGAATTTTTGATTTTTCTCTCCATACTTTTCTAGTCCTCTGCTGCTGTCATTTGCTTCACTGTCATAAAAGTTCATATTTCTTTCCTCTTTTCATATTATCCCTTTCCTTACTTTCCTTAACTCTTTATTGAGCGTACTTATCCGGGTCATTTTTAATTTTAATAATGACCCGGATAATCATAATCGTTTTGCAATAATTTTTTTGGAGCTGCTCTTCGTGCGTTGTTTTTGCCATTTTTTCTGTAAAAAAGTAATATTACATGGGAAAGCTAAGATAGACATCGTGCCAAATAAAGGTTCAGAGAAAACGACGAAGTATTAATGAAAACACATACGAATATATCTCCCCTGGACATTAGGTATCTTCCCTGCCATCGAAAGAGCCAGGGGAAATACGCCAGGGGAGATACATTTTAGATTGATACCTAAAATAGCCGTAAACGTGTTTCTCGTATACAATACACAACCAAGCGTAACAATGTATGCACTATTCACTGTGTATATTTAAGTATATGTTAGTATTTTAACAAATAATTGCTAAATAAAACTTACCAGGGGAAATACTGCATTCACTCAACATTTCTGCAACTAGCGACTGGCGTGACTGAAATGGCCGACAAAATAGCTGCGCAGTCGGCTTATGCGCCGCTTGCTGCTAACTTTACGTTACATCCTATGTACTCAAGGTCCCAACTTCCATAGATTATCAAAAAAAAAACTGATTTTTAAACGAAAACAAAAAGCCAGGGGACGATACACGAAACACGGAGGACAAATTTCGACGATGATATTTATTATAAAAAAACTGGATAATAAGTAATTTTACTTGCAAGATACTGTTACTAAGTTATCTTTCTGTATAAAATTAATGATGCTAAAGTAATTATTGAATTTTAATACATTCATAATTACTGGTTTACAAATAAATTTGGTTGAGGGACAGGCCAGGGAAGATACTTTTTTCACATATTAGAGCTTATTGCGACTAAACTACGAACATTTATGTAATAAATTTAAGTGACCACGTAGAAAACATTTAGTTTTAAGTAATGAATAGTTTAATTATGAAGTTAATATAAAAAAAGGCATTTTTTTTGTCTTGGCCATCGAAAGTACCTCTTAACTTAGAATGACCCATTTACCAAACGTCAGTCATTACTTATAAAAGTTAGTAACGTTGATTGCACCTCACCTACGTTAATCTGTAGTACAAGACCGTTGAAATTAATTTTCATTAAAAGTTATGCATCCAATGTAAACTTCGTAAAAGTTTGTTTACTGTTATTACTTGAGGTTAGATAACCAACACCGGCTTCAGTTAATATTTTACGTTGCAGATTAAATTGATTATCCTATCCTACTAATAATATTATAAATGTGAACGTTTGTGAGGATGGATAGACGGATGGATGGATGGATGTATGTTACTCTTTCACGCAAAAACTACTGAACATATTTTGATAAAATTTGGTTACTTTTTATCCCGAAAAGTACTGTATTCCCGCGGGATATCCAGGGATTATATTTACGCGGGCGGAGTCGCGGGAAACAGCTAGTAATAAAACATGCACTCTAAAGTTTTAACAAAAATATTTCCAAGTCATCCCCTCTACGCAAACGTTTTAATGTATTTTATCGAAGTGATAGTTATCAAAGTAAAAAGGTAGAAAGAAAATTGGAATAGCCAACATTTCAACCCGCATCAACCTATTGATTGCGAAACTGATATAAAAGCTCGGAAAACTTTTGGGATAATATCAAACCCAGAATCAGCAAAAAATCCGTTTGGTAAATGCAAGATGGAGCTGAACCATTTATTATTTCGCCAAACCAATAGCATTTCGTTTGAACATTTTATAACTATAGACTATTTGCGTTTCCTTCTGTCGGTTTTCAGTGAATCATTGGTGCCTACATATGTCAAAATAGCTTACTTTATGGTGTCTACAGACACACCAGATCCAGAGACAAACCCGTGGTGATGTAACACACGAACCCAAAAATTACGTAATACCTAGTCCAAAAGTAACTATTTTCGTAACTTAATATTTAAGTAACTTTACAATTTTACTAAGTTTATTCGGATACTTCCTACTATGAATGTACAGGATCCGGGCGGCTAGTCCTGGTGGGCGACGAGCGCGTGAGCGTGCAGGGTCTGTCCAGCTTCTCCACCATCAAGGCCACGGCTTGCGCGTACGCCGGCAAGTGGATGTTCGAGGTGCACCTCGGCACGAAGGGCATCATGCAGGTAGGATGACATGTAGGGTACCGATACGTATAATATAACATGCAGGCACTACCCGATATGAAGATATCATAATATCTAAAATAAAAGTAACTTCTATTGGTTTACCGAATAACTACGCAAATTGCACAGACCCCACGGCCTAATAACCGTGCTATTATGCAAGTATTACGCAACTTATTATTATGTAAGTATAACAACCTCCGTGGTCTAATGGTTAGAGCATTGGCTCTCGACTCAGAGGCCGTGGGTTCGATTCCCGCACTGGAACAACAAAACATGTTTTTTCCAAGTTTGACTAGGACAATGCAGGCTGATCACCTGATTGTCTGACAAGAAAGGTGATCCATGCGTCGGATGGGCATGTAAAAAGTCCTGCGCCTGATCTCTCGTCAGTCGTGTCGGTTATCCGTCCCACTGGATTACGAGAGTAAAGGAAGAGTGAGTGCTCTTGTGTACTGCGCACACACTTGGGTACTATAAAATTACTCCTGCGTAACTGGCCTGGTTTCAATGAAACCGGCCACCGTTACCGATATCGGTGTGGGTGTGGTGTGGTGGGAGTTATTATTATTATCATTACGCAACGTACGTCGTACAAATATTGAGTCTAAGAAGCTTGACGTTATAATTTCAGTATGTTCAATAGTGTACTCCGATTTCGAATAGAAAATTGTAACTCGATGCGAGCTATTAGAGCCGTGAGCGACTTGGCGCGGCATCTAGTCTGGTAATCCCTGGAAATAAATTGACTGGCAGTATTTTCTTATAACAATAGATTGTAGCTATAAAATTTTAATGTTTATTATTATCAAATGGTATAATCGTTTTTATAATTTGAATGATTGATCACGTCTTATGCATCCTTATTTATTTTTCGTAATTAAAATAAAATAATAATCGTTATCTTGACCGAACATTGGTCTCATAAAAGTTAATATATTATAGGTTCGTTGAATAGGTTTTGTGTAAACGATAAAACGATAAATGCACGCAGATCGTATAAGTATACAATATGTAGATTGAACTTTTGTATCTTCTATGGGGAAACGCCGCGGACATTAATACAATATTTGTGCTACAGAAGCGATCTATACGTTCTATTTATAAGATGTCATGTTTTGAATCTCTGAGAGAAAAATTTAAAGAAATAGGTATTCTGACCGTTGCTTCTCAATACATTTTGGACAATGTGTTGTATGTCAGAAAGAATTTAACGAATTTTGAAAAGAAAAGTGACACACATTGTAGGAATATTAGAAATAGGAACAAGTTAGAAATACCAGTGATCAGACTTAGTAAAGTAAGTAAATCTTTTACAATAGAATCCCACAAAACGTTCAAAATCTTTCCATTAATAAATTTAAAAAAGCTGTTAAAGAACGTTTGTGTGCTAAAGCTTATTATAAAGTCAGTGATTTCATTAACGATTGCACACCTTGGGAATAAGATGGCCTCATGCGAGGCTGCTTTTATGTACTTAAGTATGTTCTATGTACTTGCTACTAATGTTATATAGATTAAGTTACACATGATTTGAGCCTATGCGAATGAGTCAGTTCGTTAATCAAACCGAGATTTGAGGTAGAATTGGAACCCTGATGGGACACTTTCTCAGATCGGCTGGTGCTCCTCATCCTGCGCGTTTACTCTGGACACGGGCGTGGGTGACACGGCTAACTCCTACTCGTACGACGGTTGCCGCCAGCGTCGCTGGAACGTAGCCACGTCGCCGTACGGCGTGCGCTGGGCACCCGGTGACGTCATCGGCTCTTGTTTGGACCTCGACCACGGGACGCTGGAGTTTTATAGGTAATGTACCGTAGTAAGTTGACACTTAGTGGTTCTGGATGTACCACCGACAAGATTCCCGCTCGACCAGTCTCTAAACATTCACCTTTGCACTAGGACGCCTCAAAATATTTAGACGCAAAGGAAGTAACCGCAACGACTGCAGACGAGGTTGAACTACGTATTTACACGTGAGTATGTTTGCGAGCCACTATTCAACGGTTCTGTTGAGCGATTTTAATCTTATCCCTGGTCGAGCGGGAACTTGTTCGGTAGTACCTTAGTGCTACGTGTTTGACAGCTGCCACAAACCTCCCTAGTAAAGCTTACAAAAAACTGATAAAAGTCGGTTAATAGCACAAAATGTTTGACTGGTTTCGACAATCATGCACTAGTGGTACTAAAATGCATACCTATAAATGTGTTTATATATAGTTACACTTTTGAATTTCTCTATCTTCCTAAGTAAGTCAGGAAGTTATTTTCTAACAGCAAGACGTTTTGAAGCTATCCCGCTGAGAATAACTGACGCTAACCCATCGTTTCTCAACCGGTGGGTCGCGATCGCAATTTGTTTTTAAAGGGGTTGCAGTCTGTTGAAAAATAATAAATACGAACATGTGTACAATATGTATATGTACAAAAGATACGTTTTTTGAATGAATCTTTTGTATCGAAAGTCAAAAAATCGTTCGAACGTTCGAACCAGGGAAGGCTAATATAACGTACCTATAGCTGATAAAAATAGCGCGCTATGTAGATACATATCATTATATTTTTATAGTAACGGGGTCGCAAGACTTTTTACCTAACTTTTTGGCTTTTTCGTGGGTCGCAACATAAAAATGGTTGAGAAACGATGCGCTAACCTAACAATTTATACAATGCTAGAATGCTACAGAATTCAGAAATAAATAAAATCCAGTTTGTACTACATTCAATAAATGTAAGAATGCTAACATTAAATTGCAATTTTCCTTAGAAACGGCGTGTCCATGGGGATAGCTTTCCACGGGGTATCCCGGGGCGCGGGACTGGCGTACTTCCCGGCTGTGTCGCTGGCCATGCACGAGAACCTGTATGCCAACTTCGGACATGTGCCGTTTGTGTAAGTGCTCAAAATACAATTAATAACTTAGTAGAAATTGTTTTGTGAATAAATTAAAATGAACTTCAGTTGCATTTTTATAGCGTTATATGAAAGATTGTTTTTTAAGATAAGTGGATAGAATTCACTTTTTAGCGTTCCGCACCCAGAGAGTGAAAACGGGATCCTATTACTCTAATGGTGTCTACAGACACACGAATTTGGTACGGAGCGTACAGCGGATCTGGTACGCTCCGTACCAGATCCGAGCGTGTGTAGGACAGTCCGGCGAACATAAGAAGAAGGCGAAGAGTTCGCCGTTGTCCGCATCGGATCTGGTCCGCTCCGTACCATATCCGTGCGTGTGTAGAGCAGTCCGGCGGTTAGGCCGTACAACGGTATCAGTGTTGCCAACTTAGGGACGTACCCCCCAAAATTAGGGAAAATATCTACGGGGGTTTACTAGGGGACAGGATGTTTAGAGTTTTTTGTTTGTTACATACAAATTGATTCATAAGGAGAAAATTCTTAATAAAAAATATTTTAATGTGTGTATATAGCCAGGGATATGAAAATGTATTGGGAGTGAAATCAGATTAAGACAAGTTAGTTTTATGTTATTCACGCGTAAGTATTTATGTTAAACACATAACCTTTCTTTCTAGCTTATTATCTCTTAGACCTGTCAATGGTATAAGTATTCAGGGGTAAAATTTTGGGGAGAAATATTTTTTAAAGTGTTGGTATCACTACCCGTTATCAATGAATTGCGGGAATCATCGTCGTCATTTAAAAACAGCACTGAAAATAGAACGAACAGAACTCTGGCCTAATGTAATAGAGCATAAAATCGAACACACGAGTGTCGAGCTTCACGGTCCACTGGTGTGTAGCGAACCGAATTCGGTCTCCGGATATGTTTCGCTGTACGCTCCGTACCAAATTCGTATGTCTGTAGATAGCATAAGACTCCGCTGTCAGTCCGTCCGTCTATCTGTCAAAAAGCCTGGTGATAGACAGACAGAGAGACTGCCTTTTCAAAACAAATCCGAAGAAGCAAAACAAACTCTATTAATACTGTCTAATAAAATATTTCTAAGTATTCCGATCCTACAATTCTACATGGTTATAATGTTTTGATGTTTGTATCGTCATGCGAAAGCCTATTTTATTGCCGAGTATAGATGATTCGAGGAATATCGGTGTATAGTCAAAACGACGCCGACCCGCTGACCTTTGACGAGAGACAAACAAGGTCACATCGAATCTCGCACATATAGATATTCATAATACTCTTTACATATAAATTAACCACTTGAATAGAAATGATTCTTGAGTCTCTACAAACACATAATATCCAACTGACACGTGGAAAATTGCCCTTGCCAAAGTTAGGTTTGCTTTTCTAGAAACTTCCCCTTTAAATATTTTCACTCCCGGTTGCCTGAGATAATTAAAAACAATTCCCATAAAGGGTTCTCGTTTACAAATAAAATAGAAGCACCGCCTGCTGTTTTAGTACTTCTATATTTATCCCATTTTGAATGCAGCACAGCACATAATTAAATTTAGTTTTCCCAGTTTCTCAGAGAGCTTGGAATGTGGCGCGCAATCATGCATCTCACCTTGTATTCTATAGAATAATTAGGAGCCTTAAAATAGAAATAAGTAAATGATTTTTTAAATTAGGTAGTATATACTATCTATTGTTTTAGAATGAAAATGTTAGGTACTCATTCAGGCTTATCCTGCTTGGTTAAAATACTGGACTTTTTCTGCACGTTATTTAATATGACTATTTTGCAGTGGGCAATCGAAGAATCTTTTCCGGTTTTAATTCAACTTATTAGAAATCTCACTCTCCATCTGTTCATTGAACTCTCTTACAGTGGCGCGGGGTTCCTATAACTCCATTCCGATCGGCTTCCCTTACCGCTTACCTTTTGAAGACCCTCATTCAAATCCCTACCTATTATACAGGCTAGGGCTGCCCTTTGAAGGAGAATCAGCCTTCGCCCCTGCTCTCTTACTCTCTACAGCTACCCGGTGGAGGGCTTCGCCCCGCTGCAGGCGGCGCCGACACGCGACTGCGCGCGCTTCGCTCTGCTGTTCCGCTCGCTGGAGGTGCTGATAGACGAGTTCATCAACATGGCCGACCCCAGCCAGCGCCTGCAGGATAACAAGGTCACTAAAATATTCTGCCATTTTTAATTATTTTATTTTTAAAATTAGATTATTGGTATGTTCTCGAGTTAGTTTCAAACTTCAAAAGGAATAATTATTATGCCTAAAATGGCGCATCGACACGACCATTTACAGATGTAGAATTGTACAAGATAATTTCAGATCACGGGCGTAGCCAGGTTTTAGTTTCGGGGGGGAGGGGGTTCCAGGAAATAAAACGACTAAAAGTTCATTACTTTCACGCAGGGGGGGGGGGGCTGGGTAGATTAAAGGGCCCTCAATTTTCTTATGTTTTAACTCCTTTCAGCTTTAAACCCTGAAAGACTGTAATGCGAAAAAATACTAATAATATCAATAGCCTAAAGCTGAACGCCGGTACTGAATTTTATAATATGTCCTTAAGCCAAACTAATAATAACATTTCTAACTACGCCTCTGTATATGGGTCAGATCTCTGTATATATACCAGCCGGCCTATTTCGGGGGGGGGGGGGGGTGAACCCCCTAAACCACCCCCTAGCTACGCCCATGTTTCAGATTGTCACTTATGTAGGTTTTATGTAGGAGCTACACGTATATTAGGTACTTACCACTTTTTTACCAAAGAAATTAAAGTATAGACGTGGCAATTACGTATTTATTTTGTGAAAATATTTTAATGAGTTGCTTGGTCCCTGATGTTTTAATAAAACACATTGTAGTTGCGTGATTCGAGGCCCGAGGAGGAACAGACGCTCTGGATTCACGACTCCGATTCCATCCATGCTCCGCGAGCTTCTCCGCAGAACTTAACGAACACCACAAATACTGATGCTAAGAAAATATCCAAAAAGGTACCTACACCACTATAATTTTAATACTATAGTTTTATGGTGATAAAGTAGATAAGATTGTGTGCCAGTGCTTATAAAAAACTTAGGCCTTTACATCCGTTAATGGATGATTTATACAGTATTCTCCGAGCGAAGTAACCACTCTTGAAATACTGTAGTGCCTGGGACAGTTGGTTTTTAAATGTCGCATGGTTGCCCAAGTACATACGGCATTCTCACAACATAGTTAGCCTAGTCCAGAGGAATGAACTGGTCAATGCGTCTGGGGCCAACTATGTGCGGGTTTCCTCACGATGTTTTCCTTCACCAGGAAAACATCGTGAGGAAACCCGCACGTGCTTATAGTGAGCCTAAATATATATATATATATATATATATATATATATATACCATTCCTTTTGAAAGCTTTCTCAGAGTTACTGATAAGGCAACGTTTATAATACTATTTCATTATCGTCCAATAAGATAGATGAAACGACAAAAATACTCTTTAACGTTATGTAAGACGGCATACACTATGTACCTCCTATCGTCGCTGCCGGTTTTTAGCAGTTCGTCCATATACACCGTCAAGTATAACTGTCACGCCAATCCACACACGTCAGTTTTGACCGATTCAATCGGCAGCGTCAAGTCGATAAATAATATCGCGGGCTTCAAGCCAGAGGGGCGTATAAAAAAATGCGTTTTTTTTTATTACGTCAATCACTTCTAAGTTTATCGATACACCACCTCTGTTTTTTTTTTCATTATCTTCTTAAATAATTTATCTACAATTATAAAAAAACAGAGGTGGTGTATCGATAAATTTAGAAATGATTGACGTAAAAGAAATGCATTTTTTTATACGCCCCTCTGGCTCGAAACCCGCGATATGATGTATGGCTAGCTAATATTCTTCTTAGTTTGAACCCGAAAGTCGTTAACGTGATTTGGTTTCTCCATATTATGTAATTTTCAGGCGTTCCTCATATCTCTAGCGCGTATAGTGGTGACCGAGCTGGGGACCACCATGCGTCTGCCGTACGTCATCATTGCGGAACTGCTGCCCAGACTCAGAGCGCATGTTGGTCTGGATGGCCAGAACATTCCAACTGTACAGACAGCTAAGGATTTCTATTTGAAGGCAAAAAAAGATAATTTTGTAAGTTGTCTTTTAATTACTGAATACATTTTAAACAAAGTACTACCACAGAGTAGAAAAAATATAATATATTTACGTACACATAAAAAATCATAGAACGATCTAAATCGATCTAAATTGGAAAATGTTGACGTTCCCTTCAACGGTCCACTATTTTCTACATAATCGTGGACACACCGTATTCTTACAGCAGTGCAATCAAATCGAAATTTTATTACTATGTAGCTGTTTATCTGTTTCACCTTCTTTAATCTGTGGCATTTCTGAGTTTCGGAATATTCATTGTTAGTCATGCGGTTAGCGTGGTTTAACTTATAGAAGGTAATTAGGTTTGATTTAGATTTTTAATAATTCATTATAATATATCAATTTATTTTATAAACGAACCTACTGATAAAAATATTTACACAACTAATTAGCTATTCAATGTTTCTGCCTTTTTTAGATACGTTGGAAAAGTTACAAAAGTCACTTAGCAGGCAAATGCATCAACTGTGTAAATATTTTTATTAGTAGGATAGTATACCTATAGGCCTATAACATATTGTAGCTAGACCTAGCCCAAAGACTGCAGCAGCAGCCGCACGCGCGGCTCTGCACGATGCTGGACCTGATGTGGACCTTCCTGGAGGAGGCTCAGCTCTGCGACATTCTAGAACATTGTGCGGTCCGAATATGTCTATTGTATGAATTGGTGTCGCCGGTATGTACCAAATTAATACGTTTTTCTATATTCGTTATTTGTAAATAGCACTATGACGTGTTCAGGATTTTGTCATTAGGGGCCATCCACATATTACGTCACGCAAAATTTCGACTTTTTGAACCCCTAGCCCCCCCCCCCCCATGTCACGCTTTTTAGTATCCCTTACTACTCCCCCATCAGGTGTGACGTAATATGTGGATGGACCCTTAAAGATTTTCCGAGTGTACGTTAAAAACCAAAGTTACAATTTAAATATACTTTCAATTGACTCAAAGTTATACTTAGTATTGGAGGCTAAAATTTCAAGAAAATTGTAGTAAAAATATACTTAGATAAAACCTTTAATCGTATTTTATTAACAAGGAGTTTATATATTTTGTTTTAATCTTTAAAAACTATTCAACATATTTATATTTTCAGAACATGTGTTTTGAGAGCCACATACAGAATGTGTATCTATTGTGCGGTCTGATGCAACACCGGGAGACGAGACACAATCTTGTCAAATACGTGCTCTTCAACAAAATCAAGTAATACATCATTTCCTACTAGACAGAATATACATTATACAATATACAATATTTCCTTCTCCCTAAAATTATCCTTATGAACCTGAGCATCTCTTACATATGTGCACTGTAACACCTTACCTTAGTTACCTTTTTAAATCACAATAATTATGTATTGTAATGTCAAAGTATAATATTATTATATTGCACATAAAATAATATTCAATCGAGTAACAGTAACAAGATTAGATATTTTTGTAGTGAAATTTAGAGTCCGACCGAAACTGGTTTTCCGGCCGAAAGCGAAACTGAAACCGAATATTCGGCCGTGGCTTCAGTTTCGGCCGAAACCGAGACCGAAACCGAAACTTACGTGGTCAAGTAGAAAATTCCTTAAAATACTGAAATTTGGTGCATTTATATTTAACTATATAAATCATTCAAGTACAGAAACGAAACAAAAACTTACATGTAATCAGTTCCATCAAAATAGAGGTTATTTTGATGGAACTGATTACATGTAAGTTTTTGTTGTTTTATTTACATGTAAGAATGTTTGCGTCGGGCGATAACGCACTGACTAAGTTGTGTTGCTACAGAGCTATCCAAACGGCGCACGACAATTCCCGAACAGGGCCGCCAGCGTCCGCCAAAGCGTTGCCGCAAGAAACGAAGTTAGGCGAGCGTGCACGACAACTTCCGAAATCAGTTTCGGTTTCGGCAAGTTTCGGCCGAAACCGAAACTGCCGCCGAAACTTGATTTTTGGCCGAAACTCGACCGAAACCGAAACCGAACTTTCGGTCGGACACTAGTGAAATTGCGACGTTGAGTGTGAAAAATTGAAAGTGTGACGTTGAGGGTGACCTTGCAATTTCACCCTCAATTTTTGCAATCACGACACGATTTTGCAAACAACGCCATCTGTCGGAAGCTACATTAGTAGCTAAGAAGTATGAACTTCTAACATAAGATTTTTTTTTAGTTCTGTAGGCACGATGAGAGTAAGAATTTTTGGATTTTAAATAATGAGTGAATCTTTCAGTTTACTCTGTAGTCTTTATACATCGTCTATTTTTTCGCTACGCGGCTGTGACAGATAAAATTTCATATATAATCAGACAGATAATCCAAAATTTTACAGATTTGACAACTTCCTGACCATAAAGTGTCCGGACGAGAGCGTCCTACGCGCCGCGCTGCGCCAGCCGTGGTGGCCCAAACCCACGCCCGTGCAGGGGGAGAGAGACCCCAAGATAGCCGGTAAGGGCTTCGTACACGTTATATCAGAACCATAATTCTCGTATTTAACTCACACTTTTAATTTACTTTCAATTAATTATAAATGAATCGTCCTGATATCATAAACTGATTTTTAGCGTTTAGGCCAATCAAACAAAGAAAGGCTGTTTTGACATATCGAGGCTGCATCGAAACTGTATCAATGTAAGATTTAATTAGCACAATCGACCCACTGGGGAGGGTTTCGTACGCGTTCTATCTGGGGAGGGTTTTTGTACACTTTCCATTTATAGCAAAAAGGTTCCACGCAAAAAGTTTATACTGATATGGCAGCCGGCAGGCGCTACCGTTTAGACTTTGTTGCTTCAATTTATAATATGCGTCTACAACAAGTGCTCGGTGGTCGGTGGTCCACATAATTACTTATGAGTATGCGGTGAGCTATAACGTTATTACCTAATTAAAGTTTTTTTTTTTTTTTTTTAGAGTTGGCTGAAAAGGAAATCCTTCAGCAAAATGCGTCTTACTCTACAGGTGAGGGAAATTAAGCAAGAAAATATTGTATACTAAGCCGTAAAGTAATCAAATATTTAAATTTTGTTTAAATTTGGCAAATCCAAAAAGTTTCCTAATTATAGTATAAAACGCGTGTGAGGCGTTCACACGCGTTTTATACTATAATTAGGAAACCGTAAGATGAAATATTCTATCAAAAATGTTGATTAATATCTTTTAAACCATTCAGAGTTTAATAAAGCCAAGCAATAGGGCTCATCTTAGGATAAATGGAAACGTCTAAAAAAAGATTCAACTTCATTGCCCATATTTTTCTTAATCGATGGAACAAACAGACGCGTTAATTTTTTTATTATTATTTGATTTTCGATCACACAAATTAAATAAAAAAAAAACAGTCTACAGTCATGTTTGAAGTTCCTAGTTGTAAAAACATCCATTTTTCTATAAGTTTATTATGTAATTTCGGGTATTTCAACAGATTTATGTTATAAACTTGTCACAACGCGGCCTTTCGAGAGTAGAGTACACCCGAGGCGTGCGTTATAAGAAAGAATGTATTTATGGATTTGTGGATGTCTGTTACTCTTTCACGCAATATCTACTGAACAGATTTTAATGAAATTTGGTATGGCAGTAGTTTAGACTCCGTATACTTTACACATGCTACTTTTTATCGCAGTAAAATGTGCGGCTCCTGTGGGATTTTTTGAGCGTACGAAGCGTGGTCAATATCTAGTTAAACATACCAGTATTTGTGCTATACAGGTTTTTCACAAGTCGAGACTGTTATTGTGTAACATTTACCCTAAATCATTTATTAACATTAATCATGGCTTCTACGAGCACGTGTAGAGCGGCTTAGAGTCAGCTTCAACCGAAATGAGACAATACGCGACGCGGTATAATTGCTTTTATAATATAGAGATTCAAAATTGAACTTTACTTAGTACAGTAGAAGGTAAAAGTTTTATTGCAAGACCGGCGCCGCGCTATACGGTGCGGTGCAGTTTGACTCTCGAATTCTTGCAATGAAATGTGTTCTAGATAGAGAAAGAAGTACAATTATGAATCGCTATCTTAAAAATAGAGCGCCGCGTCCTGTATCGTCTCATATAGGTGAAAACTAAGGCATAATTAGTATGGCTATTTTGAATAATAATGAGCACGTATTTATTTTATTTTTTTTATTTATTTATTTTACATTAAAGCTGAACATTATTCGAGATACATTTCATGGCACAAACATAAGTTTATAAAACTTTACCGTGCGTCATAGGCCGCCTCCACATTTAATACAAAATAATAAAAAATTAAAAAAATTAACAACAACTACATATTATAAATCTAGACTAAGTACTTATTATATTAATAATTAATTATTACCGATTAGTACAAGCATGCATTTCGAAGTAATGATAATATAATAATATGCCACTTTTCATTACTTAATAGAGATTGAAAATCCTAATAACTGTAATTCGGACGAAGATGCCAAACTGGAGAGTCAGTATAAGGCGGATTGTGAGAGAATAACAAAAGCTATAGCGCCATTGGAAAATATACAAGTATGTGATATGCCATTATCATATTCCGACCTAACACACCTTGCAATTGGGTATTTGACAACATGCTTATTTTAATTTTAATCTATACTAATATATTAAGAGAAAAAGTTTGTTTGTTTGTTCCTTTCTTTATTTGCATTGAATAGGTTCTGAAAATAATGGACCGATTTTGATGAAATTTGGCAGAAATGTAGAGTAGACCACGAGGAAGGACAAAGGCTACTTATTATCGCAGCAAAATGTACGGTTTTAGTGAAATTAACTTTTGCTCGCACAAAGTCGCAGGCAACATCTAGTACCTATATATGCAGAAATAATGAGGTAGATAATACAACTTGATAAAAGTTAATTATGTAGAACTAGTTTCCTTACAACATACACAAAAAAATTACTATGGAAACTAAAAATCATGTATGGTTGCTAGTATGCAGCAGGTACGACTTTTGTATGGGGTATTGACACAAGACTTATAAAAGTGCTTCAAACCATCCGCAGTTTCTTCTTAAAAATTGATTTTAATTATACTATTCCTTCTGTAACCTTTTTTTTTCAGAGCATTGTCCACGTAATATAAATTACATTCAAGTAACCAATTCACTATTAGAATCGCTATTTGATTTTAAGTTAAAACGAAGTAAACGTCTCGAAAATTCCTGCTGGACGATAGCATTACGACACCGAATCTGTAGGAATAAGACTCTCTTTAGAAATACTAGAACTATAATACCGATCAGTGTTAGTCAATACCTATACGTTACATGTTGTATGCTAGCTTTTATTTTTTTCGCAGTTAGAATTTATGTTAATGTTGCTGGACAACTCGGACTCCAGCACCATAGTGCCGTCCACGAGAAAGATCTTCGTTGAGAAGTTCAAGAGATACATCCTTGACAACTGCATCCTCGATATGGTATGTTAAAATATAATGTATGTTATGTCCAACTTAAAGCAACTTGTATGCAAAAAAAACATGGCGCTAGGGATCGCCGTCCGCAGTGTTTTAAGCCGTACCTACATTAGAAAGTTGAGTTGTTTTTGTAAGAAGTATAAGTAGCTTCTGACAGATGGCGTTAAACGATACAACACGATATTTCCAAGAATATCGTGTCGTGACGTGATGTGACGCGACCTTGAAATTTCACCCTCAGTATCGCTAAATAAGTTTAACTTCAAAAAAATTTAAAGCACTAGACAGCATTTTATTGTAATAAGACTGCTAATACCATGGTAGACGCAGCACAAGGCTGGCAAGATAGCTAGATCTATCTACCTTACATTAATATTCGTAACAAAACTATTTTTATGCTAAAATAAAATATATTTAGACATTAGAATAGCGGACGAATCTGCTTTACTGGAATTGAGAATGAGCTCGCCGCCGCACCGGTACGTTAGTAATATATAATCTTTGCCGCCGGTGCAGCACTTTTGTTCCACGAAGTGCGAACTGCATTCAAGATTTCTCAATATTTCACCGATATTTAGATGCTTGAATGTGGAATGGAAATGAATACCTACTCGTATAAGGTAGTAATTTCTCCGTGAACGAGCTTAAAACTAACTCATTATATGATAAAAGTAAGAAGAAATATAAAAAATGAGAAGACGATACGTTTATTGCAATAACACAGCATTATTTAATATTAATATTGTTATAACACAACATCAATTAATATTATTATTTTGTAGTTTATAGTCTAAAGAAACTGCCCATCTGGGCTAGAGAAACGGGACACGTTGGTCGTCACTTGTCGTGATGCCGAATACGGCTGCGATTTTTTTTCTCTTAATTTTCGTCGTAACGTCATGGCTTCGCGAACGTTAAACAACGCCACAGCCACACCAGGGGCTTAAGTCAAGTAGCATTCGATAATTTCGACAGCGAGGTTCGAAAACAAAATGTATGAGATTTGTCATAAGGCATCGCAAGCGACGTCACTTAACGATGACTTAGGCCCACTTGCGCCAATCCGGGTTAAAGTTAACCCTGGGTTAAAAATCATGTTATCTCTCTCGTTCTTCGTATCTGTGAAAGAGAAAGCATGATATTTTAACCCAAGGTTAACTTTAACCCGGATTGGCGCAAGTGGGCCTTAATATGTCAAATCCCATACATTTTTGATTTCGAATTTCACCGTCGAAATAATCGAATGCATCTTGACTAAAGGCCTTTGGCGCAATACTCGTACCTCGGAACTCGGTTCGGTTGCCAGTCTGTCCCGCTCCCGCGCACATGAAATCACGCTTGCGCGACTAAGTCAGCGCGTGAACCGAACCGAGATTCGAGGTACGAGAATTGGGGCCCAGTAGTGTGCCCCAGTATAGCCCGAGTAACGAAATATTTTCACGTGTAACGTTTCATTACTCGGTACTAGTTGGCGCACCCGTTACTCAGTTACCAAATACATCCGGTTCGCTACAGCCCTTTTGTCCACAGCGGCTGTTCAACGTATCGCGCACCACGTCGGAGATGTTCTGGTGGTGCCACGCGCACCTGCTCGCCGCCGTGCTGCGCCTGTGGCAGCAGGAGACCGTGGCTGACCCGTGTGTATATACTCGCATACTCTAACTACTAGGCTGGCTAGGCTCTCGACTCGGAGGTCGTGGGTTCGATTCCCGCATTGGAACAACAAAAATTGTTGTTTACATGTTTGGTTATGACAATGCAGGCTGATCACCTGATTGGCTGACAAGAAAGATGATCCATGCGTCGGATGGGCATGTAAAAAGTTGAACCTGCACCTAATCTTTCATCAGTCGTGTCGGTTATCCATCCCACTGGATTATGAGAGCAAAGGAAAAGAGAGTTCTCTTGTGTACTGCGCACACACTTGGGCAATATAAAATTACTCCTGCGTAACTAGCCTGCACCGTCACCGATATCGGTGTGGGTAGTTTATTTTTTATATACTCGCAATAGGCTACCGTAGTGAAGTACCTACAGCCCGATATACGTAGAGAAGTGACCCGTAGGTACTCTAGGAGTATTCAAACCAATCAAATAATCTCCATAGAACTATCAACCAATCGCAATCCTTTAGGCCCTTTTCACATGCATACGGTTGTGGCACGGTCGCCGTGCCGTACAAAGTAGAAATGTATGAGCTACTTAGACAGCTTTCACATGGCACGGCGACCGTGCCGTGACCGTGTGTCACCCGTGTTTATCCACTACAAACGCGGTTCCGGCGCGGTAGCCGTCTTTGCAGTCATGTATGGACGAGTATAGACCTGTTCACATGACACGAGTGCAACACGGCACGGCGAGCGCGGGGAATACCATTCAATCGCTAACATCACAGGGGTCCGGACGTTTTCCGCAGCAAGAATGCCTAATGAAAACAGCATAAACGTTGATTTTTTTTTCGAAAGGGTCTACGCTAGCGGTCGGGTTAAGACCGCTCTAGCTTAATCGGGCTATAACTAGCCTGGTGGCTAGTTGGTTTGGTTAGAGTTTAATGGGAGGGTTGGCCCTCCCTAACTTCACCCGGGTTAGACGTTGATGTTTTGATATCTTTTATATAAAGTTTTTTGCGTTCCATCAATGGACACTTCTAAATGAATACTGCCACCGCCACCCGCCGCGTTGCTGGGTGACCGTGCGAAAACCGTGTACATGTGAAAGGCTTAGCACGGCACGGCGCCGGGCTGTTTAGACGACAACCGTATGCATGTGAAAAGGGCCTTAGGGTGTTTGTGCCCATCGAGGAATTTAACTGTCTGGCAGTCAAATTTATTAATAATATTATTATTTTTCTGCTTGAAAGTCTTAATATATGCAGTGGATCGTGTGCCTGAAGTATTCGTAATTGTTTTTTGGAGACCGCCCTATAGGCGTTACACGTAAAAAATCGAACTGCAGGACATTAAAATTCCTTTTAGTACAAACGCTTTTACAATCCACTGTCATGTAAATGAATACATAGGTACTACCTTTTATTATGTAAAGCGTTGCTTTTGTTATCGCTTTTTGCATATAACTCAATTTTAGTACATTTTTTATTAATAAAATATTAACTTGATATTTCATAAAACATTTAGGTCCGGTTGGTTTAGACTTCAGAGCTTAGACAAAGCTCTCGGTAATATATTTATGTTGCGGCCGTAATGAGTCCTAATGGGGCTTCCCCGAACTCGCCATTAGCGAACCTTCTGCATTATATATTCACTAGCACTCCAGACGTTTACATACAATATAACATTACACTGACCGCGACCTCTACTAGGGTTAGAGTTTACTGATTTGTCCTCAAAATGTTTTCTTCATATTGCTATATTCTTAGTATCGATTGCATTTCTTAAAACATTTTAAAATTTTAACGTAATACTACCTGATCCAGAAAACTTTGTAAATTATTACTCGTAGGTATAATTATTATTTTTAAACAAAAAATTAAACCGACTTCCAAAGTAAAAATACACAAAAAAGTATGAAATAAAACCTAATCTCTAAATAATTCCCCTTTCAAATTCGGCTAAAATTTTTACTATTTCTCTACTCAATCTTCTTAATTTTGAAATCGGTACCAGCCCAAACAATTATCTACAATATTTTATAGAACTTACGTTCATATTTGCTGGTACCGACTTCAAAATTAATAAGATTGAGAAGAGAAATAGTAAAAATTTTAGCCGAATTTGAAAGGGGAATTATTTAGAGATTAAGTTTTATTCATACTTTTTTGTGTATTTTTACTTTGGAAGTCGGTTTAATTTTTTGTTTAAAAATAATAATTTCACCCTTTTTAGAGATATATTTTCTTAAGTTATTATTCATACGTCTTAAGAACGTCTAAACTAAATGATCGAATGTATAATTGAATACGCGCCAAGCTTTCATAAGGTATTGCTATTAAGATGATAATGATGATTACTGTGAGTTATAAATTGGCATATGCTTGCAGTTCATTAAACAATGCCGAAATTTCCAAACGCATATCTTAAAAGACTGAGGAGTTCTGTACAGTGCTTTTGGATCCAGGGTATACCTTGGTACAATATCTTATTTTTTGGTAGCATATGCTTGTGTTACTTCAGCAAAAGTCAAAATCACTTTATGTGTGGATATAAATTTCGAGGAGTTCCCTCGATTCCTCATGGATCGCATCATCAGGTTTCCACTTTAGTGACTAAAGGACCAATTTCGAACTAAACCCTTTACAACAACAAAAGAATTTTGCAAATAGGTCCATAAACGGCAGAGTAATGTTCAAAGATCTCCGTGTTAGTGTAAAATACTATGAGAAATACCTTTTATATCATCATAATCTGATGATGTATGGTGTGATAGTGGTGATGATGATGATGATTACTCTAACTGATAGGGTGGCATATGCTTGCAGTTCTTTAAACAACGCCGAAATCCCCAAACATGTATCTATAAGGAGCCAGGAGTTCTGTTCTGTACTTTTGGATCCAGGGTGTACCTTGGAGCAAAATCTTACTTTTTGGTAGCATATACTTGAACTACTTCAGAAAAAGTCAAAGTCACCATATGTGTCCATATAAATTTCGAGGAGTTCCCTCGATTCCTCATGGATCCCATCATCAGGTCACCACTTTGATATCAAAAGGACCAATTTGGGATTACACCCTATACATCCCAGAAAAATTTTTAAAAATCGGTCCACAGGCGGCGGAGTAATCGTTGAACATACAAAAAAAATAAAATATATATATATATATATATATATATATATACAGCCGAACGTATAACCGCCTCCTTTTTTGGGAAGTCGGTTAAAAAATAGTTAACGATCTATTCTCAGACCTACCGAATATACACAAAATTAATTAAAATCAGTAAGCCGTTTTCGATCTGTTTAGCTACACCAATAGGTCGGTACATCTAGGTCGATGGATGGAGGTGAGAACTTTCGTGGAGGCCTATGCAGTCGACACGTAGAAGCTAAAAAAAAGAAATATGTAATTGTTTCCGACTGTACTGCTTGTATAGTAAATTATCACTCGTTGGTAAACCGAATATACACAAAATTTATAAAAATCAGTAAGCCGTTTTCGATATGTTTGGTTACACCGACCTATCGTCGACATATCCAGGTGGATGGAGGCGAGAACTTTCGTGGAGGGCTGGAGGCCTATACCCTGCAGTCGACGCGTAAAAGCTAAAAAAGAAAGAAATCTGTAACTGGTTGCGTCTGTACCTCTTGTATTGCAGGCGTACGGCCCCGCACATCCCCGCGATGAAGTTCGTCGACGGCGAGCTGGACTTCTACAACGTGGACCGCCTCGGCGGCGTGCTGCCCTTCCTGGTCAGGACGCTGCGGTGAGTGTTGTGGGCCTAGCAGGAAAATTTGACAGCGGCGTAAACGTAACGTTATCGAATGAGAATTGTATGGAAATCTGTCAAAATCTTGACAGTGCCCAAACAAATTTCATTCAATAACGTAATAGTAGTAACAGATGTACGGATTTGGTCCGAAGCAGACTACGGATTTGGTTGCCAACTTAGGAATTTCTCCCTAAAATTCGGAAAGAATCCTCTAGAGGGAGGATTTTTAAGGTTAAATAACCAAAAAAAAATAGAGGTTTGTATTTTCTTGTTTTTAATTAAATTAAGTTAATGATCGATATAGCATTGGTAAGCAATTTTAAATTTAACCGGTAGAAAAAAGACTTTTGTCAGTATATTTTAATGTAAAAAGAATATAATAATATTATAAGAACATAATTATTTTATTATTTATTTATCAGTTTATTTAAGTTTGGGGGGAAATATTTTTGAGAGTTGGTTGGTACACTCCACAAAAATCTAAATGTACTGTAAATATTACTCTGTGCTAACACAATAGAACTGAAAATAAAACACACGAGTGGAGTGCTGTCATAATAGTCCGCTTCAGACAAAATCTGTAGATACGTGTGTAAGCAACTAAGCAACATTAAGTTTACACCGCTTTCATATGTTCCTACTAGGCAGCCTGTACAGTATTCCAGTAGACATATGGATTATTAGGTTGATTTTATTAGTTTGAAAATAATGTGGAAGTAAAAGGGCGATTAATTACCAATCATGTCATACAAAGTAGTTTTTCCTGTTTTTTGTATATGTACCACATAAATACAACTGGGCCTCTATAATTTCGACGTCGAATTTATCAAATGCATCTTGACTAGAGGCCCTGCTCTCTTCTCTAGGAAAATACTAAACAACTTTACACTCAATTTACAGACAGGATTTGGTGAATGTTCTTGGAGAAGAAAACGCATTCATCCAGAGTTTTGAGCCCACATACAACAGGGGCGGGGGAATCGATACAGGTAAATATTTGCATAGGTACCATGTAGATGGTAAATAAATCAAAAACTTTAAAAGTGAAAAATTTTATGCTCTCTGTTTTCACTTTTAAACTAAGGTCTGCAAATATACTCAAGTGGGGTCTCAAATAAAAGCCCACTAAAAATAGAATATTGACGACTTAATCGAGAGTGTTCTTAGCCATGTTTTATGAAAATCCGTTCAGCCGTTTAAAGATCATCAGCTCTTTTTTGTAGTTGATGATCTTAAGACAACCAACTACTAGCCCATATTGTTACCCGACTGCGGCGAAGCCAAAAGGAAGGGTTATGATTTTGACAGTCATGTTTCCCCGTAGAGCCTAAGCTACTGATCCGATTTTAATAAATAATATATCATTAGAATCGTAGTAATATCCCGGGTAACATAAGCTGTTTAATTTACGTAGTTGGGTTAGTTTTTATTTTAAAAAAAGTTAGTGATTTACTTCCTAATATTTTCTATATTTTCTGACATTCTAATATTGGTTGAAGGCGATACGTTTTCAGCGGTGACGACAGACTCCATCAGGCTGGCCACGCTGCCGCAGGTCATTTCGTCCATGGCGCGCTTCATGCAGGTCGCTATGCCCGCCGCACCCAACAGGTTAACTGCTACATTCCATCAAAAACATTCCTATTTTACCACCTACCTAAGAGAAAATAAATATCGATAAAGATCTTTTGATAGACACATTAAATATGTTACTTCCACATTTAGTTTCACTACTAAATAATACAATACAAGAGTAGTAGTAAATAGCAAGTTATAGTATAACTTGATATTTTATTAGTAGGTAGTTTTTAACTAAGAGCTCCGTGGCCTAGGTGGGTAGACCATTTGGTTCGCACTCGAGAAAGTTCAGGTTCAAATCCCAGGTTGTTTTCATTTTCACATCTCAAGTACATTATTATACGGACACTCTAACGGTGAAGGAAAACATCGCGAGGAAACCCACACATAGTTGGCCCCAGACGTATTGACCAGTTCATTCCTCTGGACTAGGCTGACTATGTTGTGAGAATGCCGTATGTGCTTGGGCTACCATACGACATTTAAAAACTAACTGTCCCAGGCACCAGTGGCGAGGGGTTCCTATAACTTCATTTCTATCGGCTTCCCTTGTCACTTACCTTTTGCAAACCTTCATAGAAATCCCCTACCTATTATACAAGCTCCGGCTTCCCTATGAAGGAGAAGCAACCTTCGCCACTGCCAGGCACTACAGTATTTCAAGAGTGGTTACTCCACTCGGAGAATACTGTATAAATCATCCATTAACGGATGAAAAGACCTAAGTTGATAATGTTGACAACAGGCCGACAGTCGAGACGGCGCTGGCGCTGAAGTACACTCGGTCGCTGATGCCGGGCGCCGGCGCCATCGGCTCGCGCGCCGGCCTGGTGCGCCTCGTGGACGGTCTGCTCGCGCTGTACCACGGCAACGCTGTCAAATACGCTGAAAAGGTTACCCACCAGCAGGTCTAAAATGACCACATTAAGGGAATCGAATTATAAATCATCTTCTGTTGAAATTCAATAGTTGATGTTTCATTTCGATTCACTTAATGTGGCTATTTTAGACTTACAGTTTCAATAATAATGCAGTACGTAAGCAGATCATATACCAACAATATCCTTAATTAATTTAGAATTAGAACAACCTTATATCCCTATGCTAAAAACGACAACGATTGAATCATAGATGTATTATATTATATTAAAAAAAGAGGTAGATATGGGCATTGTGCGTAAAAAGTGAAGACTCAAATTGGCTCGTCGTCGGACCAACATTGGTTAGTGTGCTCCGCGAGTAACAATGTTCTGTGTTAGTGTGCGTTGACAGAACACAGAAATATTGTCAGATTTGGAAGGGTATAACGTATCTGTAATGCCGTATATGCTTAGGCAACCAACGACATTTAAAAACCGACTGTCCCAGGCACTACTGTGTTTCAAGACTGGTTACTTCACTCAGAGAATACTGTAGTAAATCATCCATTAATGGATGAAAAGGCCTAAGTTTTTTTTACGTATCTATGTAGTAATTAATCAAAGCAATTAATGAAATTATTAGTTCTACTAGATAAAAACTGAATTCCTTAAATGAACAAATCAACAAATTCCTTAAAACAACAGCAAAAATAATGAATAGGTATTCTACTGGATACCGCGACATGGCCAAATAATCTTGGTAAGTAAGTAAGAACGTCTCGCGTCGCGTCGCTCCCTTGGTACTTAGTTTGGTCTTACCTTAACAGTGGAAATCATGTTTACACTTGCAGTTATGCGAGATGCGCGACAGTCAGCTGGACATGGCGGACTGTCTGCACGACATACAGCAGCGCATAGACCTGCTGTCCGCTGAGCTCGCGGCCTGTAAAGGTATCATCATTGACCAGGGGGGCAATTCTGTTAAATAAAACCTGCATTAATACAATTACAATCAAGTCCCGACACGCTTACACTCTCAAAAGGTGTTTTTATGAACGTTAAACCAACGTGAAACGCGCTCTGATTGGTCGAAACGACATAAAATCCGTTCACGGTAACATGTCACTACATTTACAAAACTAATGAAGTAAAATGAAAGTCTACTTAAATACGAGAATTGAGGTTCTGATGTTGACGCTAGATTTAGCTCTAGTTCTGTGACAACCCTGACAAATTTTTGTTCGATTTTGAAACTTCTACTTAAGAGTCCGTCCGTAAGTATATTATATTATTGGCTCTGTGCCTCCGTGTATGTTTATATGGTGACGCCGCGCCGTGTTTAAAGATCTAGCCGTAGCCCTCTGCATATTACAAATTATAGTGCGATTCAAATGAGAATAGGATCGAGTCGGCGCCATATTGTTTCGAATTTAGGCTATGATAGTTAAATTTATGTTTTGATAATTGATTACTATTTAAGGTTTTTATTTAAAGATGCAAGACTATTATTATTTACATTATGCACTTAAGTTTTT
Source organism: Glaucopsyche alexis (assembly GCA_905404095.1). Classification (NCBI taxonomy): domain Eukaryota; kingdom Metazoa; phylum Arthropoda; class Insecta; order Lepidoptera; family Lycaenidae; genus Glaucopsyche; species Glaucopsyche alexis. The sequence goes on along the minus strand of FR990043.1, from coordinate 30,297,445 downwards.
CTGAAAATCGCACTTTTCAAGTGACATTTGACAGATAAAGGTCATTGACGTTCCTATTCTCATTTGAAACGCGTTATAACAAGTTTTCTCTTTGCGTAACGTCTACGCTACGACGTAGCGCGCGTTCGTAGCAGAACGTAGACGAGCTACGCTCGGCTTAGCCATGCAAAATCTATACTTATTTGTTTTTTCGCAGACAAAACTAAACTGACAGAAGAAGAACAATTTAAGAAACAGTTGACGGAACAAGTCTTGAAAGAATTAGAAAGGTCAAGGAATATTTATCAGGTTTAAAACAATTTCTTACGTCACGAGTTAATATGAAGAAATATATAAATTTTTAAACACAAGTTATATTTAATTTCAGATCCAACTTAATATAAACGTAAACAATATTTTTTATAAAATTATAAGTCAACTACGTAAATTATATAACTAACAACATAATTTTATTACGAGTCTATTGATATCTAATTTATTAAAATCGGATCAGTAGTTTAGGCGCTACGGTGGAACATATATACATACATAGACTGCCAAAATCATTACACTTCATTTTGGTTTCGCCATAATCGGGTAAATATATTGTGGCGGACCAATCAGCGCACAGTCCTGAATCGCGCTATCGAAGTTTTCTAAGATCGGCGACATATATACGACATCTGAAAACCACTACAGTGGGCTTCGACCTGACCGAGCATAGCACTTCGCTCGGTCGGAGATCTCCCTTTGGGGCTTGCCACTATATCCCACAATATCAAATGTCACTAAATTATCGAGTTATTGAATTTATAAATGCACGGTAAATAAATTACATTAAAAATGCATTATGATGCGCTATTGTGTCTTTGAGGTCACGTAAATTGGATATGAATATATAATCATTTTCAGTACTATTCGGAAATTGACCGTTTTTAGGAGCAGCTGGAGACGGGCGCGGTGCAGATGGCGTGGGTGCGCGGCGCGGTGTGGACGAGACAGAGACAGAGCGATATCGCGCGCCTGTTCGCCGGCACGCTGCACTCGCTGCGCCTGCTGTCCGACACCGACTACGCCGCGCAGGCGCAGGTAAAGCTTGGACTATATTAGCGCAGGCGCAGGTAAGGCTTCCCCCCGATGGTTGCACGCCTTGTAGTGGCGGTGGGGCTTAGTAACCGTGGATTGGACACCCACGGTGAAGCGAAGAGGCAACCAGGGCCGGCTTGTTTGCCGCCGGCTGGCCCGAGGAGGGCGCTCCCAGCGGGCTGGAGGAGTCCGCTGCGGACGCACTAGGAGGTGGGACCGCAGAAGAAGAGGAGTGCCGGTATTACGGTGCGCCGTACTCCCTATCTTCTGCGGCCGTGGAGGGATCGCAGGGGGAGAGGCGTGGGGTGTTGTGCCACTATCCCTACCCCCCTGCGAGCTGGCGGGGCCGTTCCGTACGGTTAACGGCACTGGTGGGGCCGCAGAGGAAGAGGCAAGTTGGTATTACGGTGCGCCGCTTGCCCTATCCTCTGCGGCCAAGGTGTGGTCGGTGGCAGAACCATAGCTCAGATCTGCCACCGGGTACCGGTTATGGTGGCTGGTATCCGTGGCCTCCTAGTGGCAGACTCGGGGGGAGTCTGCTACAGTACTGGTGGAGGCCGAGGAGGGAGGCGCACCCTACCATCTGGTGCGCCTGGGGCCTTCGGGCCATGGATAGAGCCCCATGTATGCGGCTGCCGCTGGCGGGGTCGCGGATGTGTTTACCGTTCCCGTGGCCCCGTCACAGGGCGGCGTGGAGGAAGGTGGGGGGTGGTTTTTAGTGGGTATACCGTGGGTCTCATTAGCCTATACGGGAGTCCCACATCACCACTCGGGTGCCCCCTGCGCCTGGGTGGTATGCGTAATGCATTTTCCCCCCCGGAAACAAAAAAAAAAAAGGCGCAGGTAAGGCTTGGACTATATTTTTATTGTTATGATATCCAGGCCGGGTTAATTCAAAGCATTGGAAATAGAACTCTGCGCTAATACAATACAGTTGAAAATCAAACACACAACTGTCGAGTCAAATGTCAAACCATACTAATATTATAAATGGGAAAGTGTGTGTGTCTCTTTGTCCGTCTTTCACACAAAAACTACTGAACCGATTTAAATGAAATTTGGTACACAGATAGTCTAGAGCCTGACAAAGGACATAGGCCATTTTTTATCGCGGGGCATGTACGGCTCCCGTGGGTTACTGTACTTACGCGGGCGGAGCCGCGGGCATCAGCTAGTATCATAATATAGCTGTCACTCGTCACTCGACACTTCCATTTTCAACTCTATTGTATTAGCGCTGTTCCTGCGTCTCATCGGGCCGGGCTGGCTAACCCCTTTTGTCATCGCGCGCCCCCTGCTGCTGCTCCTGAAGCAGTATCTTATTTGGCGAAGACCACCAGCAATACCCTGCTCTCTGGAGCTCTGCCCCCAACCAAGCACAGAGTTATTTTTAGTGGTCTTAATTTTCTTGGGATTGCCGATTTCCGGATCTATATGATCCGGAAATCGGGGATCCTAGCCTAAAAAGCTCTATGATATAGGATTCAAAGGAAAAGCCTTCATCAAAAATTTTTAAGACTAAGTTCCAATTTCACTAGCGCTTATTAGTGTCAATCGTTTGTCTAAATATAGTGCCTTCCCTTTCCTTTTTAAGAAGAACGAGAGAGATAACATGATTAAGTTTAATAGGCGTTTGTGAAATTGACACTTACATTTTAAAAGGCTATATTCTAATAGACATAATTAAAATCTAGCTTTATAAACTGCCTGCATAGAGGCACTTTTTTAACCAACTAAAATTACGATTTCAGAGAGGTAGAACAATATTTTCGCTCTAAACGAAGTTTACAGGATACTTTTAGATGTAAATATTAGTATGAATTTATACTGCATGAGCATTCTTAGAAAGTTTTAGCCGATAGCCGAAAAGTTTAGGACGATTCGAGGTAAAGAAATATATTTTCGTCTGTATATTGCGCTTCTAAGCAACAACAGAGTACACAAATCGCAAAATTACTTTGAAATTGCGTTTCGAAATAAATTCTCTTTTAAAATAATTTGTTTGTGTATGCAGCGCTGCATAATATTCGTGCAACAATGACAAACAACTGATGGCCATTTAACACACGAGACAATCTCATATCTCGTAAAATTGTGATCGGGAATATTTTCTTATATGTTATTACACTAATTTGCTTAACACATTTCATATAAATTGCTTAACTTAATGTGATTGTTACATTTTACTAATTATGTGTATACTATCTACAATTTTATTCTAAAATTGATGAATAATTTGGCATGTTTCCACATAAAAATATTTTACCGTAAATCCGTAATGCCGTAATGCCGTAATACCGTAATGCCATAATACATATTATGGTATTAAGCTGTGTTTCGATAGACTATTCAATTAAAATATATTGACTGATTGATTGTAAAAATTGTTATAAATAGACATCTATTTAAAGATGATACAAAACTAAATAAGATTTATGGAATTAGATATGTTATTGTTTGTACTGTAGGTTCTTGGTGGAAATTCATGTTTCACAGTAATAATACACAATACTTCTTGCACTATTTCCACTTTAATAAGTATTTTACATTAATTTTAATATATTACATGACCGGTTTAGACAAAGTTATCATCAGGTGTCTTTGTCGAAACCGGTCGTGTAATATATTAAAATTAATGTAAAATACTTATTAAAGTGGAAATAGTGCAAGAAGTATTGTGTATTATTACTGTTATGGAATTAGCTCTGGTAAGACAATTGTTTCCCCCAGGGCAGCAGCCAGGAGGTGCTGGGCGGCAAGGACTCGCTGCTGGATGACGACAGCTACTCCTCGCTGCAGCTCGACTATACCTCCAGCTCCGATCAAAGGTTGGATATTAATCGCAGGTCGTGACACCACATAGAAATTCGCCGTGCGGAATCAATAAATTCCTTTAAACACAAGATAAAATTGTATTTCCTTAATAAGTCCGCGGACATTTCTGATACGGTTTAAATTTGTATTTGTCATTATTGCAATAGTTATTATTACTTATTTTGTCTTTAGTCGTCAAATCTTTGATTACTATTATTGTTAGTATATATTTTTTTTGTTTAAGCTCCTTTCTTTTTATACAGTTTTTTTAGTTTGTACACCTACACGATCATCTTCAATTCCTATTGTCCATCTCATCAACAAAAGGTTGACTGGTAGAGATTGCTTAGTAGCAATAAGTTCGCCTTTTGTACATCATATATTAGTATTAGCAATATTGTTGTATATTTTGTATGTTCTTGGTGTGCAATAAAGTGTTTTTGTATTGTATTGTATTGTATTATAGTGGCGAATAAGAGACATTTTATGAAAAAAGCTTTGGGTCAATTATTTTATGTCTGTTTTATTGTTCAAAGCCCCGTGACGACTACATCACACGTCACTACACCGCGGGTTTCTTTCCAATCAGTGTCAGCTTCAGGTATTAAACATATGTTGCATTATTCCTACTTCATTTTGTATATATGTCAACGTAAAATTGTAAAAACCGTTAGATTTTAATATAACTAGTGAAATTGTAAAATGTTGATAGACTTCGGACGCGAATTTTGTGCCTATAATTTAACATATTATTTTTCGTTAGATTATTATAAATATATTACCTATAGTAATGAATCTTTCGACATATTTTTACAATCTCGTTAGTTATTTTACAATCTAACGGTTTTTACAATTTTACGGTGACATATTCACACCAGAATTAAATAATGCCGAGGCACAATTAACTTGCAGCGCCGAACAGTGACGTGGAGTTCTCCGAGGCTCTGTTCGCGTTCGCGCCGGAGTACCACGTGGACGCGGCGCTCGAGCTGTGCAACACGCTGCGCTTGTACATGCACCCCACCGTGCCTGTGCACCACGTACCAGGTGCATACTGTAATTTAGTTGCAGCGCCGAACAGTGACGTGGAGTTCTCCGAGGCTCTGTTCGCGTTCACGCCGGAGTACCACGTGGACGCGGCGCTCGAGCTGTGCAACACGTTGCGCTTGTACATGTACCCCACCGTGCTTGTGCACCACGTACCAGGTGCATACTGTAATTTAGTTGCAGCGCCGAACAGTGACGTGGAGTTCTCCGAGGCTCTGTTCGCGTTCACGCCGGAGTACCACGTGGACGCGGCGCTCGAGCTGTGCAACACGCTGCGCTTGTACATGCACCCCACCGTGCCTGTGCACCACGTACCAGGTGCATACTGTAATTTAGTTGCAGCGCCGAACAGTGACGTGGAGTTCTCCGAGGCTCTGTTCGCGTTCACGCCGGAGTACCACGTGGACGCGGCGCTCGAGCTGTGCAACACGTTGCGCTTGTACATGTACCCCACCGTGCTTGTGCACCACGTACCAGGTGCATACTGTAATTTAGTTGCAGCGCCGAACAGTGACGTGGAGTTCTCCGAGGCTCTGTTCGCGTTCACGCCGAAGTACCACGTGGACGCGACGCTCGAGCTGTGCAACACGTTGCGCCTGTACATGCACCCCACCGTGCCTGTGCACCACGTGCTAGGTGCATAGTGTAATTTTGGTATAATTCAGATAAGGAAAGAAAAAAATTGCCTGATGATAAGCAATTAATGCCACAGGTGGACTGCCACAATACCAAAGATGAGAGTCCTTTGCGAGTGATAGTCTTTCTTCTTCGTGACAATTTCTATTAGTGTAACAAATAATATTATGTAACTTAAGTGTTTTAAACTGTAAGTGATAACAGTCTTTAAATAACCTGACCTAACCAAGAGCATGTCAGGACATGTCTAAGGATGGTTCCGTAACTATAAACGCGTAATATGTTTTTTTTTCAAATTACTTCAAAAGTTACTGTCCGATTTGGTTCAAAATAATTTTCCTAAAACGTTTTTAGCATGATCTATCAGCATAAAAAAATGCAAGTTTCTATGTCTTATAGTTAAGAAATGCCAGGGGGGGGGTCAACTTATAAATCACTTTGGAAGCCGGACGGACGGACACAGCGAAACTATAAGGGTTCAAGTATTACGGAACCATAAAAAATGACGGACAGTCCCTTCGGTTTTATTTTCCGGACCTTACCATTCAGTCCTTTTTTCTTGAGGGTTTAAAGGTCACTTTGGTCCAGGCATGTAGGCTGTAGTTCTTTCCACATTAGGGAGTGATCCAGCGAAACGTGAGCAATCAACCATATTGATTATAATCTTGTGTATAGACTGGGAGAAGCTGCTGGCGTCGTGCGCGACGTTCCTATGCGCGGAGTTCGCGGACGCGCGCATCGTGCTAGCGAGCACGCGCGAGTCGCTCGTGCAGACGCTCGCCTCCTTCGCCACGCAGCCCAACACCATGCGCGCGATAGAACGCGTACCGATGAAACAGTAAGGAGATAATTTTAGCATGCAAAATCCATGAAATAATGCCTCAGAGTGCTGTTACGCTCTTAGATACATGCACATAGCAATGGCAAACCTATTGTGTTTGATTGCAATTTCGAACGTTGAAACGAGAGATGATGTCTTATCAATACTATTTACTCTACGCAAAATGTGCGAATACTCATGTCAAAATTTGCAGTACTAAAGACCAATTCAAGTAATTATTACTGTTCAATTAGCAGCATGGCTCCAGTGTCAAATCGTAAGTCTACGAGTGCTACGGTATTCCCTAATACTGCAACCCAAATTTAACAAAACAAAGTGAATTTTGCTTCTGATAACAGACAAATGAAAATGATCGAGGAGCTCCTGCGTCCGTACCAGAACCGCGCGTGGGCGCAGTCCAACTGGGTGCTGGTGCGCTTCTGGCACGGCTCCGGCTTCGGCTTCCGGCACCGCCAGTGGCCGCACTTGGCTGCCAGGTAATGTCACAACGTTTTTAAACTTTGACGTGAAATAAATGGTATATTTGATAGACATCAACGATGCTAGCGATCGGGCGTTTTGCGCATGCAATGCGCGTAATGCCATTTTTTGAAGATTTTAGACCCCCCTCCCCCTGTGTAACGCACCGTAACATTTTTCTGTACCCCCACCCCTCCTTTGAAACGTTTCGTAATACTCAAGTGACAAATTTACCTAAAAGTCATAATAATTTCAAGAAATAAACTGACCAACTTACCCCTTTTTACTTTTTTTACGTAATACTTGAATGCTCACATACTAGTTTTTCCCGCAGCTTCGCTCACATGAAATTGAGTTTTACACGAACACAATTTGTAATTCTGATATAATACATATGCGGGTGGGGTACCTACATCTGGTCCCATCATCGACGTCGTCTAAAGTACGTGCGAGCGAATTTATTTTTTCGCGATTATTTGTTAACTTTACGATGAAGGTAAAAATAATTATGATCAGGTACGGCGACAGAGAGCCAACGGTGAATAACTTGGGAGCCAAAGTTGACGCGGGTCTGATGAGTCAATGTTTTGGTGAGAGTTAATATATCATAATTTATTTATTATAGCTAATAAAAGCCTTTTTAACGCCAAAAATTCTTTGAATTTCTAATGTTACTAACTAAACATTGTTGTTGTATGAAAGTGATGGGCTAAATAATTTTAATATACTAATAACTGATATCTAAATAAGTTTTTGAGTGCTGAGTTGATTTATAACTACAAATCTATACTCAATTTTTCCATGATCCGACGGAGACCTTGAAAAATTAAGATACTCAGGCTATGAGGAGCTATACGAGGGTTACTGAAATACCCATATAACTTCAGAATAGTGCGGGAGCATTGAGAAAAGCTTCTGTTAACCAAAGAGACACAAAAAACATATACATTGTTTTATAATGCTGATACGAGTATAACAAAAATAGTTTTTTTTTCTGAAATCACTTAAACATTTCATCTGATACAAAAAATCTGAGTACACTGAATTGAGCAACCTTGAATTAGTAAATATTTGTCACAAAATGAATATTGTCAGCATTTTAATGGCAATCGTCAGGCCCATGTCCATCAGAAGTGATCCAGGACCGCATCCGTCAGTACCTGGTGGAGCACCCTCAGCAAGCCGCGCTGTTCCTCAACACGCTGCTCAACCAGCTCAACTGGGCCTTCTCGGAGTTCTACACTATGATGCAGGAGGTAGTACCACTGGAATATTCGAGTTAATCGTTCTTAACTATGGAAGTCACATAATACTTATAATAATAATTACCTGAACGAAGAAACATACATGTATAAGAATTTTTACAAAGTTATGATTCTAGAGATCCAAAATTTAAAACTTAGGCCTTTTCATCCCTATTGGACGATTTATACAATATTCTCCGAGCGAAGTAACTCTTGAAATACTATAGTGCCTGGGACAGTCGGTCTTTAAATGTCGTATGGTTGCCCAAGCACATACGGCATTCTCACAACATAGTCAGCCTTGTCCAGAGGAATGACTCAATCGTCTGAGGCCAACCATGTGCGGGTTTTTTCACGATGTTTTCCTTCACCGTTAGAGCATCCTTATAACGTCCTCAAGATCTGAAAAAGTCTCATTGGTACATGCCACAACCTGGGATTCGAACCTACACTCTCTCGAGTGCGAATCAAACGGTCTAACCACTAGGCCACTGAGCTCTTTGATCCAAAATTAATCATACGCAAAACTGTACAAAAATGTTTGAAATGGAGTAAAAGATTTATTTGTGTAAATGTAAGAAAATACCTGCTACGCGGAGCAAATAATAACGGTCGCTGCAATGCAATAAATTTCGTATTCTATGTAGATTCTGTCCACCGCACCTAACATCATTTGCCGTTCGCTAACAAGTAACTACGCTCAACAGGGTAGGATTGCGGTATTGGAATTATTTTACTTTGTGTCCTCTGAATTTCCTCTTTGATAGAATCTGAACCTTACAACCTAGCGACTAGCGTTCACAATCGATTAAACAGCCTGCCTCATTTACTTTAAATGGACTGAGTGTCGACCGAATTGTATCTAGAGTCACGTTAGATCAAATTTTGCATCAGAAATTGTGTAATTCAGTTTTAAGCGGCATAAAATTTTAGCTAAAATACATTTTTATGTTTCTGTGGCTATCCCGGACAAAATTATAAATTGATCACGTACTTAGTCCTCATAAAAGACCCCCTAAAAACAATGCAAGCTATTTCACGCCGGTTTTTTGTGTGGTTAGGGTACCACTCTAGTCGAGCCTCTTCCTCTACTCGTTACCCTACGTTGTACCTATTGCAGATGGACCGCGTACCCCAGGACTCGCAGCTGGAGTCCAGGCAGATCAAGCTGTGCTCCACGTGCTTCGACCTGTACCACGGGCTGGCGCGCGCGCTGGAGATGACCTTGTGTCTGGTGCCGCAGCTGCTCACGTCAGCGGACGCCAGCGACGGCCAGCACGAGCTGCTCATTGGCAGGACTTGCCAGGTACCAAGCAGGAGAGGGATGGCCAGGTGGTAGGTAAGCGATTACCACTTAATAAAAAGCACTCCTGACTCTTTTGGCCTTAATAAAGAGTCAATGGTACTTTTTGTACAGAACCTTTAACTTTTGTATTCTGGAAAGTAGGGTTCTGTGAATTAAATTAACTAGATAAAAACAAATTCATTCATAAATGTCACGTTATTTTTTAATTCGCTTTTAAACGTAAAATTGCAGTCGATTTCATAATTAAATTAAATTCGTAAGCGAGCGAATACAGCAAAATAAGGCCAATATATTACGTTCAGTATCGACGGAAAATTGGCAAAAGTTATAACAAAAGTTATAACATAGTAATAAAAAGCACTCCTGACTCTTTTGGCCTTAATAAAGAGTCAATGGTACTTTTTGTACAGAACCTTTAACTTTTGTATTCTGGAAAGTAGGGTTCTGTGAATTAAATTAACTAGATAAAAACAAATTCATTCATAAATGTCACGTTATTTTTTAATTCGCTTTTAAACGTAAAATTGCAGTCGATTTCATAATTAAATTAAATTCGTAAGCGAGCGAATACAGCAAAATAAGGCCAATATATTACGTTCAGTATCGACGGAAAATTGGCAAAAGTTATAACGTGCAGTTTAATCTTCCTAATGTTCAGTGTTGCAGTCAGTTAGCTGTGAGACTGTACTCGTAAATTAAAACCTACAGCGATGTGTGCTCTTCGCATCGTCGTGCCTCGTGCCTAGCGAATTGTATTGCGAGTTTGCCAGACAAACATGGAGATTAACCTTGCTCTTGGAAAAGTTTTCACATATTCGGCATCAACATGACGTTATTATGCAAGAATTTGAGAGACATAATAATTATTATTATGGTTGAATTATGTTTGTTTTTATTTCCGTGTTCACATTTTGTATACAGATTACAGGGTGAATTTTTCAATGTCATAATGATCGGAGAGTGGAGATCACACTAGAAAGTTTTTGGACATGAGAGCACTTTGCCTACCTGCCTTAGCCGTGCCTACCATCGCTTCTCGAATACATGATGATACGAATGATGTTAATCGTCATTACCGGCCACTTATGTCCCCGCTGCTAGGACTCAATGCCTCCTTCGATATCCTCCATGAGCTTCGATACGCCTTCATCGTTTTAACCCATCAGGTGTTGATGGCGGTGGTGTCGCGGGTGTGCGCGCGCGGCGGCGGCGGCGCGGCGTTCCGGCGGCTGGCGGCGCGCGGGCTGCCCGACACGGACCGCGTGCACCACTACGTCGCGCTCGCGCCCGTCGCCGGCTGCCTGCTGCGCGTACTCGACCCCAAACTGCCCCAAGAGGTGAGTATATAGTGCTACGTCACATATGGTGCTGAGGGCGGTGGTGTAGCAGCTGGCGGCGCGCGGGTGCCCGACTCAGACCGCGTGTGACTACCCCAAGTTGCCACTAGAGGTGACATTCATCCTGAATTCACAAAGTCTTGTCTATTATAAATATGTGATGAACATTATTATTTCTAAACAAAAAATTAAAACCGACCTACAAAGTAAAAGCCGAATACATAACCGCCTTTACTTTTTTTTGGAAGTCAGTTAAAAACAATCCTACTAGTCCTACTAATATTATAAATGTGAAAGTTTGTGAGGATGGATGGATGTATATGTATGGATGGATGAATGTTTGTTCCTCTTTCACGCAAAAACTACTGAACGAATTTTAATGAAATTCGGTATGGTAGTAGTTTGGGCCCTGGATTTAAAACATAGGCTATTTTTTTATCCTGAAAAAGTACAGACTACAGTGTTCCCGAGGGATACTATATTTACACATACAAAAAAACTGTCATTAAATGTCAGTACCAAATTAGTTTCCTAAATATCGGTCCAAAAGCTGCTAGGCACTAGATCAGCAGTTTGGAACTCCAAATCGGCCATTCTCCAATTAGCAAATTTTACGTGTCCGGGCTTGTTTATTCCGTAATATTATCATATTCAATCATGCATTATTTTTTATATGTTAGATAGCATCTGTATCTATCTGCAAACAAAAACATTGGCTTCTGTTTTAAGTTATTATGACTAAATTAATTTAACTTATGTTCAAAAAACCTCTATTCTCTAATTACCGTGGCGTGTCCGCACGCCAACTTAATCTTTAAACTTGCTTGTAATTTTTATAACGTACAGATTTACTTTGATCCATTTAACTTTTTAAGCGATATTAAGTAACGTGTATCGCATAACAAAATATCGACTCAATAGAACCAGTCTATAATTAATTATCATTAAGTAATCGCATGTCCAATCGAAAGTTATAATTGCCGTAACATTTGCTGTTCTCGGGTGCACATCCCTAAATAAAGGTATTTGGCACATCACTACCGCGTCGCGTCTCCTCCGTGTGTACCGAGGCCCAGCAGCAGTTGCACGTCTCTAACGTTAGTGTACCGCCAATGAAGCACGTGAGTATATAATTACCGTAGCCTTGGTTAAAAACTTTTCTAATTACCGTTGTTCTTATTTTAATACTTGATTTTTTAAGATAGACCCAAGTTGATCATGTAAATGGAGACAGTACTTTGGCCTCCGTGCGTTGTAATAAGCTAGTATTTGCATACTGTGTCGGTTTTCAAAATTTTTAAGAAAATCTATCGTTTTCTAATTACCGTATACTAATTACCATATGTTTATAATTACCGTTGTATGAAAAATTAATACTTGTTTACTAACTGAAGCCGCGATTTCTTACCAATGGAAAGTTTTCCCGCGGTTTTCGTAGATTATTATTATCATTGTCCATAAATATGTCTATATTATATGCTGAATTAATCATTAAATTATTTAATTTATAGGATGGGAAATCCCAAAAAGACCAAAGAGGAAGTTAAAGAAAAGAGAAGGCTTGCCGCTCGACAACGCCGAGAACGAATTAAATATTGTCATCCAAACTAAAAAAACTAAGTGTGTACAAAATTTCAGCTCAATCGGTTGAATATATCTGCTTCAAAATTGAGTAGCAAGATTCCACCCGAACTAACATACATTGCAAGTTAAATAAAATATGCTTTTAAAATAACCCTGTTTTGTATCAAAAACCAAAAGAAATGTCAAAAAAGTGTCAAATTTTTATTTAATTATAGCAATGATAAAGTGTCTGTTTTTACTATTGGTAAGTTATAGTTATGAGAGGCATCGTTAATTCTATCGCTTCAATTATAATTATATGTGTACAAAATATTAATGTGTGTTATTATCATTTCATTATATCATATTTTACATAGACTTGATGATATTTTCTAATTACCGTTACATTAAATATTATTTTTTCTAATTACCATAGTCATAATTTTTTTAAGTTTCATTATCTAGAAAACAACAATTAATTTTTACATGCCTCATTAATTAATTATTGAATTCGTATCTTTGATTTGCTTCATATTTTAATGTGTTTAAGTCAAATCAGTGAAAAATAAAAAATGTTACGGTAATTAGGCAAAGAACGCCGAATCGGAGAATGACCGAAATAAGCATTTATTTATTAAGTTAGTTTAATTACTAGGTTTTTCTTCATCTTTAAATTGAAAATAAAATATAATTTTCAGCATATAAACAAAGTAACAAACTCTCTGGTCTCCGAGCCGCTATTTCGTGTCGAAGGTCTGGATTTTATGTTGGGAAGAGGAAAGGACAAAACTTTCTCGTTCTATAATTGTAAGTGTTTTACTCGGAACAAATAACATTTAACTGATCTTACTCAATATATTTTAGGTATTGTAAAAGCTTGTTTCATCCGTTAATTGGTTGGTCACAGAATTTACAACGGTTACATGATAAGTAGATATTGTTTAGCCACATTTATTTTACAAGCATCATACATACATACATACATATAATCACGCCTTTTTCCCGTAGGGGTAGGCAGGGACCGCCTCTTTCCCGTAGGGGTAGGCAGAGACCACTTCTTTCCACTTGCTACGATCCTTACATACTTGTTTCGCTTCATCCACTTTCATTCTTACCATCCATTCCTCCTCTTACATTCAACGTAGCGAAGCAGCTCTCCATGGGCCACTTTTCGCCTCCGCGAGAACGAGACGTGATGGGTGGCGAACCACATCGCCGCCATTTTGGATAATATTTTTTTTTTTTGCGATTATCCATTGCGTTCCCACGGATTGGTGGAGAGGGTAGGAATAGGGAAAAGTGAAGGTGGTGTGGAAAGGAAGATTGGTAAGTTAGAGTGGAAAATAGGAAATGTAGGATATTACCGCCCAGGAGGGCAAGGGATAGGACAATAATAGCTAGGGAAGCCGGGGTCGCGTACCCGTATACTATACCACAACTACCGGACAGGTAAGTTAGGATGAGTATCCCATGACAATTACAAGCATCAATCTTCATAAAGAAGTAATGCTTACTTACAATTCCTTAGATCCGGAGGACGTGACGTCAGAGGAGCTGGCCGCTCTCTGCGATGTGGTGGAGCGGCTTCGGGATACCCAAGAGGCGCTAGCGAGGGCGAAGTCCCCGGGCTCCAGCGCGCAGTCCGAGCTGCTGTGCACCATCTGCTACGCGCGCCCCGCCGACACTTCCTTCTCGCCGTGCGGGCACCAGTCTTGCAGGTTTTCATAGTTTTACTTTATCGGAGTGATACCACAGACTTTAAGAAAACTGACGTAAAACAGACATTACCTTGTGTTCCGCTAAGTAGTAACTCAAAAATTTCATGACCACTACAGTTAAATATCAGACTCTAATTTTATGTCATTATTATTCGTCGTTGCTCAAGTTTTCCGACGATATTATTTTACCAGTTCTGTTGGGTTAAAGTTAAAGTTCACCCTGGATTAAACATCATGTTACCTCTATCGTTCTTCGTATTTATAAAAAAGAAAGCATGATATTTTAACCCGGGTTAACTTTAACACAGATGCGCAAGTGGGCCTGAGTGTGAAATATGAATATTAGATACCACCAAAAATATTTTCATGTAAAGTAATGCCAAGACGATACCATATGACTCGCTCTGTCAAAAAGCTTTCAGAGCTAACCTAACCTGTGTGTGTGTGTGTAGTTTGTGAAGTTGGTCTTGTAGAGTTAGGGCGTGTAGAGTTCGATGTTTGGTAGAGTCTGACGCTTACTCATGCTTCGTTTTACATGGAATAAACATATAATTATGTAGTAAACGATGTTGATATCATAGTTAATAAATTTTACTTGTGTTTAAATAAAAAAAGATTTGAGAGCTTTTTGAAAGCGAGTCATATAGTATCCGTCTTGGCATCACTTTACATGGAAATGTTTTTGGTGGGATTTCATTTTTTTTTAAAGTTTTTAACAATATTTTTTTATTGTTACTATTTATAACACGGATACAATTTTCAGACCTCTAGAGAAAAAATTGCATAGGTAATTTATCTTTCATCTTTGTCATCCCCTAGTTTAAGGGGTTGGAGGATATAAGTTCCAAGTTTGACAATTTTTATGTTTATGTGCTAATACTAGCTTACATACCAAATTCGGAAGTAATTTTGTTGATGATAAGTGAGTCAGTGATATAAAATGTAAAGTACCTATACCTATATGCAATCAAAATTTACATGCTACTTAGTGTGACCTGAGTGTGAACATATCCTGAAAATTTCATTTATCTGGTATAATCCAAACCCAAGTTATGAGGGTCCAAGAAACCTTTCGAGAAAAGGTGGTCTGATAGTGTCCTTGCGCTTCGCTTAGCTCATCTTGGTGGAGGCACTGCCGTGCCCCCAGATTTGAAATTAACATCTGAATTTTATAGCATTTGATATTTTTTCAGGCCCTGCATAATGCAGCAGCTGCTCAGCAGCAAGCAGTGCTTCTTCTGTAAGGCGGAGGTGGAGTCCGTGCACGACATGGAACCGACGAATAATTGATATTTCTATTTATTCCCCACTTTGCAAACTAGAATTGTAAATGCGAAGTTTCAGCTGAAATTGTGTTTTCTTTCGATCGCAAATTGCGACTTATTCCGCGCACCGCCGAATAAATACATTATGTATTCGCTGAAAAACCGGTTGGTGCCGATGGAGTTATTATTGCATTTGCATTCAGCATAAAAACAACATTATTTACTTTCATTATTTATTATTTATTTATTGTTATTTAATTTTATCACATCTTGTTACAATATCGTAATATTAAAAGTTTTACTATTCTAATTGTTCACTTATTTTTTATAAATGACACTTATTTTGATATTTTACATATTATTATAATCCCAGTTTATCCTTGTTTATGTTGTCATTGAAGCCGAAAAGATTTTAAAAAGCACACTAAATGCGACCTCTTTCGTGTTGAATTCATTTCAAGGTTCAGAGATGCAACAATAAGCTAAAAATGAGCTATCCAAATGCAACTGTTTACCACACAATTTCCGTTTTACTCGTATCATTCTTAAAGCCTATTAAGTAAATTTTCTGTATTAACCTAAAACAATTAGTCTATGGTCCCTTGTAGCTCCCTACTGGGCTGTAAGCGTAGTAGGCGACTTGCGGACAGTCGCAGCTGCCTCGGGCTCCCGGCGCTCCCCGCGGTCCTATTGGGCCTGAAAATAATTTAAAAAAAAACTTGTCAGGTGTCAAGGGACATCCGGATGGAACGAAGTTAGAAAGAGAGAGAGAGAGAGAGACAGAGAAAAACGCGCACGCTGCACGGCTTACAACTATAGCAAAATGTGTTAACTTTTGGTCTTAATTGTTTTTTCCTCTAGCCCCCTTTCGCAACGCGCGATAAAGAACTTCGTTCCAAAATAAAGCATGAAGTACAATGATTTCTAAACTAGGAGCTCTAGGAGCTATGACGTACATTTGACAGAAAAAATCTTTATACAAGAAGAAGTTACGCCATCTTGATTTCACCATACCTCAAATGTCAAATTGGCCCCAAACGACCTCAAAAATGGGAGCAGTTTTTCCTCGACATGTCACGTCTATAATATGATATACGTCTATGATGGAGTATGAATTTAGATGTCAAAGAACTAGAACTAGTAGAAACTTCCTTACCTTCACGACCTGGATCTCCGCGCGGTCCTGATCTACCTTCTGGACCTGATGGGCCAAGGAGACCTAAAAAGTCGTAATAAAAATTGTTTAATTACTTAAAAATTATAACTTTCCAACTCCAAATATTGCATGACATTTTATAATTTACAACCTGGCCAGAAAAGTATACAAAACCTTTGATGCGGAAAATTCACGAAACTAAATTCTGCGCTAATACAATTAGAGTTGAAAATCTAAATGTCTAGTATCGAGCTGTCATAAATGACATTAACATTTGACTCGAAACTTGTATTTTCGATTTTCAGCTCTATTGTATTAGCGCAGACGGTTCTATTTTCAGTGCTCTGAATTTTATCCGGCCTTACTAATTCTGGATCATATACTCCCAGCCTAAGTAGGTCGTACCTGGTATTCCAGCCGGTCCCTCTGGTCCCGGCAGACCAGCACCCTGCGGCCCCCGCTCCCCCTTCTCCCCCTTGCTGCCGGCCGGCCCGGGGCTGCCCAGCCGCCCCGGCTCGCCGCTCTCCCCCGGGTACCCGCGTGGCCCAGGTGGGCCTTCTTCACCTGGACTACCTGCACGGAGTAGAAAATACATAATACTTACTTACGTACAGGAAACAGCTTTCATAGAACGATACAAATTTGAAAATTTTGACGTTCCATTCAACGGCCCACAACTTTGAGTATCCAACCATATGTATACTCAAAGGCCCACAAACACAATCGTGGACACACCGTATGCTTGTAGTAGTGGAATCAAAAAGGAAGTTTACTATGAAACTATGTTTATCCAGTTTATCTGTTCCTCTTTCTTTAATGTGCTCTACCTATATAAGGTTTGGTAAAATCAATTACGAATACCTACTTCGGGCACATGATCTACTGCTTATGTAAAGACGTTTGGGCAGAAAAATAATTGTCGTACTCAAACTAAAAAATCATCTCATGTATGGGTGACTCGCCGCAAAACACAAACTCGCCCATATAAAAAAAAAATTTTTTCGTAATTGATTTTACCAAACCTTATATATGTAATACGTATAAATAATATAATATATTAATGTATCACAGGTTAATCATAATTATCTAAGTATTATAATTTATAAGATGATAATGGTGGTTTGTAATAAATTATCATCAATGGAAAATGGAAATACAATTTCATCTAGACGAATGTAATATCATTAATTAATTAACTTTTAAACTCAATTATGAAATCGAAATGTTCGAAATTTAATCTGGTAGTGTAATTTCTGCGTTTCTTGTACCTATGCGTTACTATAAAAACCAACTGTCCCAGACACTAAAGTATTTCAAGAGTGGTTACTTCGCTCGGAGAATACTGTTACATAAATCATCCGTTAACGGATGAAAAGGTCTAAGTTTTTTTTAAAGAGTCCCGTATAAACCACAAGGAAATCTTATAGTTTCGCTCTGTCCGTCCGTTTTATAAGTATGGAAGGATGTATTACTTCATATCTTAATTATATTACCGCGTTTTAAAAGTCAGAAGTCAAAGAAATGGTTAACTTTTTACAGGGCCAATAATCGGCCAAAAATAGAATAAAATAATATGTTACCTGGAGCACCAGCAGGCCCCGGTCTACCCGGGGGCCCCCTCCGGCCGGCGCTCGGGGACGCCGACGCCAAGGTGGACGACAGCTCCTGTAACTGGGCTGAAAATAATAGGTTTCATATTATATTATAATAACTCCCATACCGATTTCGGTGGCGGGGGCTGGTTTCCACGAAGGAGTTATTTTTATAGTGCCCAAGTGTGTGCGCAGTACACAAGAGCACTCTCTCTTCCTTTACTCTCATAACCCAGTGGGACGGATAACCGACACGACTGACGAGAGATCAGGCGCAGGTCCGACTTTTGATATGCCCATTCGACGCATGGATCATCTTTCTTGTTAGACAATCAGATGGTCAGCCTGCATTGTCCTATCCAAAATTGGAATCAACATTTTTTGTCGTTCCAACGCGGGAATCGCACCCACGACCTCCGAGTCGAGAGCCAAGCTCTAAACTACTGGACCACGGAGGCTGTTGGTTTCATAAATATGTATGTCAAAAAAAAGAATTCTTGAATATTTTAAAGATCATTCACATAAAGAAAAGCAATTTCGTTTGTAACCGAAAATATAAACGAAAATTCTAAAGATACCTTTACGAGCCTTGACAAAAATCCTCGACAAATTTTACGACCGCATAAATTATTTTAAGCAAGAATAAGACTCGGGGCTTTCTCGAAAAATTAAATCATAAGAATACTTCAACGTGACTCGGATTTAAGCGCGCTTTTTGAGCGCACAGATTCAACCCTAACATTACCTCTCAACAGATCTCCGCATATGTTCCGCACCTCAGCCTCCGTTAGAGACGGCATCTGGAAAACATTTTGGAATATTATTTCTCTCTGTACACATAAGTACCGAGTAGCGAACTCTTGAAAGAAAACTTCTTTTTAAAATGTAATATTCATTTTAGGTTGGCATTATACCATCAGGAATCCGGAAGTCCGGGGAAAATTCAAAGCTCTGGAAATAGAACTTTGCGCTAATTTTGAGTTGAAAATCAGACACACAGACACAGAAGACAGTTTTTGCCTCAACATGCCTCGTCTTTAATAAACTCGTATTAGATATGAGCGCCGCCGCCGCGCCGTCGCCGCCGCCAAAATACATCGGCGCGCCGAGTGAGCGAGAGGGATAGTCTTATTGTATAATTTCTATACAATAAGACTATCCCTCATATTTCCTCATATATTTCATAGTCAGTGACTATGAGCATTATACTTATTACCTAAGTCATATATACCCATATAAGCCTTACTTCTTTCAGCCTTTAAACGAGGAGACGAACGAGAACATCCACGAGTGACACCTATCTCATCAAAAGAGTTCTGCAAAACCACGATCAGGGGCTTTGTCTCTCTACGTGGGGAAAACATGGGGAGTGACGCATCCAGTGCTAGTTACTGGGCGCAAAATGTCAAAAAATTTTTTGGGGAACACCCTCTTTTTATTATTATACATCTATGGTTCTGCATAAAAGACAAATCTACTAATTGGTCGAGTAGATCGCATTGATAAAGCTATTAAGGATAAGAAGTTTGCGCTCTGCGCCTTCCTAGATATTGATATTTTTATATAGATTGCACTAGTAGCCTGGCTTCAAGAATTACTACAGAGTGGATCAAAGCTACACTAAACAACAGAGTAGCGTCATCAACTATCATGGGCTCATGACGCTCAGGAGCAGGTTGACCCAAGGATGCCCACGTCTCGTATACGTCTATGTATTCTGCCATTTGAATCTCCATGCTAGTATAAGCCTTAAATACGGTGATACCTGTACTTGTCGGCTGACGGGCGCCGGCAGACCAGGGGGGCCCATCGCCCCCGGCGTCCCGGGCACGCCGTCCGCACCGTCCCGCCCCGGCACGCCCGGGGTGCCCGGCTCACCCTTCTGCATTACAAGTTATTCAAATAAATTAAATAGGAACACTAATTCAAAGTTTAAACTTAGAGATCAATGTTAGTTAACAGAATAAATAACAGTGTTACTTACTGTATAATATTTCTGGAAATGTATTATGACAAACTATGGTGCGTTTGCTCAAGCAATTATTAATTCGTGAGATACCTACACCTACACTCACAAATCACAATGTATGCGCTCTTTATGTGATTAATAATATCTAAGTATATAATAATATCTATGGACGCTTCACACCAAGTCAATCTGGCCCTGTGCTAAGTAGGTATTCGAAGAACTTGAGTTACAAGGACCAGACAACGGGAACTATATTTATATTATATTTAAGATATTAATTACATTATTCACATATTTGTATTATGTATTACATCCATGACTCAGGAACACAGAAACTCTTTTTGTTCTATTTGGCGGGATTCGAGCCCGCAACCCCCGGCTTGAGCACCAATGCGCTCAACCAACCACAGAGGTCGTCAAAATACAAAAGTGTTACTAATAGTTCTAGAGTAGAATTTTACTATGATGACAAACTATGATGTATAAAAATGTTTATTTCAAGCAAATCCCATAATATATGTAGTTAGGTACTACATATACTTATTTTATTTAAATATTTCCCCTCTGGGGCTCATTACATCATTCCCCATTACATTTGCTGAGGCAATTATTAATTCATGAGATCGCAATGTATGCGCTCTTTATGTGATTGCTTATATTATTATTATTATTTGTGTGTACCATGTATTGTTGTGTACTAAAAGGTAGTTACGAGCCCATTAAAAATGACGACAGTGGGTCCAATATTACCTGTCCCCTCTCCCCTGGTTGTCCCGGCGGTCCGGACACAGTCTCTCCCGGAGCTGCCGCACTCGTCGGCCCCGGCGGTCCCGGTGGGCCTGACAGACCCCGGGGGCCAGCGGGACCCTGTGAAAAACGGTCAAGTCGCTTATAATATTATCACAAACATCTACAATAAAACTTCCAAATATTCTTCGGCATTCGTCGTTATTCTATGGCCACACCGTCACAGACGAAACGTTAAAAACGTAGTTAGTTGCTCTGTATAATCGTAGAAACATACCGGCGGTCCTTCCGGACCCCTCTCTCCTGCTGGTCCCGGGGAACCGTTTAGGCCTCTTTCCCCAGGAATGCCTGGTAGACCCAGAGGTCCTTGCGATCCTGGTAAGCCCTGAAAATATAAAAGATTGAAAATTAATAAACCTAACCGTGACGATCTTAGCGACACAACCCACAATGGCGACCACCACACCAGCGAATAGCAACGCCCACGGATGCTCCGGATACCTATGCTCCGGAATCCAGAACGCCGGTGAAAATTTAGAGCACTGAAAACAGAACTCTGTGCTAATTAACACAATAGAGTTGAAAATTGAACACATGAGTGTCGAGTCAAATGTCAATATCTTAAATGACAGCGCAACACTCGAAACTTCCATTTTCAACTTTAATCAGTGCTCTGAATTTTCACCGGTCGCGGCGTTCCGGATTCGGGAGCATATAAACCCAGCCTTAGTGCTGCTCTATATAAATTCATACTAAGCTGTGGGTTGCGCGACACTGAATCGATCGGAAATCCAAGATCGGAAGGCTAACTTAAGATTTTTACATACATACATACATACATACATACATATAATCACGCCTTTTTCCCGTAAAGGGGTAGGCAGAAACCACTTTTTGCCACTTGCTACGATCCTTACATACTCGTTTCGCTTCGTTCACTTTCATTCTTACCATCCATTCCTCCTCTTACATTCAACGTGGCGAAGCGGCTCTCCATGGTCCGCTTTTATAGGTTTTTATAGGTCAAAATAAATACCCTACATAGAATACATGTATAATACTCACATCAACACCGTCTCGTCCCGGCAGACCCCGCGGCCCCGCGTCACCGTCCCGCCCCGCCCGGCCCGGAGCTCCTCTCTCGCCCTTAGCACCTGCAATATCATAATGGTGTTATAATGTGTTCCGCATAGAATAGCGCTAACAAAAAAAGGAAGCATAATGGCGACCGCTGGCGTTAAATAAGCAAAATGGCGCCTGGCGGATTGTGTTAGCAGTATTGAAGTTAGCAAACGTGTCCTGACTCCTGGCCGATAATCTGTTTTGTTTTTTCTTTGAACTTCTTTTTTCGAACAAACGTTTTTTTTTTTCGCGAAACACAGCCAATATGTACTGTATGATCCGGAATTCGGCGGACCCGGGAAAATTCAGAGCACTAACTAATAAGAAACTATGACGTCACGCGTTCCTAAAGTTCTATGAATTACATTGGTCGCAAAAAAATAAATATCATTAACTGAGAAAGGCGTTTAAGTTAATACTTACTATAATTAATGTTTTTGTTTATTTGATGTAAGTAAACTAATAACGTAGGTTTTTTAAACAAAATAATGTAAAAAATATTCAATTTTTTTTGGAACTTTTAAATGCAGTTACATTTGATTTTTTTTTTACATTTCACTGTCTTCTTAACGCAAATAGACTTTAAGTTAATAATCGGGCACCAAGTATTAATTTTTCTGCAGAACACTTACCAGTGATGAGAGACGCGTTGACGTTAGCCGTGGGGCCGGGTGGGCCTCGGGGGCCTACGTCACCCGGGGGGCCTGTTGGACCCGGTGGTCCTGGAAGACCCTGTAAACGTGTTAAGGTTAAGGTGGTTCGTTTCCTATACAAAAAAACAATGGACATTATTTAGGTAATTTCATACTATTACTACATAAATTTATATGCACATCTATTTATTCTGCAATACAATTGTCGCAAAATATATTTAAAATACTTTATTTCACACAGAAGTCACATTTTTATTGAATTTTCGACAAAAAGTGACATTTGTAACTTATGTCACTTTTTGTCGAAAATTCAATAAATATGTGACTTCTGTGTGAAATAAAGTATTTTAAATATATTTTGCGACAATTGTATTGCAGAATAAATAGATGTGCATATAAATTTATGTAGTAATAGTATGAAATTACCTAAATAATGTCCATTGTTTTTTTATATAGGAAACGAACCACCTTAAGTTACCTAATAGAATACAAATTTGACGATAATTTTATGGGACTAGGTACCATTTATTAATGATTATACGATTAAATCCTCATAGATAAATTATTGGTACAGCCTTTGTGCCGTTGCACACGTTCCGGTTGCCGGGTAGCCGTTGCCGGGTAGTCGGTTGCGAAGTGTATGGACACGTACAATGTGAAAGCTATCGTACACGGCCATACACTTTGCGAACCACTACCCGGCACCGGCTACCCGGCAACCGGGACGTGTGCAACGGCACTTTAGTCAAGATTCATTCGATAATTTCGACGGCGAACTTCGAAATCAAAAATGCATCGAGTTTGACATTAAGTTATCGCTAAGTGACATATCGCACACGCTTATGTAGCCACTAGTCAGGGCCTCTAGTCAAGATGCATTCAATAATTTCGACGGCGAAGTTCGAAAACAAAATGTATGGGATTTAACTTAAGGCATCGCAAGCGACATGTCACTTAACGATGACGTATGTCAAATCCCATACATTTTGTTTTCGAACTTCGCCGTCGAAATTATCGAATGCATCTTGACTGCCCAGTTCACTGACATAATATTATTATGATGGCAGTTGTACTCACGTTTTTACCATCTCGTCCCGCCACGCCAGCGAGGCCGACTAGACCGAGCTCCCCGGGTATTCCTGTATATCAAATCTTATAATTTAAGCGAGCAATTCTTGTACATATATAATCAGAATCACGGAAACTGATTCAAATATTTCCATGAAATTTAATATGCAGGGGGTTATGGGAGAGAAAAATCGGTCTTGCTAGGCAGTGGCGAAGGCTGGCTATCCTTCATAGGGAAGCTCTAGCCTGTATAGGTACTAGGTTAATAGGTAGGGATTTTGATGAGGATCTTCAAAAGGTAAGCAGTAAGGGAAGTCGATAGGAATGGAGTTATAGGAACCCCTCGCCACTGTTGCTAGGTCCTATTCCTGCGTAACGGTTGTAAAACATTTTATTTGTATGTTTATCTTTCATCGTGTAGCAATAATATTTCAACAATTTCGACTCTATAATGTCAGTTCAAAAGGCAGTTTGTTACCGTAAATCGGTGTCGGCGTCGGTAATGTATATTTTGTGCAGTGGTAACTAATTTTAATCTCTTTTAATAACATCTTGATTTTGTGATTTTTATTCATTTTTTTAAATATCATAAAATGTACAAGGTCAGATAAATTCTAAGAACCGGATCAGAAATAAATTTTAAATCTATAAAATTTAGATAAAAATATAGAATAGAGAATCCACTGACCTCTTTCGCCTCGATCGCCCTTGTCGCCCTTCGGTCCTGGCTCGCCGCTAGGGCCAGGAGGACCTTCCACTGCCGTTGTCTGAAATATTACAACCCGACTTGAGAATACCTACGTTATAAAGTTATACCTATTACCTACTAACACACTAACAGCCTTCGTAGTCCTGTGGTTTAGAGCTTGGCTCTCGACTCGGAGGTCGTGGGTTCGATTCCCGCATTGGAACAACAAAAAATGTTGTTTCCAAGTTTATTTAGGACAATGCAGGCTGATCACCTGATTGTCTGACAAGAAAGATGATCCATGCGTCGGATGGGTGGTAAAAAGTCGGTCCTGCGCCTGATCTGTCACCAGTCGTGTCAGTCATCCGTCCCACTGGTTTACTCTGTGTGTCTCGTGTACTGCGCACACACTTGGGCACTATAAAATAATTCCTGCGTAGCTGGCTTGGTTTCAATGAAACCGGCCACCGTCACCGAAATCGGTGTATTATTATTATTATACCTACTAAAAAAGTAAACTTAACCGGTCGACCTTACTTAATATTAGTATGATGAAACTTACGTTGAAAGTAAGACCCGGTAGACCGCGCTCTCCTTTCTCGCCCTTAAGGCCTGGTGGTCCTAGCAGACCCGGTACACCTTGTATACCACGAACACCCTGGAAATAAAAATAATGATAATTCTGTTTACACTACAACCTAGTTCTTAATGGGCGACTGCAAATTTCAATCATCGTTTTTGTATGGAAATGACAGACGATGTATGAATTTAATTCTGGTTAAAAAACGAGCCACTATTAGTTTGGAGACGCGGGTCTAAAAAGGCCACTTACGCAATATCATCGCAATATTGCTATTTGACACTAAAGCAATTCTGCTTGTAAATCTGTCAAATGAATGCATTTCAGCTAATTTCTGCATATGAATTGTATCCAAATCATATTATGAATTGCAATTCAAGTGGCCATTTTACGATCTCTGTCATCTTTCATACAGTAATTCATAACAAGAATTGAAAATGAATTGCCAAAACGCCCTTTTTAGACCTGCTGAAGACCACTTCATTTTAATATCGAACATCTAAAATCATCAGATTTTGACAAACATAGTTACGAAATAACAGATTAGTACTTAATGAATAAAAATATGTAAATAAAATAAAATTGAATTTAGTAAAATTCAATTTTATTTTATTTAAGTACATATTTTGAAATTAACAAAACTTTAAAATAAATGTTACAAGAAATGGCATATCCTGGATATAGGAGTCATAAGTCAGGAATGTAACAATGACGTAAGTGGTAGGTTTACCGGAAGTCCAGTGAGGCCCAGCGGGCCCATCTCGCCCTTCGGTCCCGGGGGGCCTGGTGGACCCTGAAAATTGACACAAATGTTTATTATGTTATCTACAGTTCAAGTTTTTGTTTGTGTTTCTTTTGTGTCCTGAATTAAATTCAAACAAACTGTAACGACTTATGGCCGTTTCTGAGGTGATTTTGTCGGGAGTTTATCTATTCAACAGCACTAATAGATAAACTACCGACAAAATCACCTCATAAACTGGTCATTAATTTAATTATTGGAAAATGATAAAATATTTTTACTCTGGCAATAACATCTATAATAATGACCGATTGTGTCATACGTGTAAAGATTTCATCCCATTTTTTCTGAAACAGGTGTCAAACGAGCAGACGTATCGTCTGCTGGAAAGCGAGTACCGTCGCCCAATAGCAATATATTTACCGGCGGGCAAGTGCGATTGCAGATCGGCAGTAGAGGGTTGACGTTTGTCGTGGCTCCGGAACCGAATAACTGAAAATACACACCATTTGAAAACTACGCCCACTACTATAGCCCATCACTTAAGTAAAGAAATCGGCTAAAATACACAATTCGTGAACTGGAGTATGTTGTACAATCTGGAATGTATGTAATATGTATTATAATAGTTATGCGTTTAGAATGACTTTACACCACGAATATAAACCATACTATAGTTATACGGGTAATGGGAAGGTATAGATATCTACTCTATAAACTTTATCTATATAATTTAATATAATGATTTAAAGCAATGTTCCGCCAAATAATACCCACAACCTGCAAGCAAAATATGTGTAAGTGCACGCATAAGCTTGCGTAACGCACCATCCTCCCACACTGATTATGCATGCACTCAGATACAAGATCGTGCAAACACCACCACCACACAAGCAACAATGTCAGCAAGATCGTGCAAAGCCACACACCACCATGCAGGTTCCAAAACTCGACGCGCGTTTCGCCCCGAACCCGGAGCATCCTCAGGAAGTGGACCTGCGAACAAAGTTCGCTACTAACGTAAGTTCGTTACTAACGAACTTTGTTCGCAGTTCTCCCTATATTTAATGTACTCTGTGGTTCGCAGGTCCACTTCCTGAGGACGCTCTGGACTGATTCTTTCACTGGAAGATCGCTGATGTTATAAGGTCTAACATATGCCCCTTTTATTATAAGGTTCCGTTTCCATTAGTTCTATGCAAACGAAGTTGCAGGCATCAGCTATTACATAATATTTTTAAGATTCTTCATATATTATACACATCCATGACCTAGGAACATTGAAACCTTTTTGATCTCTCGGAAGGATTCGAACTCGAGATCTCCGGCTTGAGCGGCGACGGTCTAACCACTTAGCCGTAGAGGTCATCGAATTTAAATATAGTAAATAGAATAGAAATATAGTAAATAGTAAAATTCTACTTACTGGCGGCGTTTGGGTTGCTATAAGATATTCTGGTAAATCCTGTGAACAAGTAACATTATTTATACTTATCTCTTTAGACCATAATTATTGGCCCCCAAAGATTTATAAATAAGTAAGAACTTGAAATAAAACGGTTTTTTTATATTATGATAAGGCGGCAGGCGGTAGCCAATAACTGGGGCAGGAGGCGAACAATAAGGGCCCACGATTATTGGTTGTTTTATCCTTAGTAAAACGACCACCAATAGGTGCGAACGATTATTGATTGTTATATCCTAAGTAAAACACTCACGATTTCCTCGCAGCTGTCCTCACTCAGCTTGTACTTGTTACAACTCAACGACAGCCACTGGAGATCGACCTACGAACAAACATGTTACCATTGAAGGTATCTCTTCTGCAGAAATAATCACTTTAATTAGAACACCTAGAGATCACCCTGTGTGCGAACTTCGCCCATAATAACTGTTGTTTTTTTTTTGTTTGAACTTTATAATCCTTTTGTCTCTTAGATGAACAAAAATGTTTATATTGTGAACTCTGTTCTAGCCAAAGGTTCTAGCTCTATGGTTGTGACAGATTGATGAGCATCAGCAAAGCATCAGCGTTTAACAAGATTCAAACGCACGGTAGTGTGTGTTAATAATTATAAGAATCTGAGGTGGTGTGCAGCGTTGCCGATTTGTGGGGAATTCCCCAAACTGCGGGGAATTTCAAGTCGATTGGGGATTTATTGGGGATTGGCACTATGTGGGGAAAATGTGGGGATTTTAACATTTCGACATCTTATTCTCATCGGTAAATATTTCATCATTCATTATCGACACGATATCGACCTTTTTTAAAATCATTATGTATGGCATGGGCATGGCACATCTCTAGTTTCAAACTACTAGTAGATTGACATTTGTTTATGATCAGGGGATTCCCTTTTTCCCTTTCTTTAACAGATACTGTTGTATCATTTATGGCTGTAAGTAGGGTTGCCATATCTTACATATGACTCCCCGGACAAGACGCGTGAAAACCCCGGATTTTGGAGTACGAAACCCGGACATAGAACAATTTTTACCCGACTACGGCAATGTCAAAAAGAAAGGAAGATTTATAATTGCTGCAAATCAAAAAAAAAACTTAGGCCTTCCTAATTCTGCCTACAAAAACCCGGATAGCAAATAAAATCCGGCCCGGACGTTCCCCGGACGCCCTTTAAACTAGGACAAATCCGGGGAAACCCAGACGGATGGCAATCCTAGCTGTAAGAGAAGGAATAAAAAACCGGGCGGCAGCGTCAAGTTCTACCCTTCAAACAAAATGCTTTCCACAAAAATATGGAAAAGAATATGAAAGATATCAATATTATTTAAATAATCTATATATACCTATTACCTATATAAAAATGAATCCCCATCTCCATTGGTCACGGCATCACGTGTGAACGGCTTGACCAATTTCCCTAATTCTTTTTTTTTTTATTGTGTTTGTTTCAGGAGAAGGTTCTTATGCAAGAAAAACTAAGAAAGTAGCGTGGAACGATAGAATTAAAGAAAACTTATTGATCATATTAACTGTTTGTTTGACTCTTTATTTTTATTAATTACTTATACTAATGCGAATTATACTCAGCTAGTAGAATATTGTTTCATTTTTTAAAAATCCTATGTGGGGAATTTGTGGGGAATCAGCGGATTTTTGTCCCCAAATTGGGGAATTCGATCCCGATTTTTGGGGAAATACATAAATTAGCATTGGCAACCCTGGTGGTGTGTGTTGTTGTTGTTAATCTTCTTCTTCTTTTTCTTTCTTATTGTCTCTTCTTATCTTCTTCTTTCTTATATATAAAAATTAATTGCTTTTCGTTTGTCTCGCTAAAACTCGAGAACGGCTGGACCGATTTGGCTAATAGGCAATCGGACTATTTTTTTATTGCATAAATGAATAGTACTCTTAAATATGAGTAACTTCTCAGAAGAAACCGTATATCAAAAGTCAATATTTTCAAAGGTACAGCGATTTGTATAAAAAATTTCGCGAGCCTCCTAAAAACGCTCCATACTAAAGTCGACCTACAAATGACGTCACTTGTAGGTTATAGTATATGAAGTAGGTAGTATATGAAGTATAATATGGCCGCCGGAATATATTTGTAAATATCTCCAATATTTGTGCGTTTAAGTTCATACTTACCATAATGAATGTTTTTGTATATGATGTGAGTAAACTAATGATGTAGGTTTTGTTTACCAATTTCGCAAGAAAAAAAAATTTTTTTTGGTACTTTTTAAATGTATTTAATTAGTAAACTACACATAAAATAATATTTTTTTTTACATTTACCAAGTAGTAATGCCTCAATATTTCTGAATATATTAACGAAACTACATATTTCAGATGTAGTCCGATCCCCTATTTTGATCTTTAAATAATCGTATCAGTTCAGGAAAGGTTTAAACGGTGAAAAATTTCAGTTCATAGTTAAGACAGAACAACGTTTGTCGAGACAGCTGGTTTTATATGTTTCTATTGATCTAAGCTTTATTAAAATATAATAGGTTGGGGAAAAAGTCTTTTCGCATTATAGTATGTATGAACTTGTCATAAAATATCTTGGGCTATACCAATTGTATCTGGCTGATTTTGGTATCATTAAAAAGTTTTAATTTTACAGAAGACAATTCCAAATTCAAATTAGGTAAATTTGAGATTTTCATTTGTTTTTCTTATTGTTAAAATGAGTGATTCTTATGAAGAATTTCGATACATTTTAAAATTTTATTACAAAAAAGGTAAAAATGCAACACAAGCCGCGAAAAAAATTTGTGATGTTTATGGACCTAATGCAGTATCTGTGAGAGTAGCGCAAATTTGGTTTAAGCGTTTTCAATCCGGAAATTTTGATATCAAAGATGCACGTCGCTCTGGTCGCCCTGTTACGGACAATACTGTTGCCATTTTTGAAAAAGTGGAGCAAGATCGGCATATTAGTAGTTACGATGTAGCTGAAGAACTGGGGATTGACCACAAAACGGTTTTGGCGCATTTGAAAAAAGCTGGGTACACAAAAAAGCTCGATATTTGGGTGCCTCATGAGCTCACTGAAAGAAACCTAATGAACCGTGTACTCATTTGTGATTCTTTATTACGACGTAATGAAACCGAACCATTTTTGAAGAAGCTGATAACTGGTGATGAAAAGTGGATCACGTACGACAAGAACGTGCGAAAAAGATCGTGGTCAAAGGCCGGTCAGGCTTCACAGACTGTGGCGAAACCCGGGTTAACTCGCAACAAGGTGATGCTGTGTGTGTGGTGGGATTGGAAGGGCATTATTCATTATGAGCTGTTACCGCCAGGCAGGACCATCAATTCTGAACTGTACTGCGAACAACTGATGAGATTAAAGCAAGAAGTTGAGAGAAAGCGGCCGGAATTAATCAACAGAAGGGGTGTGGTTTTTCACCATGATAACGCTAGACCTCACACATCTTTAGCCACTCAGAAAAAATTACGGGAGTTTGGCTGGGAGGTGTTAATACATCCGCCGTATAGTCCTGACCTTGCACCTTCAGATTTCCACCTGTTTCGGTCGCTGCAGAATTCCTTAGGCAGTGTCAGGTTGACATCACAAGAGGACTGCCAAAACCACTTGTCGCAGTTTTTTCATCAGAAGCCCCAAAAATTTTATAGCAATGGGATCATGTACCTACCAACAAGATGGCAAAAAGTTATCGAACAAAATGGCACCTATATACTTTAGTCACTTGTAAATAAACTTTATAAAAAAACCTTTTGAATTTTTATATAAAATGCGAAGAAACTTTTTCCCCAACCTAATATATTAGCCTTTTATATACCTTTCTCCACATAAACTTGAACTATGGCAAATGTATACTCCGCCATTCGCACAATAGGGTATTTTCCAAGTTTTTGAAAAGTATGTCAAATTGTTCCTAATACCAAAATACATTAGCAGTTTGAACCATTCTCTGTGAATTTCTTTCTTTTCCTTGTAAATTAGCCTTAAAGTTTAAATTAATATTATAAGCGCGAGAACGCTATAATGAGTTGTCATGACGTCACATTCTTGTAACATTGTAACTGTCAAGTGTCAAGTTACACTGAAAATGCCAAATCCCAGAATACCTACTATTTACGTTTTTAAATAAAAGTTTTAAGCCTTTTAAAAATGCCTTATAAATGGTGCGTAGTGCCAAAATGCACTAACATGTCTATTAAAACACCGGGGAAAATCTTTGTGACCATACCAAAGAACACCGAAATGCGGAAAAAGTGGCTATTACTCGCTGACACATGACGTTAATGATTCTGATGCTGGCTATTCTCTATGGAAATCGGGAGGCCATTAATAAAAGAAGAAGAAGTACAAGAATATGACGTCACATTCCAATCTCGTGCGTTTTTAGTCACGTGGTCAAACGTGAAAAATTCATAATTTTATTTTTGATATTTTATAAAAATCATACATATTTTTGTGTAAAAAGTTGGTTAAATTGGTTTAAATTAATGTTTAGCGATAAATATCAACAATCTGATGTATATTTTCATCATAGGATTATTATCCTATTCTCGTAAAACTGTACTGAAAGTTTTTTGATTCACGTATTGATATATGATGATGGTGATGATGATGATAACCAGCAAGTAGTTTCGACTAGCTTGTGAGAAGACAAACAAAAACAACATCATACAAAATCCTACAAACAGGGTAACAGATGTCTCACGCTCTCTGTATTTCCTTGCTATCAGGTGAGTCATCAGCCCGTTTACATAATCTACCATAGCGAACAGTGAACTCACGGGCGCCGGCGTGCCGTCATCGATGGAGACGATGGTAACGGATGTAGCGTTACTGAAGTCGTGCGGACCTATCGCCTGGGGCTCCAGCTGTCGACAGAAATATTAACTTTACACAATGGATATTAGTTTTGTCCTTGTCTAATACGCTGGAAAAGTCGCTTTACAGACAAGGACAAAAAATTGTATAGCTCATACATTGTGTACCTAAATATTTTTATAAGTAAGGGGGTATGTGTATAAACAGTCACAAGTGTTGTGTATAATTTCTATTCAAAAGTTTGGCGCATCTTATCTTAGACTACTCTTTGCTCGCGACCTCGTCCGCGTGGACACGCGCGTTTGTGGGGTAGGTACAAATGAATGTGGAATGAATTTCAAAAAATCCTTTCTGAATGGATAACTGGATGTTTAACGTCATAGGAACTATTGTAATTTCAGCACAATTCGTCCAGTACTTAGTTGATATTTCACCATACATACTTTTGAACCCCATTTCACCCCTTTAGGGGAATAATTTGAAAAAGGGTGAAATACATGTTCAATCATTTTATTAGTATTACATAAAACTTAATAATTTTAGAACCTACTTATTAATTTTAGTACTTACTATATTTTCATGGAAATCGGTGAATATTTTTAATTTTTACCACTCAATCTTTGGACCCTTATTTAACACTATCAGGGGTTATCACCTAATAAACCCTGAAACTAGCATCTAATGAAATGTATTATGAATATGAATCAAATCATTTGACATATTATTTTTGGTAGAGTTGACACGGGTGGGGATGTTTCGCCCCTTCTTCAAATTTCATTGAGTGGTCTTTCAATTATTACCTCGACGCAGTCCACAGCGGCAAACACCGTGTCATTGGTGATCGCCACATGGATCTTGTGCCAGCCGTTCACGAACAACTGGAATTGTAGAGTGTTAATCATTAGAACCTGGCATTTAGAAACAATTTAGTACATCATGATAAGCCTAGGAAAAAAGTGCTATAAGATCCCCACACCACGGCAGTGGCGTAGCGTGGGTGTCTGCCGCCCGGGGCGGACGTCAATTTTGCCGCCCCCTTACTTGGGTTTTGCCGCCCTCTTACTTAGGTTTTGCCGCCCCCTTACTTAGGTTTTGCCGCCCCCTTAAAAATGCCGATCGGGGCGGATCTTGGAGGACTCAACAGAGGGGCAATTAGGGCTCGGACTACATCATCCGATTTACTCTGCGCTAATCAAAGATTTCAAAACTCAAGATAGGCTATGACGTACCTACATTTGACAGAACGAATCTTCATACAAATTAAACCGACTTCCAAAGTAAAAATACACAAAAAAGTATGAAATAAAACTTAATCTCTAAATAATTCCCCTTTCAAATTCGGCTAAAATTTTTACTATTTCTCTACTCAATCTTCTTAATTTTGAAATCGGCACCAGCCCAAACAATATTCTACAATATTTTATACAACTTACGTTCATATTTGCTGGTACCGACTTCAAAATTAATAAGATTGAGTAGAGAAATAGTAAAAATTTTAGCCGAATTTGAAAGGGGAATTATTTAGAGATTAAGTTTTATTTCATACTTTTTTGTGTATTTTTACTTTGGAAGTCGGTTTAATTTTTTGTTTAAAAATAATAATTTCACCCTTTTTAGTGATATATTTTGTTAAGTTATCATTAATACGTCTTAAGAACGTCTAAACTAAACGATCGAATGTATAATTAAATACTCGCCAAGCTTCTATTAGGTATTGCTATTAAGATGATGATGATGATTACTGTAAGTTATAAAGTGGCATATGCTTGCAGTTCTTTAAACAATGCCGAAATTTCCAAATGCATATCTTTAAAGACTGAGGAGTTCTGTACAGTGCTTTTGGATCCAGGGTATACCTTGGTACAATATCCTATTTTTTTGGTAGTATATGCTTGTGTTACTTCAGTAAAAGTCAAAATCACTATATGTGTGGATATAAATTTTGAGGAGTTCCCTCGATTCCTCATGGCTCGCATCATCAGGTTTCCACTTTAGTGACTAAAGGACTAATTTCGAATTAAACCCTTTACAACAACAAAAGAATTTTGCAAATAGGTCCATAAACGGCAGAGTAATGTTCAATGATCTCCGTGTTAGGGTAAAATACTATGAGAAATACCTTTTATATCATCATAATCTGATGATGTATGGTGTGATAGTGGTGATGATGATGATGATTGCTCTAACTGACAAGGTGGCATATGCTTGCAGTTCTTTAAACAACGCCGAAATCCCCAAACATGTATCTATAAGGAGTCAGGAGTTCTATTCTGTACTTTGGGATCCAGGGTATACCTTGGAGCAAAATCTTACTTTTTGGTAGCATATGCTTGAACTACTTCAGAAAAAGTCAAAATCACCATATGTGTCCATATAAATTTCGAGGAGTTCCCTCGATTCCTCATGGATCCCATCATCAGGTCACCACTTTGATATCAAAAGGACCAATTTGGGATTACACCCTATACATCACAGAAAAAATTTTGAAAATCGGTCCACAGGCGGCGGAGTAATCGTTGAACATACAAAAAAAATAAAAAATAAAAAACATATATACAGCCGAACGTATAACCGCCTCCTTTTTTGGGAAGTCGGTTAAAAAAAAAGTTACGCCATCTTGTTTTCATCATACTCCAAATGTTGAAATGGCCCCAAAAATTTCAAAAATGGGCCATTTAACTGGATACACATTTCGCCTCAACATGCCTCGTCTATATTTTAATATGTTTACCTCGGGACAAGAGAATATAACCCTATGCTTCTGCACCAGCACAGCCAGCTTCTTCATGTTGGGCAGCAGGGTGAGGGAGAACTGCAGGACGTGTGGCTCGTCGGTGCGCGCACGGACCAGGCTCCACGGCCGCCGCAGACCGTGTGCGTTGAACGTGCCTATTACACTGAACGACGACGGTAGACCGTTGGGGACCACCTTCCTGTTAATATAAAACTGGCTTTATATTGAATAATAATAATAAAATAATATCTATGGATCCTGGAACAAAAAGTGTTCCATGTGTATCCA
Organism: Glaucopsyche alexis; assembly: GCA_905404095.1. Lineage (NCBI taxonomy): Eukaryota > Metazoa > Arthropoda > Insecta > Lepidoptera > Lycaenidae > Glaucopsyche > Glaucopsyche alexis. Next base: position 30,262,530 of record FR990043.1, on the reverse strand, counting down.
TGATCACTTTTTGTTCACTTGGCGGAATTCCAACCCATAACCTCCGATACCCATAATCTCCATAGCTTGAGCGCTAACGCATTAAGCGCTGATACGTTAATCTATACTAATACTAGCTGACCCGGCAAACGTTGTTTTGCCTTATAAATTAGGTATGGAAAATAGATAGTAGCCGATTCTCAGACCTACTGAATACGCATATAAAATTTGGTAAAAATCGGTAAAGCCGTTTCGGAGGAGTACGGTAACTAACATTGTGACATGGAAATTTTATATATTAGATTAGATAATAAAGAGGAAAAGTTTTTTTGTTTGTTTGCATTGAATAAGCTCCGAAACTGGACCGATTTTGATGAAATTTGATACAGATCTATATCTGTCTCATCATCTATATGCCACTGAGCCACCAGCGTTCGCCAGTGACAAGGTAATGGATTTTAACTTTTCAAGCACGTTTTGAAATAGTTTCGTACCAAACGAACGGGAGATTTGAAAATTAACATAAATATATGAAAGAATGTAAGTTATCAGTACATACATACTGCTAGCATCCACTTCCCTGTAAATGATTGGAAGTGCCAGTTACAATTGAAAACAAGTTAAATTATTAACGATCGTAACTCAATTTTCGCGAAAGCTGTTTAAAATGTTGGATTTTTTATTTACCTATTGTCGGTACTAATTTGTTAACTGGGGTAACACAAATGAAAATGTTCATAGAAATCTCCCCATTAGTGACAAGTAATGGAAAAAATAAACTTTAAAACGCTCTCCTGAAAACTTACATTTTTCAGTTCCGATATATTTTGTCAATGTATTTATTTAATTGATACTTAGACCTTAGTACATATGGTGCATTCATGATTTCTACAAAGGCCAATGTTAATAATAAAGGTATATTTGTGACTGACCGTATCGGCAACGTCAGATTAGTTCCATCCCCTATCCGATAAGCTCTCTGGAGGTCCTGCGAGCCCTGCACCAGGGTGATCCCCATAGTATCTGCGCGGTCTATCCGGTACGCGGCGATCAGGTCCACCGTCTGGAAGTCCACGTCGCCAGCTCGCAGTGAGGAGCATGGTGCATATTCCAGTGGCGATATGGTTGTGCCGTTGTCTGGGAAATAGTATGGATGGATGGATACACATTAAAAGTTTGAAATTGTTTCCTTGATTAATTAATTTTGTCCATTTATCTAATTCACAAATTGAAAGTAGTTTTATAGTCGAAATCATTTCTTTAAAGTATACTATAGCTGTTGCCCGCGGCTCCGCCCGCGTAATTACAGTATCCCATGGGAATACTAAACTTTTTTGAGATAAAATGTGGCCTATAAGTTAATCCAGAGCATATATTATGGTATGATAGATACCAAATTTCATCAAAATCTGTTCAATAGTTTTAGCGTGAAAAAGTCACTAACTTCCATCCATCTATCCTCACATTTTTTTTACATTTGCAAGTAGTAAAAGTAAGATTTATAAGAGCTCGTAAAAGCTTTTGGTAAGCTGTCAGGTAGAGCTGTGATTTTGTCTAATCTACATTAGATACTTTAAAATATAATAAAGAGGAAAAGTTTGTTTGTTTGTTTGCATTGAATAGGCTCTACTTATAAACTACAGAACCGATTTTGATAAAATTTGGCACAGACGTAGAGTAGACCACGGGGAAGGAACATACTTTTTATCGCGGAAAAATGTACTATTTATGCGAAATTTACTTTTGCGTGCACGAAGTCGCGGGCAACATCTAGTGTTAAATGAACGTGGATCGAACTTTACCTTCTATAATATATTCAGCATCTCCTTGACTTCGATTCCAACTTAGCGTAGTGAACATAAAAATTGAGAATCTGAAACACAAACACAGGTAAATCAAGTTACTGAAATGTAAAATATATGGTTCCAGCCTCCGTAGTCTAGTGGTTAGAGCATTGGCTCTCGACTCGGAGGTCGTGGGTTCGATTCCCGCATTGGAACAACAAAAATATGTTGTTTCCAAGTTTGGTTAGGACAATGCTGGCTGATCACCTGATGATCCATGCGTCGGATGGGAATGTAAAAAGTCGGACCTGCGCCTGATCTCTCGTCAGTCGTATCGGTTATACGTCCCACTGGATTATGAGAGTAAAGGTAGAGAGATTGCTCTTGTGTACTGCGCTCACACTTGGGCACTATAAAATTACTCCTGCGTAACTGGCCTGGTTTTAATGAAACCGGCCACCGTCACCGATATCGGTGTGAGGAGTCATTTTTTTTTTTTCATGGTTCCACGTATCTTTTTAATTTGGTATTTATTTAAAAAATACTTTACACATACATACATACATATAATCACGCCTTTTTTCCGTAGGGGTAGGCAGATACCACTTCTTTCCACTTGCTACGATCCTTACATACTTGTTTCACTTCGTCCAAGTGGACTCATCATTCTTACCATCCATAATCTATTCCTCCTCTTACATTCAACGTAACGAAACGGATCTCCATGTGCCACTTTTCGCCTCCGCGCGAACGAGACGTGATGGGTTGCGATTAGCGAAACACATCAAAATAATCTAACACGCTTAAATTACTTAAGGAATTTCAATGAAATTTGGTATGGTAGTATTTAGGCTCTGAATTAAAACATAGGCTACTTTTTATCCCGAAACTTACTTTATTACTAACTTCTACTATATTTACGCGCAGGCAACAGCATTATACAACCTAATAAACCAAGTGGTCAGACGACCTGAAAAAATCAGCTGAAAAATAATTATTATTTATGTACCTACCTACCACAGTCATAAATTAAATTTGCCACCGTCTAATTCGGGACTCTGTGCAAATCAATAAAAACCAATAGTGTTGTCCCAATTCCTGGATCAAATCCCGATACGGAGGTCAACGAGTAATTGAACTGAGGAGCCGCGGCCCACTTCGCCGACCTTCAAATATCACTCAGCCCCCACAATTAGCCCCATCGCGCTTTATTATGATTTATTACACAAGTCTTTAGATTCGGCTTCGAAGAATCGGATGCTGCATATATGTTCTTGGTAGCGACATGATTGCATAAGCATGCCGGCGAACGGAAAAAATGTGCCTTAGACTGAAAAAAGTATCACAAGCGTCCCTATAGGTATTTCACTTTGCAGATCCGACCGTGGAATAATACATCGCCAGGCAATACCTATCTGAACAGAATAATTTCAATGTTTCACATTTTCCAAGCATTCCACAAGGTTTGAATAGTTTTTGAAGTAAAAACTGCTTTAGCGGCGTTGTGCACTTTTCTTGGGATGGGTAAAAAATGTTAAACTCGCGCCAGGACACGTGACCTGATCACAAATTCGTAAGATGCAACTTGCAACCGTTTGCTGTCTTAGTTCCCTTACGCGAGCATAAAACTATTTTAGTTAGTATATTTTAACCTAGGTGGCGGTTTTTCCAATTTAATGTTCAAGTTTTCACTTCTGCCGGCACTCCGGAGTGCAACCCGTTGTAAGCCGCTGTTGGTTTGAGGTTCTGGATTTAAATAAAGTTGTGAACACCATTATCATTCAGCCTGTATTACATAAATCAGTTAATCTAGGTTCACCATAGTAGATGGACACCCGTTGAATTCAGCGTCATGAAATCGGTTACTAAGCCCCAATGTAACCAACGCGGTAAACCGACATTTACGGCTTTAAGCTACAGTTTACAATCTGTTGTCCCGTTCTAACTTGGAATGAGAGAGTGCGAAAGAATCCGGGTTTTAATGTTAAGTGCGTTTAAAGAAGTTTGGTGAAATCCGTTATTATGGTGAAATCTGGACTAAGACAGGGACTCACTTTTAGTGCGCTTTGTGAGAGAACGTACTTTTTCTGCATAATAATTATACTAATAGCTCTACTTTTGACATGCACAAGCCTTGCACTTAATTACTTTATTAGAATTTGGTACCTAAACGAATAAGTCGATTCCGTCAAAGATTAGGTTATAATTATAGGTTATATATTTAATGCAATTTATCTTTTTATGCACTCATTATCTTTTTTAATTAATTTAACTTATCAAAACAATTCTAATTCAAACTCAGTTATTTGAGGAAATGGGACTTAAAGTGGCCTTTCTCTTTTAATTCAGATTCTCCGACGAACCTATTTATTGAATCTGTCGACCCTTTTCCCGATATTCATCTTGTTATTCATTTTAACATTAATTCGTTTGTTCAATAGGTAGGTATTAAGTGCTCTAAGAATTTTAAGATCTTTATATTTCAAGTTATATTTGATTTTTAATAGATTGTACCTATACAATGAAAGCTAGTAAGGTACTATATAAGGTTTGCTAAAATCAGTTACGGATACTACGGGCATATTATCTACCTACTGCTTATGTAAAGACGTTTAAGCAGAAAAATAATTGTCATACTCGAAAAAAATTAATTTTATTTATATGGGCCAGTTTGCGTTTTAAGGAAAGTCACCCATACAAGAGACGATTTTTTTTAGTTTAAGTATGAAAATTATTTAACAGCTTAAACGTCTTTACAAGCAGTGGATCATGTGCCTGAAGTATCCGTAATTCATTTTTGGAGACCTTATACAATCAGTTTGCTATAAATGTTATTACCTACTATTATGATACCATTTAAAAAAGGACATGGGACCTGAAACAGTGTTTCGGTTGTATTTATTTATAATTGATTCTAATTCATCCCGCAATCAATTTAATTATGAAACTGTTAACTACTGACAATATTGATGACACCATTTTTAATTCGTGGGTGTGGTATTTGAATCTCCGCAAAAATCATTCAAATTGTTTTGTTCCTTAATATTAACTGGATTGAGTGTTATTTTTAATCACCTAAATAAGAAATCGCCAAATAGAAAAAAAGAGTACCTACCGAACCAAAACGAAACTACTTTAACGAAGCTCAGAACTCTACGTGCGCTTACCTATACATTTGAGACACTTTACGACGATTAGTACCTACCAGAAGTTACCTTGAAACAATATCTTCAGTCACAACTCAACTAAATTCTCAGATTAATAACTAGTACCTGGTTACCGAGCTTTGCTATAGTAGTATTAGGCCCACTTGCGCCAATCCGGGTTAAAGTTAACATTGGGTTAAAATATCATGCTTTCTCTTTCACAAATACGAAGAACGAGAGAGCCAACATGATTTTTAACCCAGGGTTAACTTTAACCCGGATTGGCGCAAGTGGGCCTTAGTATTTAAAAAAATAAAAGAAACACAAAAATATTTTTCCGGGGTCAAACCCACCACATTCCAAATTTCCGAACAACGAAAAAGTACACATACGTATACGCATATCATACTGCCAATCGGACTTACATATTTCAGTCGAAATTATTGATATAATGTTGAAAGAAAAAAAAAACATATACTTTACTTAAATATGCACAGTTTCTTACGGATAATACCTAACTACTTAAATCGATTTTCTTCCCCCAAACTGCTTGCATAATAAATTTCATGGAAATACTTGCAGCCGTTTCGAGATTACAATTATATATATACAAGATTAGCTCGTTTAAAGTATAACATAGGCCTTACATTTTCAAAAATGGACATGACTCATTGAAAATAACACACAATAGAGTATAGACTCAATGGTAGTCTACTAACAATTGAATTTAAAATGCTACTTTAATTACACAAATTTAGGAATAATTAATTAATTATTCAACCAATTCAAAAATGTTTTATTTAAAGAAATTAATACATTTCAACTATACCAAAAATAAACGTATTTACTTACAACTATTTAATTAGTCTACAAGCTATGTGATATAATACTTAACATTACTCACCTAAGGAATTCCATAGTAACAGCTATTCAGCACAAACGAAGACACATTGCAGCTACCACATTGTCCACACACTGAGATTTGCTTCCCGGAGACTCAATTAAGGCAGCCTAATGTAGATACACAAACGCACAAACACACGTTATTAATATATGACGATATGACGGAACAACCGTTACATGATGCCATAGACCAGGAGTCGACATCACGATCGTCAGCTAAAATGTGCCAGCTAGATTACAAGCGTACTTACCAGTTCAGATGGGTTAATATAACTCCATTCCTATCGGCTTTATTTACCAGTTAACTTTTGAAGACCCTCATCCAAATCCCTGCCTATTAAACAGGCTAGGGCAACCCTATGAAGGAAAACCAGCCTTCGCCACTAGTACATACGTGTTACGCGCCTTAGGCTGGGACTATATGCAACGGAATCCGGTAGGCCGTAGAGAATTATGAACACTGAAAATAGATCTCTGCATTAGTGCAATTGTATTAGTACAATAGATTTGAAAATCGAACATCCGAGCGTCGAGTCAAATGTCAATGTCATATATGACAGCTCGACACTCGAAACTTCCATTTTCAACTGTATTGTATTAGCACAGAGTTCTATTTTCAGTGCTCATAATTCTCTACGGCATACCGGATTCCGTTGCATATAGTCCCAGCCTAACAAGCCTGCTTCTAAGAGAAGACCTTTAGAGAGAGATTTACAATAATTTATTAAAGACAGTTAATTCTATATTTAACAATTCTTTTCCTTTTATTGTGAGCAACTGATCAAATAAAATCAATAGCTATCATCGTTTATCATTTATTGATAACAATTTTCCTTTTATCCTTTTAAATCTATATCCTTTATAATATGTATAATACTCGTATAACTACATAACGTCCTGGATTATAGTCAATTAACCTATCAGTATGTTTGTTTTTAATTTATTTCTAAGCGTTTCATGAGTCCAGCACTCCGACTATAATTGGTTGCATCGGATACTCTTACGTTTTAATTAATAGATCATCCTTCAGAAATAGATCTCTCATACGATTCGTAGTAATGTGACGTCACAATAGATTACATCTAAATTAGTCACGCAATTCGATCCTTACATTGATAGGTCCATGAGAGTTGAACAAAAAAGGCAAAAGCATCAGCATAGGTACCGAAAAGACTAAAATACCGATTACCGACCAATACTTATTAACATTTTTGTACAGCTAATATGAAATTTTTGTTTGAGCTTAGCGTAGCTGCAATAAATTTTCAAGCTTTACATGGTAGTTATTCTTTATTCATAAACTAGCTAGCCCGGCAAACGTTGTTTTGCCATTGTATGTATTTTTAATGCATTACATCATGTAAGAATATAAAAAAAAATAAGAAAAATAAAAAATGTGTAGGTATGGGTCACCCTTATCTTTTAGGGGTTGAAAAAATAGATTTCGACTGATTCTCAGACCTACCGAATATGCAAAAAAAAATCATAAGAATCGGTCAAGCCGTTTCGAAGGAGTGTGTCCCATAACACTATGACACGAGAATTATAAATTGCAATCTGTCTTCAGTGTTGAGCTTCTGAAATCAGATTATTCACGGTTAAGCATTGGAACTAAGGTATGGAACCGGGAAATCCCGGTCCCGAAATTCCCGGGAATTCCCGAAATTTTGAGTCGCTCTGAGAACCGGGAATCAAAAATTGAGAACCGGGAATTTCGGTACTTTCGGTACCGAACAGATTGTATTAAAATTTACAAGTATTTAAGTAAACTATCATCGGTAATTGTAAATATTAGCTAAAAATAATTTTTAATCATTTCCGAAAGCAAATTAAAGACAAAAATGAAAAATATTACACGATAAAAGAATATAATTAGTAGTTCATATTAGATTCTGTACATAAAAGCTAAATGTGATGGGTGCGAGGAAATATGCCTTTAAAATGATAAGATAATATGTATTATATATCTTTTGATCCCGATATCCCGACTCTTTTAGCTCAAAAGTTCAATTATTAGTGTATCGGGCGCTCGCTGTCCAATGGGCAATAGCTGATTTCATATTTCACTGTTACAAGAAAAGTTGATTTTGTTGCTTTTTCTCGTTCACTAACCAACTTGTTTAACTTTCCTTGCTGCGAATGAGTTTTTATTCGCACATTTATTGACATAAAAAATATCCTTATCCTTACTTGGTGTAATGTTGTAAACGCGAAACCTTGTAAACTAAAACTAGGCACTACCAGCTACTAAATACTTCGTTAAAACAAACGTTGATGCATGCGTGTTTACTCTTATAGCAGGTAAAATGTGTGGAGGTGACGATCAAACCCCAACAAACCCCTTTTAGTTAGGCCACTATACATGATTATTATTTTTATGGTGGTTTGTATGTTTTCTGTATTTTTTTTTTGTTTGTTGCTCATTTATGTCATATCATAAAAAATCCTAACATACAGTATTATTGTTAAAACTTATTGAATTGACATTTGAGATGATGATAAAATGACTTTATTTTACATTTAATACTGGTTTAATCAATATTATTATCGACTCGATTACTATTACGACATTTTATGTACTAACTATTTTTTTTTTGCGATTGTGATTATTATTCTATATGTGTGATGTAAACTGTATAATTTTTTGTGTTTTTCTGTATTTATGTTTATTTTGTTTTTCTTACTTAACCTCTTATAAGTCTTGACATGTAATTATTAGTTTAAAGTAAAATGAGATAATTGGAATAGAATATTTATATATTAACGTTAGTATTTTAGAAGCATTAAATTTAAATTAATCATAAATATGTTTGCATGCTATCTATATTATATAGCTAAAAGTGTCAGAACCTGTCATTTTGTACCAACTATTGTACTTACCACTTTTACAGCAAATAAATAAATTGAATTGAATTGAAAGAGTTCGGGATATGCTCGAGCCCATCAGTCATCGAAGATACCTTACTTAAATATTGTTAAGTACCCCCAGCGAGTATGAGATCTTGATGTTAAACTTTCAGTATGCTAATCTGACGCACTCGAGTATGTCAAGATAACATTTATTTAACATTTTTTAAAACCCGCTGCGAGCTTCCGGCACTTCTAAATCATCAGATTAAGAAATTGGATCATCTGTAGGAGTAGGGAGTTATTGGGCATTCTGTCCCACCTCCGTTCGCTCGCGGTACATAAACGAACAGGAGTTACTGGGCATTCTGACACACCGAACTGAACCTCCGTTTGCTCGCGCCCTCGCTCACTTCGGTGTGTCAGAATGCCCAATAACTCCTGTCAATTCAATAAGTTTTAACAATAATACTGTATGTTAGGATTTTTTATGATATGACATAAATGAGCAACAAACAAAAAAAAATACAGAAAACATACAAACCACCATAAAAATAATAATCATGTATAGTGGCCTAATTAAAAGGGGTTTGTTGGGGTTTGATCGTCACCTCCACACATTTTACCTGCTATAAGAGTAAACATGCATGCATCAACGTTTGTTTTAACGAAGTATTTAGTAGCTGGTAGTGCCTAGTTTTAGTTTACAAGGTTTCGCGTTTACAACATTTCACCAAGTAAGGATAAGGATATTTTTATGTCAATAAATGTGCGAATAAAAACTCATTCGCAGCAAGGAAAGTTAAACAAGTTGGTTAGTGAACGAGAAAAAGCAACAAAATCAACTTTTCTTGTAACAGTGAACCGCTGCGAGCTTCCGGCACTTCTAAATCATCAGATTAAGAAATTGGATCATCTGTAGGAGTAGGGAGTTATTGGGCATTCTGTCCCACCTCCGTTCGCTCGCGGTGCATAAACGAACAGGAGTTACTGGGCATTCTGACACACCGAACCCAACCTCCGTTCGCTCGCGCCCTCGCTCACTTCGGTGTGTCAGAATGCCCAATAACTCCTGTTCGTTTATGCATCGCGAGCGAACGGAGGTGGGACAGAATGCCCAATAACTCCTGTTCGTTTATGCATCAACTGATCGCTAGATCTTTCAGCCATCCAATCATCGATGAGAAGCGATTTTTAATCACTTGATGCATGAACGAACAGGAGTTATTGGGCATTCTGACACACCGAAGAGAGCGAGGGCGCGAGCGAACAGAGGTGCATGTCATGAGCATGTCATTTCATTTACCATCAGTTGATGCATAAACGAACAAGAGTTATTGGGCATTCTGTCCCACCTCCGTTCGCTCGCGGTGCATAAACGAACAGGAGTTATTGGGCATTCTGACACACCGAAGTGAGCGAGGGTGCGAGCGAACGGAGGTTCGGTTCGGTGTGTCAGAATGCCCAATAACTCCTGTTCGTTTATGCACCGCGAGCGAACGGAGGTGGGACAGAATGCCCAATAACTCCCTACTTGTAGGATTCACTGAACACCCCCTTTAAAATTCTGATACTCGAGTATTTATTTTATTTTCACCATTCCCCACCATTCACGCAAATCATCAGATTAATAGATCTTGTCTAATCTACCACTTCTAATAAGTTACCGCGACGTTCCAGCACCCCACCATTTGACGTATTGCAAAAATCAAATAACTCGAAGTAACATTAGCATTTATTAATGGTTTTTCAATAAAAATTCCATCAATAAATGCTAATAAACTAAAATGACCCACGGCTCTTTACTATCGCCAATAAAGTTGTCATTAATATGGCGGTGACATGTTGGCTCATAGATATATAATATTAAAAAAACTATGTTGGCTGATGTGTCGAGTTGCCATTAAAACCTTATTTAATTTGTAATTGTACTGTAAAATGTTACTCTTATATTTTGAATTACTTTTGAGACACTAATAACACTTGGATCATCAGTCCCGAAATTCCCGAATTTCCCGGGAAATCCCGGTTCCGAAATTGCCGATTCCCGAAATTCCCTGTTCTCAAAATCAGACCGGTTCTTCCATTCCCTAATTGGAACCCACATCAGCTGAAGACCATTTACTTGAACCGGGTATGAATTACAACCTGTGATTACATCCCATTTTACGGCTTAACCGGAGAGACACGACCTTACAGAACACTCGCGTGAAATAAGGCTTCCGGTGTGTTTCTCTGAGTGAGTACAAATTAAGATCGAAGATATAGGAACCGTTTTGTAACTGCCAAAGTGCTACGTTATCGAGTCATCGTCATCACCAACCGTCAGGCCATACCCAGGGCCGCCGTAAGCGGGCGTGCAAAGCGTGCACCGCACTAGGGCGGCACGCTCAGGAGGCGGCAAATAGAGCGACTCATCGCCTTTTTTTTTGACAAAAAATAGTAATTAAGTAATCGTAGGGCGGCATGATCGGTATTGCACGCGGGCGACAAAACAGCTAGCGGTGGGCCTGGCCATATCTACTGTTATTCCATAAATCTGTAATAGGGAGTTTCAATGTGCTAACTGCTAAGTGGATCTTAGTATACACACAAATAAATATGACATGAGTGAATACTGACCCGGATCTACTGAAGTAGGAAGTTACGAGGAATAGAGCCTGGGACTGGCGCATACAAACAGTGCTGCAGTGATGATAATTGTGTAATAGCTGTGATCTAAAAAAACTTAGGCCTTTACATCCGTTACTGGATGATTTATACAGTATTCTCCGAGCGAAGTAACCACTCTTGAAATGCTGTAGTGCCTGGGACAGTTAGTTTTTAAATGTCGTATGGTTGCCCAAGCACATGTATACGGCATTCTCACAACATAGTCAGCCTTTTTTTTTTTTCCGGGGGGGAAAATGCTTTACGCATACCACCCAGGCGCAGGGGGCACCCAAGTGGTGATGTGGGACTCATGGTATACCCACTAAACCCCCCCCCCCCCCCCCATCTTCCTCCTCGCCGCCCTCTGACGGGGCCACGGGAACGATACACACATCCGCGACCCCGCCGGCGGCAGCCGCCTACAAGCGGCTCCATCCCGAAAGCCCGAAGGCCCTCCACGATGGGCGCACCAGATGGTATTAGGTGCGCCTCCCTCCTCGGCCTCCACCAGTACTGTAGCAGACTCCCCCTGAGTCTGCTACTAGGAGGTCATGGGTACCAGATAAACTGGTACCCGGTGGCAAATCAGGTCTGTGGTTCTGGCACCGACCACACCTCGGTCGCAGGGGGTAGGGAGAGTGGCGTACCGTAATACCATCACGCCTCTCCCCCTGCGATCCCTCCACGGCCGCAGAAGATAGGGAGAACGGCGCACCGTAATACCGGCACTCCTCTTCTTCTGCGGTCCCACCTCCACGCGCGTCCTCTGCGGGCATGTTCAGCCCGCTGGGAGCGCCCTCCTCGGGCCAGCCGGCGGCAAACAGGCCGGCCCCGGTTGCCTCTTAGCTTCACCGTGGGTGACCAGTCCACGGTTACTAAGCCCCACCGCCACGACAAGGCGTGCAACCATCGGGGGGAACATAGTCAGCCTAGTCCAGAGGAATGAACTGAACAATACGTCTGGGGCCAACTATGTGCGGGTTTCCTCACGATGTTTTCCTTCGCCGTTAGAGCGTCCGTATAATGTACTTGAGATCTGAAAAAGTCTCATTGGTACACGCCACAACCTGAGATTTGAACCTGCACTCTCTCGAGTGCGAACTAAACGGTCTACCCACTAGGCCACGGAGTTCACGGAGCTCTGTGATCTATAATAATAATAAAATACTTAAGTGGCAAAATATTTTTTATAAATACGATAATGATTTAGTTAGGAAATATTAATTTAATTATTATTTTTTTTTCGCCGAGAAAATGCATTTAAGCATCCAACGGGTGGGATGGGGGGTCCTACCCATGAGTATGTGAGACTCTGCTGCGCCCGAAAAGATGGTGAATGGGCGCAGCCCCTACTCACTAAAAACTCGGCGGTACTCCACTCGATACCGCCCTTGGCGGGCCACGGGATCGCGTGAGCCTGCACCGCGACTCCGCCGGCGGGCACCGCAGGCTCTTCTGGATGGGGGCATTGATGGCCCCCCAGGACGAACAGAGGCCCCATCGGGGCTTGTATGGGCCACTCTCCTCTGGTGTCGCGATGCGCAGGAGTACACTACGCATCGCGACCAACTCGGGGACTCGGTGCGGTGGGCGACGGCACCCCCACGCCGCCACCCCGAGCTCCTCTGCTAAGGCGGGACGTTGCGGTCGTTATGGTTGACCGCCCGTCTTCGCCTCGGCCTTCTCCTTGGGTCGAGCGCCTCCCTTTCCCTTGTGCGCTCAGCCTCTTCCTTGGTAGACATCACTTCTTCTACGAAGTGCTCCACCGCCTGCCATTTATCTTCACTCTCCAGCGCGTACTAGTGCTGGAAGCGTTGTGTCTAATCCGGTGATGTTCATCATGTCCGTGCGTTGGGTGCCCCATGCGGGGCACGTCGAAACCGTATGTTGGGCCGTGTCACATGTATCGCTACAATGGTGACAGGCCGTTGACGCTTCCCGTTTTACGATCTCACACAGATACCGACCAAAGCAGCCATGCCCGGTCAGTACCTGTGTGAGGCGGAACGTCAGTGCACCTCTCTTCCTGTTCACCCATTCTTTTAGAACGGGGCGTAGGGCCGACAAAAGTTCGATGCTCACTTGCGGTTGCTCGAGTCGCTCCGACCACAAGTCGAGCGCCCCGTTGGCATCTTTCCGCCACCGTTGGATGATATCTGGCGGCGGGACGTTACCCTCCTCTCGTCCGATTTGGCAGCGCCAATAGACTTCGGCCAGGGACGAGGCCTCCAAGTCCCAAGGCACGCTGCCTGCTAGCGCGCATGCCGCGTCTTTCGAGATGGTACGATAGCCTCGTACCACTCGTATCGCCATGGTTCTCTGCAGCCTCCCGAGAGCCAACCGGTTTTCAAGCCGCAGATTTTCACTCCATATAGGCGCACCGTACATAACCATCGACTTAATGACGCCAAGGTAAAGTCGAGCCTGCAGGCTTAGCATGACGATCCATTAGAAATACATTTAATGAAGAAATATTATATCCAAAACAGTTCGTTGCAAAATAGTTCTTAATCCATGATAACAAATTTTATTATTTCTAAACCGCCATATTTTTTAAATGGTTGCCGGGAAATCTTCTGTCAAAAACGAACAAATATTCAAGTATAATATTTGAATTTACTCAACGTAAAGAAACTTTTTGTCTAGGTCCGCCATGATGTGGAGTGGTTGATATTACTGTGGGACTTTTTGACATTAAATTTAAGAAAAGAAAACGTTTCTACTTTAGCTGTCAAAAGAGGCCATTTTGTGAGCTCATGCTCGGGAAGAAAAGAAATGTTATTTATCATAACGACGTTACATCGACCTTGCTACCTTATAATAAGACCTATTTTGCTTCGAATCGAATGGTATTAATGTTTCTTCAATCTGTCATATTTTCTTTTCTTCGGTGTTTCTTCTATGCGCATGCTAAGCCTGCAGAACAGGAAAATAAAACCAGCCAAGTGCGAGTCGGACTAGCACACGTAGGGTTACGTAACATTATAGGTACCTGCCTACTATACTTCGTTCGTACAATATTTCGTTATTTTTGTATGAAGTTTTCCGAGTAAACGCCTTTTACAATTATTATTATAACTCCAAAACTAACAAAGCTGTATGAGCCATTATAGTTTTCCTTTATCATTACCATTACATGGCTTTCGAGCAAACTATTTAGCTTTTAGAAGGGGGCGGGACCCCTATTTTTAACAAAATAAATGCGCCATAAGGTTGAATATCTTGCATAAAATCTCTAATCGAATACCTAAATCATAAAATCTCTATGTTTTAAAAAACCTATCCAATGATACCTACCCCACACTATGGGGTAGACGCGAGAAAAATTTATCCCCACTATACCCCAAAATAAAATATTTTTGTGATTTCATTTTAGTTCTTTGTTGACGTGGTAAATACACATATCCATGCAAAGTTTATCTTTCTAGTTCTAGCTGTTTGGACGGTAAGCCGAAGACAGACGGGCGTACGGACATAAAAGAACTATACTATTATCTATTCTGTGACTATAGGTAAGGATTCCGATACGTAAACAACGGAACCTTAAAAAAAGCCCGTACCTAGTGAAGTTGACTGAGGGCGCTTAATTTTTAGGGTTCCGTAATACTTAAGGAACCCTTATAGTTTCGCTCTGTCCGTCTGTCTGTCTGTCTGTCTGTCTGTCTGTCTGTCCGCGCCTCTAGCTCCTGTAATTATGAATATAAATTGATGAAATTTGGTGCAGTTATAGATTGTGTATAGATCACGGTTTTAGGATCATAAAAAATAATAATTTTATATTTTAGGGGTGGCTCTCCATACATGTGAAGTGGGGATGAAAAATATTTTTTCATTCTACCCCATCGTGTGGGGTATCGTAGAATAGGTCTTTTAAAATAAAGGCAAGGTTCCATACGTTACTTTTTTATAAAGTTGACCATTTTCGAGTAATCGGCCTCCAAAGTAGTTTGCAAGTTGGTCCCCCCCCCTAGCATTTTTAAACTATAGGAGATAGAAACTTGCAAATTTTCATGCTGATAGATCATGCTAAAAACTCTTTAGGAAAACTATTTTGAACGAAATCGCATCATAATTTCTATTTCTAGAGCAATTATAGAAAAACAAATTAACATAAAGAAAATCTGAATAATTATACATAATGTGAAATGATTATTTAAAATAATGTTTCAAAATTGGTTGCAAATTTAAAAAAAAACTGAAATTAACAATTAATAATAAGAACTTAAAATAATAATAAATGAAACGCGCTGTCGGGTTTGAACCTACACCCTAGGACAAACACTGTGATTAACTGAGCTACAATAATTATATTAATTATTGCGAATTTATGATTCTTTACCAGAATTAGAGCTAAGTTTTGAAACACGTATAATTAATAATTAATTTTACGAATATGTGCTTCTTTTACCAATTATTACAATAATTTAATAACACTGAAAACACATTAATGTATGTTATTAATTACCATAGTATTATTGTTTTTTATTATAATTTAATGCGTAAGTACCTCTAAAACATTAAAAGCTTCAATTTGCTAGTAACTTTACGAAAACTAGGTACCTATATGGCGCTAGTCTCCTGTTTAAATCGTTGATTGTTTTTGAAAAATAATACTAGATGTCGCTGTGTTATTGGATTTAAATTCTGTATCACGCTATCGAAAACTTCGCTGATATAAGTGGTTGTATTCTTCGTACCTGCTATGAGGACTCGCTAGAGTAAATATTTTCTTTGATTGTGATAGGCGATATCGTAATAGACTAATAATATGCATTATGCTCAAATGTTACGTGATTACGATTAGCGAATATTAAATTTAATAAAAACTCTATAAAATATCATCGAAATCGAATAAAAATTATTCTTAAAGAACATCTGGTTACTATTCACTTATATATAATATATTTTGATTATTAATCAACATTCAACATTTACGGAACCCTCCTTAGACATGTCCTGACAGTGACATGCTCTTGGTTAGGTTTTTTTTTATTGTAAGACTACAAAAATGTGGGATTGATTGGTTAAAATTTAAGCAGTTTTGTGGATTATGTCTTTTGTTTTCATGGTCAGGCTCGTAATTGTTTAAATAATTCTGGATTGAATATATTCAAATTACCTACAACGAATTCGGAATAGAAATTTGGTAGGAACATAGATGTACCACCGACAAAGTTCCCGCTCGACCAGTATCTAAAGCACTTATTCCACTAGACTAAATTTAGAGTTCTAAATGATTTAGTTTCTAAATTTAGTCAAGTGAAATAGCATTAAGTAAGTTAGTCTCCTAATTAGCCTTCTAAATCGGAAGAAGTGGGGCTTCTAACTGACTAAATCGTTTAGCAGCCTAATTAGAAAGCTATTTAGGAAGGTGGAATAGTGTTTAGACGTTTCAGTCCACAGATTAACACATAATACTGTTTCAGTCACACCGCATCCGTCACGGCGGCGTGAGGACGGAGTCAGGCGGAGTAGGTATTTATGTGCAAATTTTATGTCAGTTGGAAATTGGAATGCGCGATGTCGACGGCAAAAGAAAAAGAAGTGATGAGCAATATTATCAAATTAAATAATGTTTTTTAAGAAATATCCGGGAATATTTTTAATTATATAAAAATATAATTTAGGATATTATATGACGCTCTTCGAATGATATCAATATTATTGTTAGGAAAATTACTTTTTGAGAAATAAAACCACCTACAAAATTATAATTTCATTAATGTTTTTTAATGTTTTATTAAGAAAACGACCTATAAGCCTACGAGAAGACCAATTTTCTGTTGCATTGACAAGACTGGAGCCATTACGAAAACGTCCGACCGAATTCGCCGTGCGTTCGCAACTGAATCAGTTACTAAATAAGACAAGTGGAATAGTTAGCTAGCTTCTAATTAGCCTTCTTTTTAGAATACTAATTAGACGTCTAAACTTAGTGAAGTGGAATAAGTCCTTTGCACTATGACGCCTCAAAATATTTAAACGCAAAGGAAGTAACCGCAACGACTGCAGACGAGATTGAACTACGTATTTACACGTGAGTATGTTTGCGACCCCACTATTCAACGGCACTGTTGAGCGATTTTCATCCTGGTCGAGCGAGAACTTATTCGGTAGTACCTACCTATTATATGTATTAAAAAGAGGGGTAGGAACAACAAAAATTGAAAATCTTGGCTGATATTCTCTTCAGTTTACAAAAAGATTAAATAAGATCTACCTAAATATAGTACATAGGTATTAGGTACTTAACTAAACTAAGGTACTAATTACACTATACAATACGACCGTTCTTAATGATCTTTGGCAATCATCGTTTATCTTCTTCTAAATTGTTTCTATGGAAATGACAGACAATGTATGAAAAACGACGATGACCGAAAGACATTAGGAAATTGGTTTTACTGTACCTACTTAAATTAATGATAATGACCTTAAAACAATGTATCGATCAAAGCTGTTTATTTTGTGTTGTAAACAAATTCTTGGAATGTCGTTGCGCAGTAAATATGTAGATCAATTTAGTAGCTACATAACTATTAGTTATTAAATATTGTTAACACCGTACACGGTTTGATTAGATACCTGGCGGAAGTCCGTGTAGTCTGCACTCTGCACCTATGGCAAAGAGTAAGTATCTACAATTCTACAAGTAGGTGCCTATGGTGGATGGTAATTGGTAAGATAAAAACTTTATGCTATGAAAATCTTATTTGCCATTATAAATACTTATTTTCAGTGGCGTATTTGCCCTAGGGTTAATAGCCATTGCTCAATGCCCCTCTCTGCGTGTCGTGATACCACAATTTTTGGGCATTTCATGAATTTTTTCACATTTTCAGAATGCAATTGAATTTTTCACATTTTCGAATCACGCCTTTTTCCCGTAGGGGTAGGCAGAGACAGCCTCTTTCCCGTAGGGGTAGACAGAGACCACTTCTTTTCACTTGCTACTATCCTTACATACTCGTTTCGCTTCGTTCACTTTCATTCTTACCATCCATTCCTCCTCTTACATTCAACGTAGCGAAGCGGCTCTCCATGGTCCGCTTTTCACCTACGCGAGAAACGAGACGTGATGGGTGGTGAACCACATCGCCGCCATTTTGGATAATTAAATTATTTTTATGATTATCCATTGCGTTTCCACGGATTGGTGGAGAGGGTAGGAATAGGGAAAGGGAAGGATGGGTGGTGTGGAAAGGAAGATTGGTAAGTTAGAGTGGGAAATAGGAAATGTAGGATATTACCGCCCAGGAGGGCAAGGGATAGGACAGTAATAGCTAGGGAAGCAGGGATCGCATACCCCTATACTATACCACAACTACCGGACAGGTAAGTTGGGATGAGTAGCCCATGACATAAACATAATAAATCCGAAAATATAGTGTTTTTAGGGATTTCCAATTTTAGTGGCTTTTTATTAGGTCGTTTTCGGATCTCTTTTAGTCGTTTTATAACTTAGGTACTTCACTTCCTAAGCTTCCTAACGTGTAAATTCTTCTTAACGCGAATATAGTAGAAAACGGAGTTAACAGTTGGCATTTGCCAGTTGTTATGCCGCGTCCGCACGTTTGCCAAACCTCGACAAGTCTTCACAAATTCAAACGTGCGGATAGAGCGTTTGCCATGGTTTGTGTAGGCTTGCAAGAGCTTGCGGCCGTTCCGATCGAGTGTCGGTTTTTTGACACAAATCAAAGGAAATTTGTCGCAAGCGCTTGCGATGCATCCACACGTTTGCGCGCGCTCAGTCTGGTTTGTGTACTGGAGACGGGTAGACGTGCCTACGCTCGCACAAAATGAGTGGTGATTGGTCAAATAAGACATCTTGTTTTTTCTCAAATGTTATCAGTCTGAACCATGCATTTGGGACCCGAAAAACAAGCATAATTATTGAATCTAAGTGTATAATACACTTAAATAAAAATCTTAAATATGTATATGTCACCGTAAAATTGTAAAAAACCGTTAGATTGTAATAAAACTAGTGAAATTGTAAAAGGCCGATAGACACAATAAAAATCTTAAATATGTAATTATGTATATGTCACCGTAAAATTGTAAAAACCGTTAGATGGTAATAAAACTAGTGAAATTGTAAAATGCCGATAGACTTTGGACGCGAATATTCTGCCTATAATTTAACACATTATTTTTCGTAAGATTATAAATATATAGTTATAAATATTTTGACCTATTTTTACAATGTCGTTAGTTATTTTACAATCTAACGGTTTTTACAATTTTACGGTGACATGTATAATATAAAACTATTAAATATATTTCTGTTGTCTGGTACCCGTAACACAAGTTCTTCGAGAACTTACCACGGGACCAGATTGACGTGGTGTGAAACGTCCATAGATATTATTATTATTATGAGAAAAAAGTAGCCGGTGCGTGGCTAAGTACATTATTGAATAAGCCACTATACGGCTATTTGTAACTTAATCCACCATCTTCTTTGCCGTTTTTTTTGTTTGTTTTTATTTATGTATTTTTTTACAACAATAATAATAATAACTCCTCACACCGATTTCGGTGACGGTTTTATTGAAACCAGGCCAGTTACGCAGGAGTATTTTTATAGTGCCCAAGTGTGTGCGCAGTACAAAAAAGCACACTCTCTTTTACTCTCATAATCCCAATGCGGGAATCGAACCTTCTACCTCCGAGTCGAGAGCCAAGCTCTAACCACAAGACCACGGAGGCTGTTGTTTTTACAATAAAAATAACTCAAAGCAAATGCTATAGCCGATACCTACGAGCTCAACGTCCGTCATGCTTGCCTGTTCAGAACACACTAACTCACTCGCAAGCGTGCGGATGGTGACGTTTGATTCCCTTTTTCAAGTCAAGCGTTTGTGGAGGTTTGGAGTTTGCGGCAAATGGCAAACGTGCGGACGCGGCATTATATTTTGTTGGCAACACTAATGACGAATTGTCAAATGTCAAGCAGTTATTCAACGTGAGATTACTGCCAACAATTTATAATTTCATCATTTTATGAAAATAAGCTATTGATATCCTGAAAGTCTACTAAAAACTCACACAAAAGTACGTAAAAAACGATAACTATAGTTTACTTTACTTTTATATAAATATTGAAAACACGTATAGGTTATGCTACGTATTTTTTCAGATGCCGTTGTCGTGTAGGTTTTATCAAGAAAAATACCCTGAAGTGGAGGATGTAGTGATGGTAAACGTGAGATCCATTGCCGAGATGGGTGCCTACGTGCACCTATTGGAGTACAACAATATTGAGGGCATGATTCTGTTATCAGAGTTGTCAAGAAGGCGTATTAGATCCATCAACAAACTCATTAGAGTAGGAAAAACTGAACCTGTTGTAGTTATAAGAGTGGACAAAGAAAAAGGTATTATTATTTCTTAAACTCAAATTTTCATAAAGGTTTGAATTTTTATAAATACATTCATAAGTTTACAACAAACACTACCTATCATTATTTTGTTCTCATGGATATTCAAAACACAAGCTAATCTATTTCAAACTCCTTAACAGCAGGTATAAAAGATTTTTGACAATTAACATTTTCTTTTTAAATTTAATTCAACAAATATTTACAGGTTACATTGATTTATCAAAACGTCGTGTCTCTGCTGAGGATATAGACAAGTGTACAGAACGGTACGCTAAGGCCAAAGCTGTCAACTCTATCCTAAGACACGTAGCTGAGCTCCTACACTACGAGAGCTCTGACCAACTAGAAGAGCTGTACCAGAGAACTGCTTGGCATTTTGAGGAAAAATATAAAAAGAAGGCTTCTGCATATGATTTCTTCAAACAAGCTGCAGTGTAAGTATAATTATTATTTATTATTGCTTTTGTATGAACTAAATAAAAGGTAAATCTGCCAACCTGCAGGTCTGAAATGGCCACTAAGTTATGCTATGGAACACCTTTTGAGGAAGTTGCTCATACAGTAACTTAATTATTCTCTTTGACAATTAAGCAATTCTTATTATATGTACCATTTTACTCATTTCTATTGAAAAACTTCCAAAATAGAATTATTTTAGACCTGCTTTTGTCACAAGTTTCTAAAGTTTTTATCCATTACAGGGACCCATCAGTCCTCAATGAATGCGGTCTGGATGAGGAGACTAAGGAGGTGCTTCTGGCAAACATTAAGAGGAAGCTCACATCCCAGGCTGTCAAGATTCGTGCTGACATTGAGTGTGCATGCTACGGCTACGAGGGAATCGATGCTGTCAAGGCTGCTCTGAAGGCTGGTCTGTCTCTCTCCACCCAGGACTTGCCAATCAAGATTAATCTCATTGCCCCACCCTTATATGGTAAGACTATTGTTTGTAATTTTCAAATTGATTCCAAACCAAATAGCAGTAGTAAAATTTAACATTACAAACAAATGACAACATTAATTTTTCCAGTAATGAGTACATCCACTCCAGAGAAAACAGATGGTCTGAAAGCATTACAAGACGCAATTGACATAATTAAAGACACCATCACTGCTGCTGGAGGGGTGTTTAATATACAAATGGCGGTAAGGATATCTATTAATTATTTAGTAGTAGCTGTCCCCACACACCTTGTTCTGTCTTAACTTTGAACTGGGATAAACACAATACAATCTACACCAACATCTACAACTACAACCTATACTGACAACTACACCTATCAACTTACTGGGGCTGGCTTGAAATAAACCAAATAGGTAATAAGATGAACACACCTTTAAATATTTGACTGTCAAGTGGCAAATTGAACACAGTGAACAGTCAGTCAATCAACGTTTTTAGTATTTTCCCAGTACTTTTTCCAGTATTTTTCACCATTTAAACTTACCCAGAACTTCTACAGTTTCAAAATTATCCAAATCTAAAAGTAAGTAAAGTTCTGAGGTTAAGCGAGACTTTGGAATTGTACCCCATTTTACTTTAGTTTGTAAATCATTATAATATCACCAACCTTCCTAATTGCAATACTTAAATGCAAGTACAATCATTTTTTGATTACTTTATGAATATGTGAATTGAATTACATTTACAGCCTAAAGTGGTTACTGCGACTGATGAAGCCGAATTGGCCAGACAAATGGAGAGAGCTGAGGCTGAAAATGCCGAGGTTGCCGGAGACTCTGCAGAAGAGGAGGAAGACCACGGTATGACTATTAGATTAAAATATTTAGTGATACCCAGTTAGACTGGCTACCAATGCCCATATATATATTTATATATAAAAGTTATCAATCCTTTAAATATGTAAAGTGAAAATTAAAACAAATAAGAAAAAAATTATGTATTTCATGATTAAAACTACTTATTTGTCCATGATTTATTATGTGCTTTTTATCTTTGCTTCTTGGTCATCAATATAAAGCCTATGTTATGTTAATTTCAGGTATGGGTGATGCTGGCATGGACGCAGATGAACCTCAACAAAATGGTGCTTCTGATGAAGAGGAAGATTGAATTGAGTAATGTCTTATACTTGTCTTACATTTTCACTTCTGAATATATATTATACTATTTTACACAACTAGGTGTTTTTTTATTTTTATTTTGTATTAGGTACATAGCCATCAAACTTGTCAAGTTTTAAATGATCCTAATAATTTTATTCATATTTGTTAGTATATTGTTACAGTAAGAACTCCAAACATTTATAAAAGTCATTTTATTTAAAATATTTACTAGTATTTTATATTAATTAATTTTAATATAACATCACTAACGCGCGCTCGGAAACATTTAATTCTTACATAAAGAGCAACTTACTTCAGAGTTTGACATAAAGTCCATAGTTTCATTCAAAATCTCTACTAAGTGACAACTTACTTATGCATTAAATATTTCCAAGTGCGGCTGTTAGTCTTTAAAGTCACAGCATAAATCATTCGCCTAATTCTTAATATACACAATATTGCTAGAATCTTATATTTTACAAGACAATGTCTATTTAATGTTATAATGATTGCACAACAATTTGCTAACTACACCTTCTTTCCATTGATTGTACTTAATTTGCTTCTCTGTATTTTGTCAAAAAAGAGAAGTCCAGCTGCTTTTTCTACTGTCTCTGGGGGTACCTAAAAAGAAGAAATTTATTTTATGATGAGACTATAACTAATTCCTAGAGGTTGGATAGTGGTCGAAATTCGACCAAAATTCATATTTAAAGTTTCAACATTTTAGGGTTCTCATGCCTCTTATATACGCAATAACAAAAATGTAAACAATGGCTGTGTTCCAAGGAAAAAAGCGCTTGTTAGCGCTTAATAAAAAAAAAGTAGATTATTAGCCAGGACACATTTGCTATAGTGCGTGTCAGATAACTCTGCGCGTGACTGGGGTGTTTTCTTTGCTTATTACTGTACTTTTTTGTGTTCTAAGCTCTAAGTTCTAATAGGAAAAATTTGTATCTGATTTTGACTGTGCGCAGACTTATCCGGGCGCGCACTACGAGTATACATAAAATTTGGTAGTGCGGCCCGGAGATTTTGTCTGTGCGCAGACTTATCTGGCGCGCACTTTAACTTCAATACTGCTAACACAATCCACAATTTTGCTTACGTTTTTTTTGTTAGCGCTATTTTCCGCGGAACACAGCCATTGTCTAAAGAATGTCAAAGAAAGACCAACACCTACTGATATTTGTTAATGTACAAACACATGGTAGTGTAAGTTAGACAGTGTAACTTATTTTTATTTGTTTCTAAGCATTATTTTAAAAAATATCAGCACGCCTTCCTCCACATACCCTTAAAATGTGCCAAATTTCATACTCCTCTGTTACAATTCTCGGAATTTAAAGTTAAATGAATATTATGTAATATAATATATTAATCGAGTATGCGATGATGATTAAGATAAATTAATCGAGACTGAAGTCATAAGAGCCCACAGACCCATGATAAAGCAATACATATTAAACAAGCCATGTCATTTAGGCTAAATAGCAGTTTACCATAAAATTAGCAACAGGTGTTTCGTCGGGAATCTTTTGGTTCGGCATTACATAGGACTCCATGTGCAAAGAGCCATCAGGGGCCTCTCCGACCACCACTTTGAAGAAGTGAGTCGGCACTGCAACCGTGTTAGCGCCTATCACTTGGTATTTCACATAGGATTTTCCATCAGATTCTTTCCTAAAAATTAATTTTAATAAAATGGATAAAAATTAGTCTTCATGTGTGTCAGATAGTAAGGCAGTAATCACGGTTACCGTGGCAAATATAGTGGTCCAGTACAACAGAAGACATGATCATAAACTTTGGTCAATTTCCTCACATGCTTCTCTAAACGATTCCATGCATGTCTGTTAAAACCCTCTCCAACCTTAAAAAAAAGTAGCCAAATAGTATGGAATTAATTAGTTAAATATAATAAAATAAGAATTAGGTTAATTATTATTAAAATTAATATTTTAAATATAATTAGAACAATAAATTTTATATTCAATTATTTCACAATAAAATTGTACTGACTTGTGGTGCTATATTAGTGAGAAAGAATGTCTGTTCCAGATGCTTCTGGGCCAGGCGATGATTTCCAGCAGCTGCCATATGACCTCGGTCAAAACCGGATCCCTTATAATCACTATTTTGGGACCTGGAAAGTTAATAAACAATTTAAGAATGTAAGGAATTTTTGTTTTATATTATAAAGAGGGGGATTTTGCACCACAGTCCCTTAATAAATCAATATTACCTGTGGGTCCAAGAGCTATCTCAAAGACTTACATTATAAAGTTACAAAATAGCAAGTCATACCTGAAAAAGATATGTATACTTTCATCAGCTACAAAGTCACATTTACTTCTATCAATTTCATCATTTTTCTTTATATGATCTTTGGTAATGTGTTCGAATACCCAATGTGGTACTCTAGTTCTTCGGTCATAGGACAAAACGAAGTCATCATATGAGCGTACATGGTCTAAGCCAGGAAATCCATATTTCATAATTTGAGATACCTAAAAGATATATCATTAAAGACAATATAATGTTTAAATTTATAACTCTATTGGGTTTTAATCTGTTTATATTCTGGTTTAGCGTAACTGTCTATGCCTGTGACATAACATTTGTAAATTCTATATTTTATTGAATTTAGAAAAACTTTATTTATTAAACTTACTCTATCTTTGGCTATTACATGTGTACCGCCATCTGAAAAAGGTGCTGCAGCGGACACTGTTCCAAATATCGGCAAACCAGGCATAACCTGTATCGTTTTTGCACATTTTTCTTCATGGTTATTCTTGATTCCCAGATAATATCCTGCTAGTCCAACAGCACTTAGTTGAGCTACATGAATTAACTTCTTCGAAATCATTGATTGTTTGCGTTGGAGTTACAATTTTAAAGTTAATAAAGCTACCAGAGTAAAGATACTTCTCAGCTATACGAATTTCTAAAAAATTGGTGGAAACTGGAAGATTGAAATTTTCAGGGAAACATCAGCTGTTTTATGACTTTATTGACAACTGACAGTTGACAGCTCGTTAACGATGTCAAAAGTCAAACTCAAAACTCCAAACTCCAAAAAAAAATAATTTTCATTTTCCAGAGTTCCATTCAATAAATAAAACTAAAATACCAACAAAAACTGAAACGAACTATGTGCGTATAGCATTTTGTGTGGGTTAATCTTAAATAAAAATCAATAATTATCAGAAGACTGAAGAAATCGCAAAGAACCCTGGAGAAACATGTCCATTCGAAATATGAAATCTAGTTTTTCTAATATAAATAAACTGCAACGTTTTAAATACAGTACATCGCCGAAATCGGTGGCCACAGTAACATTAAACGAGAAGAGCTTTTTAACAGATGAGTATACGAATCTTACACCGAAGATAATTTCATATATAAATAGAAATTTGCACTTGCAAGCGAATAACCCACTATCTTTAGTGCGTCAAAAAATTATAAAGTATTTCTACTCCTCTTTTACACATGGAGGTAATCCTACTTTCAGTGTATATGAAAATCTGTCTCCAATTGTTTCAACAAAACAGAACTTTGATGATTTGTTGATACCGGAAGACCATCCCAGCAGAGCTAAATCTGATTGTTATTACATAAACAGCAGTAACCTACTCCGCGGCCATATGACAGCACATCAGAGTGAGTTGCTGCGGGCTGGCTTAGATAATTTCCTCATGATTGGAGATGTTTACAGAAGAGATGAAATTGACTCCACCCATTTTCCTGTTTTTCATCAAGTAAGTTACTTAGCAAGCATTTCTTTGTTGAATTCTATAACTATAATTAGGTACTTGTTATACGTAATTTTGTTCAGTTCAGAAGATCTTTATTCAATTTTTGTGTACAGGTAATAAATTACAGAAACATCTTGTCAGTAATAAATAAATATTTATGTATACTTAAATCAAATTATTATATCAAAATCATATATTTTTACTTTAATAAATTTCAGGTGGATGCTGTAAGGTCCCAATTAAAAGAGCAATTATTTGAAAATCACCGGGGCCTCAACATATTTGAACCTAATTTTGATCCAATGCACACAAACGATTATAATAACTCAATAGATGACCCCACAAAACAAAGCTGTCACACTTTAGAAGCTGCTAAATTGATGGAAGCACAATTAAAAAAACACCTTATTGGCTTAGTGAAAACATTGTTTGGAGAAGATATTAAACACAGATGGGTAGATGCTTACTTTCCATTCACTCACCCCTCATGGGAGTTAGAAATATTTTATGAAAACAATTGGATGGAGGTTTTAGGATGTGGCATTGTCAGAAATGAAATTTTAGCAAATGCTGGTCCGAACAACACTATTGCATATGCATTTGGACTCGGATTAGAGAGACTCGCTATGGCCCTTTACAAGATCCCTGATATTAGGTTAATGTGGAGTACAGATTCTGGGTTCCTTACTCAGTTCCACAATAAGGATATTAATGACAAAATAACATACAAGCCTGTGTCTGTTTACCCTCAATGCGTTAATGACTTGTCATTTTGGCTGCCGTCATCTCTGACAATTGACACTTTTATGTGCAATGATTTCTATGACTTAGTAAGAGATGTTGGTGGTGATATAATTGAACAAGTACGTAATGATATTAATAAAAAATTATGTTTTTATTTAAAGTGGCATAGTTAAGGTACATAAAAAAGAAAGACTTCTTTTTTATGTACCTTAGTATATACCTTAGAATTTATTTTCTAGCAAGTGAGGTCACTGCAAGTACTAGGAAATAAATTCGATATACCTAATTTACGCCGTTAGTACACCGACAACGCCACAAACTTCGAAAAATCGGCGAAAAAGTGAAATTTAAGCAATAACGCGATACGTTTTGAAGAGTGACAGTAAATCTGTCAGTTTTGCTACCGCGGTACACGGCATCGGTGTACTAACGGCGTTAATAAATGAAATAGCACAGGCAATCACTTTTAATTTTGATGCAAAATAACAGCAGATGCAATGCCAACCTATTTCTAAATAGAATTTAGAATTAAAAACACTTATTCTGTTTCAGGTCAAGCTGAAGGATAAGTTTATTCATCCTAAAAACAAGAAGCACAGTCTTTGCTTCAGTATTGTTTATAGACATTTGGAAAGGACGTTAACACAAGCAGAAGTTAATGAGGTCCATAAAGAAATAGAAAAGGCGGCAGTGAATTCATTTAGTGTGGTTATAAGATAAATTATTTATTGAAATAATTAAATTATTGTATGTTACATACATAGCTTTTTTATTTTGTAAACAAAAGCTTAGGTTTCAAATTTTCTGTCTTTAATTTATTGATAGTAAACTCTCATATTAAATTATAGATTTAGATTTGGAGTGTAAATTAATAAGAAATACTTCCATCCATCCGTCCATGGGCAACTTCATAGATTGCACTAGAGATGGTTCTTATCATTTTAAGCACTTAGTACAAAGCTGTTAATTTGAAATTACAAACAGCCTCAATTTTAATTTGTATAGATAATCTTAAAATGTTCGTGAAGTTACGTCATCCCGCAGTAGGCGGGGGTAGACTACTACTTAAGTAATTAAGGACGTCCTATCACCAAAGCCGTAACAGCTGAGATGTTAAGATGATGATGATGACATGTGAAACATTCTTATTTACTTAAAATATGTACTTTTAAATATCTTATAGATATAGCCACTGGGCAATGGTTAAAGAAATAAAGATATGTGCAAATTACGTTATTTCGCAATATGACAAACAGTAAATAAATAAACAATATTTTAACTTGAAAGTAAGTATTTATTTCTTGCTATTATTTACAAGTACTTAGTACTATACATAAGTATTTACAACAATTGATACAGTAATGCAATTATTTATTACACCACTTATTTCAAAGGACGTAATGTTAGGTAGGTATATTAACAACAAATAATTATAGTAACAAATTAAATTATCTATCTAAGTATATTTAGTTGGTCGCTAATAGACCGGGTACTACCCACCATTATAGTTACGCTAGTACAGTCGTACAAGGATCTTTTGGCACTTGGATGGGGGCGTGAGTGTCGCAAATAAGAACAATAATTATTACTAAAAGTGAAATTTTACAAGACGGCGATGTTAGTACTGATTTTATCCACGTGCCAAAAGGTAAGTGTCGCAACTGCAAAACAATACATATTACTAAAAGTGACATTTTACAAGACGGCGATGTTAGTACTGATTTTATCCACGTGCCAAAAGGTAAGTGTCGCAACCACAAAACAATACATATTACTAAAAGTGACATTTTACAAGACGGCGATGTTAGTTCTGATTTTGTCCACGTGCCAAAAGATCCTTGTCAGACTGTACATAATAGCTCACTGCTCACAGGAACTATTTTGTCATAAGGTAAAGCCTGTTTCACAATTTGATAAGTGTCACATAGCTTAATTGCATGTTTTGTCTCTGTCGCTCGATATAAAGTAAGCAGCGATTTAACTTCCGAATAAGCTATCCGACACTTATTAGATGATTGTGAAACAGGTCCTTATTAGACACTTCCTAAAATTAATTAAAAACAAAAAATTGTTAAACAAACATAAATTTGATTTCTTACGTTTAGGTACACGATTATTATTTAGTCTAAATTAAAACGCTTGTGGATTTTATCGCGGTCCACTTTTTCGGTTTAACCCGTGGTCCTCCTGTGGCCACGCGCGGTTGCAGTAAAGAAGCCGATACGTATAGGGAGCGTTCAAGTATTACGTAACGAAGTTTTTTTTCTTGTAAAACTACAGTGTGTTACAAGGAACAACAAAGCGTTACGTAACAATAAGTTTTTATACCTAATTAAATAAAAAAACAACCAGTAAAAGGGAGTAATTTAGTCGATTTATTTCTTGACACGATTGTTTATTGATAAACGCAGCTAGTAGCTACTTATCAACATAGACCACTGTTTTATCGATTTTTCTTGAAATTGTCTCTACATCGATATATCTATAAAAGATTCCACTGAGACTGATTGCCTGGCATAATATACTTAGTTTGCACCGCTTGTATTCTGATGGAAAAATAACTTTGAACGGAATGTAGGGATAGAGATGGGACAAACCGAAAAAGACCTCGATAAAATCCGCAAGTGTTTTATATAACAAAATATTGACCATTGGATAAAATCTGCCTTTCGGGAAAAGTACCTACCCTAAGCGGAAATAATTTGTTTGGATAATTGGGCTTTTAAGTTTTAACTTCTAAGCGCCTCTAGCGGAAGCGTTCGAGTACTAAATTTTCCCATACAAAATATTAGATAATCCAAAAGATATTTACTTAAGTACAGTCGCCGACAGCTCCGCTGAACGTTGTACAGCATTAGGTACGATCTTACATGACGATAAGGTTCAAAATCGGTACACCGAATCTATCGGCGACGTATTTCAAAGACTTAAGAACCCTCGACACTCATGGGATAAGTTTTTAATTTATTTATGTATTTGCACCGACTTTATCAGCAATTGACATAGGTACCTACTTATATTTTTTTGTATGTTTTGTTGTTTGTATATCTATGTTTATTGTTTATAAATAATTCTATCAATCATATTTTAGTTAGTTACAAGATAAAGTTCAATAATTTGTAAAATTAATTGCTTACTATCCAAACTTATCTGAATGTCTATAATTGTGATTTGTGCGTAAAATAATTATCTAGGTGATATTTTAAATTGATTATTTATAGAAAGGCTTCAAGGTACTATTTAAAGTAATTGGAAAATCATTGAAGACAGAATATAATATTAACATAACGAGAACAACCTTACAATCTTAGTCTTAATTATATCACAGTTATAATTTACCCTAACTTTAATACCTATTATCTTCTCTTATCATGAAATGTTATGATGCTTGTTAAGGAGATAGCAATAACTAATATTATTATTATAATTTTGTCCTATGTAAATTAGTGTTAGTTTTCGTAAGCCTACGTTCCCACGAGCGATTTTTGCGACAGAGAAACTGCACTGTAAATAGAACTCTGCGCTAACACAATAAAGCTGAAAATCGAAATGTCAAATGTTAGATTTGACAGCTGTAGACGATTTTCAGCTTACTATATACTTAGGCGCATTGACAATTAATATAACATGTACCTAATAGTTCCTGCAAATCACAATACATAATAATAATAATAATATCTGTCCATAATAATATGTAATACGTAATATATTTAAGATTTTAATTATATAATACACATATTTATTACATATTTATGACTTATGTAGGAACACAGAAATCTTTTTGGTTCCCTGGCGTTATTCGAGCCTGCGACTTCCGGGTTAAGCGCCAACGCGCTAACCTCTGAGCGTCAGAGGTCGTCATACATAATATGTACAAAACTTACTTTACATAGCCACAAAAGTATTTTTCATCCCGCCTGCTCGACAATGTATCGGATATATATCACGCAATCTCAACGTAAAGCATGTCATTGACTCCCAAGGGAGATAATGTTGTATGAAACTCCCAAGGGATTAAAGTGATTTGAATTTGGAACGTTAAAATTCGTATGAAAACTTCTAATAGATACGCATCATCATAGAGTTTTTCAATAATAATATGGTATTGCTGAGAGTTTATTCGAAAATCTAACTGGCCACCTATAACAAAAGAAAAATGCGATTCAAAAAATTCAGAGCAAAAGCCAGTGTTTGGTGCTATTTTCAGAAATTAAAATAGGTATCTACTACGTTATTTTAACAGTTCCGTGTTTTAACATTCTCCCTAATAAAAATATTACTCTGTCCCTCCATAACTGGACAAATGTGTCCAATATCAATATTAACTTTTAACAAAATAAATGTTTTATTTATGTAGCCCTGGGTTTTTATTGCCTCGCAGTAGGTATGAAAAGTAGAGTATTCAGTATGCACCTCTGGGATAAAGCCTGTCTTCGTCTTGGGCAGCTTGAACCCCTCGCTTCACTCAGGACTCTACATAACTCCCTCGCTTCACTCGGGAGTTAAGTTTTAACTAGAGTCCCTTGTTACGCTCAGGATCCAATATGCTGCCCGTGACATAAGACACTGCTTTATCCCCTTGGTGCATAATCTACTATTACAGTAGGTACCTACAACTACGTTCCGTAAATGTCTTTCGAGGGTCGTCGTTTTTAATTGATCGTCTGTCACTATTTATGGACTGAGTCCTGAAATCCTAGGCCCGCCAGACTACCCTTATATTCTTACTGATAAAATGTAGGTATACCATATTGTAGTATATGTACAATGTACGTGTACATATAACATACCCGCTAGTTTGTGCGGTAGGCCAATTTTCATGTACAAGGCGCCGAAGCTAAAACGGTTAAAGCTGTAATTGCCGAAGAACATTAAGGAGTTGTACTGTGACACTTGTGTTTCTATACACAGTACACACTAGCGTATTGCAAATAATACAGTGTATTAAATACACTGTATTTAGTCTCTTAACGCTTTCGTTGTTTTATATTACTGAAATTAATTAGATGTTACGAATCCCCATGTAACTTCAAACTGTATTGATGTCCAAGTAATTTTCTACTATGCATGATTTTTAACAATAAAATAAAACATACGAAGGTTAGACCATAAAAATTTTAACTCTGTGTTGTAAATTTTTGGGTTGCTTTAAAAATTTAAATTCTCATACACCTAGAATGCAATCTCCATCCTCGTCAGTATCTTCTAAAGTTTCAGGTTCCAAAAATTCAGGAGTATAACATTCTATCGCATCGTTTATATTTTCAAGCGGACCAGAAACGTCAGGCGATTCTGTTAATTCCGGATTTATATCTGTCGTATCATCATCACGTTTACGCAATGCTTTCTTCGCCAACGGTTCATCGTCGGAGTCGGAATCTAGTTCATCGCTTATTACTTTCCTAACTTTTTCGTTCTCGTTACTTATTATTATCCTAGATTCACTTATTTTTTTGCCCATTTCTGATTGATTTTTCAATAAAGACCTCCTTGATTTTAAAATATTTACTAATTTGCTTGGATCTTGCGATTTGACTAAATTTTGACTTAATGGTTCCAATAAAACGGATCTTGGATTTAAGCCCGTTGAATGAATTGTCCGAATTAACTTTATCGGTTTTATATTGCTATTTTTAACAGGTTTTGGTTCGCTTGTTTCCATGTCCTCATCGCCTTGATCCTCGGTTAAATCGATAACACACCTGCTAGGGCCCGTATTTAATTTACTTTTTCCTTGTCTGTATTTATCATCGGCTGTAAATGACTTTTTCTTAATTTGAAGATTTATCGGTAATATTTGTCCTGTTTCTACGTCCATTTTGTAAAATTGGCAACTTTTTTCGTGACACTTTTTAAGTTCATCGAAAGAAGAAACTATAGATAGCTCTTTGCGAGTATCTTGTGGCATACTTACTACAGGATTTGGCCACGTTTTATTTGGACTATTGGTTTTAATGTCAGTTTGGGTTAGTACTGTCGCTTGAGGCAATGAGATCATTGGAGTCACTGGACATTTCTTAGGTGTATTGAGCGTTTTAGCTTCTGAAACGGCGTCATTTTCAGAAATACCAGACATTTCCATTAGGTCTGACAGTATTGACTTTTTACTGTTTTGAGTATCTGTATCATTAGAAGTTTGTAAGCCTTGAGCATCTTCAGTCATATTTATTTTCTCATCGCCAGGTTTATCACTAGCTTCATTCAATATATGACTTCCAAAATCGTGAGAAACGATTTTTTCCAAGTTTTGGCTATTACCATTCCCAATGTTTGGGGTCCCAGCCATTTCAGAGGATTCAGCACAATTTGATTTTGTTTGTAAAATGTTTTTATTTTGTGAAATTATTTCCTCGTCTCCCTCTTTTTGAATGTCAACTCCTACGGTTTTTAAAATATCTGCTGTTAAATTATTTCCTATGGACGTTGTTAATTGTTGTTGTACAGATATCAGTATTTCTGAGAGTTTGGCTATTTCGTCAGGATTAAAATCTAATCCAGGTTGAATTGAAAGAGCCAACTCGCCACTAGGTAATAATACTATCTGGACTCCCGGCGGTAGAAGAGATTGAGGGTATTCGCTTAATGAATTCCCTTCCTTTGGTGATGACTCAGGCATTGGAGATTCAGATTTATTAGTTGAACAAAGTAAAATTTTGTTTTTGCCTAGGTATATAGGTTTTGATGAATCATTACTGTGAGACAACACGTTATATTTTATAAGATCTGTTGTAGTATTTGGTAGATTCACGTTTGCATTATTTGGCTGAATAAAGTAAGTAGTCGTCGTCGGTTTATAAATTTGACCAGCAGAAGAAGTTACCCTTAGAGGTGGTATTTCGATGTGCGTAGATGTGTTTTTGAAAATATTCGAATTATGTGCAAAAACACGTGTTTTACACGTTTGGGTAAAACTTGAATCCCTAGTTTGTGTAGGCAATGTTGTCTTGTTAAAGCTACAGTTTTTAGTTTGTATTGACGAAGCTATATCTGGAATTGGTAGACTTTCAACATTATTACTTTTCTTCGTCAAATTATGGGTGTTTGTAAATTCTTGTAATTTTGAAAGGGGTGTCATATTTTCATTTTTATTAGGATCAACCGTGTTAGCTTTGTCATTATTACTATTATCTTTGGTATTATCATCATCATCGTCATCGACATCATCATCAGAAAGAACTATTTGAATAATGTCTACCGATACTTGGTTTTTATTGTTGACTTCTGAGTCTTTATGTTTTTTAATAGGTGGTTTATTTTTTAAAGTATTTGGCACTGTAGGTTTTTTTGTTTTTGGTCTTTTAGTTAATTTTTGTTGCATTGTTTTTTCTAGAAGTCTATCTCTACAACAACAAATACATACTGGATGAGGGCAATAATGTGGGTTTTCCGGTTCTTTATTACTTATTAACTTTTCCAGAGCCCAACAGCAATATCGACTTTTTTCATGTTCGGTCCCGTTTTTCCCTTTTCGTTCTTTAGTATTGTCCTTTATAGTGCTGGTGGTATTATTTGTATTGATGTCCTTATCATTTGCTTCTGATCCAAAATTTTCATTTTTGTTAATTTCTTCAACATTTTCTATGGTTTTATTAGTTGATTTTTCTTTAATATTTTGATCTTTTATTTTGTTACAATGTTTTTTTCTCCAAGGTATCCTTTGTTCCTCCAAATTCTCCAAAATCATCTTACGTTTATGTTTTTTTTGTTTGTTATCAATTGGTTGGTGTGACAATACTTTAATAATCTTTTCAAAAGTAGATGACGTTAATAGAGCGTCACCATAAGCATTGCTAATGTTAATAGTGTTTTGAGGTAACTTCGAACTGGCTTGCCAATTAAAAGGTATTCGACTAGGTAAAGCCGTTGAGCATCTATAGTTAATTGGCGATTTCATAAATATCTTCTTAAGTGACCTCTCTATTTGGGTTTTGCTTAACTGTTTTTTAGCCTTTTTTGAATATGTTAGTTCTTGTTCTTGTAATTCTTGGACTTCAATATTATCATTATCGACACTTTCTACATAAGAATTAATGTCACAAGCGTCTTTGTTTGGTTTTACTTGTCCTGATTCCAAGTATTTGTTTTCTTCTTCAATTTTTTGATTATCACCTTTTTCAGTAGAAGGGTTTGTGCCACATGCATCTATATTCGGTTCTTTTTGTCCTAGAACATCATATTTCATATTTTCTTGAACTTCAATTTTATCATTATTAACATTTTCACTGTAAGAGTCTTTGCCAGAATCGTCTAATTTAAATAAATTTGGATGTGACTGAACCTTTTGGTTTTGTTCCATTCCACTAGCTTCTTTTACATTGCACTTTATTTCATAAGCGTCTGGTTTTAGTAAAGTAGAATCCAAATTAAAATCTTGGTTTAAATTTGTTTCTTTGGTTTCATTATTAACAATTTCTACAGGAGGTTTTTTACTTGCTGTTATTGGAGATATTTCTACTGTAAGAAGTTTATTTTTCATATTGTTCGTATCCTTTAAATCATTTACGTTGTTACTTTCAAATGAATCTGGGTAAGCATTTGGAACAACATTTGTGACGTTTTGTGTGTCTTTATATGTCGTGGGTGTATCGTTTAATACGTTCACTTTATTATACTCAAGGCCTTGTAGAGTTTGGGGATCCACTAATGGATACGTTTTCATTACTTGGGCATATGTATTTTTACAATTATGTGTGAACTTACTATTTTTTAGGTACAATGTCCCATTAATAAGCTTATTTTCAAATGTTTTATGTAAGTCGATGGTCAGCCGTTTACATTCTTTTAACATTAGCCTATTTTTTTCTCGGGTAAGAAAACCTGCATTTAACCTTTTTAATCTAGTGTTAAAGTCTGGATTCTTACATAGCTGTATTGGATTGTAACTACGATTTTTAGGTTTTTGCAAAAGCCAACTCGAGTATTTTACTTTTTGGTGATCACTGATAAGATTATAAGATTCAGTACTTTCTTTTAATTCTGTTTTTATGTTGATGCTTTTCTCCAATTCCAATTGATCAAAAGTATTTTGAGTTACTTTTAGTTCCTCTTTTGTATTCATTATGTCTTTAGTTATTTCGGGCTTTTTAAAGATATCTACTGGCTTACTTTCCTTATACGAACATTCAATTATTCTTATGTCTCGAACCTTTAAGTAGTCAATAAATTTAAAAACATCCATATCATCAAGTTTTTTAGTACAAACGACCGGTGTTAGTAAAAGTTTAAAATCGAAACTTGGAGTGTCATCTTCCTTGTCTGCATTTTCTTTGGGTTGTTCCGGTTCGGTTTTCACTTGTATAATATCTGTAAAATAAAATAATGTTAATACACACAGGAAAGAATTAAATCATACTTGCAAAATGACTCGTTTATTACACTCACTGACATTATATTTAAGAATGTATTTAAATTATATATTCGGCTACATAATACGCTACATAATATTTTTAACAGCCGGTCGTGGGTTCAAAAAAGTTGTTTCCAAGTTTGGTTAGGACAATGCAGGCTGATCACCTGATTGTCTGGCAAGAAAGATGATCCATGCGTCGGATGGACATGTAAAAAGTTGGTCCTGCGCCAAATCTCTCGCCAGTCGTGTCGATCATCCGTCCCACTAGGTCATGAGAGTAAAGGAAGAGAGAGCGCTCTTGTGTACTGCGTACACACTTAGGCACTATAAAATAACTCCCGTGTCGCTGGCCTGGTTTCAATGAAACCGGCCACCGTCACCGAAATCGGTATATAATACGCTAACATTATAATCATAATATTTGTTACTTTACATACCTATTACTTTAAAGAAGATTTTTTTTTTGTATTTCTGTTCATTCACGCAAAAACTACTGAACTAGACACTGGACAGATATAGAGTGATATTTTTTTTCACATGTATGGAGAGCAACCCCCAAAATATAAAATTATTATTATTATTTGATTCCAAAACCGAGATCTATACAGTCTTTAACTATACCAAATTTAATCCACTTTTATTCATAATTACAGAAGCTAGAATCACGGACAGAAAGACAGACAGATTGTAAAAAAAAATGCACACGCTGCGTAAACTGTTGACGATAAAACAAAATTATGTTCTACGACTTTAAAGAACATACTATCACATTACATGTACGTTAAATGTACTAAGGTTAAAGGCAAGGTCTGGTACGCAGTAGCACCAGACGCTGTCGTCGCGATACTATAACCGGGATTTTTATGAAATTCCCTCCGTAAAACTTTTCTAGACTAGCTAGCGACTCGAAACCAGCATTACCTAATACCTATTTCATGTACTAGTTATGATAGAAAGATAATTACACAAAAATATTATTATACCTAGTTAATATGTTAAAATAATATGAAAATAAACTCGAAATATTTAAAATGTTCATTACCTTCACACTCGTCTTCTTCTATGCCGTCGTCCTCGATTGCAATGCCATCGTCAAGTATTATTAAATCATCTAGGTGCACTTCAAAATCTTTCTTATCGTCATCATAATCAGCAATCTTATTACTATCAGACGTTAAACAATTATTTGGTACATCTTCACAATCTCTATCATTGGATGCACTAATTTCTGTAATTTCTTCATTTCTGTTCACTGCGCTACTTGCCTTAGATAAATCATGTTGCTGCAGTGTATCAGCTTCATCGTCTGATTCTATTAATTCCACTCCACCGGTAACATTCGTGATTTTCGGTAAAAGTTCATTATTATCATTACAAACATTATCCGAACAATCCGAAATAGGAGCCATTTCGTCTATTTTATCTGCATCTAATGACATACACGTCTCGTTTTCTTGATCCATGAGATTTTCTTCAAGTATATGAGGTGTATCGTTTGTAGTACTTTCAACAGGTTCGGTTTTTATATTAACTATACGTACATTTACTTCTCCATCGTTTGATTTTTTTGTTCCATCTGTTTCTGACTGAGTCTTTATACATTGTTCTTGTGATTGACACGTTGTTGCACCGTCGTCAATATCCGAATCCTCTTCAATGTGAATAGTTTCTACTGGTGTTTCAATGATTTGGACATCTGCAACGTTTTCTGTAATAAATGACAATCTTTTTTTATATTTCAGATCGAATCGAACGTTCTAACAACTTAACGACTACATAAGCATTGATATATTATTTTTCTAAGATAATTTTAGAACCACAATAGTGTGACGACTAAGGTTAGTAATATATAGGTATTCTTTGACTAAGGTGTGATAACTGACATCTCTGTCAATCTGGTCTGGTGCATCCAGACGCGAGGTTCGTTAGTCAGTAAAAGTGTGTCCTGTTAACGCTCTTAGTGCCTACACCTACGCGTTTGCATAAGTTAATTCTAAACTGCCAAAAAACTAAGTGTAGTAGGTAAGGCAGAGTTATGTGCTAAGTCTCTCTCTACCACTCTAATAATCTAGCTTAGATTAAATTATTGCGTCCTTGTCGGCATAGTTTTGTAAGGAACTGCGAAATGGCCGTTACACACGACGCAAACGTTACGCTAGGTAGTGTTTCGCATTGCAAGTCGTCCGCACGCGATATGTATAGATTTTCACACCATGGAAACAAATTTAACGACACACAGATTGTAAAATGCGTACAAAAAAGAGATGGCATGGAGGAAAGTTCTATAAAAGTAGGAAATAACTTAATATTAAAATAATAAAAACTGCAGCGTTTCGCAGAGACTCGCTGGCGCATACGAATGCGTAGGTGTACTAAGGGCGTAATGGTTTAATTTTTATCTTTATTTAACTTTGACTGTCTTACGGCTGAACTCAAAGACATTTAACACTTACATATGGAGCTAATTAGTAGAGATTTTGACATAAAGCTGTATATTATTAAATATAATATTTTCTGTCAAAATCTTTACTAAGTACCTGTTACTTAAGCAGGCATTAACTGACTCTGAGTGCGGCCGTTAATTTACTTAATATTCAGAAATAGGTGATATAGGTAATAAAAAATAAAATATTCTTACTGTTATTAACTGGCTCGACCATAGTCAAATTTTCCTGAAAAAATAAATTTAAAAGGTTATTAATATAAAGTTAAACTTGAAACATACTTTA
This sequence comes from Glaucopsyche alexis, assembly GCA_905404095.1. Taxonomy (NCBI): domain Eukaryota; kingdom Metazoa; phylum Arthropoda; class Insecta; order Lepidoptera; family Lycaenidae; genus Glaucopsyche; species Glaucopsyche alexis. The sequence continues at coordinate 30,223,183 of FR990043.1, read as the reverse complement.
TAAGAAAGTACCTGGGTATATCATAGCACTCAGTAATAACTAAACCACACTCAGAAATTCATCACAAACAAATATGTTTAACGCTCAACAAAGTGGGCATGGGTCAGCTAGTATGTGTATAATAAATATAAAAGAAAATAATTGTGACAGTACATACAAAGTCTTCCCTTAGAACAACTTCCTCATTGGCGATCATATCTTCCCACTCGGGGAACGGCTGGACTATGATTTTTGGAAAACTGAAACAAACATTAATACATGATCATTTATTTCAGATTACTAATAAATTATGAAGACTTTTATAGGTGTATATTTTTTCTAGAATTCATGCAGTCATTATAAAATACTAGCTTTTGCCCGCGGCTCCTCCCGCGTAAATACATTATCCCGCAGGAACACTGTACTTTTTCGGGATAAAAAATATTCTTTGTCCTTTCCCGGGACCCAAAAGTATGTCTATACCAAATTTCATAAAAATCGGTTCTGCTGTTAAGGCGTGAAGAGGTAACAGACATACACACTTTCACATTTATAATATTAGTATAGATTAAGGAAAGGGAAACGGGCAATCCGTTTGCTCTCCATCTGATCGTTTGCCGGTAATAAGAAAAACTCTATGGTATAAACTATAGATAATAATACTACCGTTTGGCAATTTTAGTGTGCAGCTCGGTGGGGCGTAGCTCCCAGGCCTCCTGCAGGCGGCCGGCGGTGCCACGGTACGAGTACCAGAACGTGTAGAAGCTGAGCCGCGCCACCTGCTTCATCTGGTACCAGCGTCGCTGCAGCAACATCGGCGAACACTGGCGCCCTCTGCAATTGATTTATGGATACATTTTAAGCAAAGGATTCAAACATCGAAAATACTCGCGACTGAACTTACTACACCTTCGGTAACTGAAGCTTCGTTTTCCACTCTGGAGATAATTATGTCATCAAAAATTACTACAGATATTTTATTACTCCTATATTTTATTCATGTCCACGTCGGAAGTTATAATTATTTTGAAGTTGCTAAAGGAAACACTTACCGACTATTGTATTCGAGAGTCAAGAGCAGCCATGCTTTGATGAGATCTTCCTTCTTCAGTTTTTTATTTAGTTCTATTCTATATTTAGTGACCAGCTCGAACAACTCATACAAAACCTTGGGCTCCTCGGAGTTTTCCGACTTGGAATCCTAAAAATTAATATTCGTTTAGTGTTCAGAGTTCTTGTCTCACGAGTTAACCTCACTCATGCCCTGTTACTGAGGATTTTTGTCGGTAGTTTATGTATTCAATAGCGCTTTTGATTGGATGATCTAACTAATAGGCTACTTGACTTATATATTAAATTTATTACATTGAAGGAGTATGTCCTTTAGTACTTGGCTTATAAAAACGTATTCTAGCGACATCACATGTTTAAAACTTAAGATTGATAAATAAAGTTGATTTCAATATGCATTTTTGTTTTTAAATTTCTACTGATGAAAACACTTCGAAGCAACTTCCGGAAAGGATGTGACGACACAAACACTTACCGACTTAATTATCTCAAAATGGTTTTCCTGTATTATTCTCCACTTTTGTTCTAAAATTCTCTACTTTTTATTTATTTACTAGCTGCCCCGGCAAACTTCCTCCCGCCTTAGAAGTTAGAATTAAATTTGTTGACGCACTGACAGCAGCGCCACCTACCGGGTCCAAATGTAAATCTAAGATCACAGAAACCTTCTTTGGCTCATGCACAACAACTTTGCTAAAGGTCATCACATGATCAAATGCATAGTTTACGATTCTATAGGTAAAGGACATACAGACAAACATTAATTTTGATATAAATAGATGTCATAAAGTCAAACGGTACGTCACACCGCCATTTTACTACTACGGGGTACGGACTTTAACATAAATATGGAGGGTAGAGCTAGCTATCTTTTGTTATTTATGTTTATGGAGGGTAGCTATCTCTACCCTCCATAAACATAAATAACAAAAAGTATTATTATGACATCGCAGCACAGATAATCTATCAACCAACATGGCAAATAGTGTTTTCGGCGGGTGTAATGTGTTTCGGTGTGTAAAAAGTGAATTTAAAGTATTTTTTTGTAGGATTTAGGGTTTCAAAAAAAATATGTAATATATTACTTTTTTTTTGTGTAATGGAACAATTTTGAAGCGTTTAAGACATAAATAAAAACAAGTAGCCTATTAAAAGCGCTATTGAATAGAAACCAGCCAAAACTCCTCATAGTAGAGTCTAGCTTATTTCGGACAATAATAAGTTGCTAATAACTTCATACTCAGATTTTTAATTTTAGTCAGTAAAGAGACATATTAAATCCACTTTACTTCTCTTTTCCTTTTTTTTCTGTAAGCAGAGACAGAATGATTTTTTGATGTCATTTTGACTGAGACTAAATCACAGTACCTTCTGTGATTTAGTCTCAAAACTCCACTCCACGCCACTGAAACCTATCAGTGGCGTGGAGTGGAGTTATAGACATAAGGTAAGTGCCGACAGGCTTCACCTTATGCTATTAAGCCTTTAGCTAGCTTAAGCCTTAGCATAGGTTAGCAATAAGCTAGCATTAAGCTAGCTAAGGCTATGGCTTCCCTGTGAAGGAGAGCCAACCTTCGCCACTTTAAAGTATTACAGATGATTTCCCTTGCCGCTATAACAACAAAATTTATTTGTTGCACGCAAGAATACTACCTTTCCGATGAGATCGACGTTTTCGTGGACTAACACCAAGTCGAACAGCAACCAATCCGTCATGGTGAGCCGTGCCACCTTCGTGACATTCTCCCACAGATCCTCTGCAGCTAAAAGCCGTTTGAGCTTCTTCAACGTCAACGCTCGCATGCGCTTACTATGAAAAAAAAAAATAGTTTGAAATAAATCGGACTCTTACTTTTGAAGTAATTTAAAGAAAACATATTGCGAGTTGATACTTGATGTCTCTCTCACAATTAGGTTAGGTTATTTTTAATATTATGAAAATTATATTACATTAGAACGAAGCAGTCACAATCTGTGTCCTTGCTCAGTTTCTCCCACATCTCTGTCTCCGGTATCTTCTCCACGAACCTGGACCGGGCTACGGAGCGTATTAGTCGCCTCTTGAACTTATCCACGTCAGTCAAGCTTGATGACTCGAAGTTGAACACTAAAATGAAAAAAAAATCTAATTACCCTTTATTGACGTGATAACGTTTTCTAAATCGACGAACCCTGGTTGAACGTATGAAAAATTGACACGTTCCGTCTGGTTGTCTGAACCGAGCGTGCAAGCGAAAGCGCGGAACAAGCGTTAGAGTAGGGTTACACGGTCAGTCTGGTATCAGTTCAGTCCATCAGTCTGATCCAGACTGACGAAAGAATGATCGTGTAACCGTGTGATTGACGGACTGATCATTTTTTTATTATGTACTTTCCGGCCATCATTCTAGCGTCAGTCTGAGACTGATGGACTGGACTGATGCCAGACTGACCGTGTAACCTTACTCGTAGAGAGGCACAACCGGCCTAAGCGTTCGGCTTGTGATGACGTTATCGCGTAATTATCGTCTGTGAATCGACTCTTGGCTTTACTTTTTAGCTGAAAAATTCCTATTGGCTGTGTTTCACGGAAAAAAGCGCTAACAAAAAAGCGTAAGCAAAATGGCGACCGCTAGCGTTAATTAAGCAAAGGGCGGATTATGTTACTAGTATTGAAGTTAGCAAACGTGGCCGATAATCTGTTTTTTTTTCTTTAGCGCTAGTAAGCCCTAAAAAGCGCTTTTTACCGCGGAACACAGCCATTGACAGTTTCTGATACCACTTACGCCACCAGATGACCCTTTGTGTGCGTTGGGTCTGCCCCCTAACCCTATCGGCAGTAAAAATATCAAACATCCTTATTCCGCAGTGCGCCTTTGTTCGCTTTGTCTACGTTTAGATGAAACTAGCTGACCAGGCGAACTTCGTACCGCCGTTTTAAAAATCTCCGACAAGTGATATTTTTTGAAGATACACTAGCTGAACAACTGAATGTTGAGTAACATTCAGTTGTTCAGCTAGTGTCAGAGTTTTGTCAATATTTAATATATTATAGACATCTCACAGTCTCACAGTCTTCTGTCTCATTCGCACATTAAATTTTCGGAGATTTGTAAATATTTACTATATTTTTTTTAATATTTTTTTTCATAATAACCTTCTGACAATAACGAACACATAATATAAGAAAGTTTTATCTAATTTAGTGCAGTTGTTTGGAAGTTATGCGTAATGCGAGTACAAAAATTTCGGTTATTCAATTTTATTTATATAGAAGATAGATAGATTGAATCTGATCAGAATAACGGCCGTAAGTATAGCAATTAGCACTGCTAATTGCTATACTACGGCCGTTATTCTGATCGTTGTGGTGTTTCTACTTTATCTGCTAATTTAGCAGATAAAGTAGAAACACCACAACGATACTTTTTAACTACTAGGTATGAAGTTTTAACTTCTATCGTCTTTCGGGGCCATCCACATATTACATCACGCTAAATTTAGATTTTATGACCCCCCACGCCCCATATCACGCTTTCTTAGTATCCCTGTAGGTACCTGCACTTAATATGCACTGTCACATTTCCCATTTCCCCCATGCGCTGTGGCGTTATAATTATGTGTATGAACCCTTGCGAGTTCCGACGAACAAGAGAAACATACCTCTATGGACACAGTCCGCCAGTGATTTCCTGCTCATCTCATTGTCCAGGTCCATGTCCGGCAAGACCACCGCCGGGGCGGGCCGTACGCTCGCCTGCTCAACGCACGCAACTGAAGCCTCATCTTCGACTTCGATGCTTGACTCTATATTCTGTAAAAAAAAATTGTTTGTGAAATAAGCTTACGATTTTTAGGGTTCCGTAATACTTAAGGAACCCTTATAGTTTCGCTCTGTCCGTCTGTCTGTCTGTCTGTCTGTCTGTCTGTCTGTCCGCGCCTCTAGCTCCTGTAATTATGAATATAAATTGATGAAATTCGGTGCAGTTATAGATTGTGTATAGATCACGGTTTCGGGATCATAAAAAAAAAAAATTTATATTTAGGGGTGGCTCTCATACATGTGAAGTGGGGATGAAAAATATTTTTTCACTCTACCCCATCGTGTGGGGTATCATAGAATAGGTCTTTTAAAATAAAGGCAAGGTTTCATACGTCACTTTTTTATAAAGTTGACCATTTTCCAGTAATCGGCCTCCAAGTTAGTTTGTAAGTTGGTCCCCCCCCCCTAGCATTTTTAAACTATAGAAGATAGAAACTTGCAAATTTCCATGCTGATAGATAATGCTAAAAACTCTTTAGGAAAATTATTGTGAATCAAATCGGACGGTAACTTTTGGAGTAATTCAAAAAAGAGCATATTACGCGTTTATAGTTACGGAACCCTCCTTAGACATGTCCTGACATGCTCTTGGTTAGGTTATTAATACTAAAATAAAAAAGTATGGGTCCTCAGGGGTACTTCCCTATAATTATTCGTAGGTACCTACGTGAATTAAAAAAAACGTACGAATATTTTCAGCTAAATATCGATCTTTCTTATGAATGGATTACGGAACTCTATCAAGTTCGAAATTTAAACTTTTTGGTCCTAATAAACACCATCTCTAGATCGGAAACGGATCTAAAAAACGGATAACTGGGCCGCTGTCTAGAATTTAGCTGTGAACGGCTGGGTCGCGGCCAACACTACCAGATGAGACTTGATAAAAATCGGAGCAGAAGGTAAAATAAATCGGGATTTGAGTCTATAGATCGGGACTGCCAAAAAACTGCACCGTAGCGGCGAGCTATCTCCCTTTACAAACTATCCTTTTCAGTACTTTTTAGCTACTAGGTATCGGTGAGTAGAATATGTTTTAGTTTAATGCGAGCGAGCAAAATTTTTTTTCTAATTGTACTGGTTAAATTTTGTTAAGAAAATCCCTATCTAAAAGACTGTACTTGGAAAAATAAACAGTAGTGCAAAACAGAACATAGGTACTAAATATATTGCAATATATCAAGTGTGCTAAAAAGCGAGCGAGCAAAAAATTGTTCCCATTCTCCAGGCCAAAATCCCTATTATCCCTAAGTCATTAAGACTTTGCATCATAAAAAAACAAAAGCGTGAAACAGAAGATAGCTATTTAATGTTATATTATGTCCTGTATTATTAAAACTATTAAAATCCAGCAACATTTTTATCTCATTTTGCAGGTTTGTGAGGATGGATGGATGTATGTTTGTACTACTCTTTCACGCAAAAACTAATGAAGGGATTTAAATGAAATTTGGTATGGTAGGCTCTGGATGAAAACATAGGCTACTTTTTATCCAGAAAAAGTACAGAGTTCCTTTAGGATACTGTATTTACGCGGGCGGAGCCGCGAGCAACAGCTAGTACACAATAATATGTTCAAGAGTTAATTACTGTCAAATAGTTTTGTCTTCATCGCAACAAATTAAGATGACCTCGGAAAATACTTTCTGTAATTGATGCATATCTATTTTGCTATGTTGATTATGTATTATGATTTATCGGGACATTTAGCGTCCCGATCAGGTGTAAATCGGGACGAGTCCTCAGACCCCTTAAAATCGGGACATCCCGCGCAATCGGGACACATGGCAATCCTAGTTATAGGCTACTTTTTATCGCGGCAAAATGTACGAATCCCGCGAGATTTCCTTTAGCGCGCACGAAGTCGGGGCAACATCTAGTCTGTTATAATATTTTTGTTTTGTTTTTATTTTATATATTTATCATGAATCGAAAGTACCCTCTATTGCTAATGCAAAGTAGGGTACCTACTTGAATTGTCGTGTATCTGAAATTAGATACATATTATGACAGATGTCGTAGATATTAGTGTAGGTTGTAGGTGTAGAAACTGTGGGTAGTTATTTATTTATTTACCAGTGATAAATTGATAATATAATACATATATGCAGTTCATAGTTAAAAAAACAGTAAGTCTGTCGGGACAGCTAGTAATATTTATAAAACACAATACTGTCAATTCTAATAACGCTACATATCACAATAGGTACTGATAACTTTGCCATGGCTCGCTTGATCTGAACCGGAAGGTTACGCTTATTAGTTATCCGTCTCATTTGCACGAAATCACTCGAGATAGGTTAAAAATCAAGAAGAAAGACGTTAGACATCGTTAAAAATATTTAAGGTCAATCTATACAGTGTACAGCTACCAACTTCTTAGTAAGTAGTCTTACTTACCCAGTTTCAATTTTCGTTTAAAAAATATGATTGTAAATTCTGCCCTGTTTTACTAATTTCTACTAGCTTTTGCCCGCGACTTCGTCCGCGTGGAACAATACTTTGGGATATCGCTGAAATTTACCCGCGACTTTATTTATGACTAACGAAAGCGGAATCCTATTTTTTTAAACGGAACCCTAAAATAAAAGTAGCCTATGTTAGACCCTATAACATCAGCTATCTGCTAGTGAAAGTCCCGTGAAAATCGGTCCAGCCGTTTCAGAGATTAGTCGGAACAAACAGACAGACAGACCGACTGACAGACAGACAGACGGACGGACAAAAATTAAAAAAAAATGTATTTTATTGTAAGTACCGAATATACTTTCAGATTCATTATGTAAAAAGCTGTTAATTTGAAGTTACAAACAGACACTTAAATTGTATTTAACTGTATAGATGTATAGATATTATAATGTATTATATTTTAAGATATTATCAATTTGATGTTTATAAAATAACTAAACTATTTAACTAAACTAAACTAAACATTAACCCGCACGCGCACCCCGCCTTGGTGACGCCCACTTCGCAACGGGCCGTGCAGCAGAAATCGTAATATTTTAATTTCGCCATAACTTCAAAACCAAACTTCCAATTTTAATCATTCAAAGAACAAATATTATCTACATAAACTGTACTTAGTGATGAAATTTATTTTGATAAGGATTAATAACATGAGTAAAATAAACGCGTTTAAATGTAGTCCAAAAAAAATTCAAGATTTCTAAATAAAAAAATTGGTTGTTGTGCCTCACTCGACATAGATAGGTATAGTGTGTCGCGGACTTTTTTGTAGATATTTATAAGATCTACAATTAATTAGAACATTTTATGGTTCTATCTTTTATAGTTTAGGCAGCGTACGCAAAATAAGTAACTTTTCTGGTTGATTTTTTACACCTTGTGTCCGAAAAACCCAAATATCTTACGGAACCCTATTTTTTTCCAAAATAAAATTTAGCCTATGTTACTCGTGGATAATGTAGCTTTTGAATGGTGAAAGAATTTTTGAAATCGGTCGAGTACTTTTTGAGCCTATTCATTACAAACAAACAAACAAACAAAGTTTTCCTCTTTATAATATTAGTGTAGATATTATGTACAACTTTTAACTTATAGAAATTAGTAAAACAGGGCAGAATTTACAATTACAATGTACAACTTTTAACTTTTATATGTGTATAACCACAAGTATAACCTATGTTTACTAGTTTTTGCTCACGACTTCGTACACGGTACTTCATTGCAATTCCGTGAGGATAAATTTCGAAAAATCCTTATAAATAAAGGATGTCTACGCCTAGGGTTGCCAGGCGTCCGGATAAAGCCGGACGTAGTTAGGCTTTTTGTTTGCGTGTCCGGCAAAAATAAACAGTGTCCGGCTTGTCCTGATTTTATTAATCTTTTTACATTTCGCAAACGATGCCAATGAACAGGCATTAGATTTATTTATGTAATTTTTTGGTGAAAATCAAAAAGGCTTGATTTTTTAAACTATTTTAGTGTAATATTTATTAATAATGAGACAAAAAACGGTAAATATTCACAAGTCGCGAAACCCAAAAGCCGGACAGACCATCCAGTTTCGAAGAACATTTTTTGGGTAAAAAGGTTTTGAACAAGATAAAAAAGTTCTAACCTAACTAACCTAACCCAAAACTACACAAACATTAATTTACGCTGGGTATTTTTGAGGTTGACATGTTTTTTATATTATTTTTTTTACATTTTTTTTTTTGTCTTCCGCCACCTTAATACTGCATAACAGACTGTTTTATAATGAAAATATGCAATAAAAAAAATTTGCAGTCGTTTCAAGGTGGAGCCCCACTTCTAAACAATTACCCAAAATACGATCAAGAATATCGGGTCTCCGGCCTTTTTACCCAAAAAATGTTCGGCGAAACTGGATGGTCTGTCCGGCTTTTGGGTTTCGCGACCTGGCAACCCTATCTACGCCATAACTGTCTGCGTGCCTAAATTCAAAGCAGTACGTCCAGTAATTGACTGATATTTCAATATACAAACTGAACCCTCTTTTCACTCTTTATGGGACGAATTTCAAAAAACTATAATATACTTACTCTTGTATTTATTAACTCAGATATAAAAGTTCATAGAAATCGGGGCAGATTTAAAATATATTTCATACCAATTTTCAACCCTCATTTTATACCCTCAAAGGGTAAATTCTAATAAACCCTAAAACACGAATGTCGAAATCGGCGCAAACTAAAATATTTTCCATACAAACTTATAACCCATATTTTATATCCCCAGGGAACGAATTTCAGAAAAGGCTTACCCTTTTTTAAAATTTATCACCTCGTGGTGTAAAATATGGGTTGAATGTTAAAAACTTTAGAAAGTATTTGAACCTGCACCGATTTTGACGAAAATTAAATATCCGAACGAATAAAAAATATTATTGAGTGTGTATTTTAAAATATTTTTTCTGAAATTCTTCCCCTGGGGGTGTTAAATAGTGGTCAAAAGTTTGTAAAGTAAACATTGAAAATCTTTACTGATTTCTATGAAATTAAATATACGAACTAATAAATAAAAATGATTAAACATGTGTAATATACTTTCTAAAAATACTTTCTAAAGTTTTAAACTTTCAACCCATATTTTACACCCCGAGGTGATACATTTTAAAAAAGGGTAAAATACATGTTTAATCATTTGTATTTATTTTCCCGTTATTTATTTATTTATTTTATTTCATAGAAATCATTCAATTGTACTTTTCAAACTTTTAACCCCTATTTTACACCCCCAGTGGACGAATTTCAAAAAACTGTAATATACTTACTCAAAATTTTAGTGTATTAGCTGGGATATTAAATTTTATGGAAATCTGAGATTTTAAATATTTCCCATACAAACTTTCAAACCTCATTTTACACTCTCAAAGGGTAAATTCTAATAAACCCTGAAACACGTATGTAAAACCATAAATCTTAATTTTCCTCGAAATCGAGATTCAAATACTTTCCATACAAACTTTCAACCATGTTTTAAGCCCTCAGGTGACAAACTAAAAAAAAGGGTAAAATTCATGTTTAGTAATTTGTATTCATTAGCCCGTATATGTAATTTCATAGAAACCAGTAAAGATTTTCATTTTTTACTATACAAACTTTTAACCCCTATGTTACGCCCCCAGGGGACGAATTTCAAAATACTGTAAATAACATACTTAATATTTTTTATTTATTAGCTAGGATATTAACAAAACTATAACTACAAAAATACAAACTTTCAACCATGTTTTAAGCCCCCAAGTGATAAACTAAAAAAAGGGTCAAATTCATGTTTAGTAATTTGTATTCATTACCCATTTTTCAATTTTTACTTTCCAAACTTTTAACCCCTATGTTACGCCCCCAGGGGATGAATTTCAAAAAATTGAAAAAACACTCAATATTTTTTATTTATTAGCTAGGATATTAAATTTCATGGAAATCTTAGCAGATTTTAATTTTATTCATAAAAACTTTCAACCCCTATTTTACACCCTCAAAGAGTAAATTCTTATAAACCCTGAGACACGTATTTAAGACAAGAATCTTAATTTTCGTCGAAATCAATTCAGATTCGAATACTTTTCATACAAACGTTCAACCGTATTTTACACCCCCAGATGACAAATAAAAAAGGTAAAATATATGTTTCATTATTTGTATTTATTAGCCCGCATATTTAATTTTATAGAAATCAGTAAAGATTTTAAATTTGACTTTACAAACTTTTAAACTATTTTAGACCCCCAAGGGACGAATTTCAAACAGCAAAACTATAAAACACAATAACAAGTATGAAATAAAATGTATTTACAAATATGAATCTTAATTTTCGTCGAAATCGGTGCAGATTCAAATATTTTCCATACAAAGTTTCAACAAATATTTTACACCCCAGGGGACGAATATCAAAAAACTGTAAAATACGTACTCAATAATTTTTATTTATTAGCTTAAATATTAAATTTCATGTAAATAGAAGCAGATTTTAAAGATTTTCCATACAAACTTTCAACATATATTTTACACCCCCAGAGGGCAAATTTAAAAAAGGGTACATGTTTAATCATTTGTAGTTATTAGCCCGTATAATAACTTTAATAAAAATCAGTAATGATTTTCAATGATTATTTTACAAACTTTTAAAATTTGTATGAATGATTATTTTACAAACTTTTAAAATTTGTATTAATTATTATTTTTAACCACCCCAGGGAGCGAATTTCATGAAACTTTAAAAAACGTATTCAATTATATGTATTTTTTTTTTAATTTTGTATAAAAATTATAGATTTTAAAATATTTTTCATACAAACTTTTAAAAAGATTATGTAGGTAACACAGTTGGAAAAAATATACTAAAATTATAAAATATTAATGTTCTAAATTATAATTACAAAATTAACTCGTAGTCTATAGTTTTCCGTCATAGAATCTCTCTAGTCTATGGACATTGCACAGTGTACTGTCAATATTTTAACTCACAAAGAGTGTGGCGTTCGTTTATGTCGGACGCAACGTCACAGAACGCTAGTATTTTGTACTGTAGATAAATGATTTTACAATTGAAACTACAAATTACGCATAATAGATAATGGAGTTATATTCAGTAATATGTACATACTTATTCTAACAATAATATGTAGTTTTAATCATCTTTAGTTTCTACTGACATTATACAACACGAGCGTCCGTACGATTCGGAAGCTTAGTTACGAATGGCGAATGGCGATAGTAATGACGATATCTCAAATGGCCTACTGGTAACTAACCTGCATTTTGGTTATGTATTTTGAGTTATTCTTTATCACCAGCAACAATACACACACACTTTTTGCATATTTTACATACCGAAATCGCGTTTTTTTAACACACTACTAATTACAACGCTATTGTAGCAGGAGCAACGCACACTGTGACGTATGATAACAAAATGGCGAAAGTACACGTTTCGGAGGGTCGCTGACGGCCGCGATGCTCTCCCACAAGTGGGAGAGAGATTTATAGATATTTCTTACTCTGTCGCTCTTACGAAAACTGGTTCGCAAGCTAGAGAGAGAAAAAACATACTGCCATTTCATGCATTTTATTTTCATTGTCGAGGCACACTTCGCAGCGTGTAGACAGTTCACTGTACACCGCTGCAAATAATAATATTCAGTATTTTCATTATTATGTTTATGTAATAAATTAGCTAAACATAAATAAGTGCTAAAATAAAATTATTTCTTACATTTGATGTAGAGCACATAGGTATTTTACTCGTGAAATACCTATGTAGGTACCTATTTTATATATTAAATTAAATGTTGACCACATTTGAGATTTAAGTAGCGAGTTGTAAACACCTATGCCTATGAATGTTACAATACTATGAATGTCGAAACACACAAATAAGATTATACCCGCGTTATATAAAGGTATGTATATTGTATTAGATTATTATGATCATCGGCAAACAGGAAAGCCTTACTTTATTTGTTAACAGTTGTATTATGGAATCGACAATGTGAAAACAGAAAATACGAAATATTTAATATAGCCAATAGGTAAAAATATAACAACGCAAAAACACGTTTATTTTAATACGTAGGTTCATTGCGCAAACACGTGTTCTCGATCTCACTTTTCGGTCGACCGATAACTCGATAGTGACACAATGATTCATGATTCATAATATATAATAATTATATTTGATGTTCGTAAAAAAACATTAATTTAAAAATCAATTATTCCTCGTAGCACTCTTTAATCTAGATTTTTTTTTGTAATTCTTTATGTAGTACCTACACCACAAATTAAACATTATTTATGTATTTTTCGTACCCTTACTTTCTTACTAAAAATAAGTGTTTAGATAGATAGATAGATAAACTCTGTATTGCTCACATTAAAGAACACAATCAGTAAACTAGAACTAAACTTATAATCTAAATGTGGGCAAGGGCGGCCTTATTTAAAATGTTATGTAACTGTATTTTCTCGAGGCACACCAACGTCCACGGCATACTAATTATATTGAGCTTGACACTCGCCACTTCGATTTTCAACTCTATTGTATTAGCGCAGGGTTCTTTTTTCAGTGCTCTGAATTTGCCTGGGCCTGCCGGCTGCCGGATTCCGAATCATATTCGGCTGGGACTTTTAGTTACGGTATCCGAAAGGCCGTAAAAATCTCAGAATTGAAAATAGAACTCTACAACTTTCTCTCTTTCAACTCTGACACATATGAGTGTCGAGTCAAATGTAAATCTCATCGGTACTCGAAACTTCCATTTTCAACTCTAATAAAATTAGCGCAAAGTTCTATTTTCAGTACTCTGACATTAGTAAATACGGTAAATGTCGGCCCCTTACGGATTTTCAAATGGTGTCTACAGAGTACAGACACACGAATTTGGTACGGAGCGTACAGCGGATCTGGTACGCTCCGTACCAGATCCGAGCGTGTGTAGGGCAGTCCGGCGAACATATGAAGAAGGCGAAGAGTTCACCATTGTCCGCATCGGATCTGGTACGCTCCGTACCATATTCGTGCGTGTGTAGAGCAGTCCGGCGGTTTGGCCGTACAACAGTATCAGTGTTGCCAACTTAGGGATGTACCCCCCAAAATTAGGGAAAATATCTACGGGGTTTATAGAGGACAGGATGTTTAGAGTTTTCTCCATATGAATCAATTTGTATGTAATAATAAAAATTATTTTAATGTGTGTATATAGCCAGGGATATGAAAATGTATTGGGAGTGAAATCAGATTAAGACAAGTTAGTTTTACGTTATTCACGCGTAAGTCTTTATGTTAAACACATTCTTTCACACCTTTCTTTCTAGCTTATTATCTCTTAGCCCTGTCAATGGTATAAGTAATCAGGAGTAAAGTTTGGGGAGAAATATTTTTTAAAGTGTTGGTATCACTGCCCGTTATCATGGAATTGCGGGAATCATCGTCGTCGTTTAAAAACCGCACTGTAAATAGAACTCTGTGCTAATGTAATAGAGCATAAAATCGAACACACGAGTGTGAGCGTTTCGCTTCACTGCACCGTACCAAATTCGTGCGTGTGTAGCGACACCGAATTTGGTCTCCGGATATGGTTCGCTGTACGCTCCGTACCAAATTCGTGTGTCTGTAGATATAAGATAGCATAACTTTAGATCGCTCCGGATCCATCAGTTTGCAACGAAAGGATAGCTTGTTATACGGTTTAAGACAGGTTGATAAATATATTTTATATTTATAGGCATATGGTTGACTTTTCTACTAAACGGAAAAAGTATTAAGGTTTAAATGCGTCGAAAACGAAAAAATATTTTTCATCCCCACTTCACATGTATGGAGAGCCACCCCTAAAATATAAAATTATTATTTTTTTATGATCCTGAAACCGTGATCTATACACAATCTATAACTGCACCAAATTTCATCAATTTATATTCATAATTACAGGAGCTAGAGGCGCGGACAGACAGACAGACAGACAGATAGACGGACAAAGCGAAACTATAAGGGTTCCTTAAGTAATACGGAACCCTAATAAAGTCGGCCGTTCACGGCCCAATGGTCGGTCGCGTTTTTCCCAAATGTCGGCCGGGCATAGGGTGTAACTAGGGGATCGAAAACCGGTCATATTTTAAATTATTTTTAAACAAAAAATTAAACCGACTTCCAAAGTAAAAATGCACAAAAAAGTATGAAATAAAACTTATTTTATAAATAATTCCCCTTTTAAATTTGTCTATTTCTCTACGTCTTAATCTTCTTAATTTTGAAGTCGCTACCAGCCCAAACTCAAACTCAAACTCAAAATTTTTATTTCCATATAGGTTATGAAATAACACTTATAGAATTGTCCTTCATGATGCCTACCACCGGTTCGGAAACTAGCCCGGCGAGAAGAACCGGCGTAAGAAACTCGCACGGGGCCACCTTTTAGCAAAAAGATGGGAAAATTGTTCTTTTCAAAAAAAAAATATTTTTACAATGTTGTAACTTAATCTATATAACATTAGTCATAAGTACATAGAGCATACTTAAGTAAATAAAAGCAGCCTTGCAGGGGGCCATCTTATTCCCAAGGTGTGCAATCGTTAATGAAATCACTGACTTTATAATAAGCTTTAGCACACAAACGTTCTTTAACAGCTTTTTTAAATTTATTAATGGTAAGATTTTGAACGTTTTCTGGGATTCTATTGTAAAGGCGTATACATGAACCTTTAAACGATTTACTTACTTTGCTTAGTCTGATCACCGGTATTTCTAACTTGTTCTTATTTCTAGTATTCCTACAATGGTTGTCGCTTTTCTTTTTAAAGTTATTTAAATTCTTTCTGACATACAACACATTGTCCAAAATGTATTGAGAAGCGACGGTCAGAATACCTATTTCTTTAAACTTATCTCTTAGAGATTCAAAATATGACATCTTATAAATAGAACGTATAGCTCGCTTCTGCAGCACAAATATTGTGTTAATGTCCGCAGCGTTTCCCCATAGAAGAATGCCATATGACATTATACTATGAAAATAACTAAAATAAACTAGCCGCGCTGTGTCCTCATCGGAAAATTCTCTAATTTTTTTCACTGCATATGCTGCAGAACTAAGCCTATCAGCCAGATTTGCAATATGGGGACCCCACTGTAATTTACAACCTAGTGGTATTCCTAGAAATACAGTGGTGTCCACTAGGTTCATTTTCTCATCGTTTAATAGTACATTGGTTTGTGTCTGCCTAACATTTGGCAGGCTAAACTTTAAACATTTTGTTTTATTGGAATTTAAAAGTAAATTATTAACATTAAACCAGTGTACCATTTTCGAGAGAGCACTATTTACCTCGTCGTAATTTGACTGTCGTCGCTTCACATTAAAAATTAGTGAAGTGTCATCAGCAAAAAGTACTATCTCGTGCTTATCTTTAACTAGATAAGGAAGGTCATTTATATAGATGAGAAAAAGAAATGGGCCTAAAATGGACCCTTGTGGCACACCTAATTCTATTTTGGTCCCATTAGACCTTGTAGAATTTACTTCTACTCTACTCTCTGCGTTCTATTTTTAAGATAAGAAAACGATATCCTACAGTATTTTATACAATTACTCACGTTCATATTTGCTGGTACCGACTACCGACTTCAAAATTAAGAAGATTAAGTAGAGAAATAGCCAAATTTAAAAGGGGAATTATTTATAAAATAAGTTTTATTTCATACTTTTTTGTGCATTTTTACTTTGGAAGTCGGTTTAATTTTTTGTTTAAAAATAATAATTTCACCCTTTTTAGTGATATATCTTGTTAAATTATTATTAATAAGTCTTAAAATCGTCTAAAATAAACGATCAAATGTATAACTGAATACGCGCCAAGCTTCCATTAGGTATTGTTATTAAGATGATGATGATGATTACTGTAAGTTACAAAGTGGCATATGCTTGCAGTTCTATAAACGATTCCGAAATTTCCATAACCGGGAAATCCCGGTCCCGAAATTCCCGGGAATTCCCGGAATTTTGAACCGCTCTGAGAACCGGGAATCAAAAGTTGAGAACCCGGAATTTCGGTACTTTCGGTACCGAACAGATTGTATTAAAATTTACAAGTATTTATGTAAACTATCATCAGTAATTGTAAATATTAGCTAAAAAAATAATTTTAATCATTTCCGAATGTGAATTAAAGACAATAATGAAAAATATTACACGATAAAAGGATATAATTAGTCGTTTATATTAGATTCTGTACATAAAAGCTAACTGTGAGGGGTGCGAGGAAATATGTCCTTAAAATGATAAGATAATATTATGTATATATATCTTTTGATCACGGTAAACTATATCACTCTTTTAGCTAGAATTTCAATTATTAGTATTGGGCGTTGTCTAATGGGCAATAGACGATGTCATATCTCATTGTACCAATAATAGTTGATTTTGTTGCTTTTTCTCGTTCACTAGACAACTTGTTTAATGTTCCTTGTGCGAATGAGTTTTTATTCGCACATTTATTGACATCAAAATATTCTTATTCTTACTAGGTGTAATGTTATAAACGCGAAACCTTGTAAACCAAAACTAGGCACTGCCAGCTACTAAATACCTCGTTAAAATAAACATTAATGAAACAACGACTTGTAGGTGTGTAAGGAAAACGATGGGGTGTCTCATAACGGCTAACAGCTTCTTAAGTTCAGCACCACAGCAGACACCTGGGGTAGCACGAATACTCTTATGGCAGATAAAATGTGTGGACGCAACGATCAAACCCCAACAAACCCCTTTTTTGTTAGGGAGCAAAAGAGGGAAGTTTGCGATATGCTCGAGCCCGTCAGATTAATTTAAGTGATGATACCTTACTTAAATATTGATAAGTACCCCCAGCGAGTGTGAGATCTTAATGTTAACCTTCAGTCTAATCTGACGCATTCGACTCGAGTATGTTAAGAACAGTTTTTTTACATTTAAAAAAACTCGCTGCGAGCTTCTGGCACTTCCAAATCTTCAGATTAAGAAATTGGAGCACCTGTAGGATTCACTGAACACCGCCTTTGAAATTCTGACACACGAGTATTTTTTTTTATCCCTCCCCACCCTTCACGCAAATCGTCAGATTAATATACCTATACTTCATATCAGAGACTTGTTGGCGCATGAACAACAATAATTATAATCTGACGCGTTCAGTATGTCCACGTCATGGTCTTTTTTACAACATTTGCAGGACGACGACTGCTAAAAGCTGACACACTATTCCTATAGTGTGTCAGCTTTTGTCAGTGTGTGTCTGGTTATTTAGTATTTTTATTATCTAATTTACCACTTCTAACAGGTTACCGCGACGTTCGAGCATAAACACTAATAGCATTCTGGGCGACCTAACCATTTGATGTTTTGCAAAAATCAAGTAACTCGAGGTAACATTAGCATTTATTGATGGTTTTTCAGTAAAAAACCATCAATAAATGCTAAAACACTAAAATAACCTACGGCTCTTTACTATCGCCAATAAAGTTGTTGTTAATATGGCGGTGACATGTTGGCTGATGTGTCGAGTTGCCATTAAAACCTTATTTAATTTGTAATTGCACTATAAAATGTTATTCTTATATTTTGAATTACTTTTGAGACAGTAATTACATTTGGATTTCATGCCTTAACACCAGTCCCGAAATTCCCGAATTTCCCGGGAAATCCCGGTTCCAGAATTACCCAGTCCCGAAATTCCAGGTTCTCAAATCAGACCGGTTCTTCCATTCCCTACACTCGATTCTTAGGCTGGCCGACATTACGATCTTTAATATTTCCAAAGTCGGCCTCTGTTTCGTATAGCTTATTTCTCGAGATTCAGCTAATACTACCCCGGCCGGTATTTGGCGATTGAACGTAAAATAGATTTATTAACATAAAAGCGTTACAAATTTTACTATTACATACATACATACATATAATCACGCCTTTTTCCCGTAGGGGTAGGCAGAGTCGCAGAGACCGCCTCTTTCCCGTAGGGGTAGGCAGAGACCACTTCTTTCCACTTGCTACGATCCTTACATACTTGTTTCGCTTCGTCCACTTTCATTCTTACCATCCATTCCTCCTCTTACATTCAACGTAGCGAAGCGGCTCTCCATAGGCCACTTTTCGCCTCCGTGAGAAACGAGACGTGATGGGTGGCGAACCATATCGCCACCATTTTAGACAATTATTATTTTTATGATTATCCATTGCGTTCCCACGGATTGGTGGAGAGGGTAGGAATAGGGAAAGGGAAGGATAGGTGGTGTGGAAAGGAAGATTGGTAAGTTAGAGTGGGAAATAGGAAATATAGGATATTACCGCCCAGGAGGGCAAGGGATAGGACAGTAATAGCTAGGAAAGCCGGGGCCACATAACCGTATACTATACCACAACTACCGGACAGGTAAGTTGAGATGAGTATCCCATGACATAATTTTACTATTAAGACAATGGAATTCGTAGTATTGGACTTTATAAAATAGACGGCATTTACTTTAAGTCGGCCCCGGCCGAGATTCCGATCTTCAGTCGAAATTGGCATTCTAATGGCGGCCCCCTATTTTTCCCTAAAACCAATACGCAAAACGTTGAAAAAACTATCTCAAAATATAGTAAAAATACCTTGTAAGTGATAGCAAAGCTAAAAACCTAAAAAAGAAATGTCTTACCGTTGTAATATCAATCCCCGATTCGTGGGTATTCACAGCAAGTAACAGGGGGGTGAAACTCTCATACATGCACAAATTAACAGAGAACAGAGACATCTAAAAATGAATATCCGGTACTAACAGTTTGAAAGTTTTCGGATAGTCACAACTAGTGATGTGCCGGATCGTTAAAAATGTGTATCCGCGGATACGGATCTGAATACGGATATTTGGTGTCAAAATCCGCGGATACGGATACGGATCTTAACTTTCTTACGCAGTCGGTGTCGGTGCGCGCGACCTTCACACATTTTTTGACTTGCATTGCACGGCGGTTCTTTCTTTTGTTTTGTTTATAGTTTAGTGTGACATTGGACAGCATAGATAACGTTTGTTTGGTATTGGTACATGAGTTTGAAAAAATGTCTACAAAGAAGTTTAGTAGTGTAATTTGGAATTATTTTGTGTTAGTAAATTATGAATGTGCGAAGTGTAAAATTTGTGATGGAAAGTATTCCCATAAGGGTAAAGGCACAACTTCTTTAAAAAATAATTTTCAAAGAAAACATCCTCAAGAATATGGGTCCATCCACATATTACGTCACAGCGGATGGGGGAGGGGGGGGGGGGGGGGGGGGAAATACTAAATGTGATGGAACAATCTGTGTTGATTTTAATAGTTTTTTATTGCTAGTTGCTACCTTAATCAGTAAACCACCTATTTAAAGAATTCATGTATAATTTTAAAATTAATAAGGTAAATAGATCCGTAAAAGATCCGCCAAACAGTAACGGATACGGACACGGATACGGATTTTTCTTCTGCCTCGGATATCCGCGGATACGGATACGGATACGGATATCCGGCACATCACTAGTCACAACAGATGCCACTAAGCGACTTCTACATCGCGCTATCGCTAACACAAGGCGTATGTATAAGGGCTCGCGAACATTTTACTATGCAGCAACCATATCCCACTATTAAAGAGGAATTTGGTCGTTGTTGAGTCTACGACTTTCGATAAAACTTAATTTCTGTCCATAATTCAGTTCAATAAAAATTATCAGGCGGTACTACTTCCATCTAGCGGGTTTGATAGTAACTAAAACGGTACAACGCCATCTAAAAACGACATTCCGAAACTTTTGCAAGACTCAGTTTCAATTTTAGAGTTGCGCATCTATACTAATATATATCTGTATTATCTATGGCAAGTAAGCTGCTTTAACTAGAACTTCAATGCTTCAACGGCGCTATCGCTACTGAGTACTGACGCTCAGTGTGCGAAGAGCAAGTGACGTAATCAGATAGTAACGGTTTGCACTTAAAGAGTATGAACTAAGCTTGCAATTTCAGTGGCAAAAATACCACTTAATTACCTTTTGAATGAATGCAAGCTGAAAATGTGCAGATGGCCGAGGATTGGAGGGGGGCAGCCGTTTGGCATATTTACCCTATATTCAATAAATAAGTAATTAATTAATTTATATTAAATACACTATTGGCAAAAAAATATTGTCATACTCAAAGTAAAAATATCATCTCATAACGGATAAATTTCCGACCAAGGCCCAACGCAAACTCACTCATTTAAAGGAAGATTTTTTTTTCGAGTAGGTACGTAGGTACAACAATATTTTTCTGCCACGTCTAGGTATACTCCGCGAGTATTATGGGTATTGGATTCTGTGGGTATACTTAAGCAGTAGATCATTTGCCCAAAATATCCGTAGTTGATTTTACCGAACCTTACATAATATTAAGATCCGTCTAGCAACAACTACAAAAAATATGTTCGAGCCTCTACACTTAACGATGACGTCATTGTGGCCCGGCCGACACTCACATTTAGTTTAACAGTAAACTGTGGAGTGCGGTATAACCACAGTCCACCTCCACAGTATATAGTATAACTCACGAACACGAACTATTTTTCAGAATCCAACCATATAGTGTACCTACTTACCTATTTAAAAATTTCCATGGAAAAATAATAATTCTTACTTACCAACAGTGAGGGAACAGCATCTTCTTTTAGACTTGGTCGTGCTAAATTAGGTACATAATCTTCTGGCTTAAAATGTTTGCTGCATACAACAGAATTATGAGTAATTTGTCTCTTTCCATTGGGTATAATGCTTAACCACTTATCACGCATTGGATCCTTTTTTGGTATTCTAAAATTACGAAAAATAAATATAGCAGGAAGGAACACTGCATCCTGGGAACGGACATAGCCAACTTTTTTTTTAAATAATAATGGAGGGGATAACATAAGGGATAAAATATTGTAGGAACCGAGATAACTAGAAAATACTAAACATCGCTGCTGGGCGCGGTCAGTACCTACGTACTAGGGAATGGAAGAACCGATCTGATTTTGAGAACCGGGAATTTCGGGACTGGGCAATTTTGGAACCGGGATTTCCCGGGAAATTCGGGAATTTCGGGACTGGTATTAAGGCATGAAATCCAAGTGTAATTACTGTCTCAAAAGTAATTCAAAATATAAGAATAATATTTTATAGTACAATTACAAAATAAATAAGGTTTTAATGGTAACTCGACACATCAGCCAACATGTCACCATCATAATAACTTTATTGGCGATAGTAAAGAGCCGTAGGTAATTTTAATTTATTAGCATTTATTGATGGTTTTTCAATATGTTAGTTATTTGATTTTTGCAAAACATCAAATGGTTGGGATACCCAGAATACTATTAGTGTACATGCTCGAACGTCGCGGTAATATATTAGGAGTGGTAGATTAGATAATAAAAAGACTAAATAACCAGACGCTGACACACTATTCCTATAGTGTGTCAACTTTTGTCAGTGCGTGTCTGGTTATTTATTATTTTTATATAATATCTAAACTACTCACCAATCCTAAAAGCAACAAATATGCATATTAGTAGGTATACAACTATATATATTTTTCAAAAAATACAACAGACGCCACACAGACCTTGTAGGCCAAGTCCCAAGATGTTCTATTTAATCGTCAATACCATTGGCTCCAATATTGGCTACTATGTTGGTCGATGTGTGGTGCTATCATACTATTAGATAATATTCATCCGTTTATCGTGTAATATTTTTTATTTTTGCCTTTAATTCGCTTTTGTAAATGATTAAATTGTTTTTAAGCTAATATTTACAATTACCGATGATAGATTATTAAAATACTTGTTAATGTAATCTGTTCGGTACCGAAAGTACCGAAATTCCCGGTTCTCAATTTTTGATTCCCGGTTCTCAGAGCGATTCAAAATTCCGGGAATTCCCGGTTCCATACCCTACTACGTACCTACCATGAACCTAAAAAAGAGGAAAAATAAAAGAACCTTTTTTTCTACGTCCATGCTACGTACATTACGGCCGATGTATCTTGGCGAGTCTGAACTTCGCGCAGAAGGTTGCGCAATAACTGTTTCTAAGTGTTTTCGTATTTTTTTATTTGTACTAATTGGTCAACTGTATTAGGGAAATTTTATTAGTACATAGGTATATAAAAATAATACAATAACAGTTTTCTTCACGAGTTGTACATGCGCTAAAGTTCGCAGAGCCTATGTTGAATGTTCAGACCCGTCAAGATACAGCGGCCGTAGTGTACCTATTTGGATGGGGTCCGCCGCGCCGTCCGCCTTTTTCCGCGCTTAAAAATGTTTTTATGTCTAGTTAAGATTCAGTTTATTAATTATTAAATTAGAAAATCAATTTTAATGCGGACGATGTCGCGGAAAATTGCTTTTTTTGTTTTTATGTATTTTTCGTATACCTAATAAGAGCGTGAAGGATACCTGAACTCACATTTTTAAGGTAAACTTTTTATAAATACTTATTCAATTAGGGTGTTTTGTTTGATTTGGATGTGTATTTCATTTAATATACCTAGGTGCTTAATGATACTAGACTTTGCCCGCGATTTCGTGAGCACAAAAATAAATTGCGCGGAAACCGCACATTTTGCCGCAACATCAAGTAGCCTATGTCCATCTCCGTGGTTTCCTTTATATCCGTGCCAATTTTCATCAAAATTGATCTAGTAGATGCGGAGCCTATTTCTTCTTTATTATTAATATAGAGTAGGTAGGTATAGATATGGTACCTATACCAATACATAATAATATAGTATATACCCTATATTATATACTATAGGTTAATGGAGCAAGGTCCAGGGAGTACGGTGGATGTCTTAGACATTCCAATTGACGCTCCTCTAATTTGGTAGCCGTCTGTTCTGCCGCGTGTGGTCTAGCGATGTCCTGAAGCAGCAGTGGCCTAGAGCGAATGACTGCCCTCGGTTGTTTAGCAGCTAGCTTTTCCATCATGATTTGCAGTTGCTGGCAATAGACATCTGCCACAATCCTCTGGCCAAATTTAAGACAACTGTAATGACTAATGAACGACACCGGCACTAGTCCACCAAACGCTCACAGGTAACTTTTTTTAAGTCAATTTTCGTTTGGGGCTGAAAAATGCCATTATAGCCATTTCTATAGCTTTATACATCACTTGTATTCATATCTCAAAGAAGAGTATTGTCATATTTTTTTCTATAATCGCTTCTACTACTGAAAAAATTATGAAAATTTCCTTCCCCAAGTGGTCTCGTAACCGCGTAAATTTCTTTATTATAAGAGATTTTTTTTGAAAATTCTGAATTTCCAAAAATGTCTATAGCTTACATACTTAGCTGGTACCTCGAACTACATAACATACTGTGTTTTAACCCTAGAAATATAAGCTACGTCCGCGAGATGTAGACTGCGGCACAGAATAAATAATAGTACCTAACTGCGGTTAAAATTTGCTGTCTCTTTTTACCTACAATACGCAGAGTGCTGTCTGTCTCAGCCAACTCAATCGTCGACGGGGGCCGGAGCTAACGTGGGACGGCTGTGTCGCAGTGGTAAGTAAGCTTGATACCTAGATATATAGCTATGGCGTACGTTCATGAGACGTATTCGATTATCTTCTGTGTAACTTTCACAGTGTAGATTTATTATTAATTTTTATGTACTTTGACGCTTATTTTTGTTATATTTAAGGTACATATGAAATTATTATACAATGACAAGGCGGACTGCGTTATGGGAGAAGGAAGGGGGGTGTCGCGAAATAATTCTTCACACTAAAGGGACCGTGATATGAAAAAGATTGAAAAACACTGCCCTAGCTAAAACATGTCACCCTAACTAATCTAGAATGTTCCAAATCTAAAAAATTAAGTTTAACACTTACCCGTGAAAAGATAATCCACAATCCGGATAGTATTCATTTTTACAAGCTTCCACAATGCATACTTTCACCATGATAAACGTAAAATTTTAAAAAATCTATAGAAATAGCTGTGACACCTTTTACATAAAATGGCGTTTTGTGTTGCAGCCATTCTGTTTTCATCAAGGAATTTGTAAGTAAACAACTGGAATGAGCTCTTGGCATCAAACTGTGCCGAGAGGGAGATGCAATACAAACCGTGTCGTCTCTTTCTAACAAGGGTGACAACAATATTTTTAAATTTGTGGATAAATTTGTCGAAATTTGCTACGTAGCTGGTCTAATCTTTTACAACATGAGCCCCGATTTTAAGTGATAAATGATAATACAAGTTCGTGATATATTATAGGGTGACTTATAATTGGTGTAAAATACTTTACAACGTGATAATGCTCATGATAACAAACAACTTACCTAAGTAAACTTTTTAGAGAATTTTATGAAGTGAAAACTTATTAGCGGCGCTGTGCACTTTTCTTGAGATGGGCAAAAACTCGAGCAGGACACGTGACACTAATCGAAAATTCGTAAGATGCAACTTGCATCTTGCTTTGTTGTTGTTTGCTGTCTTGGTTTACGCGAGCATGAAACTATTTAAGTTCGTATTGACTTTTGACCCCAACCTTTCCAATCCCAACACATTGACCTTGACCCCAAACTTCCCCGGCACATTGACCTTTGGCCTTGACCTTTGACCTTGACTTTTGACCCCCCCCCCCACAACCATCCCCATCACATTTATCTTTGATCTTTACCTCCAATTGCCCCCACGAAAAGTGTCTCCAGTTAAATGGCCCCACTTTTCAGATTTTGAGGCCATTTTAAAATTTGACGTGTGGTGAAAATACTATGAAGAAAAAAAGTGTCTCCAGTTAAATGGCCCCACTTTTAAGATTTTTGGGGCCATTGTGAAATTTGACGTACGGTGAAAACACTATGAAGAAAAAAGTCTTCAGTTAAAAAAAGGGTCTCCGGTCAAGACGAATTAAACGAGCCGAAACTTGATGGGGTTGCATCGTTTAATTACGGAGTTCCTATGGTCACCTTCCAGCACCATCATCAGACCCTGGTTACCATATAGTATCAAAGTACTCGTCAAGACGAATTAAACGAGCCGAAACTCGATGGGGTAGAATCGTTTAATTACAGAGTTCCTATGGCCACCTTCCAGCTCCATCATCAGACCCTGGTTACCATATAGTGTCAAAGTACTTGTCAAGACGAACTAAACGAGCAAAAATTCGATGGGACTATGCGGTTTTATTTCGGAATTCCTGTGGCCACCTTCCAGTTCCATCATCAGATCAGCTCCACGTCATCATAATATTGCATTGTCATACGATTTACATATTCGTGCAAAATTTCAACTTAATCGGACACCGGGAAGTGGATCAAATTTAACTTGCAAGATTCCATTACAGACCGACAACGGGGCAGGTGAAACTAATTAAAAGCATATAAAATTAAACACAAGTTCTTCGAGAACTTACCACGGACAAGATTGACGTGGTGTGAAGTGTCCATAAATATTATTATTATATTATAAGTCATTCCATACAGATAAACCTACCTACTAATATTATAACTCAGTCTGTCTGATGTCGCCCGCCCGCCCGCGAGGTTCTCACGTAACTATGCGCACATGATAGCACTCAGGGATTAAGTATTTTTCTACCAGTAAAAGAATTTTTCAAAACTGTTGGGTTTCAGAAATTATCCATAACATACAAAGGTTTCCTCTTCACAATATCATGAAGGTAGATAAAATAATATTATAAATGTCCTTTATCCCTAATAAATCATGTCACCCGAACATCTACAATGTTCCAAGGGAAATACACGGCGTTTTGTGTTGCAACTATTCTATTTTCATTTCTTCCATTTTACTCTACAAAAATATAAATAATCAAAAAATAAATAACAAATTTCTAATTATCGGTTAGTAACTAGGTAGGTTCTAAATAACTAGTGATTTTTATTTTACATTTCTCTCTCAGATTATGAATAGCATAATATTTAACCGATTTTATTAGTATTTTTTGCATAAACACTATAATATATCGCACGTAAAATCTACCAAACCTGAAATTTAAGGAAAAGGGGTATGATAAAGGGTATGGATACAGTAATCTCACCGGGACCGGTTTTTTTTATTGCGCACGTGATAAGCTTTAAGTCAGTATCTGGGGGCACGGCAGTGCACCCGCCAAAGTCGAGCGCGAAGCAAACACTGCCGTACCATCCTTTACTGGAACCATTTCGCCGCATTTTCAGGCCCCTATTTGAGAACCTCTGGATAAGACCAGAACGCAGAAATTTTCGTCATCCAGTAAGCTATAATCACATACTTAAAATCCAAAATTTCAAGTCTGTAGGTCATTTAGTTCCGAAGTTAAGCAAAAGCAAAGTTTCGCATTTACGACACTCACTCACTCACTTATACACTCACTCATGATCATCAAAATAGAACTAGTACTTCCCATAAACTCAGAGAGCTGAAATTTGGTACAGAGTTAGGGTTTAATGGCCACATAAAGGGAAAACTATAAAAACTAGGATAATCGATCTGGGGGCCCGGCAGTGCCCCCGCCAAGTCGAGCGCGAAGCAAACACTGCCGTACCATTATTTACGGGAACCATTTCGCCGCATTTTCAGGCCTCTATTTGAGAACCTCAGGATAAGACCAGAATATCGATCTGGGGGCACGGCAGTGCCCCCGCCAAGTCGAGCGCGAAGCAAACACTGCCGTACCATTATTTACTGGAACCATTTCGCCGCATTTTCAGGCCCCTATTTGAGAACCTCTGGATAAGACCAGAACGCAGAAATTTTCGTCATCCAGTAAAGTATAATCACATACTTAAAATCCAAAATTTTAAGTCTGTAGGTCATTTAGTTCCGAAGTTAAACGAAAGCAAAGTTTCGCATTTATGACACTCACCCAGTCACTCACTCATGATCATCAGAATAGAACTAGTACTTCCCATAAACTCAGAGAGCTGAAATTTGGTACAGAGGTAGGGTTTAATGGCCACATAAAGGAAAAACTATAAAAACTAGGATAATCGAATATCTGGAGTACCTGGTGACCCTTATTAGAAAACACAAGAGCCCAACCAAACTATTAGAGATCGACATACTGCCTTTACAAAAAATATTCAACTTGGTGGGCAACTTCATTTGATGTCAAAAATCGAAGGTCTGAAGTATCTGATGAAGAACCCTCAGCTGGTCTCAGCTGATTAGAGATATGGCAATGCCCCCTTCTACTATTGGTACATAAAAAATCGACTGTCATTGCAAAAATCCAGTGAAGTGGGACACATCTTCTAATTTAATCTAGCCGGTAGCGTTCCACTGCTGGGCGAATGCCTCCCCTTCTGCTTTTAATACGCATAAAAATAAAATTAAAGGAAAACTCTGGATAAGACTAGACTGGCTTTTATACTTATACTTACAAGTTTACAAGAAGAAATAGTCGAACAATTAACTTTATTCTACTCGAACATTACACAAATTAAATAAACAAATTACACTAAAATCTAGTAAAATAAATCAACATTCCTACGTTTCTACAAAAAGAAGTGAAATCCCACCAAAAACATTCTGTAAAAAACTAGCCAAGTCTCGATGGAGCTGCTTGTTTATCTCTAAAAAGTAATGAAATCTAGACAAAGTCGTGCCAAGTCTAAGGATCCTTACTGCGATTTATTTATTATTATAGTTAATGTTGTGTGACTTGGCCGTTGAAGAGTACACAAGGGTACAAAAGGGGCTCCATGACACCATTGCTCCAATACATGTGTTATACAATCAACAACGCCTAAAATAAGACACTAGCGTCCAATTACCAATACCAGTATGGGCTATTATCTCGCTTAACAAACATAGGTAGTTACAACAGAATCTGATATAACATTACGTGTAAACAAAATTGACTTGTACCCACTAACGTATAAAGAATTTTCAACGGCCAAGTCACACAACATTAACTATAATAATAAATAAATCGCAGTAAGGATCCTTAGACTTGGCACGACTTTGTCTAGATTTCATTACTTTTTAGAGATAAACAAGCAGCTCCATCGAGACTTGGCTAGTTTTTTACAGAATGTTTTTGGTGGGATAAAGATTATTATTTTTGATTGAATTAAAAGAAAAAAAGTTTGAAGTAGAGTATTCCAGTTGTTTTACTTAAGGGCCATACTGACCATCCAGCCTGCAAGCTCAAGGCCGCGGATTTGTAGGCAAAAATTTTAAATGATTTGACACTATTGACATTAATGACGGCGTATTAGTACCGGTGCTGGATAGCCTTGGGCTTGCAGGCTGGATGGTGCGTATGGCCCTTTACAAATTCCTTGGTTTTCATTTCTTCCATTCTACTAAACCAAAATGCAAAAAAATTAAGTAACGTAATTATTGGTAAGTAGGTAGGTTCTAAATTACTAGTGATTTTTGTTTTAACTTTCCCTCTCAGATTATGAATTATACACTTCGACCATTAAACCTGGCCATAGACGTGCTGAATTCCTTCCTGAATTTAAGAATCTTAAAAAAAACTTTACATCTTATAAGAATCTTAATGCATCCTAATAATATTAAAAATGTGAAAGTTTGTGAGGATGTATGGATGGATGGATGTTTGTTACTCTTTCACGAAAAAACTACTGAACAGATTTTATTGAAATGTGGTATCTTTGTGGTTTAGGTTCTGGATTAAAACATAGGCTACTTTTTATCCCGAAAAAATACAGTGTTCCCGAGGGATACTGTATTTACGCGGGTGGAGCCGCGTGCAACAACTAGTAGACAATATTCACACACCATGTTACACACACACTGAGCCTGGCCACAGACGTTCTTTCTAAAATTCGTTCGAACTATAGTTTAAACATCTGAAAGATTAAGCACGTGTGTGGGCTATGCGTGTTTTGTATGGAAACTTTGCCTTCGACCTGAATTTGACGTTCTTAAAGAATGACAAATTAAGAACGTCTGTGGCCGGGCTAATACAACTAGATCTCGCTAGAGTAATTTATATTTTCTTTTAACTAGATACACAATCAGCGACGCAAAACGTCCTTACCAAAAGTCCACCCAATCAGTGATTTGGGTGGACTGTTAGTTTAGTAGTGTTCGAACCATTGGAAAGTAAACATTCCTCAGTGCTGGTTTAAAAATTGCAAAAATCACACATCTAGGACATTAAAAATGGATGGAATTTCATATTTTCAGTAGGTACTAATATTACCAATATATAATTACTATCACTGTATTATAAATACTGATATTTCGTCAAGAAATCCACGTAAAATATTTATTTTTAAATCGTCGAAATTATTATTATAAAGCACTTCAATTGAAAAAACATGGAAAAAACATATTAACAAATCATACTGTCACGTGGTAACTTGACTTGTTCGAGTAACATGTTACGTGGGTTGATTCTGTTCCATTCAGTGGAGACGCTATTGTTTTATTTTCTTTTTGTTTACTTATGATCAATTCAAAATTCAATTTGGTATGAGTTACATGAGGTTGAGAGAAAAATCTTTTAAATATTTAATTTTATATTTTACAAGCATCTATGGTTTTATATAAAGATTTGATTTTATCCCATATTTTATTCTTGTTTTTTTCTTTTCAGGAAAAAATGATGAATGTTCATTAATCAATTCATAATTACATACACTTCATAAAAAAATAAGAAATAATTTATAAAGAATTATAATAACCGCATAAAAAATATCTGCAGTTCGACTCCATTCATTCCAAGATTCAGGGGCGTACCTCGGTTGTAAAATTTTTGTGTTTTTTATGCTTTACCTATAAATCCGATTTTAATTCATGCGAATAAGGTTTAATTTACTTTGGTATATTGATAAGCTAGCTGAGCTTAGGTCGTAAAAGATTTTTGCTTTTGGTACGTGGTTTTGTGAATATACATTTAAGTAATGCTAATAAGCTTGATTTTGCTTTAATGTTTGTTCCTTTCGACTCAAATTATACAAACACTCTTGAAGACTGTTTTAAATTCGATTTTGTATAAGATTGTTCATGTAGTTGTATTATTGATCGAAGGAATAACATAATATTTAACCTATTTTATTAGTACCTATTTCTTGCATACACGCCATATCGCACATAAAATCTACCAAACCTGAAATTTAAGAAAATTTATAAACTGGCTACACTGTGGTCCTTGTTAGAACGAGACACAGCGGCAAGTTATAGCTATCTCAACGGGACCGGTTTTATTATTGCGTACGTACTTACCTAATAAGCTTTAAGTTTGAGTTGTAAAGATCATTTTTGATTGAATTATAAAAAGAAACAAAAGTTTGAAGTGCTCATTCCGGTTGCTTAGTACATATAAATTCCTTAAACCGTAAACCGACTAGACAATCATTTTTTTATCGTCATAAAAACATAATAAACGAGTCATGTTTTCAATCCGTAAAAGGGAATTTACGGTAAAACCATGTTGCTAATGGCCCTGGGCAATGATAGACGTATAAAAAACACCGATTGCTGAAAGACATTGAGCTCGTAGGACTCGTACTGTACACGGATGCACGGGTCTAAACTCATAAGTCGCATGATTTTCACTGCACGTCACGGAGAATTCAATCGAGTCAAATAATGATAATAATTAGATAAGGTAGAGAATGACGTCACGGCAGCTGTTGCGACCTCGAAGTATCATCGTGGTTGCGACGCTCGCGCTTGTGTGCATTACTTACTTGGTTTAGGTCGCAAATTCAGTTCTTTACAATCATAGATACCTATATAATATTATAAAGAGGGTTACAATTTACATAATACCTACAACCTATGGGCGCATTTCTCTAAGGTACATTTTCAACGGTTGCTCGAGTGGGTTTTTAACGCTCCATGTAAATAATTAAACAAAGGCTAGGTACTTATTTTTATCCCAAATAAGTAGGTATAGAGTTTCCGTGGGACATTTCGTTTAAAACGCGAGTGGAGCCGCATGAGCACAGAGCAGATAAAAGTGTTGTTTATGTCACCGTTAAATTGTAAAAACCGTTAGATTGTAAAATAACTAACGAGATTGTAAAATATGTCAAAAGATTAAAAACTATATAGTTAATAGTTAAGTATTTAAATAATCTAACGAAAAAAAATGTGTTAAATTATAGTCAGCATATTCGCGTCGGAAGTCTATCAACATTTTACAATTTCACTAGTTTTATTACAATCTAACGGTTTTTACAATTTTACTGTGACATTTATATAAGGTTTGGTAAAATCAATTACGAATACTTCGGGCACATGATCCACTGCTTATGTAAAGACGTTTAAGCAGAAAAATAATTGTCATACTCGAAAAAAAATTTTTTTTCTTTATATGGGCGAGTTTGCGTTTTGCGGAGAGTCACCCATACATGAGATGATTTTTTACTTTGAGTATGACAATTATTTTTCTTGCCAAACGTCTTTACATAAGCAGTGGATCATGTGCGCGAAGTATTCGTAATTGATTTTACCTTATATTCTCTTTGATAATGAGTTATGAAGCCGGCCGGAAATATTTCGGATAGTGTAGTCCGAGACGAAACCATATGAATTTCAATATCTTTAGAGACTAGACTACACTGCTCTTTACAAAAGTCTACAACCTACACATTTTCATCTAAATATCATCATCAAAATCACAGAAAAGACGGTGCAGATCATCAAACAAAACAGAAAGGGACAAAAAATTTGATTAAATCTTGGATTTAATCAAATTTTCCGAATTTAAAGGTCCGAGATCTCTAATCGATTATTTTTTTATTTCGTTGGTATTTCGTATCTCTCGTCCTTGTTCATTTGATGAAGAGGTCATAAAGTACGTCCAATTTATTGGATCAAATTATAACTGCACTCTCTAATTGGTAGAGGCTAGAGTACCACTTATGAACGTTATTGCCGAGTAATAAGGTCGAAAAAGTTGTACACCGAATGAGTCTTTGAATGCACATTGGACAAAAATCTTTGATAGATCATTACAACAACTACACCACCCATGAACACATTTTATGGACCTACTAATGTAGGTACTACAATTAATGGTAATACTCATTCTAATATTATAATTAATATGAACGTTTGTGAGTTTGTTATGGTAGTAGTTTAGGCTCTTCTTTACCGAAAAAGTATAGTATTCCCGTGTATATATATTTTCACGGGTGGAGCCGCGGGCAGCATCCAGTAATCAATTACGGATTTCGATAAAATTTTATCTGGTAGTAGCTTAGGCTCTGGATTAAAACATAGGCTCTACTTCTTTACCGAACAAGTATAGTATTCCCGTGTAGGTCTAGGTATACTATATTTACGCGGGTAGAGCCGCGGGCAACAGCTAGCTAATTAATAATAATAACTCCCCACACCGATCTCGGTGATGGTGGCCGGTTTCATTGAAACCAGGCCAGTTACGCAGGAGTAATTTTATAGTGCCCAAGTGTGTGCGCAGTACACAAAACACTCTTCCTTTATTCTCATAATCCAGTGGGACGGATAACCAACACGACGGACGAGAGATCAGGCGCAGGTCCGACTTTTTACATGCCCATCCGACGCATGGATCATCTTTTTTGTCAGACAATCAGGTGATCAGCCTGCATTTCCTAACCAAACATGGAAAGAACATTTTTTGTTGTTCCAATGCGGGAATCGAACCCACGACCTCCGAGTCGAGAGCCAATGCTCTAACCACTAGACCACGGAGGCTGTCAGCTAATCATTAATTATACAAAGACCAAGTAAAAAATACGTACTTATGTAAGATTTACAAATAAAACTAGTTTACCAACAATTTTATATTCAAAACAATTTACACAATAGGTAACAACAATATTTATTTATAATATTTATAAGTATTGTATCCTTTACATATTACCTAATTATTATACAAAGTGGTTCAAAAATAAAGAAACAAAAATATATTTTCTAAGAATGAGATAAGATTCTTGTCACGGCTGCACTTGCTATAGAATTAATAGCCACTTCTATCACTATCACTCCTCAAAAACTGAACTCAAAACAGTTTACCTAATTATTATTGGAACCGACACCACAGATTTAAGCTTATGCAAAGAATATAATAATATATTACTAACGTAGCTTAAGCGCGCACCGACGTTAGTAATTTATTATAATATTCTTTGTCGCGGAACCATGGAGGTCTCTCCATGGTCTATGAAAGCCGATTAAATGTATTATTATTATTTAATAGAGATTTGAGATAATTTGGCCCAAAAATGAGGGAGTAGGTATCTGTGATATTTTTTTTACGAAAAACTTGTATGGAGCCAGTATGAACAATTCAATTATCTCAAAAAAACGGTCAGTTTAACCGTAATATCCTGACAGATGGTATTAGTACTAAATAATCTTGATTTTATAAGGCGGATTATACAATCCGACTGCGACATCTATACTTCGTGGGTGCAATAATACATGGGTAACCTTATTTTGAAATTAACGCATTCGAATCCTAACCAAGGATGTTGACTTGGCGGTAATCTTTTAATGCAGTTATGTTCGTGGTACACTGTGAAGTCAAGGAAAATTATGTCCAAGTAATTTCTTCCCAAAAATAAAGGATTTACTATCAATTTACAGAAAATGTTTATGGAGCCAATGAGAAAAATCCAGTTATCTTCAAAACGGCAAGATAAATCGTAATATCATTACAGGTTGTTATAGTAGGTACTATTTATTCGTGATTTTTGACATAGTCCATGAAACAGTTCTAGCTGGCAATTTTTTTTAATCATCTAAATATTTAGTTTTGAAAATGTCATTACACCTGTATTATTGCACCACTCGATAGTCTAACCTAACTTCAGCAATATCAATAAAAAAATCGGTCACATTCGAGATTTCATTTCTGTCTATGAAAGCCGATTTTCGAATTTCAACCCACTGTGCGGCGGCCATCGAAATGTATGCAAGAGTTCGCGCACTAATATGATAATACAATGCATACATTTCAGTGACCGCCAGTGCGCGCTTAGGGTAAAGATGAACAGATAAACTGCTAAATTGTTAGATATTGATTTGATTACACTAAAAACCTGCATGGTGGTGTGGGGCTTTGCACGATCTTGCTGGCATTGTTGCTTGTGTGGTGGTGGTGTTTGCACGATCTTGCATCTGAGTGCACGCATAAGCAGTGTGGGAGGAGGGAGGTGCGTTACGCATGCTTATGCGTGTACTCACAAATTTGCTTGCAGTTTGTGGGTATTATTTGGCGGAACATTGCTAAAAATAACAATATTTATTAATTTTATGCTATGGATTTCCGCAAAGTAACGCCTGATTCTATTAACTATTGATTACACTACTACAAACATCTTATGGTGGTTTCACGATTGTGTGGAAAAATGTGGCCGTTGAAGGGGATGATTTTTTTTTAATTAGGACAATTCTATGAAAGTTTGCAATATTTCTCTGTTATATATTTTCTACTCTGGTCTCTGTGCCAGAACCAAAGAAGATAATATTATATTTGTAGCATACGTACAGGAAGATAATAAACATATTTTAAGTTTCATTAATTATTATTTAATAATCTTTTCCTGTAATTCATGTTCCTCAATATCAATTTCACTCTTCACATCAACTTGGCTATCAATCTCTTCTATTACATTACTCTCCTTCAATGAATACACCTCTGTTATCTTAGGCAATAGAATTTCCTCTTGGCTATTATTGTCGAGCATACTTTTAGGAATGGAACAAGAAGAAGCTGTCTCCAAATAATTTAATCTTTTCATAATCTGAGATGTTTTACTTTGTATCGCTTTAGAACTTTTGACCTGCACAGGCATTATTAATTTAACTTTTTCATTAGGATTAACTTGAAGAAGTAGTGACCCGGTAGGAACAGTTTTTAGAATAATGTTGATTGGAACATGGTTATTTAAGGTTTCCGTATGCTCCAGATGTTCAGTTTGCTCTCCCATAACTAATTTTGGTTTAACAGCCCTACTCACTATTGCTTTTCTTGAATGTTCTATTTGCTCCAGACGTTTAATTTGCTCTCCCATAACTAATTTCGGTTCAACAGCCTTACTCACTATTGCTTTTCTTGAATGTTCTTTTTGCTTCAGACGTTTAGTTTGCTCTCCCATAACTAATTTTGGTTTCACAGCCCTACTCACTATTGCTTTTCTTGAATGTCCTATTTGCTCCAGACGTTTAATTTGCTCTCCCATAACTAATATCGGTTTAACAGCCCTACTCACTATTGCTTTTCTTGAATGTTCTATTGGCAGGTTAACTTTTCTACCATAGTGTTTAAATTTAAGATTTTTTGTAAGGTCCATAGTTTGTTTGTTGTTACTTAATTTGCAATCATTACATATGTCCAGATGAATACTTAAGGTGTCCTTATGTCCATTTCGTATGTAAGTTAATATATTAGGTTCTATTTTGAAAACTAATTTAAGTTTTTCCAATACTACCTCATATTTATATTTGCAACATATATTGTCAGTTATAATACCTTGAGTTAGTATTACATACTTTATATCCAAACGGACAAGACACATAGAATTAGTTTCTACATGATAATCATGAAATAGTATTTCTCCTTTATTGCCAAATTCAATAGTTTCAACCAGTTGCTTGTAGCAAACGGTAAATTCTTTTAAATTAGTTTCGAAATGAAATTGTAGAGACAAAGACGAGTGAGATTGTACAGATGCAGTGAATGAATCTGGACTCTGTTTGTATTTTGGCTTCTTAAAGGACAATGCTTTTGCTTGAAGAGTGTTCTGAGGTATTTGTATTGATGAAAAAGTTTGTGTAGGAGTCGTAATGTCAGCAGCAGAAAGATCATTTGTTTGCTTTTGTTTCTCTGAAACAAATTCTTTTCCATTTTCATTGCAACAACATGAACATGTATTTAGACAAGAATGTGGAATAAATAGAAACCTTTTAAAATCCTTTGGAAATTTTAATTCTATTTGCTTTTGTCTGTTATGCCAACAGCAACATTGTAACCGAAGCACATTACAACATAATTTTTCTAAATTGTTCGAATTGTTACTTTTGTCATACAGATTATAAATATATGAATAATCATTAAACGGTGCTGTAGCTATCTCGGTAATTATGTTATTTTTATCTGTAATAAATATGTCTGTTAATTGCAAATTTTCATTTTCTATAATTACAATTACATTAAATTCTTTGTAACTCATTGTTTCAATTACTTTCAAGTCTACTTTCTCATACAAGTATTGTAAAAGTTTCCTAAATTTTTTGTTCTCAAAATCTTGTATTTTTAACCTAAGAGTAGGTATTTTTTCATCACAAAATGTAAGTGTTCCACAATCTTTAGTACTGTCAGTTACTGCTGTGTATAGGTCGCTTGTTTGAATAACATTGTTTACAGTTTCCTCGCCAGACAAGACATGATGTGTTGTAGGTATTATTTCTTCACAAAATGTGACTGTTGTACAATCATAACTACATTTAGTTACTGCCGTATATGGCTCACTTGTTTGTATATAATTATTTGTATTTTTTCTCTTCTTTCTCCTTACACTGTCTACAGTCTCCTCGTCAGACAAGACATGATGTGTTGTAGGTAATATTTCTCCACAAAATGTGACAGTTCTACAATCATCACTACTGTTAGTTACTGCTGTAAATGGCTTGCTTATTTGAATAACAGTGTCACTAGTTTGAATATAATTATTAGTGTTTTTTCTCTTCTTTCTACTGTGTTTTGAATATGTGTATGGCTCACTTGTTCGAACATAATTAGTATTTTCTCCCTTCTTTCTCCTAGCATTGTCTACAGTTTCCTCATCAGACAAGACATGTGTTGTAGGTAATATTTCTTCACAAAATGTTCTACAACTATCACTACTTTTAGTTACTGCTGTATATGGCTCACTTGTTTGAGTATAATTTGTATCTTTTTTCTTATCTCCCTTTACATTTTCTTTAGTTTCCTCATCAGATAAATCATCTGAAGAAATATCTATATAAGTTAATACTTTTACATTTTCTATGCGTTCACAAAATAATTTATTATTTCTTTTACTATGACTTAATATTCTTAGTCGACGCAAAAGTACATTGTGTGATAGTTTATGTTTTTGTTTGACTTGTACCTTACATGTGCATACATTTTTATTTTTCTTAACATAACTTTCACTCAAAATTCTATTTAAAAGACGTCTTCTTTTCCCATATTGTATTCTATTTTGCAAAACACACATATTTTCTAGTGGTGTTGTTTGTATTACTGGAGTTTGTATTAATTTTGGAACATTGGGTTTAGGTAGTGTTTCCACATCTTTTAGTTTATTGATCAGAAGAACTAAAAAAAATAATTAATAATTACATTAATGTTACAAAGGCCAAAAACAACTTCCAATCACATGTTAGCAACAAAAGGTACCATACTTATATGGTTGTCACAACAGTGTTTCTAAAAAATAAATATATGGCAAAAATAAATGGTAATTTTGGGTTTGGCAAATGAATACGAACAATATGTTATCTGATTAAGCATATTGTCAGGAACATTTTACCAAATATATTTTTTTACACTTGTAATTATCCTAGTGTTATAGATTGGCTGTGTTCCGCAGAGAATAGCGCTTGTTAGCACTTACTAGGGCTAAAGAAAAAAAAACAGATTATCGGCCAGGACATGTTTGCAAACTTCAATACTGCTAATATAATCCGTCATTTTGCTTATTGAATGCTAGTGGTCGCCATTTTGCTTCCGCTTTTTGTTAGCACTATTTTCCACACACAAACACAGCCAATGTCTTTTTTGCTTTTATAATATCATACAATATTATATGGTATAGAATAAGATAAAACAAACTAATAAGGAAGAATAATAGTGTCCTACAAAAACAGAGGGTAAGAAAAAAAACACAAAATTATTTCATAACAGTTGTTCAACATAACTGATTTCAAAGTAAAGTAAAATAAAAATGATTGTTACCTTCATTAGATTTACTAAGTATTGCTATTCTCAAATTCATTTTTTTCTAAATAAATTATTTCCTGTCTTAAATACAAAGCTTCCTGTTTAGTTTGATTGGTCATCACTCATCCCAAAAGGTAGATTTACAGCACTCAGTAATACCTTGTCTAGCTCTATCAGTTCTGAAATAAAAACAAGAAACACCATGAACATCACACATAAACCGCCATTAAAACATTGCTGAGTTTATTCTTACTAAAGTATTACTTTACTCCTTTTATATACAATTTCAGCTAAACCAGGGGGTTTTCAAACTGTGGGGCGCACCCAGGAGGGGCGCAGAGACTTTAAATGGGGGCATGGGCCATTTGTATACTTAAGTATAATAAATCTACGACTGCTGAGAGAATGCATTTTAGATTACTTGATACAACCAATAAATATAATAAATTTTATTTGAAAGGAACTAAAGATAAATGAGCATTTCTGAAATTTTTTGACCATAATTTTAATAATCTTCTTAAAATACAATAAGTATATTTTGGACATATTATGTTAAATACAGCTAGCTAAAACTAGACAGATTCTGAATTTATGGTTGTTTTTTTGTTTTAATAGAGTTTTTATACAAAAAACCTGTAAATTATTAGTTAAGGGCGAAATAAAAGTTCTTATTTTGTTACTTGGAAATTAATGAAAACTATAAAGAAACATGCAGACTGTATTATAAATTTATGTTTTTCTATGTAGATCATAAATTAAACAACATCTGATAAAAGTAAAAATTGTGAAAAAAAATATTTAAATTGTTTTTAGCAGTACTGAGTATTTTTTGTTACCTTTTTTAAACTTTCTAATCAAAATGTTTAGTTTTCCTCTAAAATATAAAAAGGGATGTTATATTTACTATTTATAATTATAATAATATTTATCATAAAATTGTTTTAAATTATTGATTATAGCATTTCAATTTAAAGAAAAAGAAATATCTACCATTATTATCAGAAAAAATTTGGGACAGTATCAAAACAAGAAACTTGGGTAACAAAATCGGAAATGTAAGGCTAAGCATACACACACTTGACACTCCATTATAAAATGAAAACAAAATAAGTGAAAATGAAAATTATTTAGTTTTATCCTGTGTTATAATCTTCAAATTTAGTAATATATACATAACAAAAGATATATATAACATTATGGGGATTAAACGAATATAGATACCTACCTACCAGTATGGCAATTTTACGAAATGTGTACTTAGCTTTAAAAACTCCTTTTTTGTTACCCCTCGTTCTGGTTATACGTTACCACGCGAAAGTAACAAAAACAGAAGTAACGAAATGACGGGTACAGATTTTGAATAAAATACATATTCTTTAAAACTCAATACTTAAAACAGTATTTTACATCAAATTGTAGCCCATTAAAAGAACTATTTATCAATTTCAACAAGAGTATTAAGTATCTTGAACTTAACTTCACACAGTATAACAAAATCCAGATCGAATTAGTCGCAGTGCAGAGCACTACGTCAAGCCGCGGCTGTTGTCGACACCGAAATGACATCACAACAAAATGGCAATGTGAAATGTCGTCAATAGTGTTGCCAAAGGAAAAAAAATCAATTAACTTTGTATTTTAAAAAATCTTTCGACACAAAAATCGGTAACAAAATCTGAATTCCGTTTTGGAATTTTTTATGGGACAATATTATTTTCCTGAAACTGATTAACTTACGACGTATTTCACTATTATACTACATAAAATATGTATTCAAATACTCTAAGTAGTGTTTTAAGACTATAACATATATTCCGTTTCTTAGAATTTAATGAAATAAATGAGTTCAAAATCACCGCGGTCGCAATGGGACAACCTATTTTCCATACTACGAAAATTTTGGTATTTTAGATTATTAATTATTTATTGTAGTGAGAGTGTTTTATTTATAGCTTTGATATTTTCTCTGATAATTAAATAATATCAACGAAGTTACGACAGTCATGTATGTTATTTATGTTATCGTACTAAAAAAATAATCAAAGACCAAAACATGGCACATCGACGTTGCGGCTATGGTAAAAAAATTTGAGAAATGCTCAAATAAACAAAAAAAAAAAATACCTACTTAGTTTTGTTATTAAATACTTTTTAATTCTAATCTCATTTTCTGGAAAGGATTTAGATCAGGGATCCCCTGATCTAAACAAAGAAACAAAAGCAGGCTACTTATTTAATATTTACCATGCAATTAAAATAAAAATTTCAATCAGATTACTAGTCAAAACACAGCTATCAACAATTTTGTAATTGCAAATTATTAAAATAAATTACAACCCTGTACATTAAGAATTATATTAAGTACTAGCTTTTGCCCGCGACTTCGTCCGCGTGGAACAATACTTAGGAATATCGCTGAAATTTACCCACGACTTTATTTATGACTAACGAAAGCGGAATCCTATTTTTTTAAACGGAACCCTAAAATAAAAGTAGCCTATGTTAGACCCTATAACATCAGCTATCTGTTAGTGAAAGTCCCGTGAAAATCGGTCAAGCCGTTTCAGAGATTAGTCGGAACAAACAGACAGACAGACCGACTGACAGACAGACAGACGGACAGACAAAAATTAAAAAACAAATATATATTTTATTGTAAGTACCGAATAATATACTTTCAGATTCATTATGTAAAAAGCTGTTAATTTGAAGTTACAAATAGACACTTAAATTGTATTTAACTGTATAGATGTATAGATATTATAATGTATTATATTTTAAGATATTATCAATTTGATGTTTATAAAATAACTAAACTATTTAACTAAACTAAACTAAACATTAACCCGCACGCGCACCCCGCCTTGGTGACGCCCACTTCGCAACGGGCCGTGCAGCAGAAATCGTAATATTTTAATTTCGCCATAACTTCAAAACCAAACGTCCAATTTTAATCATTCAAAGACCAAATATTATCTACATAAACTGTACTTAGTGATGAAATAATTTATTTTGATAAGGATTAATAACATGAGTAAAATAAACGCGTTTAAATGTAGTCCAAAAAAAATTCAAGATTTCTAAATAAAAAAATGGTTGTTGTGCCTCACTCGACATAGATAGGTATAGTGTGTCGCGGACTTTTTTGTAGATATTTATAAGATCTACAATTAATTAGAACATTTTATGGTTCTATCTTTTATAGTTTAGGCAGCGTACGCAAAATAAGTAACTTTTCTGGTTGATTTTTTACACCTTGTGTCCGAAAAACCCAAATATCTTACGGAACCCTATTTTTTTCCAAAATAAAATTTAGCCTATGTTACTCGTGGATAATGTAGCTTTCGAATGGTGAAAGAATTTTTGAAATCGGTCCAGTACTTTTTGAGCCTATTCATTACAAACAAACAAACAAACAAACAAACAAACAAACAAACAAACAAACAAACAAACATACAAACAAAGTTTTCCTCTTTATAATATTAGTGTAGATTACAATAGTAATGGTATCTAGGTATTCTGCTTGGTTGCTATGGTTGTAAACAGGTGGACAATTAAGTAGGTAATTCCTTAGGTACCTACTAGTTTTATTTGTGGTAATTTTAGTGAACTGGTTATATTATACTAAAAATTTAATTTTGTAACAATAACTTGTGACATTCACAAAACAATAACATTGACTTCAAGGATTGTATTTCTTCGTAAACGTATTGGTAAGTACAGTACATACAACTAGTTATGGCAAAAATTACAAATTCATAAAATGCAATATAATTAATTACACGACTATAATAAACACATTTATGAATTTGTTTTTCTAATAAATGGCCCCAAACTGATGTTAGAAGCTTATTGAACATAATATTTCGTTTGGTAGGTATATAAAACAACAATTAATATTTTCAATTTTCTGAAGTTTTAAAAGTATAACATACTTACCAGTTCAATAATTAGTATGTTTGCATCGTTTTTCCTCTAAGTATTTAGCAGCAAGGATTTATTGATGTTATACGAATATTTTATTCTCGTATAAAACTTTAAACATATTTTTCTAACCACAGAAGTAACATTTATAAACTAAGTTTACACCTTTTTACGATATTTGCCATTGCCATTTAGCCATATCAGTTAACAACATAGATGAATAAATTTCTACGTAATTAAAAAATAGTACACCTCCATCTTCTTCTTCTTTTATTAATGGCAAACCATCACTTTTTGTACACCATATTATGTAACCCTACCCTATGCGCCTATTTATTGAGGGTAGAGAATTAGAGATAAGCACCCCAATCGCGCTAAGTTTCTTTAGTTG
The DNA here is from genome assembly GCA_905404095.1 of Glaucopsyche alexis. NCBI lineage: Eukaryota > Metazoa > Arthropoda > Insecta > Lepidoptera > Lycaenidae > Glaucopsyche > Glaucopsyche alexis. The sequence goes on along the minus strand of FR990043.1, from coordinate 30,180,108 downwards.
AACCGTAAACGAAACGTTAACGTTACTCGACTTTTTGAATGATTCGGTATCGCGCTAACGTTTTGACAGATAGTTGGGACGTAACTGCACCGCAGCTGAAACATAAACGCTGTCAAAACAAAAAGTTGATACGGTGCTTCTTTTTCTCGCACGTTACTGAAACGTTTCTTGTAATTGACCCGCACCCAAGCAGTGCCGTAAATAGGGCGGTGCCACCGGTGCCCAGGCCAGGCAGGACCAGCCCCGGATCTAGGGCGCAGTTATAGAAGCTCGCACAGGGCGCAGAAAAGGCTATTTACGGCACTGCACCCAAGGAGTTCCATCTCCATACATGAAAATGTGTCCGTAAAAAGCGTTCAATAGGGGGTGAACGGGGTGAGCGGCAAAATTTAAACAGATAACTAAATCTTAGCATCTTCTACGGTTATGTTTATAAAAATATATTCGACTACGCGAGTAAGTAATTCTATTCATGATATTACTGAATTAACTACTTTAGGCCTACTTGCGCCAATGCGGGTTAAAGTTAACCTGGGTTGAGGCCCACTTGCGCCAATCCGGGTTAAAGTTAACCTTGGGTTAAAATATCATGCTTTCTCTTTCACAAATACGAAGAACGAGAGAGATAACATGATTTTTAACCCAGGGTTAACTTTAACCCGCATTGGCGCAAGTGGGCCTTAGTCTACTAAAGTCTACACGAAGCCGAATGAAACGATCATCCCTACTCGAAGTGCGTCTTTTTCTGCCTTGTCCTGCTCTTCTCACATAAGTACCGGTCTCCCTGAACCGTTGGATACTGCGATGGATCGTTGAAACTGGTCGACGAAGATCTCTGGATATCACTCTGTAGGTTTGACCATTTCTTCGCATTTCGAGTGCCCTGGTAATCTCCGTTGGGGCTAAGTCAGGCATAATTCTAAAGTTTACGACGGTCGTAAACGATGTAGGTACTTGGTCGTAAACCGTAAACGATGTAGATACTTACTTGGTCGTATGAATGATATCCGCTAATGTTATCATATTTTGCTGTTTTAGACTAAAATGGGCCAGGCTTTAGGTAAACTCTGCTCATCATCTAATATCCAGGCGGTCGGCTCTGTGCTTGACCGTGTTATATCGCAGCCTCATACAGAAGAACATACTGTCCTATACAAGCTAGCAGATTACAAAAAAGGTATGAAAGTTAATAATAATTCAAAGGTGAGAGGATCTTGAGTCTTGACTGTTCTGACTTCTGACTTTTGTATGCTAAGGTTTAAGTCTTTGGTCTATTGGGCTGTTTCCGAGGAAAAAAGCGCCAACAAAAAAATATGAGCAAAATGGCGACCGCTTAGCTTTATACCATAAGCAAAATGGCGGATAGGGTAAATACGCCAAACCTCGGCCCCCCTCCAATCCTCGGCCGTCTGCACATTTTCAGCTTGCATTCATTCAAAAGATAATTAAGTGGTAATTTTGCCACTGAAATTGCTCTTCGCACACTGAGCGTCAGTAGCGATAGCGTCCTAGAAGCATTGAAGTTCGTAGTTAAAGCAGCTTACTTGCTGTGAATACCTACGATTCGGGGATTGATATTACAACTGTAAGACATTTCTTTTTTTGGTTTTTAGCTTTTCTATCACTAAAAAGGTATTTTTACTATATTTTGAGATAGTTTTTTCAACGTTTTGCGTATTAGTTTTAGGGAAAAATAGGGGGCCGTCATTAGAATACCAGTTTCGACTGAAAATCGGATTCTCGGCCGGGGCCGACTTAAGGTAAATGCAGTATGTTTTATATAGTCCAAATACTACGAATTCCATTGTCTTAATAGTAAAATTTGTAACGCTTTTATATTATTAAATATATTTTACGTTCAATCGCTAAATACCGGCCGGGGTGGTATTAGCTGAATATCGAGAAATAAGCTATACGAAACAGGGGCCGACTTTGGAAATATTAAAGATCGTAATGTCGGCCAGCCTAAGAATCGAATGCTACTGTACAGGCTGATCATTTTTGTACTTTTCATTGTTTGTGTAGGTACTGGGTAGTCATTTTTTAATTTATTTATCAAACTTGCTGTCTCAAAATTGAATTATGTATTATTATAATTTAATAATATTATAAGAGGTTACACGCTATGCCCGGCCGACATTTGGGAAAAACGCGACCGACCATTGGGCCGTGAACGGCCGACTTTAAGGTTTTTTCGTTTTCGACGCATTTAAACCTTAATACTTTTTGCGTTTAGTAGAAAAGTCAACCATATACCTATAAATATAAAATAGATTTATCAACCTGTCTAAAACCGTATAACAAGCTATGCTTTCGTTTCAAACTGATGGATACGGAGTGATCTAAAGTTAGAAAATCCGTAAGTGGCCGACATTTAGCGTATTTACCCTACTTATATTAGCGGTATTGAAGTTATATAAATGTGCCCTGGCCGATATTGTTTTTTTTCTTTAGCGCTTACAAGCGGAAAAAAGCGCTTATTGCTAACTTCAGTACCTACTGCTAACATAATCCGCCATTTTGCTTATTTAACGCCAGCGGTCGCTATTTTGCTTACAATTTTTTATTAGCGCTATTTTCCGCGGAACACAGCCATTGACTTATATAAATTATTCTTAATATGATTTTAAAAGTACTTATAATACATATTATGTTCGGGTTGGATTTTATAACGAGTCGCCTGAATTTGAGAGTATTGATGGTGTACGGGGCTTAAGGGAGTTAGTCTTAAACCCCCCAAGGAATTTTGGCTGCCGGAGTTGCGTCTAAATATTTTTAAACAATTTTCAAAAATTCTTAAATATTATTGCAATTATGCAAAACGGAACGTAATCTTTATGCTAAAGTACAAGGGTATGAGCCAAGATCTTTTCTTTATCGCTTCTTTAAAGAATCGCCGATCAAAATGTATGGAATTGAAATTTGGAAAAAGAAAATACAATCGAGGTAATTATATTTTATATATTATAATGTGATATAGGAAATGTATGAGAACAGTATATAATTCTTAGGTAGGGTAGACCGGGGACAATTGAAACGCGCTATGATTGAAACAACGCGTTTTTCTAGTAAACTAATGTACTTACGGCGTTCAACTGACACTTTTTCGACGCACCGAACATGTCCGAACTTTCTCCAATAGCATCGGCGACATCGCGCGAAGCAGTCGTGCACAAATGAGGTTTATTGATTTTTGACACCTACCGTGAGTATTTTCAATGTTTTTGATTATTTAATATTTTCGTTATTATGGTAATTTTTGCTGGTTGATTTATTTTAGTGGTTTGTTTGTTTAGTTGGGTTTCTTTTTATATAATCGGAACCACTTTAAATTCAGTATTTATGTCGATAAAATACCTTCAAATGCAAAGTCTCGTATGGGGACATTTGTTACAACAGTATAGGGGACGATTGAAACGTTTCAATCGTCCACGTGTTTCAAACATCCCCATCGTTCATATTATTATATTGTATGCACTTTTATTAATATAATATTATAACTGGATGTTCCGACAGACATTGCTCAGTGAGTGCACTTTATTCAAGCTACCTACCATCTACTTACGTAAACCTTTCAGTTACTCTATAATATTGATTGATAATTTTAATTCGAATGAAGAAAATGTAAGTAATTATTATCTAATTAATTTTTAGATGCCACGAAAACGTATACTTTCAACGAACAGAAGTTCAAAGGACCTATTTGCCTATCAATACGAAGAGGTTTTGGCAAGTAGAAAATTAAGAAAAGCTGCAGATATATTTATCAGTGGATCATAAGTCTCTAAGTAGGTACAAGAAAAAAAGAGAATCTGTGCGAGAAGACACGCTTATCGCTGAAATTAAAATGGGGTATATATCAGCAAAAAGTTTTCAAGAAGCGAAATAGCGAAATATGCCATAAAAGTGCTAATATATAATTATTTTGGACTATCGACCAGAGGTTTGAGGAAGTTAGAGTTTTTGTTGTTGGAGAAGGCGCTGTTCAATTAGAATGAATGAAGATATTATTTGTAATTTTTGAATACAAATTTATATTATTTTAATGAATAGCAAAAAAACCATAATATAGTTATGATTGAAACATAGTCATGATTGAAACTTACCATTTTGTATGAAACTATTTTTATATTATTTTAGCCATAGTTGTAGGTTCTATTATAAACATTCGGTTACCTTTTAATTATTTATGTTAAATGAAAGCTTTGTATCTAAAAAATACTATTGTAGCTTGAATAATTTCCAAGTTATTTAAAATCTTAAAAGCAGTTTGTTTTTTGTTGAAGCATATTGGTAAATGTGGTCCAATTTTGCCCGTATTTATATGATATAGTTAAAAACTAATTCTATAACATGTTCTAATATATACCAAATGAATTCTTTTTTTTGTTAATTTTTTATTTAAGTGTTTTAATTGACCCCACCTATTGTTTCAATTGACCCCCTAGTGGGGTAAATTGAAACATTTTTCTTCCACTTGGTTTTTTTAAATTTGTCGTTTACCTGATACAATTTTACTATTGCGGGATACTACATTTGATAGCCAGATATATTATCTACAAATGTAATTAGTTTCAATTGCATAAATTTATGTAGTATGATCAATACATACATTTAAAGTAAAAGTGTTTCAATTGTCCCCGGTCTACCCTAATTAATAGCAATGTATTACTCCGAGTTGGACATTCATAGCTAAAGATGGGACTCATACTCAACGAATTGAGTCCCAGTGAAGGGCCGTTAAAAGATTTTTTAAGAAGGACAATAAAATTTTAATAGCACAGAAAATTGTGCAGATGTTATTTTTGAATATTTGTGGCGGCGAAATAACATAAAATACAGGAAAGATCCATTCGTGGAATAAACAATGTTTGTACAAATTTCTGTTTTTTATTTTTTCTAAGGAAATCAAGTATTTCGGGCGGGTGAAAATGGTGAGGTGGGAATCCAACCCCCTCCCCCCCTCCCCCCAACCACTCGCAACCCCTTAAAATGGCGACGTATTTTAAAATTTTTACCATATGTTCTAACTACAATATACTAGGTGTAAGTGACGATTGCAGGAGGCTTGTTATTGGATACATACACTCGAGGCGGTATGCAAGCTGCGGAGAAGCTGATACGAGAGGAGCTGTCGGCGTATATGTACGCCGGTGGACGCGGTCGCGTGATTAACAGAGCAGAGTATCTTAGGTGGAAGTTCAGAGATCAGGAACAGGTCTGTAAAACAATTTCAAAATTAGCAATAATTATTATCAGCTATACCTACAAGCTACAACTCCTACAAGCCATTATGTCAATTGTCAGTAGATAAGTATAGGTACGACACATAGGGTCAGTTCCAATAGAAGTCTGTGGTCAGTTCAGTTCACGCCGCGACAAAACGCGACGCGGTGCTGCATTTAGTAAGAGTAGTAGGAGGTCGAATATCTAGATGCATCGCGCTTGATGATGTATAATAGAAACGTGTATGTTTTTGTGCACTAAATAAAGTGCAATTTTGAAAAGCTATCTTAAAATGCAACGACGCATCGCGTATCCTTTCGATGTGAATTGACCCTAATGGCAATTCGGGCAGTATAGGTAATCAGGGCAAATGCTAACGGGCTAAATTAACTAGCAATGGCCACAAAAAGTTGCAGACGAAATCATACCTGTCGTAGCAAGAAGGTAATATTGTTCGTAGTAAAATGAAAGAATAAACAACCCAAAACCATTTAACGTAAAAGGTGACATGCTTTCATTAGGTAGTGCTGCCAATAGAAGCGTCGCTATCTCCCCATGACCCGCTAGCCAAATGGGAGGACCACACTGCGTGCTGGCAGATGAGCTACCGCGGAGCACTCGGGGAGTCCCTACTACACGTCCTCATCATTTGCGATACTAAGGTATACGACCAAGATATCATCAATGGCTTTTGATTAGGGAATATGCATATATTTTTTTTATTCTTTTAAACGTTTCTACTGGTTATAACATTTCAAAATATATTATATAACACATCCCAAATATTATTTATTACCCTGGAAAAAATGTTTTAAAATCACAATAATTTTTGGGCGACTTAAAAACGCCATTTTCGAGCGCTTGAGTTGTGGACTATGACGTCACAACATCATCGCACTTGAAAAGACAGTTGACAGTTTGGATAGACAGTTGACAGATAAAATCATTGTTTGACTTTTTTTTTACTATTTATGTCGTCGGCTTATCACCATTTGCCAGTGTCAAGTATATTTTTATCAACGTATTTCTAAATCGTCAAGTCCAAAGTCTAGTCAAAGTCCAAATAAATAGTCACGGTAGTCAATCAGTCAAGTCAGTCGATTCAGTAAAGTGGTAGACGCTTTACTGAAACTTCCTAGGGAGTTTTGGCAGGAAACCCAATTTAGCACGCATTTTGTAATTGTATCACTTTTCCACACTAGTGCACCTCAACGAATAATTAATGGTTAATATTCCACCAATATTACACATTAAAAACCGAAATAACACGAATTTAGAAAAATAATACAAAATTACACAACATTGCTGATTGACATTCCCGGCGAAACTAGATTGTTTGACTTTGACATATACGAGATCGGTGTTTCGGTGTAAACAGTGGCAATCCCGTTGCAAAGGATTTACACCATTCTCCCAGTCAGTGTCGTAACTTATTTTTTATTTTACTTTATTTGTTTACAATAAACGAATAAAAAGCATTAATTTCGAAGAATATTTCTCTACTGTTAGAATGACGATTTATTTGGACTTTGACTAGACTTTGGACTTGACGATTTAGAATATGGTAGGTAATGGTTTAATACCTTCCCCCTTAACTATTAAAAAAAAAGTTTTGAAAGTTGACACACGTCCGTGCGGTCTATGACGTCACGTTTTGTTCAACCAATAATATCCTTTTTTGAAATTTGTGCGGCATTTTCAAAAACAACACTTTTTGATAATTAATTTTCACTATTAATTCACGATAAATTAAAAAAACAATTGAACGGGTATGTTTCTTTAGCGATAAAGATTACAAATAAAAATATTTTAACCATTTTGGTGACACATGCATATTCCCTAACGTTTGCCAGTATCAGTCATACTGTCATACACTGCACATGCGCTGTGCACTGTGCAGTGCGGTACAACTTGACATTCGAACTCTTACAATGAAACGTAGGTATAGTGCGTTTCATCGAATAGTTCCTTTGCCGTAAGGTTGGCACCACTGTCTGTCAAAGATATAAACACGCGAAGGCGCTCCTCCTGATTTTAGCGATTTTACTTTGTTTTCAAACCGTTAATCATGCCCAAAATGTTGAAAAGTGGTGAAAGAAGAATGGTGTTGAAGGTGAAAGACTTTTGTGAACGTGAAAAACGTAATGAGTCGCCGATAATTCCGTTTACATGTGTTCAAGCTCGTGTTGCCGCTTTTAAATAGGGTTACCAGCTGCAGAGAATTTACCCGTTCAGTACCTTATTAACTTATTAAAATGTTACTAAAATTATTTATTATTTATTACTCTCCTGTAGGTTAAAAGAAACTTTTGAGATGTTAGTTTGTATGAAACTAGTTTTTGGCTGCAGTTCTACCTGCGTAAATATAGTATCACGTGGAACCGTACAATTTCCCGTGATAAAAAAGTAGCCTAAGTCCTTCCCCGTGGTCTACTTTATAAATGGCTTATTACATACCACTCCTCTTCATAAAAAGTATAGATTAATAATTATTTTTTATAAATTATACCTGATCATTTTAATTTTGTTTGTTAGGAATTTTAATAAATCAAAGTTGTAATTTGATATTTAAATGATATTTTAATACTCGTTAGGAATTTTAATAAATCACAATAGTAATAAAAAATTTAATGCTTTTCCCTAGACATATATGATGTATTTAATAATATAGGTAAGATTAAGTATGGAATGAGCAACACTGGATAACACCATTACCAACTTAACGGCAAAGGAACTATTTGATGAAACGTACTTTACCTATCTTTTAATGAGTAGGTAAAGTTCAATTTTGGCAAAGACTTCTAAAGACGGAGTCATAGTTTTTGAAAGTTGGTACTATTGTTTTCTGTTGCTCTGTCTTACTAACGATATATCAATACGAGCGAATGAAAGAGCTTATATCGGTGTATAAACACGTGTTTCGTGTCATGTTATGGCCAGCTCAGTAGGCCATTGCAGAGCAGTAGCTCTGTGTATATTTTGTATTTTATAAATGAAAATAAATGTGTAAAGAAGATATTAATTTTAAAACATCTAATATGTGTTGCGCCGCTGCATATTGTGCCTCAAGAATGACGACAGAAGGTGTCAAATACTTGGAATTATCATTTTACACGTAATGTTTTAACAATGTTTTGTGAACTAAATAATGAGTATTTTTATAATATAAACAGATAATCATTAAATTTAACGAACCCTTTTTCGTACTATATCACGCTTTAATGATGAATATCACGTAATGAGTAATAATTTGTGCAAAATAAAAGCTTTGTTTTTCTGCGTATTTTGAGTGATGTACCCTACTGACACAGGAGTTTATCGATAAAGATAATAAACTTTTACTAAACGGTTTTATTAGGTCTCGGAAATGCTCCGGAAGAAGAGGCGAATAGATTGAAGCAGTTAGATGCGAAAATTAGAAGAGTGTGTTCCACCAGTGAGACAGCTTGGTGTGACGGTATTGATACGGGGAAGATATTTCTGTTCGTCCGGACAATTAAGAAAACTTACAATAATATATTTATACTTTCTTAAACATATTTTTTTATTTAGTTTCCAATTAAAATGCACAAAGAGCATTTTTCCATTATCCGATCCAGATCGAATACGATATCGGTATCGAATGCCGATACAGTAATCGATATTCAATAGCCATGCAAGGGCAAGTAAAATATATGAAACACATAGGTCTTTCACATTATCGGTTTGATATCGGATAGAAAAGCACTTTTATTCCTGTAAATATGGGCCTAGCAGGAACAATTGACAGGTGCGTAAATGCAATGTTATCGAATGTCAATTGTATGAGCGCTGCCATAATTTTTATACAAATCTCTTTCGATAACGTAACGCTTACGCAATTGACAATTGTTCCTGCTAGGCCCTCAAGCAAGTGAGTAATCTGACTGACTCAGCTAATCTCTCAATGTATTTACTATTTAGATGCTAATCAAAAATGCAAATACAATACAAAGAGAGAAAATCGAACGCAAAATTTTTGTGTTGTCAGATTTGACATGAGACTCGTGTGTTCGATTTTCAGTTCTATTGTATCAATCCAGAGTTATATTTTCAATGCTCTAAATTTTCCCCGACCTTCCAGATTCCTGATAGTATGTCCGTCGGGATATATTATCGGGTCGGTATTACTAAGAATTTTTGAAATCGGTCCAGTACTTTTTGAGCCTATTCATTACAACCAAACAAACAAACAAACATACAAACAAAGTTTTCCTCTTTATCTCTAGTAATATTACAATCGAACGGTTTTTACAATTTTACGGTGACATATTATATACAGCCGAACACAGAACCTCCTTTTTTTTTTTAAAGTCGGCTAAAAATATTTATGAACGGTCTATTTCTATTACAATAGTGCAGTTACGAATTGTAAACTTTCAATTGGTAGATATAGGGAGTAATTTTATTTAATGTAAATAGTTATTAATAAAACGTTTTCTCATAATACTTATTTTATAATTAAAATACGCAATTGACTGAATAGTGTGAAAGAATTATGCTACTAATTATTTCATACATTTTACTCGCCTTTGGCTATTGTGTATCGGCTATCAGCATTCTTTACCGATATCGTATCGGATAATGGGAAAACGCTTTTATGATAAAAACTAGATGTTGCCCGCGCCTTAGTGTGCGCTAAAAGAAATGCCGATGCCGTGCCGCAAAAAAGTAGCCTATGTGGTCTTTTCTATATATGTGCAAAATTTCATCAAAATCGGTCAAGTACTTTCGGAGCCCATGCAAACAAACAAACCTAATAAGAACACAGTATTTTTTACACATCTAATAAAATCTTGTTAATTTCAAATACCTATATCTTAAATTAAAAAGGTACTTAATGAGTTTTACACATTATAAACTGATGACATAAAACTTAAAATGAAAAAAATAAAAATTCAGAATTATAAAAATATCTACAAACGTCGATAGGTACCACAAAAAAGTCGAGTAGTTTATCGATATTATATCGATATACGTTACATCCCTGCACGTACACTAATACAATGCACACAAGCAGAAAAAGGACACGCGTTTGCTGGCTAAAACTCTCTCTAGTAGTTATATACTCAAAGAATTTTGGATTGTCGCGCATCGATTCGTTTCTGTGTGAACCGACCCTTAGTCATCCATCACGTTAAAATATTTTTCAGATTCACACCCGAATAGCAAGAACATTAGTAAAATGTTACCCTAAGCTCTCGTTAGACGTGGTAGAAGGAGAAGAATATCTTGGTATGTATACCTACGAGTAGGTACCTATTTTATTTATTTAAACTTTTAAAATAAAACCCATCCAATAATTTAAGGGTTATCTATCTATTTATGTAATAATAGCTCCACATTGGTGGCTGGTTTCATTGAACCCAGGCTAGCTACGCAGGACACTTGGACACTATATAAATAGTGCCCGAGTGTGTGCGCAGTACACAAGAGCACTCTCTCTTCCTTACCATCTAAATTACCTTACCAGTTACCTTACTAACTTACTATCCTAAATCCTAACCCAGTGGGACGGATGACCGACACGTCTGGCGAGAGATTAGGCGCAGGACCGACTTTTTACATGCCTATCCGAAGCATGGATTATCTTTCTTGCGGGAATGCGGGAATCGAACCGACGACCTTCTAGTCGAGAGCCAAGCTCTAACCACTAGACCACGGAGGCTGTTACTTACCTCTCTACCTTATGTAATAGGTACCAATTGTATAGTAGAAGGTATAGAAAGTTTTTTTCTTTCAATTCATTTATTACATAATACATACCCATGAGGCACTCGCTTATAGAATGTTTCCTCTTACAACTTCCGACTAGTCTCTATTCACTTCCTAGTAAGTATCTGCCTCATATATTTTAAGTTTCTTACTATCTCTTGATTTCTATTTTCTTTCATTTAGGCGCTAGCTCACTACACTTGGCGATCGCGTACAGTAACAATGAGCTGGTACAAGACCTTGTAGAGGCCGGCGCTGACGTCAACCAGCGTGCCATAGGTAACCCAACCTATACCTAGTAAAGTGTTAGGTACTTCCTTCCAAACATCTTAGCATACATAACTGAAAACTCAGTGAAATTCCCAACTTTATTTATATGCCCAAATTTTTTTTTGTAACTTTCTTTGGCAGGAAGCTTCTTCCTTCCCCGTGATCAACAATGTGTTCCACCTGCCCGTCAGACGAATTACGAAGGTCTCGCATACTTGGGAGAGTATCCCCTCGCCTGGGCTGCTTGCTGCGCTAACGAGGCTGTATACAACCTACTTCTCGATTCAGACGCGGATCCCGATGCCCAAGACTCGTTTGGAAATATGATTCTGCACATGGTAGTTGTATGTGACAAATTGGTAAGTCGCTGTACGATATTAATTTACTGAATAGGGGTCGTCCATTAATCACGTGATGCCTAAAGCCTCCCCCTTTAGGCATCACGTGATTCGGGGGTCCGAAAAAAATCACCAAGTATCACCAAGGGGAGGAGACATCACGTGTATTAATTTTCGAATCTAGTCTATGCATACCGAAATTATTATCGGTTGTAGATTCGTGGTGTTGTTTTTAAAATACTTACAAGACAAATGATTCGTATAGTTTTTAATTGCCTAAATTATTCGATTAAATTGTTTTTTGAGTTAAAGTTTTTCTTCAAATATGACCTGCTTACTATGTAAAAAAAAATACACGTGATCTTAGGTGGGGGGGGGGGGGGGGGGGTAGTATAAAACCTCGCCACGTATCACCAGGGGGAGGGGAGGGGTCTAAAAAGTAGTTAAAAACATCACATGATTAATGGACGGCCCCATAGATTATCCCGTACCAACAATTGATTGATACTAAGGCCCATGAGTTTATTGAAGGATATGTTTGGATACGCACTTCGACATCCGAAGGTGCCCGCGAGTAACGGAAGATTAAACCGAGCGGGCTTCACTCCTCTGACTCTGGCATGTCAGCTGGGCAGAGCTTCAGTGTTCCGGGAAATGTTAGAGCTGTCCTGTCGAGAGTTTTGGAGATATTCGAACATCACCTGCTCCGCGTATCCTCTAAACGCGCTTGACACGCTACTACCTGATGGACGGACAAGTAAACTATTCTTTTTATTTTAAACTTAGGTTTTATTTTCTTTAGTCTAGCTACGGTCTAACAATAACATACTATGAGTATTTGTGCAGTGTATAGTGTGTTAGACCAGTGACCACTTGGGATCAAATGTTGTCTTTTGGAATGAAATATTTATAAAAGTGGAGAATAACATTCGTAATGCTAAGGCAAAATCATATTTACAGACTGGAATTCAGCCCTGTTCATAATACTTAATGGTACAAAGCAGGAGCACTTAAATATGTTAGATGGTGGAATCATACAGAGATTATTAGAAGAGAAGTGGAAGACATTCGCCAGAGTAGGTATTAGTGTACAAGTTATCTTGATATAATTTAAAATTGCTTATTTTATGTGGTTAGACACGTGGTACGATTTCCACTTTTCTGTATCAATTATTGTCTTAAGCTATTCCCGGTCTACTGCTCAACTGCCTTTGATTTTTCCAGAAAAAGTTTCTCAAGCGATTACTAATTCTGATGCTACACCTCCTACTACTCTCGCTCGCTGTGTACCTTCGACACAGTAGTTTGGAAGCGGACGTCCAGCCAGACTGGAGTATGGAAGTGACGGACGCAAGAGGTGGCATTAGATTGGGATGTGAGCTCGGAACTATAGCCAGTACGCTGTGCTACATACTTCTTCAGCAAGGCGACGAACTCAAGAATCAAGGAGTCGTCGCATATTTTAAGCAACTGGTAAGTTACTTGAGCAAGTAGTGGCGGATCAATTAGCGCCACAATCCTGAATCGCGCTATCGAAGTTTCTGTATTTCGGCGCTAGGTATTTAAACATCATCTGAAATTACTGCAAGTGGTGCTTCGGGCTGACCGAGCAAACCACCTCGCTCGGTCGGACATCTCCCTTAGGGGGCTTCCATTATTCCCACAAAGTCTTGTTCAATTTATATTTTCAGGCTTTTATACGTTTGCAAGAAAGATGATTTCCTTTTTTTGGCACACCCGTATCCACTTAAATGTTCTACGTCTCCTACAAATTGATTTTGTTATTTTTGGGAGAAATAAATACATAGGTAACTACCTAATTTGAAAAAAATAATAGAAATGTCTGCTTAACTTGTTATATAATATTATTTAAGATACACGAACCAGCGAAGTTCATATTTCTTTCCTCGAACTTGCTGCTATTGGCCTGCATACCAGCTCGACTTGGTCGCCAAAATGAAGTGGAAGAAGCCATTCTAATCTTCGTGTTGCCGGGGTCCTGGTTTCTCCTGATGTTTTTCGCTGGGTAAGCTCTATCAGTCTCATTGATTTCATTATTGTTATGATTAGTTGAGACTTTCTTATCTGACTGTTTAAATGTTCATGTTGTAGATAGTAAGGAATATTTCTTGTTAGTGAATTTCTAGTGAATTTGATTTATCATAACTATTATCACGGATATTAACTTGTAGGTTGTCTTTTAATATTTCAAATATTGATTGATTTTTTCAAATATTGATTAGATTATTTGGGGCATGGGAGGGATCGCATGATGCACTTGGTGTCTTTTGTGATCTATCCAAGGCTTTCGACTGTGTCGAGCATGCTACGTTGGTCAAAAAATTATACCATTATGGTATAAGGGACACGGCACTTAAACTTTTAGATTCTTATCTTAAAAATAGAACGCAGAGAGTAGAAGTTAATTCTACAAGGTCTACTGGGACCAAAATAGAATTAGGTGTGCCACAAGGGTCAATTTTAGGCCCGTTTCTTTTTCTCATCTATATAAATGACCTTCCTTATCTAGTTAAAGATAAGCATGAGATAGTACTCTTTGCCGATGACACTTCACTAATTTTTAATGTGAAGCGACGACAGTCAAATTATGACGAGGTAAATAGTGCTCTCTCAAAAATGGTACATTGGTTTAATGTTAATAATTTACTTTTAAATTCAAATAAAACGAAATGTTTAAAGTTTAGCCTCCCAAATGTTAGGCAGGCACAAACCAATATACTATTAAATGATGAGAAAATGAACTTAGTGGACACCACTGTATTTCTAGGAATAACACTAGATTGTAAATTACAGTGGGGTCCCCATATTGCAAATCTGGCAGATAAGCTCAGTTCTGCAGCATATGCAGTCAAAAAAATTAGAGAAATTACCGATGAGGATACAGCGCGGCTAGTTTATTTTAGTTATTTTCATAGTATAATGTTATATGGCATTCTTCTTTGGGGAAACGCTGCGGACATTAATACAATATTTGTGCTACAGAAGCGAGCTATACGTTCTATTTATAAGATGTCATGTTTTGAATCTCTGAGAGAAAAATTTAAAGAAATAGGTAAGTATTCTGACCGTTGCTTCTCAATACATTTTGGACAATGTGTTGTATGTCAGAAAGAATTTAACGAATTTTAAAAAGAAAAGTGACACACATTGTAGGAATACTAGAAATAGGAACAAGTTAGAAATACCAGTGATCAGACTTAGTAAAGTAAGTAAATCTTTTAAAGGTCAATGTATACGCCTTTACAATAGAATCCCAGAAAACGTTCAAAATCTTTCCATTAATAAATTTAAAAAAGCTGTTAAAGAACGTTTGTGTGCTAAAGCTTATTATAAAGTCAGTGATTTCACTAACGATTGCACACCTTGGGAATAAGATGGCCCCATGCAAGGCTGCTTTTATGTACTTAAGTATGTTCTATGTACTTATGACTAATGTTATATAGATTAAGTTACAACATTGTAAAATATTTTTTGAAAAGAACAATTTTCCCATCTTTTTGCTAAAAGGTGGCCCCGTGCGAGTTTCTTACGCCGGTTCTTCTCGCCGGGCTAGTTTCCGAACCGGTGGTAGGCATCATGTAGGACAATTCTATAAGTGTTATATTATAACCTACATGGAAATAAAAATTTTGAGTTTGAGTTTGAATTTATGATAAATCTTAACCCATCTTCTAAATTGCAGAGCAGTGAAGCTGACCGGTCCGTTCGTGACGATGATCTACAGCATGATCACAGGAGACATGTTCACATTTGGCATTATATACAGCATAGTGCTTTTCGGATTTTCGCAATCATTCTATTTTCTATACAGGGGTAATAAAGTAAACATAATTAAAAAATCGATGATAATAACCACCTTTAAAGTTTCTCTTCTTTAAACTTTAACTTTTTTTCAGGGTTTCCAAACGTGCAATCAACATTGTTCTCAAGTTATCCTAGCACTTGGATGGCTTTGTTTCAAATTACTTTGGGAGATTACAGCGTGAGTTTATAGAAAACAAGATACCTAGCGCGCACTCAAGGACATCAGTGTGACAAAAACTAGCATACAGCACAATGAACCGTGTGCGCGTGTTGTCACTACACGTCGTGAAGAAGTTATGTAATAAATTGTGTTAGCCTACCACACAGGTTAACCGCAATTTGTATGGAATCAAAACAACGCCCCTAGTGGCAAACAATGGTAACTAATTCGATGCCATACAAATTGTAGTTAAATTATTCACGGCGAGTAGTGACAAAAACACAAAACTATATAACCCGACTACGTAAATTGTACTTATACCTAGCCTGTTCTGAATCTATTGATACCTCATGTATTAAGATCGGATCAACGGATACTTATTAACTTTATAAGCGCCAGGGTGGAACAAATATACATACATACATACATAAACTGCCAAAATCACTACCTTTCCTTTTGGCTTCGCCGTAGTCGGGTAAAAAGGTTCATCTTCATCTGCTCTATTTCAGTACACGGATTTGGGACAAACAACGTACCCGAATTTGTCGAAGACGGTGTTTACGGTTTTCATGGTGTTCGTACCAATTCTGCTGCTCAACATGCTTATCGCTATGATGGGCAACACGTATGCGCACGTAATCGAGCAATCGGAAAAGGAGTGGGTGAAGCAGGTAAAATAGTTAAAAAGTAAAACTACTCTGTGACGGCTGTCACACCCAAAACAAGACGATAAGCCACAAAATAAAAATCCGTTTTGTTTAACAGTGGGCTAAGATTGTCGTGTCTCTGGAACGATCAGTGGCTCAGGAAGACGCACACAAGTACCTACAGGAGTACTCTATAGGGCTGGGCCCCTCCGATGACCCACGCTACGAGCAGCGGGGGGTCATGGTTATCAAGAGCAAGGCCAAAACCAGGGCCAAGCAGCGAAAAGGTGCCCTCGCCAATTGGAAGGTATGTGGACAGTGGATCTTTTAAGTAGGTAAGTTGTTTTTGGCACGGAGTTTTTATCTTAAAATTATCAATTCTTGTATACTTATTACTTAGGTACTTATAGGTACCTACTTACCTATATTATCAAAATCCCAGCTTTAAGTAGGTATGTATTTCCATGAAATGTATGCCGAGTTTTGTAGGAGAAAATCGATTTACTTAGCTAGGTTATCCCTGGAAACTGCGCATTTTTAATTATTGTTTTTAGGGTTCCGTGCCTAAAGGGTAAAATGGGACCCTATTAGTGAGACTTCGCTGTCGCGTGACGTATTTCTGTTGCCGCTATAACAACAAATAGTAAAAACAATAAAAAATACAACAAATGTGATTTTTTTTTGCCGCTTTGTACGGAACCCTTCGTGCGCGACTCCAACTCGCACTTGGCCGGCTTTTTCTTTCGTCGGTCAACAATTCAATGATATTAATTTAGAATCCATGTCACGAATGGCAGTTTGGTACGCAATAAAACGCATATTAAGTTGGTAGGTACCTATGTACTTATTATATTTTGTGTTGTTGGCAAATTGGTGTATCGGTTTCGAATCCCGGTCAGGTGGTTGCAATCTGTTTTGTCTGTATTGTTCTGTCTCTCTGTTAAGTACCTACTGTTTATTTAAGTTTCGCGCATAATCTATTTTGATAACATAATTCTAATACTAGTACCTAATTACTTAATGCCCTATAAATTAATAAAAATTGTATTATCATTCCCCGTTTGCGATTGAAAATCTTTGCAGCGTGTTGGCAAAGTGACCATAGCGGAGCTGCGCAAGCGCGGCATCAGCGGTGAAGAGTTGCGGCTGCTCATGTGGGGGCGGGTCTCCATATCCACGCCCACCAAGCCAGCTTTAGCGTATGTATCTAACAATCTAGTAATTATTTCTTGCCGGCTGCCGGGTGAACCCAAAAAATATTCCACAAACGTTTTGTTCAGGCGAGCTCCTGCCCTCGACTTCGGCGCCGCCGATAGCGCAGCCGGTGTGGTTCCTGCATTATCGTCTGCCCTCAACGTCATGGCCTACACCCAGGACATGGATCTCACTAATACAGGTAGATTATAGATACTAAGCAAAAACCTACCTATCGCTTGAAAGTTAGATAGATACGTATTTAACAAAAGCATAAGACCTCGTTCTCACGAGCGCTTTTTTATCGCGGCGTTAGTAATTTTAAAACAGCGGTGAAAATAGAACTCTGCGTTTAGCACAATAGAATTCAAAATCGAACACACGGCAGCAATGTGACAACTCTACACTCGTGTCGAAAAGTTCTATTAATTAAGTGCTGTTTTTACTAACGACAAAAACCGCTCGTGGGAACGTAGGCTAAGTAAGAGTACCTAAGCCAATACTAGTCATATTTTCAAGATGATTAAATTTTTATCAGAATCATCACTCGGAAATTTGTCACTTGAATTAAATGAATTATTTTTGAATAGGAACAGAAATAACGCTACAGCCGAAACCAGATTTATTGGTGAACGGTAGTACACTCCAGTCAACTGTGCCACACACAGCAATGCAGCCGCATGCAGTACCCAGCCTTCTGCCTCAATCTTTGTCTGCACCGATGCCGATGCAAACTGCAGGGACAGGCACGATGCCAGGGGCTAAACTAGATCTACCTGTCGTACAACAGCCTACAGAGGATCCTCAGAAAGTTAACATAATACCACCAACAGGTACAAATGCGACACCAAGCTCGACAATAGTGACAAACCCACAGACTTCTATTAAATTAAATAAGTCTGTGGACAAATCCTAACGTACACTTTAATACCTACATGAATCCTCTATACAGTGCCATAAACTTATCTGGAATGGTGGCCTCAAGAAGAACTTACGACGCCATTTTGAAATGTCAATTTGCCTGCCAATCATACGTCGACCTGCTCACCCACCTTATTGCAGAACATGTTTTTATTGGCCCCAAATGCGATAACAGCGACTCTTCCACCGGGCTAGATAAGTTTGTGGTACTGTACCTAAATTATAAGTCAAAATAAAGTCATTGTTTTGTAGCGGATGAGATCGTATACAGAGACTACTTGCAAGAGCTACTGCTGCTAGTAGAGACCGGGTGCCCCAACGACCCCACCATACAGAATTTGGCGCAGAGAGCTGCAGACCTCACGGGGGTGCCGGAGATAGATATAAATGTTTCGGTATGTACCCATGATGCACAGATGATTGATACCCATATAAAATCTCTTGAGTCTTTATTCTTCTCGAGTCCTTAGAACACCTCATGCTGAGGTAATAACTATATTTTTACGGCAGCAATTTAAAAGATCGACGCTCGTGTGTGTCGAGATTTTCAGCTCTATAATATATTAGCGCGGAGTTCTACTTTTAGCCCTTTTATTTTTAGCTTTAACTAACGCCGCAATAAAATAACGCTCGTGAGAACGAGGGCTAACGGAACAATTTCTCGGCAAATACCACCTCGTTACAATCTCTAATCCGACTTTTACAGTACTACCAATGTAAAAGTCTTAAAAAAATATAGTCTATATGAGACTGCTAGTAGCAGAAAAATATAGTCTTATATTTTTCTGTTCGGAAGCTGAGTCGTTACAACATTGCACATTGAAGTATGCAATGTGTACTACTATACTACAGTTAATACACATTAGTCATTCATGAATCTGCATATTCTAGACGGGCGTGAAGTCTGCGCGACAGATGGTGGCGGGCGCGGTGTCAGGACTATTCGGGGTCGCTGCGGAGCCTCCCCCGCCGGAGTCCAACTGGCAGAGGGACCACAATGAGCACACAGACAGCGACCCAGTACCAGGTATTGCAACATTTTAATGCTATATAAACTGAGCAAGAGCAACAGCGCTGTTGTTGACTGTTATTTATAATAACCTAACCAAGAGCATGTCAGGACATGTCTAAGGAGGGTTCCGTAACTATAAACGCGTAATATGCTCTTATTTTAATTACTCCAAAAGTTACTGTCCGATTTGGTTCAAAATAGTTTTCCTAAAGAGTTTTTAGCATGATCTATCAGCATGGAAATTTGCAAGTTTCTATCTCCTATACTTTAAAAATGCTAGGGGGGGACCAACTTACAAACTACTTTGGAGGCCGATTACTCGAAAATGGTCAACTTTATAAAAAAGTAACGTATGAAACCTTGCCCTTATTTTAAAAGACCTATTCTACGATACCCCACACGATGGGGTAGAGTGAAAAAATATTTTTCATCCCCACTTCACATGTATGGAGAGCCACCCCTATAATATAAAATTATAATTTTTTATGATCCCGAAACCGTGATCTATACACAATCTATAACTGCACCAAATTTCATCAATTTATATTCATAATTACAGGAGCTAGAGGCGCGGACAGACAGACAGACAGACAGACAGACAGACGGACAGAGCGAAACTATAAGGGTTCCTTAAGTATTACGGAACCCTAAAAAGGGAGATAGAATATGCCAGCGTTCGTCACTTTTATGTAGACAACTACGATACGTAGAAGGTAACAGCTGAGCTGGAGTCTGGACTCGTTCGTTTCGTTTACGAATGACAGATTGCCAGATGATGATGCTATGTTAAAGACGTAAATTCTTCAAAATAAACTCTACTTATCTACTACAGACTACGAGTACTCCATGCACACTAGGCTTACTAGCTCCATAGTATTAACTAATAAGTACCTCTGCCATCTGCGAACCACCTGCGAACAGAGTGCGTGGTGCTGGGACGAGCGGCGCGCGCACGTCGGGCCCGCACCGCGTCGCGCCGCGCGCCCCCACCTCCGCCGCACCTCTATGTGCCTGCCAGGTAATCGAATATTCGAAGCAATCTAATAGAGCACTCTAAACCCTCGTATCCACGAGCGTTTTTTTTTTGTGGTCGCGACAGAAAAAACTGCACTCTAAATAGAACTTTGCGCTAATACATTAAAGCTGTAAATCGAAGTGTGAAATGTCCGATTTGACAGCTTTACACGATTTTTAGTACTATTGTAGCAGTACACAGTTCTATATTTACACTTACAGTAGTTTTTTTCTGTTGCGACCACAAAAAAATGCTCATGAAAACGTAGCCTACATCACAAGGCCCGGGCGGCGCGGTGTTACTTTTTGTTTAGAGGTAAAATTCAGTGTATTTTTTATCTATGCTTCGGCGTGGGATGCAGCTTTATAGTATGGTTTACGATACTATTGCTTTTTTATAAATACTAAAATATTGTTTTGGCAGATCAATGTACCTGATTGCTTCTGAAAGTAGCGCGGTGGACAGCGATGTACCGATAGAAGATCAAACATTCAACTCCGGAAGAAATTCGTAAGTTCCTACTTTATTTCATTTGAAATGAGAATTCGATAGGCATCTAACTACAAACTAGAAACTACACTGTTACTTACTATGCAATATTGTTAGGTTCAATCCTCTATACTAGGTGCCATAATGAATTACTGATTACAGTGCAACTACTTTCTCAATGTCCCTCAGCAATCGTCGTTATTCTATGGAAATGACAATTGACAGACGTAAGAAAAATGACAATAGGCTACACGACTGATTTTTTTTTTATTGCATAAATGAATAGTACTCTTAAATATGAGTAACTTCTCAGAAGAAACCGTATATCAAAAGTCAATATTTTTAAAGGTACAGCGATTTGTTTACAAAATTTCGCAAGTCCCGTGAAAACGCTCCATACTAAAATCGTACGTAGATATGACGTCACGTCCATGTTAAAGTGTATGAAGTATATGGCCGCGGGAACATATTTGTAAATATCTCCGATATTTGTGCGTTTAAGTTCATACATGTCATAATAAAAGTTTTTGTATATGATGTAAGTAAACTAATGATGTAGGTTTTGTTTACTAATTTAGCAAAAAAATAATTAATTTTTTTGTACTTTTTAGATGTCTCTAATTACTAAACTATAAATAAAATATTATAATTTTTTACATTTACGAAGTAGTAATGCCTCAAATTTTCTGAGTACATTAATGAAACTAAATATTTTAGATGTAGTCGTGTAGCCTATTACTGGAAGACACTAAACACGTAGTTGTACAGTCGCCTGTCGCCGTCCATTTGGTGTAGGTACCACTTTTGAACCTTTTGAAGCCACCCCACTTCTGAAGTAATAAGGACAAAAAGTGGTACACCGGATAAAACGTAGCTATGAATTTGTAGTATACTAACCTGAATCAAAGAAAATTTATTACTAAATACTAACGTCTCAATCTTAGAGGTCTCGATAGAGAAATCGTTATTATTGATCCTACTAAGGCTGTGTTCACACCAAACTGATTGTCAGCAGAATTTGAGCAGGCTCACTGTGAGCCCCAGGACAAAGAATATATATTACTAACGCCCAGGGCCCAGTATAAACGTGAAAATAAACGGTATTTTACGTTCACACTATACTGACAAATCGGCCGCCGAATGTCAGCGTCTACGCATAGCGTAATAACGTATTGTCGGTTAGGTGTGAACGAAAAAGTGAATATGTATGGAAATACTATAAACTGCGTAACGCTCGTTCACATTCGGCGGCTAACAGTCAGTTTGGTGTGAACGCAGCCTAATATAATAAATATTAGTTTGTGAGAATTTATGGATGGATGGATGTAGGGATAGGTGTTTGTTACTCTTTCACGGAAAAACTACTGAACGGATTTTGATGAAATTTGGTATCTTAGTAGTTTAGGCTCTGGATTAAAACATAGGCTACTTTTAACCCGAAAAAATACAATATTCCCGAGGGATACTATATTCACGCGGGCGGAGCCGCGGGCAACAGCTAGTATGAAATGCGAATGTTACTTGACTCAGCATAAGATAAACCCACATTATTTGCATTTCACCCCAAGTGCGCTCGGAAACGAGGATCACTTACGAGCGGCGAGGCCCCTGTGTATACAGCACGCCGCGACGCCGGGCCACGTGGAGCACTCCTTATACGTCGAAGGTCAGAACTCAGAATATAACATAAAGCTTCCAAACATAATAATTATGTACATAAAGTATTCAACGCCAAAGATTTCAAAACTCAAGATAGGCTATGACGTACATTTGACAGAACAAATCTTCATACACTAAAAAAAAATACGCCATCTCGGTTTTCACCATACTACAAATGTCAGCCATCTTATTTTCACCATACTTCGAATTTCAAGATGGCCCCAAAAATCTCAAAAGTGGGGTAATTTTAACTGGAGACACTTTTTGCCTCAACACGCCTGATCTATAATATATACGTCTGTGTTCAACGCACAAAATGTGCATCGGGCATCAGCACAATTTAGTTCTAAATCATAGTTCATAAGTAATAGGCAAGCGGACTGATTTTTTTTATTGCATTAATGAATAGTACTCTTAAATATGAGTAACTTCTCAGAAGAAACCGTATATCAAAAGTCAATATTTTCAAAGGTACAGCGATTTGTATACAAAATTTCGCGAGTCTTTATACCAAAAAAAAAATTTTTTTTTGCGAAATTGGTAAACAAAACCTACATCATTAGTTTACTCACATCATATACAAAAACATTCATTATGGTAAGAATGAACTTAAACGCACAAATATCGGAGATATTTACAAATATATTCCTGCGGCCATATACTTCATATACTACTTCATACTATTTCATATACAAGTGACGTCATTTTTAGGTCGACTTTAGTATGGAGCGTTTTTAGGAGGCTAGCGAAATTTTTTATACAAATCGCTGTACCTTTGAAAATATTGACTTTTGATATACGGTTTCTTCTGAGAAGTTACTCATATTTAAGAGTACTATTCATTTATGCAATAAAAAAAAAATTGTCCGATTGCCTATTACTTACTAAACACTAACAGATAATTTTGTGTTCATCCGCTAACATCGTTAGGTTCAGGTAGTGGGGCTGAAGTAGAGTCCGCGCCTCCGCCTCAGCCAAACAAAAAGCCGCGCGCAAAAACTGCCCGACCCCGGCAAAACAGGTACAATTTGTTTATTTTCCGAACTGTAGGCGACGCACTACGATTAGGTTTCACCTAGGCATAAGTTATTGTTATTTCTTATTAGAATTAAGTTGTTTATATGCCCCTTTGTTTAGAATAATATGATTTCTTGTTTATGTAACAGAAAGAATAAAGTCGTACCGCTGGGACGTTCAAATTTCTAATGCTTTGCCCGCCACCTCGGGAACAATAGTCGCACAACCGCACGCACAAGTGACACACGTTTGAACGCTCCACCGGCACATAACTATCCAAAACCGTGGTTTTATTCAGTCCCCTATAATCGCTGGTCAATCGAGCCGGATCTGAATTAGAACTATCATGTATCGTACGCCAAATAATAAATCCCGCGTAAAGTTAATGGATAGACTAGAAAGTGCATCGGAGCACGTGTTATCGCGTGATTGTCGCGAACAACCAAAAACGCGTAAAATGTCGAAATCGGACTGTACAGTAGTGAAAAGTGAATCAAATGTAGTGTCTCATAAATCGTCATCGTCTCAAATTAGGCGCAAAAAGCTGGAATTAGCGGCAGCCGAGGCAAAAGCAAAAATTTCTGAGGAAAAAGCTAAAATTGCCGAGGAAAATGCTCAAATTGCTATGGAACTTATCGACAAGCGGCTCGAATATGACTTAGCCATGGTCGAAAGTTCAACCTGTAGCAAGCCTGCTAGCATCGACGGGAGTCAGTGTAACGTGGAGCAGTGGCTGGAACATAGTAACGTACAGCCGCCACCCGTGGCGGCAGCAACGGCAACGGAGGCAGCGCCGGCACCTAGCGCAGACTGCGCACCTAGCCGCGCCCGCGCTCCAGACGCCGACGGTATACTTCAGCTAGCTCACACACTCAAGGACATCATGACTGCCACGTCACCGCACCAGCAAGACGAACGACTACTCACTCGGTTATCGACACCGCGAGAGCTACCAACATTTAGTGGTGAATGTTTCGATTGGTTGCATTTTCGAAGCGCGTATGATGAATCCACACAGGTATGCCAAGTTACTGATTCTGAAAATTTATGGCGACTACGCAGGGCGCTCCGTGGCGAGGCCAAGGAAGCCGTCACCGATTTACTGATCGGAGGCACCTCGCCAGCTATTGTAATGGAAGCGCTGGAACTCAGATTTGGACACCCAGATTTAATTGTTCAACAGCTGACTGCGCAAATGAAAAAACTATCGCCACTCTCAACTAATTATCAAAATGATATAATTCACTTTTCTATGAAAGTTAATAATTGTGTTGCGACGCTGAACTCACTCAATCAGCATGATTACCTACGCAGCCCTGAATTACTGACGGCAGTCGTCACCAAGTTGCCTAGTATTTTGATAAGCAAGTGGTCAGACTACGCTTACGACAAGCTAGCTAGCAATGTACCGAAACTACAGCTACTAGCTACATTTTTAAAACGAGAAGCTACTGTGGCCTCAACAGTCGGCGTTACACACCTGCGAGACAATCGTAAACCCGACACGGTGCCCGCCGGACGAGCGAAGCCGGATGACAGGCAACGACAATCTACCTACTATAATCGTCCTGTGCTTGCGACGGCAACGAAAGCCGCTCGACCGACGTCATCAAAATTATGCTCGTTTTGCTCAAAATCTGCTCATCCACTTATCGAATGCCGATTTTTCAAACGTGCAATGCGAAAAGATAGATGGAGATTCGTAAAAGCAAAAAATCTATGTTTTTGCTGCCTGTTGGAGCGACACGATAATGCCGCATGTCCAGCGCCTCTGTGCGATATCGATGATTGCGGACGGTCGCACAATCGTCTTCTTCACTTCAAGAAGCCTGCAGTCAACACGGTGGCTACAGTGAGCGCGCCCGCCCACGAGCCGCAGACAGCTGACAGCGAGTCATCATCTTCAGCGCGCGACGAGACCGTGGCCAACTTGGTCGCCGCCCAGCGCGAGCCGCGCAACGCCGCTAACCCAGGTGCCGCCGCCGCCGCCGCCGGAACTCCAGGACCGCGAGTGGGTTGTGAAGTGTTGCTCAAAGTGATAAAGGTCAATCTAAGTGGCCCAAAGGGCACGGTGAGTGCGTATGCATTGTTAGACGATGGTGCATCTATATCTATGATCGATAAAGACTTGGTAAGTGAATTAGGACTTGTAACTTCTCAATCTAGCCCCATAAAATTTATTGATGCCTTCGGTATTGAAATATTTCAGTCTGATGTACCTAAAGTTGTAACTAATATATGTGGTGTATTTGAAAATAAAACTTTTGATGTAACATTACGTGTAGTAAACAACCTAAAATTACCAAAACAAGATTTGTCAATAGTTAATAATTTAAAATGTAATCATTTGCTACAAATTAATGACAAAGTATGTAACCAATGTGTAGTGCCTCGCCTACTTATAGGTGAGGACAATTACTTCCTTATTGCTCCTCAGGAGATTCTGCACGGTAACAAGCAGGAACCTTATGCTACGAGATGCCTACTAGGCTGGTCTATTCATGGCTGCATCGGTCTCGCTCACACTCCCATGAACGGCCACACTTTTCATCTCGCTCACTCAGAGGAACACGACAGTAAAATAACAGAATTAAATAATTTAATTAAACAATCGTTTGAACTAGACTCGATAGGAATATCAACCTTACGCCGCGAAAATACGGCACACTTGAGAGCAGTACGTATTTTAGATGAGACTGCACGGAATATAGGTAACCAATGGGAAGTAGGTCTACCTTTCACGAAAGACAAATTGGAATTTCCCAATACGTTTGATTATGCGCGTAAAAGACTAAATAGTTTAGTTAAGAGGTTTAGGTCTGACGCCACGTACGCAGACAAATATCGCCGGGAGATGCGGAGGCTCTTTGATAACGGCTACGCGCGTGAAATAGCCGATAACGAACCCGCACCCAGCCACACATGGTACTTGTCGCATTTTGGAGTTCAAAACCCGAACAAACCCGACAAGCTAAGGCTAGTGTTTGATTGCGCAGGTAAAGTAAATGGTGCATGCCTAAATGATTTTCTTCTGACAGGACCCGACTTGTATAATTCGCTCCTAGGAATTATGTTGCGTTTCCGCGAACACAGAATAGCACTGACTGCGGATATCAAAGACTTCTTTGTTCAAATCAAAATACGGGCCGAAGATCAAAATGTTTTCCGTTTTCTTTGGCAAGAAAGCGCCGATGATAGTGTAAAAATATGTGTAATGCAAACTTTGCTTTTTGGAGCTACTTGCTCACCGTTTGTCGCACAATACATAAAAAATAAAAATGCGATAAAATACATAGACGAATGCCCCGAGGCTGTTTATGTCATATTAAACGACCATTACATGGACGATTGTTTACATTCATGTGACAGTGAAAGCAAAGCTATTCAATTAATACGCGAAATATCCGAAATACATAAATCAGGTGGTTTCGAGATAACCCGCTGGTCTAGCAACAGTACACAAGTACTTCAGACCGTTCCGCACGCGGCGCTCGCGCCCGCCGCTATCGAATTACAACACGGAGCTACAAACACAGCTGAGCGCACTCTAGGTTTGATGTGGCATCCGAGCGAAGATATGTTTAGTTTTAAAATAGCTTTGAGTCGAATTTCGCCTGACATCTTGAATGGCACCGAGGTACCTACTAAAGCTCAAATGTTAAGCATTATAATGTCCGTTTACGATATCCACGGTTTTCTTTCCCCGTTCTTAATTAAAGGTAAAATTATTTTTCAAAACGTCCATCGCAGCGGGGTCGAATGGAACTGCCGCATCCAACCCGAGGAGCATATCTTATGGCTTAGTTGGCTCACAGATTTGAAGTGTCTACACTTACTTAGAATTCCTCGATTCTATGGCAACGCACAGGAGTGGACACATTGTTACTCGGCGGAACAGATGTTAACGCACTTCACTAATAATACAAACGAAGGCGACATAGTTGAAAAACAAATGCATATTTTTTGTGACGCTTCGTCTAAAGCTTACGCTACTGTTATTTATTGGCGTTTCACACGTGCCGACGGGTGCGTACTAGTTAGTTTTGTCGCTAGTAAATCTAGAGTAAGTCCATTGAAGCCGACGTCAATCCCGCGGTTGGAACTACAGGGTGCTCTTTTAGGCGCGCGACTCGCAGGAGCTATACAGCGCGAACACAAAGACATTCAGCCCGGTCAACGTTATTTTTGGACGGACAGTAGCACAGTCCTGCAGTGGATTCGAAGCGATCCTCGTAGTTACAAACCTTACGTAGCCCATCGACTGGGCGAGATTGATGAACTTACAAAGTCATGCGAATGGCGTCACGTGCCCACCGCAAGCAACGTCGCAGACGCGGCCACTCGTGAAGACGCACCTCCATTAGAGTACTCAAGTACCTGGTTTCAAGGTCCTTCGTTTTTAAGACTCCCTGAAGGTCAATGGCCTAGGGACCGGAAGTTTACAAAAACGCTTGAGGATGCAAAGTGCGAAGAACGTACCGTACATTTAGTAGTCGTAGATAAATCGACGATGTCTCTGCCTAATGAGAATAATATTTCGAATTGGCTTACTCTCGTACGCGCAACTGCTAGGGTTTTATTATTCATTAGAAGATGTCAGCGTAAGCGATGCAATCTTGACACTCTTCTAATGAAGGAGGCAGAAGACCTGCTGATAAAGAAATGTCAAAACGATAGTTTTGCTACTGATGTAACTTTATTGAAGCAGAATAAGCCCCTGTCACGTGATAGTCGTTTACTACAACTAACCCCTTACGTAGACGAGACCGGTCTCATGCGTGTAGGCGGTCGTGTAGAGGCTGTCGCTGGTGTCGAGCTTAACTCGCGAAGACCAGTTATTCTAGAAGGAAAACATAGAATTACACGTTTACTGGTAGAATACTTTCATAGACAAGCACTTCATGGTGCAAACGAACTTGTCGTTAACAATTTGAGGCAGCGTTATTGGATTCTAAAGCTAAGACCGACAGTTCGTGCCGTCGCGTCCCATTGTTTATTCTGTAGGTATAGGCGCGCGACACCTCAGCCTCAGCGTATGAGCGACCTACCGGCCGCTAGGCTGCAACATAATAGACGTCCATTTAGCTACACCGGAGTAGATTTTTTCGGACCACTCGAGGTTACTGTTGGCCGAGGAAAACAAAAACGTTACTGCATGCTGTTCACTTGTTTAACTATTCGGGCAGTACACATAGAATTGACGGAGAACTTATCAACTGACTCCACAATAATGGCTCTTAGACGGATGGCTGCACGTCGAGGCATGCCACAGGTTATCATCTCGGATAACGGCACAAATCTTCGCGGTGCTGACGCGGAGCTAAGACGCAGTGTGTCTGAGCTAGACCAGGAGGCCATACGGGAGGCAGGGACCATACGCGGCGTGGAGTGGAGGTTCATACCCCCGGGGGCCCCAGAGATGGGTGGAGCATGGGAGCGCATGATCCGAACTGTAAAGTCTTCTTTAAAGGTAGTTTTAAAACAGCGCGCCCCACACACTGAAACCTTATTAACCGTTCTAGCCGAAGTCGAATCATTAGTAAATAGCCGTCCTATTACATACGTTTCAAATGATCCACAATATCCTGAGGCTCTGACGCCTAATCATTTTTTGATCGGTTCCTCATCGTCAGTGCCACAATTCGGCAAATATGATAACTCGGATTTAAATTTAAGAAAACGCTGGCGCGTAGCACAACGCCTCACTGACATGTTTTGGGCACGTTGGATTAAAGAATATTTGCCCACCTTACTACCACGCCAGAAGTGGACTACTGAGTCTAGGCAGTTACAGGTTAACGATTACGTCATCATAATCGAACCGAACTTAGAACGAAACTGCTGGCGGCATGGGGTTGTGAGCGCGACCCACGCGGGCCGCGACGGGCGAGTCCGCATCGTTGACGTGCGCACACGCACCGGTGTGCTGCGCAGACCTGTGACACGCGTCGCCCTACTGGCACCACAGGATGATAGTAGTGCTAACTAGTTAGCACTAAGGAGGCAGATTGTAGGCGACGCACTACGATTAGGTTTCACCTAGGCATAAGTTATTGTTATTTCTTATTAGAATTAAGTTGTTTATATGCCCCTTTGTTTAGAATAATATGATTTCTTGTTTATGTAACAGAAAGAATAAAGTCGTACCGCTGGGACGTTCAAATTTCTAATGCTTTGCCCGCCACCTCGGGAACAATAGTCGCACAACCGCACGCACAAGTGACACACGTTTGAACGCTCCACCGGCACATAACTATCCAAAACCGTGGTTTTATTCAGTCCCCTATACGAACAATAAAAGAATTTTAAAAACTATGTGTTCTACCTACATAATATATTCATACCCCCTTACTAATAAAAATATTTACACAGTGGATGTGCTATACAATGTTTTGTCCTTGTCTTATACGTTGGTGAAGTCGCTTGACAGACAAAGACAAAACATTGTAAAGCTTATATAACGCGTTTCAAATGAAAATAGGAACGTCAATGACCTTTTTCTGTCAAATATCACTTGAAAAGTGCGATTTTCAGAAAAACTTATGTGCACATAAATATTAATAGTCTTGCATCGAATTTAAATAAAAACGTTAAATAGTAATCAATTATCTAAACATAAATTTAACTATCATATCTGTCTAAATTCGAAACAATATAGCGCCGACTCGATCCTATTCTCATTTGAATCGCATTATACACTGTATAAATATTTTTATTAGTAAGGGGGATAGTGTGTTACCTATAATAGTATTTTACTTGATGTATTTTTGTTTGTAGAATATCGCCGGTGCCCAAATCAGGTAGCCCTTTGGAGCCGTGGGCGACGGCTCCCCTGTCACGGCTCTCCAGACTCATCCGCTCCAGCAGCTCCTCCACCTCGCTCATATCACAAACGTCCTCAGAAACGCCACAAAAGTATTAACCCAGTGAGTTAGATCTATTCAAGTTTCTACTAAGTCTGTGCAGCAATCTCATTGTAGACTAAGAAAAATAAAACAACAGTATGATTATTTACGTTTTATTGTCTCAACGTTCCTAATCAGGCTCGTATGAAAACACACAATGTGAGAAAATGCGAGTGGGTTAGATTTGAAATGGGTAGGCATTTGAAATTTGTTAAAATTTATCAGAAAGAAATATCACGAAATATATTCGAGCAGAAATAACGTTTGTAAACGTGAATACACAACAATCAATAAAGACAAATATACACATGAGTGTATAAATGGATAAGACACCATAAATTTCATAAAACGAACACGGGTAAATCGTAATAATTATAATTACACGATTATGTTAAAATTGAAATAAAATAAATATTGTGTTAGCGTCATTTATAAATGATTAAAAGTTATTTTAAAGCACTATACTAATGGCACGATCATTGTGTAATAAAAAAGTATATTAAATTAAAAACACAAATGCAAAATTTGTACATATTATATCAAATAATAATAATTAGGTTTAACATTTAAAATGTAATAAATAATAATAAACAACTGTTCCTAAATTAAAAAGTTATTAAATGTCGTTGCATAAAATAAAATTGGTCAATAAAATATAACTAAAATCTATATAAATGAGCAGATTTAAATCAATGGACGGCAAGTTGCAGTAAGTTTTGGTAGATATAGACAGATTTTAAATTAATTCAATACTCTAGGTATGTAGTAGAATTTGGGATTCATCAGCATTTTATACTAGAAAATATAAATTGAATTTCTAATAACCTTTCTGTATAACTTTTATAACGTTTCTAATGAGAGCCATCGTAAATAGAAATTTAATTTGCAATGACTAGTTATCGCTTCGATAGCAGCCTCGCGAAAAGTGAATTATCTTAAAGAAAAAACCAGTGCAATAAACAGATGAGCCATAACCTATAAGGACCGGATTCTGGAAATGGATCAATAGTTTTAATTTATCTACAACGTTTCGAGTTGGGATCTCGTTTTTTTCCAACTTACGCGTTTTATTTTGTAAACATGTATACTGTATTTGTTGATTTAACGAAATAAAGAGTGACCGCGAGCTAACATGCCACAAGAAGTTACCGCGAGGCTGATAGGGAAGGAGCTAAATATATTTTGTCTTAATAGAACTTACCATTGTCACAGCCAGTACTTACTCCCATCATATTTTCAGCAGCCATATCATTATAGGGGTATTGAGGTAGTCGTTCCCTTTTCGTTTTGACTTCTCATTTTTACGAATTTATAGTAATAGGACTTTACCTTTAACATATCAACAAGTGAATAGAGATCACACAATATAGCAATCATAGGAAATAATAGCATCATCATAATAATCACAACATAAATGCAAAAAATCACGTAATATGTAAAACACCAAAATATCTAAATATTCATCATTATCAGTGTATCAGTGGCTGTGGAAATCACACATTTAGGCACGAATAATAATAAAATTTGTGTATAATGTCAATGCGCAAGTGTACACACATAAAATTCATTATGGAAATATAAAATGCCTAGGTAAAATATCGTCAACACAGTTAGATCAAAAAAATCCTAACAATTATTGGTCTCGATAATTTCAAACGTTTTCACAAGGGATACTCACACCTCGGGGGTCTGTGGAGAGAAGTCATGATTAAAATAAAATGAACACAAATCAAGCAACATACACTTTATATCTTAATATTAATACAATTATCTCGGGAGCCGGGGCGCCCCCAGAACGTTTGTTCTTCGGGTTGCTGTTCAAACAATTTTCAAAGGAATGTCGACTTCACATTACCTTTACGTTACACGCCTAATATTTACCAAATCTAGATTTAATACATATTCATTAAATGTTCAACTGTTAGTAACCTAATAATCGGTCAGATTTGACGCGACGGTTTCTTACACGAACTTTGACTTACATCTAACAATTGATCTTACTTACTGAATGTTGAGTATCGTTCAATTTCAATATAGATTATAATACTAATCAATTTACAATCTACATTTGTATGAAGCCGATACGTTCGAACAAAAAGCTGTTAGAGATTACTTACAAACGATTCAAGGACAAACTATCTGTATAGTATGAAATTGCAGCTCACACGACACAATATAATATATCTTGTATTTACACGCATATAATTAAAAGTCTCGGGTCTTAACTCAATTGACTGGTACGAGAGATTTCGTTCGAGAGCTTTGGGCATTTCTTACGGCACTCGCGGACATGGTAATTTTAAAATATCGTGAACGATACTCAAATTCTGAGATTACACATGAAAATATCCCGACAAAAGGTGTTAAGCTAGTCACTCGAGTGCAGTTACCTCGCAATCCCGCAGCGGTGGTGGGTCTGTCACGGTACCGCGTGCCCTCTATGGCTCCGACGGATCTCTTACGTCTTATAGGCAGTGTGGCATTCTAAATCTTAACCTGGACAGACTGGCATCACACGTCAATATTTAGTAGCAGTCGATTCGTAAAACATTTTAAACATAGTAAATGGGTGAGTGCAACAGAATATACCACACGGCCGTGTTTACGTACAAGCGGTCAGTCGAGACGAGATAATCTCATAGGCTACCGCACGAACTATAGATACCAGGAGTCCGAACGTAATGTTAAATTATTGGTCTCAATTTAGGGGACGTCGTTAGCATCGGTACGTCCAAAATTCTAGCGCAGCCAGTGGCAGAAAAGAGAACTAAGATCTGGGTTTATTATAAACGCCTTTAAGCCTATACCGTTCGGACTCCTGGTATCTATACTTCGTGGGCTACCGTTACAATATTGGGCACGACCCACAACAAAATAAAACTGATATGTGACGTGGTACTGCGCGGGAGAATATTTTGGCGATCGTATTTATTGTTGGGGGCGAAGCTTATATTAATTGTTATAGTTCTAAAATGGAGAGGTATCTTCGTCGTCCGCGCGGCCGGCTGCGACTCTGCAATGAGACAAAGGAACATGGCAAAATCACGTGACACAAGTATAGTCGAGTAATTAGCGTTGTCTGACCGGCCTCGGGCTCTCGCGGGCCAGACGCATCTGCAACACTACACTACAATGTAAACACACGTGTGTACATATTACAGCCCTTTCGAATAATATTTCATAGACAAGCAAAGCATGCTAAATAATACAAAGTAACCATGCACATTATAACATATTTTTCCTGCAAAGTAAACATAATATTATATTAAAATATTATCGTGTATACACACAGGTCGTGTTCAGACACAGCTGAAACCGCGAGGTTGAGAACCGTGCGGATCAACCGCGCGAAACATAACATTACAAAGTCGTCGTACTAGTAATTAGAACGTTCAAGGATTGCGTGCAGAAATCGCGCAATTTCCGCTGTGTGAACCGGGATTTAAAATTATATCATTTAAATCAGACATAATACATAAACATGTATTAAATATTAGTATTTGCATTGTATAAACTGTTAATACAATATGCGAAGCAATCACTTTCAGTACAGTTTTACAAGAATTATGCGAATGGAGGACATTTGGCACAGTTAAATTTATGTGGGGAAAGGTGTGCGGGAAGCTAATTTTTTTTAAAATAATGCTTAGGAAATAGATAAAATTAATGAAAATACTACCTCAGATTATTAACAAACACTACCATGCAATTGATAGATAGAATTTGGTTCCATGTCGACGTTTGTCAATCTATTTATCTAAGAGACAAAAGAACTCTCATGAAGTTCTAACTTAAGAATTATATATGACTTATTATGACAGCCCCGGATCTATGGGGCAACTGGGGCACTTGCCCCGGGCGGCAGTTTCATAGGGGCGCCAAATCGACCAAATCCTTGAGAGAAGAATTCGAAATATCGAACAAATATCAAATATGAAGCTTCTTTTCCTATAATCTTATAGGTTTTTATCAAGTAATCGAATCATAATATTATTATGTTTGAAAAACGAACTTTTATGTTTTCCATACGGCCAGTTAGTTTTGAAACACATACTAAGTGATTTATGAACGCATCATATCAGAACCTCAATTCTCGTATTTAAAGAGTCAATTTTACTTTGTTTGGATTGAAAGTGTAGCGAGATATTACAATAAACGATTTTATGACGTTTCGACCAATCAGAGCGCGTTTCATGTTGGTTTAACGTTCATAAAAACACCTTTTGAGAGCGTAAGCGTGTCGGGACTAGATTGTAATTGTATTAATGCAGGTTTTATTTAGCAGAATTGCCCCCCTGATCAAGTTTTTTTTTTGTAGGCGTGCGTAGTGTTTGTGGAGGACGGGCGGCATATCAAATTTTTACCCTGGTTCGAAAAAGTCGTAGATTCGCCATTGTTACGAGCGAATTTCGACTACAGGGCGTCCTCTATAGTTATGAGATAGTTATTAGACCGCGTTTGTTATCGTGTGATACCGATAGCAACCATACCATTTTGAATATTCCTATTTACAAATAGCCTATGACAACCTATTGTTGGCATCCCTGATCCCAATTATGAGCCACATTTTATTTACACGCAAATTATAAAATTGAAACAATAGGTACTTAAATATAACTCTATATTGATTTTTACAATAATACAAAATATATTATATTAGTTCACTTTAAAAAGCAACAAGCAAAATGTTTTTGGAATGTGCATGAAAAATGATATTTTAAACAGATAGATAGCAATTATGTTTTTGTAAAAATACTATATACCTTTTTAACATCTAGTTTATAATTATTAATATACACATACAGAAAAGCATAATAATGAATATTATAATATTCATTATTATGCTTTTCTGTATTATAATAATAATGAATATTATAATATTCATTATTATATAATATTATTGTATTGAAATGTATTATACTAAAAATATTATATCAAAATATCATTAGCTTGCTCCATAATCATAGTATGGCGTGAAACTTCATAATATTTGCCGATATTGTTTGTTAGATAATATTTAATAGTAATTGACAAAGCATGTTTTATATTAATGTATGTACACTAGTATTATAGTTAAGGATCTACTAATACTTATATCTCTACTCTCAATAGATTAAAAAAAGGTTAACATGCATAAAAATCTTTCTGTTTAAAATTGCATATTTTTTAATAAATATGTACTATTATAATAAATACATCACACAACACGAACACAATTATGGTAGGATTGTTATATTCATATTATGTATAAGTCGGCACAAAGTTACAATCCGTACAAGTGGGACGAACACGAGACAATAGCACACGTAAGTGAAAGAATTGAATTGACACAAGCTTCCAAAAGTATTAACCTCACGCCGCACAGGACCGTTGGGCGTGATATCAAAAGTAGCATGCCCGGGTACCCTTTAATTGCCAGATTTTTGCGACGAGGCTTTAGACATTTGTACATCTTTATGCATTCCCAATTCCCATAAATTCACTATGCTACATTCGAGCTAGTTGTCTACGCTGTGCTGAACAACGTGAACGGTACTCACGTTCACTGCTGGTGCTGCGCGTGGTCGGGCGCGGGCGGGCCGGGGTAGGGGTAGGGCGCGTACCCGCCGTACATGCCGCCGCCGTACATCCCGTACTGGCCGTACGGCATCATGGGCGCGCCGCCCGGCCCGCCGCCGCCGGGGCCGCTCTGCGCGGGCGGCGTGCTCTGCGGCGTCGGCTGTGGTGCACCGCCGCTCGGCTGCTGCGCGCCGCCTTGTTGCTGAATACAAAACAAGATCGTTTAAATCTATCCCACGAGAACTTATCTCTAATTATTTTGTAGCGATCTCATTATATAATGTATATGTCACCGTAAAATTGTAAAAACTGTTCGATAGTAATATAACTAGTGAAAATGTGAAATGTTGATAGACTTCGGACGCGAATATACTGCCTATAATTTAACACATTATTGTTCGTTAGATTATAAACATATAGTAACGAATCTTTCGACATATTTTTACAATCTCGTTAGTTATCGTGTAGTATGATATAGTCAAGTAAATTATAAATTACCTTGAGCTTGATCTGTGCCTCGATGGCCTCCGCCTCCTTAACTTTGCCCATGGAGCGGTAGTACTCGGCCCACTGCGCGCTGTAGTCGGCGGCCGGCGCGGGCGACGCCGCCGCGGGCACACCACCACCTACTCCCGCTCCGGGCGCCGGCGTACTGCCGCCACCGCTACCGCCGCCTATTCACAACGGATTGAATATTAATTATTAGTACACCCGTTACCCGTTAACAATTATTCACCTGGTTACCGCCTTTGGACACCTGCAACACCAAAGGAGTCCCAAATGCGCTACTTTTGAGCCTCTAAAGTGCGGTCGCGGAGCACTTAGAATTTCGTACATTCCACATTTCGCGACCGCACTTCAGTACCCTAACACAAACAAAGGGTTATAGTAAGTCAATGTATTCGGTAGGTACAGTATTTACCCTGCTGCTGCTGTTGCTGCTTGGCCTGTTGCTCCACTGCTTCCGCTTCCCTCACTAATCCCAACGATCGGTAGTAATCTATCCATTGTTGCGAATAATCGGGCTGTCCGGTAGCTGGATTGATTTGCACTTGTTGCTAAAAAAATTACAATTTTTTAGCAACAAGAAACAGTTATTTTCTTTATTAATAAAAA
The DNA here is from genome assembly GCA_905404095.1 of Glaucopsyche alexis. Lineage (NCBI taxonomy): Eukaryota > Metazoa > Arthropoda > Insecta > Lepidoptera > Lycaenidae > Glaucopsyche > Glaucopsyche alexis. Next base: position 30,143,022 of record FR990043.1, on the reverse strand, counting down.
CAATAGTAAGACAAATATTTTATTTTATTTCATCTGCTTTATTTGCTTTCAACTTTAATAACACACTCCCGCTTACAACAATTTGTGGAAGACTAATTTTTCAAGTGAATGTATACTATGAATTTTGAAGGAAACTATTTTTATAAAATAAATGATAAGTCACACGCTTACCTGGGGCTGGGGCTGCTGCGCGTTGCCCTGGTGCCAGTTGGGGTTGTAGCCCCAGGCGGGCGGGCCGGGCGCGGGGCCGCCGCCGCCGTAGAACTCGGCACCGTTGCCATTGCCTCCGCCATTGCCGCCGCCGTTGTTCCCGCCTTCGGGGATGAAGTTCACCGGCTACAAACAGAAATTAACATAAGCATGTGTGTAACAGAGTACACGTGGCAGAAGTAAAACATCTTCCATCATTTAAAATCGTGCAACACGAGCTGCACGATTTTAAATGAAAATTGAAATTTCACTCTCCTCAACGCATCTAAATGAGTTACACTTCAAAATGCCTTTATGCCTAAAGTAACTTACACAAACTTATAATACGCATGTAGTGTATATTATTAATGACAGACAGACAGGTCCACGCCCTTTTAATATATGTACATATATGTATTTTACAGTGTCAAAGTATATTGTCAGTGTCTATGTGTTATGTATGTACAAGGATAGATGATGCTCTTGCACGATCCAGTCACCTCACAAGGGTGCCTCAATAAAGTTTGAAGCCGTTATAAGTATTTTATTAGAAGACCCAGCCAATCCATCTATGTTTATTAAAAGGGTGTGGACTTGTCCGTCTATCATTAATAATATACACTACACAGATTTATATATTATAAATTTTTATATATTATTTTAAGCTAAATGAAGTCAATTAAGTCCTAATTCAAATTGGAAAAGATTCAATATCATTAGATTTCTGCATTCTTGTTAATTATACTTAGTTGAGAACTGTGCCAAGAGTAACAAATAGTTGTTAATACTTTATTTGTTCATCAAATTGCAACAGATGGAAAGATTTGTTGGGTACAGCTTAACTACTAACTGCAATAATTCATAAATAATAACTACCTACATAAAGTTTGTACACCAACAACTACACCTACTACCTACTACACTACCAACAACTACAACCTAAAGGGGATGTGTGAAAGTGTTATCAATCACAGAAGTTTATTACAGTACTAATATCGTTTTTGAGCAATGGAGGTTGGTGTTAGAACTTAGAAGAGTGAAAATTGAGGGTTATATGAATTTTTGATGCCTAATAATAAAATAATAAATAGTTTTAAAAAATTGCGGTTGGCAACCCTGACTCAACTTAGGGGTATAGAGGTATGAAAAAACGCTTACTACCTATTCTCATACCTAACAAGTACACCTGCGAAATTTCATTAAAATTGGTCAAGTCTGGAGATTTTGGAGGAGGACGAGCATATGTGAATTTTATACATAATAATAGGCTACACGACTGATTTTTTTTATTGCATAAATGAATAGTACTCTTAAATATGAGTAACTTCTCAGAAGAAACCGTATATCAAAAGTCAATATTTTTAAAGATACAGCGATTTGTTTACTAAATTTCGCAAGTCCCGTGAAAACGCTCCATACTAAAGTCGTACGTAGATATGACGTCACGTCCATGTTAAAGTGTATGAAGTATATGGCCGCGGGAACATATTTGTAAATATCTCCGATATTTGTGCGTTTAAGTTCATACATGTTATAATAAAAGTTTTTGTATATGATGTAAGTAAACTAATGATGTAGGTTTTGTTTACTAATTTAGCAAAAAAATTATTATTTTTTTAGTACTTTTTAGATGTCTCTAATTACTAAACTATAAATAAAATATTATAATTTTTTACATTTACGAGGTAGTAATGCCTCAAATTTTCTGAGTACATTAATGAAACTAAATATTTTAGATGTAGTCGTGTAGCCTATTCTTGACTTTACTTGAATTGGTTATAAAAGCATTTAGATTTTTGTATACATTCAAGCTTACCATTCCAACTTTCTCCATAATAATACGTTTGCAGTGCTCCACTGCTTCTGGGTGTCCTCTGATGAAGAATGTTCGGTTGTTCCTGTCCGAATTCTGTACCCTCCTGTCTAACTCACAATGGGCACCCGACTGAGCATTGATCTGCTTGATTACTTCTCCACCTGAACATTATATTTACTCATTATTCAATTCTATATTTTTGTTATAATTATATAGATATTCAATGTCAATGTCCATGATTATTGGTATTATTTTCTATTTATTTAAAGTGTGTAGTCTCAGTACCTACCCCATACCCTTACTATTAACCTTATTATAAATTGACATAACGAAATTTGCAGTCCACAATTCAATCATTAGAGACATACCCCTGCCAATGATGAGTCCGCACTTGACGTTGGAGACGGTGAAGGTGACTCGTATCTCGGGCGCGTCCTGCCACTGTTGGTAGTCGTCGCGCTGACCCCCGCTGCCGCCACCGCCGCCGCCGTTCCGCTGCGCCGAGTTGCCGCGACCCCGACCCGATCGAATTGCCATCTAAATTAAATCCGAATCGTCACTTATTAGGAGTGAAGTTTTTTTGGGACTAGGGTTACAGAAGCTTAGACAATATAAGATCAAACACATTGGATGCAAAATACAAGTAAAGTCTTTTCTATATTCTATTTTTTAGGATACAATAGGGTATTTTCCAAGTTTTTGAAAAGTATGTCAAATTGTTCCTAATACCAAAATATATTAGCAGTTTGAACCATTATTTGTGAATTTCTTTCTTTTCCTTGCAAATTAGCCTAAAAGTTTAAATTAATTTTATAGGCGCGAAAACGCTATAATGAGTTGTCATGACGTCACATTCTTGTAACATTGTAACTGTCAAGTGTCAAGTGTCAAATTACACTGAAAATGCCAAATCCCAGAATACCTACTATTTACGTTTTTAACGTGCGTAGTGCCAAAATGCACTAATAAACACCGGCGAAAAATCTTTGTGACCATACCAAAGAACACTGAAATGCGGAAAAAGTGGCTATTACTCGCTGACGCATGACGTTAATGATTCGATGCTGGCTATTCTCTATGGAAATCGGGAAGACATTAATAAAAGAAGAAGAAGTACAAGAATATGACGTCACATTCCAATCTCGTGCGTTTTTAGTCACGTGGTCAAACGTGAAAAATTCATAATTTTAATTTTGATATTTTATAAAAATCATACATATTTTTATGTAAAAAGTTGGTTAAATTGGTTTAAATTAATGTTTAGCGATAAAATATCAACAATCTGATGTATATTTTCATGATATGATAATACCCTATTATGTCTCGAATACTTACATTAACACTAGCAATTAAATCTTCAATCATTTGCCGAGCTTGATCAACTTGATGTGGTTTGCCTTGTAAATAACACCTTTTGTCTCCGGGTCCGTCATCTCTTTCCTGGTGAAACTGCACTCTACAGCCCGTTTCGGCTTGAATTTTTTTGATCATATCACCTCCTCTGCCAATAACAACGCCCACTGCCACTTTAGGTACTAACACCTGTAAACATCCCACCACATTAATATTCTTTATTTGCGTTAAGAAACAAATATTTTTAACATGCTACATTATTATGTATTATACATTTGTTACTTCAGTGTAATATGGTAAACTGTTTTGTCAAAGCATTTTACCTCAGTTGAGTTTGTAGCAAGTCCATTGCCCTGGTCTTGTGAAGGATATCCATCATCATAATTCCTATTTCCACCTTGTGCTTGAGCCATGTCCTTTTCGGCCAGCAACTCATATACCATTTGTTTAGCATGCTCCACTTTCGAAGGATCCCCTGATATACGCAGAGGTTTCTCCTGAAACAAATTTATATATTGATAATCGAGAAGCAGTCATTATGCAATTATGAGAAATCTATTATTAATGTTATAGTTACAAGTAGATAACTTGTAACTATTTATTAAAAAAATAATAGATAATGTTTTAATTACATATTCAGTGTTGGGTCCATCTTGTATGACAACCATTTTGGCACCAGACTGTTCTTGAAGCTGTTTTATTGTTTTTCCGTTTTTGCCAATGATCAGGCCTACTTTAGGTCCTGGTAACATGATCTCCTCCTGTAAACAAATAAAAATCAATTCATGGTTCGAGCTGTGCTGATGGATAAATCAGTAACAGTTGTCTTCATTTCTCCAGTTACTAAACATTTTCCTTTGCAAAATATTCAAGCACAAAGGAAGTGACCGCAAGACTGCAGACGTGCTTAACTACGTATTTTATACGTGAGTATGTATGTGTCTGTACGATTCAAGGGCGCTCTTAAGCGATTTTCATCTTATGCCTGGTCGTGCATATACTATTTTTAGTAGTATATGTACACACATTTTTTTTACTTGACTACAGCGAAGCTAAGAGGAAGGGTTATGATATTGGCAGTCTATGTCTGTAGTCTGTACGTATATTTGTTCAATATACGTATGGTGACATATGCTATATAATTTACATAGTCGGGTTATAGTTTTTTATAAAATTATTCCTTGGGCGTGTGAGTGACGAGAGCAGCGCTCGGATCGCTGACACGCAGTGCGCTCGTGGCGCGCACGCAGCGCCCGCATCGCTGACACGCTCGAGGAAAGCGCACGCCTAATGTGGGGGAGGCACAAGTACATACAGTTATAGCGAGTCCGCCGCCGCCGCCGCCACCGCCGCCGCCGCCACCACCACCGCCACCGCCGCCACCACCGCCTCCGCCGCGCATCATCGGCGGCATGCCGCCGCCTCCCGGCCCGTCCAGGTGCTGCGGCGCGTTCTCGCGCCCTCGGTGGTTCACGATCTGATTCACCATATCCCTGTTCCACAAAATTGTGTTCATTACAACAGTGAACAGGAATTTTGACCCTGACAACTCATTTTTAAGAGTATTGATAACCAGACGAAAAATAAAAATAAGGTCTGAAAAAGTTGTCTTTTATATCCAGGAGAAGTTGATAATAATAGGAAGTATGAAAATTTATTATGAATTACATTACAGTTACATAAAAGTAAAAAAGAACATTACCAAAATCTATATATGGCTTTGGTAATTTGTTTTGTACTTGTGAAAACTTTGTGTTTAAAAATATGTAATGTTAAATTATTATCATTGTATTTGTTGTTGTAAGTTTTCCTAAAAAAATTAAAAAAAAATTGTATTAGTTAGTTGTACGTGGTAGAGCCATGCTTCGGCACGAATGGGCCGGCTCGACCGGAGAAATACCACGGGCTCACAGAAAACCGGCGTGAAACAGCGTTTGCGCTGTGTTTCGCCGAGTGAGTGAGTTTACCGGAGGCCCAATCCCCTACCCTATTCCCTTCCCTACCCTCCCCTATTACCCTATTCCCTCTTAAAAGGCCGGCAACGCACTTGCAGCTCTTCTGATGCTGCGAGTGTCCATGGGCGACGGAAGTTGCTTTCCATCAGGTGACCCGTTTGCTCGTTTGCCCCCTTATTTCATTAAAAAAAAAAAAAAAAACTATTTATAACTCAAGAGTGACTGAAAATTACAAGTCTGCTGAAAAGAATGAATTAAGTTGCAGCCCGTAGCAGAATTACAGGTGATTTAGATAGCCTTTAATTATAATTTTGCAAGCAAATTTTTCACAATTTACATTTCTGGTTTGACTACAGAGATACCTAAACACAGTGGAAACACTTCTATTTGTGTAATTTTATTTTATAATATACTTGCTGTCTAGACATACATTGTTCTGTCTTAAATAAGAACTGAAATTAATAAATTACTACAACTACAATGCAACCTGTGTCCTAGTGATACACCTATGCCTACAACCTACATCTCCTCCAATATTTCTCACTGTTTAAACCTTCCCTGAACTTTCACAATTATTTTAAGACCAAAATTAGCCAAATCGGTCCAGCCGTTTTCGAGTTCTAAGTCCCTTGGGAATGGGATAAAAAGTATCCTATGTCCTTCTCCTGGTTTTAAGATACCTCCCCGCCAATTTTCAGCCAAATCACTTCAGCCGTTCTTGAGTTATAAATAGTGTAACTTATATGACTTTCTTTTATACATATAAATTTTGTTTATAATGTCGTGTCATGTTGTGGCCAACTAATTGGTCGAAATGTTGAGAGAGCTCTCTGTATTTTTTGTGTTTTATCAACATAAATTGATGTGTAATGAATGTTTCATGTAAGAAATTGTTAATATGTATTGCTCCGTTGCTTATGTACCTCAAGAACCTCGAAAGAAGGCGACAAACAGGAATTAATATTATTAAGTTGTAAATATTTTAGTAAATAAAACGCCTACCAAAAATGGTGCAATATTTTCACCAAATGAGGTATTTTATACATATTAAGTATATCCAAAAAAATCTGTACTGTCCTTTTAAGGATTGTCAAACTTTATTTATGGAAACTCTAAAACTACAGTTGAATCCTGATTATCTGGATCAAATAAAACCAGGGGTATTCCTTATAATCGAGAATCCGGATAATCGATTTCAATTAAATTTAATGGTGAATAATTTCAGTATGGAATCAGAATTCTTTTTAATCTATTGTAGAAGTACCTACACCATAATATTTGTGCCAACTTACTGCCAGATTCGCCATTTTTTATACTCTCAATTATCTTTACTTTGTCTTGAAGAGACAACACTACTCTTTTTCTCTTGGACATTTTAAATTTCCAACACAAAACTTAAACAAAAATAAAAGTTAACCTTTATAACAAACACTATCTCGCATTAACAAATAAAAAAGTACAAAGAAAGTACATAGTTAATTTGACTGAATGATGTATATGTCACCGTAAAATTGTAAAAACCAATAGAAATACAAATATTAATAGAGATATTGTAATATGTCGACAGATTGTCAAATAAAAATTTCTTCTTACAATTTACACATTATTTTGTGTTGTATTGTAATATTTACCGTGCCAATTGGTTAAACGGCAAGTGCCCCGCGCAGTCACATTTGTTTTTTTTTTTTCATAATAATAAATAAAACAAAAAATAATGCGTACAAATGTAAGGAGGAATTATTATTTGACAATTTGTCAACATATTATAATATCTCTAGTAATATTACAATCTATCGGTTTTTACAATTTTACCGTGACAAATATTTAATTAGAGCCGAGTCAAATAAGTCTGGATAATCGGGATTCTACTGTACATTCAAATTATGCCTATACAATTATCTACATACTTGTTAAATATTTAGTACAAGACTTTTCTTTATTTAGTATGCATAACTTACTTTGCCCTGGCAATAGCTTCTCTGGATCCAGTAAGAGTACAAAGACGATCTGGTTGACCACCAGAGTCCGGTGCCATTTGAATTTTACAACCAGACTCGGCCTGGAGCCTCGTAATTTGTTCTCCTCCACGTCCTATAACTGCATAAAATATTAGGCCATTACATCTCAGTTCCAATTTGTGCTTCATAATGTTGTTTATATAATATTTTAATTAACCACTAAACTACATTAACATAAGATCATACTTAGTCCAACCATCTTGTCTGGAACTCTGATGTACTCATTTATGGATTGATCTGGCATCATATTGGAAGATCCGACAGATGGAGGGCCTGAGTTGGAGCCCGAGTTAGCTGCAAGCCGAGCAGCTGCCGCCGCAGCCGCCGCCGCTGCTGCTGCCGTTGCACTAAAGAAAATTTTATATTATTATATAATAATATTTATAATTACATCAAGAATTTACACAAGATACAAACACCATAATTAGTTTATGACCAAAATATTGTTTTTTACGAAGTGCATTTTGTTAGTAAATAAAATTAAATAGAGTTAAGCATGATATACAAGTACATAATGTTATATAGTGTAGATAGAGCATTAAACTTTTTAACTATTCAAAACTATTAAATTGTTTTAAAAGGAATATAATATTGTAATATATGTTCATATAAACGAGAAATTTAAATACTAACCTCATTGATGGTTGCTGAGGCAGTTGAGGTGGATAAGAGTCAACAGAAGCTTGTTTCTTTGCACTTGGTTCCAAACCGTCTTCTAATGGTCTTTTGGTACCACCTCCTTCAATCTTAGCAGCAACCTAAAATGCAATCCAAACAATTTGCAATCTTCGACGAATAACAATGCATTTGAATACGCCGACACGACGCCCAATAATGTAGGTTAGGAGTACAACTTTTAACAATTAGATACGTATCTTATGAAGCGCAATTTTGGTAATGTAATTATTCATTGAAAGTTATAGTGACAGGCAGAATATAAAAGAAGGTATCTTAAAAATTTATCTATAAATAGGAAACAAGTGTCAGTGGGCATCGATTGTAGTTATCAGGTAAATGGAAAGTTGAAACTTACTAATCTCGCACGTTGTACTGCAGCCGCAAATCCCCCCGTTTGGCTATTGTTTTGAAGCGTAGCCATAGAAGAATAATCACTCATGTTTAAATTAAAGCAACCATTCAACCGCGCAATACGGCAGCCATTAATACGGATCAAAAGACTTAAAAATTCTAGTCTTGCGTTAAAGAAGTTGAAAACTGTGAATCAAGAATGACGCGAGTCGCGAACCATAAACAATAAAAAAAAAAACAAATTTAAATAAAATATTAGCAAATGGAAAGCACGATATGATAATATGAACCAATACTGTATCAGTAAGATAAAAAATGTGACACGCTATTGGATATAAATACAAGATCACTTTCAGAATGCCATAGTATAAAAATCATAGAAAACATTAAAAAGAAATAATTGTACGCCCCTTTTTTGTATGTAGACGTACTGCACAAATTATGTAAATATACCCGCTCGACACTTAAAATTATGCAAGTAAGTGGATTCTTCGAATAACAAAGGCATCTCACTCAAAACAATTTATTGATTATTATTATGTTTTTGTAATTTTCAGCTTGGGCAATTTATTTTGAGAAGTTGTAATTGTCTATGAATGAAAGCGTTTCGATGTTGCATGTTTCGCGCCTAAATTTATTCGATTACGAAAAGTAAGAAAGTGTAAAATCTTCAATTTGTATGCCTTTTTAGTATTGTAATTAATAACATTTATGATATTAAAATGAATGTTTACAATATATATTACAAAAAAAGCTTAAATTAACTAATAACTCAAAAAGTCACCAAACATTGATCGATTATGCACTTGTTATGGCGCGGGCGTACTGTAATCTACGCCCTTAGCACTAGATATTTACAACAAATATTTTGGTGACAGAAATATTTGGAATAAATAATATTTACAATTCATCAGTTTTAATTTGAGTTATTTTAGTAACAAAATATGTTTTTTTTTAAATTCTGAATAATTATGGTGCATTGCTTTGAACATACCTAAACGCAGATTTTTTTTTCTGTGTAGTGCGTGCATTTGTGTTGTCCGGTGTTTGAAGACGCTTGGAATTCGCTTTCAATTTCTTCGTAGGAAAAATGTCGGGTGATACCGATAAAGCAAAAATCAGTGATAATCAGGTATAGTTGTGAAAAATGTTATATTATTAATTTTCTTCATATAAGTGCGCATCGATTAAGGACTATTTCAACAGTGAAGTGATGTTAATTGCGTGTTATATCACGAATGTTTGTCTGCGTCTCAACATGGCTGACAGAACGTTCGCTTCCCGCTAAACGCGGGAACTACGCCACGAAGGGTTGTGATATGAGCTCATATTTTACATTAAAAACTGTGAATACCGTTATGATCTGTTAACGAAACTGATTATAGTACAATCATTTTTAATATTTCGCATATTTGCCACCCCCGCCCCTTTGCATTTCGATGCAGGGCCTTTGTTAAAATGTACACGATTTATATGACATTGATAGGAAATCCGCATGACCTTGATATTTAGTTTCTTGCGAAATTTCTATTCAAATGTGTTGTAAAATGTGACTAGTCCATTGAGTCGCGCCTTCGCGCGTCATTATTTACGCTCGGAACACAACAGGCGATGTAAATAAAACCGGAGGAGCCAGTCTTGTGCTCTTTATTAGTGACCTCTTTCGTAGATTTAATATAATATTTTAGTAGTTGATTAAAAACATTTTATTTAATGAATCAGTCCCAATGAATTTACTTCATAAAATTCTTGTAGTTTTATGTATACCTACTTAATATAGAATTACATACATACTATATAATATTATATACCTTGTATCTTGGCTTCTTTGATATTGTATATTTGCAGTCAAGACTCAAGAATCAAGATAATACATAATAATTATATGACAGACAATATGGTACTTATCGAATGAGAATTGTTAAAGTTTCAACCACAAAGTACTAGAAAGAAGGTTGAAAATAGATTGTACAGTGTACTTACAACTATATTGACGCCAATAGTCTCAAGTATAGGTTTTTATTTATTTTCGATATTTGTACATAGAACATAGTTTTGAGCTTGATATGTAAATACATTGAAAGTAGATACTATATTTTTATAATGTTAAACTGAGTTCAATAATTTACTCCTGCAAGATCATTAAAAAATCCTAAGATGCCAAAAAAATCTACCTATGCATAATTCCCTATATCCTCATTTTTTATTATCATATGTTAGTACTTAGCCAAACATAATGTAACAAATATGTTGTGTTAAAATGAAGTCCATTTCCAAAAATCCAAAAATAATAATACTTATCTATTAAATATTCATAATTTAATAGATAAGTATTATTATTTTTAAACAAAAAAATGAAAACCAACTTCCAAAGTAAAAATGCACAAAAAGTATGAAGTAATTTGTATTTTCTGAATATTTCCCCATTTAAATTAGACTAAAATTTTAACTATTTCTCTACTCAATCTTCATAATTTTGAAGGTGGTACCAGCCTAAACAATATTCTGATAAAACAATATTTTATAGAACTCACATTCAAGTTGGCTGGTATCAACTTTAAAATTCTGAAGCTTGAGTAGAGAAATAGTAACAATTTTATCCAAAATTTCATAGGGAATTATTTAGAAAATAAGAATTATTTCATAATTTTTTGTAAATTTTTACTTTGGAAGTCGGTATAAGATTTTTTGTTTAAAAATAATAATTTTTCATTTTTTAATCATTTTATTGTATTATTATAAGAACATTTTAAGAAAGTTTAAAATAAGCTTTCAATTGTTTATTTGTATATGTGCCAAACTTCCATTAACCATTGTGTATAAATAAGTTGGTGTATCTTCTATGATATGCCAACATCCGATGATGAGGATTACTATAAGTTACATAATTGAATGTGCTTGCAGTTCTTTAAACAATGTCGAATTTTCCAAATTTGTATCATTAAAAGACTGAGAGTACCGTTCAATATTTTTGGATCTAGCGTACCCTTGGCATAAAATTTTAATTTTTGGTAGCATAATATACTTGATTTACTTCACAAAAATCAAATTCCTATAGATGTCCCTATAAATTACTAGGAGTTCCCTCGTTTTCTCATGGAGGCTATCATCAGGTCTCCACGGTGACTAAAAGACAAATTTCGATTTATACCCTATACAACAACAAAATAATTTTGCAAATACAGACTAATATTCAAAGATATCAGTGTCGGTAAAAAATACTATGAGAAGTATCTATTATAATATTATAATGTAATTATGTATGGTGTGATGATGGTGGTGATGATGATGATTGCTGTAATTGACATGTGGCATATGCTTGCAATTCTTTAAAAAACGCCGAAATCCTCAAACATGTATCTATAAGGAGTCAGGATTTCTGTTCAGTACTTTTGGATCCAGGGTATAATTTGGTGCAAAATCTAACTTTTTGGTAGGGGACCATCCATAAATAACGTCACACAAATTTCACGATTTTTAACCCCTACCTAAAACTTTTTTTTTTTCGAAAATGTCGCAAACTAGCAAACATGAACGAAATCCGTCCATTTAAAATGAGCGAGTTTGGCTACTTCTTACGACAAGTTGTTTAAAAGGATTTTATGATATTAAATATTAATATTACTAATTTACAAAAACTCTTGAACCTATCTTATAATTTATTTGTTTACCTACTTACCTATTTTCATCTCGTCTGTGAGTAGGGTTACCATATCTCAGGATTTGTCCTGAGATTTCAGGATTTTTCGACTCTTCTCAGGATTCCGGCCGGATTTAGCAAATCTTGTGATAGCTCAGGATTTTCAATAAAACACAGGTTACATTTTAAAGATCTCTCTTATTAAACTACTAAATATAATTTTCTTTTAGTAACAATTGCAGTTAAAATCAATACTTATTTATCAAAGTGAAACAAACTAAAAATAATCTTCTTTTGGTAACAATTGCAGTTAAAATCAAAAAAGTCGCGTAAAACGCGTGCGCAAGATAATAATACGTTTTTGAGAGAAAATTCTCAAGCTGTAGAAAATCTCAGGACTTTTCCATGGAAATCAGGCCTTTTCTCCGGACTTTTGATTTTTTCATCTGGTAACCCTATCTGTGAGCGCCTGTACGTAGAAAGTGTGAAGCCGATCGCGATACGCAAACGTAGCGTAAATTCTGAGAATTTGCTTTTAACACCGTACATTATTAGCCTTTTTCAGTGAGCTGCGGGTCTAAAAAGGACACTTACGCAATATCATCGTAATAATGCTATTTGACACTAAAGCAATTCTGCTTGTAAATCTGTCAAATGAATGCATTTCAGCCAATTTCTGCATATGAATTGTATCCAAATCTTAATATGAATTGCAATTCAAGTGGCCATTTTACGATCGCTGTCAGTAATTCATAACAAGAATTGAAAATGAATTGCCAAAACGGCCTTTTTAGACCTGTTGCTCTAAACACATTATAGACACGAAACCTTGAAACATCCTTACAACACCCTTACTTTAATTACATTCACTGAGCATTCACACACCGCACACGCACTTGTCTTAAGGCTTTTAGAATTTAGAGCCCTAAAATTCAAATATTTGCATTTTGCAAAGGAGTAAAGTAGTCCCTAAAATAACGTAACGGATTAAGAAATCCTGTAATCCACGCATTAAGATTGGGGTAAAAATAAAATACAAATTATTAGTTAAGTCCGTTTCCAAAATATAACTGCTTCCTTTTTTTGGAAGTCGGTTAAAAGTAATGTTGGTTAGTTACATAACCGTGTAGTCCTCTCGGTAACGCTCAATATAATGTTAGTGACGATGGTGTATGCAGGTATACCTATGTCACCGTAAAATTGTAAAAACCGTTACATTGCAAAATAACTAACGAGATTGTAAAAATATGTCGAAAGATTAAAAACTATATATTTATAATCTAACAAAAAATAATGTGTTGCAAAATAACTAACGAGATTGTAAAAATATGTCGAAAGATTAAAAACTATATATTTATAAAACGTGTTAAAATATAGCAGCATATTCGCGTCGGAAGTCTATCAACATTGTACAATTTCACTAGTTTTATTACAATCTAACGGTTTTTACAATTTTACGGTCACATAATTATATATATACGACGATCGCCCAATTCTAGCCGCAACAAAGAACGGCAGATCTGCGTTTCCTGTTTTTTGTTAATTATTATTATTTAACTCCAAAAAGTAAGGCTATCTAGTTGACTTGATCGTTTCTGTGTGCAGGATGAAGACAAGAAGAGCGCAGGTGAAGGTCACTCGACAGAAGATGAGTCGTCACAAGATTCTAAGGGTGAGTCTTTGGCGCAAGACCTAGAGACCCAAGGTAGCACCGATGTAGATCAACAAAAGGAAGAACCTGAAGGTCAGGATTGTTTTGTGACGTCCCTACATAATGTTCATCTACATCGCTACTAACTTGTGACTTGTGAGTCTATAATCTATATGTATGTGCATTTCATACTACTTCATTTTGTGTACAGGACGACAGGGTGGTAAAACTGTTCATAGTGTTTTGCTTACCAAGTGCCAACTGGCAAATCTTACTTACGAGTAATAACCGTTGTGGTCACACTAATGGCCACAACTTACAGCTATATAATTTTAGATGGGTATTCTATTGCACGTTACGAGATGATTGCGCAACCAGTGAGAACTGAGAGTGGATTAAAAAAACCTAACGAAGAGCATGTCCGGTATATGTCTCAGAAGGGTTCCGTAAATATCAATGCGGAATTTGTTTTCTTAAAATTAATTTTAAAGCTATTGTCAGATTTCGCTTAAAATAATTTTCCTAAAGAGTTTTAGCATGAGTGGCCTTTCAGCGTAGAAACTTAAAATTTTCCGTCTTTTATAGTTTAGAAATGCCAAGGACTTACATTTTGGAAGCCGATTACTTGAAAACACTTTTTTTTTGACGTTGACTTTAAAAAAAATCATGTATGAATTAATGCATTTTTTAAAAATAAGTTCCTATTCGACCATATCACACCCGATGGGGCATAATGAAAAAATATTTTTATCCCCATTTCACACGTAAAGAGAGCCACCCCTAAATATAAAATTATTATTTTTTGGCCACAAAACCGTAATCTAGACACAATCTATAACTATACTAAATTTCATTCATTTATAATATTAAAAAAAAAACACTAAAACACTCCTCACGTTTGTTACGTTACTATTTTGCGCCAAATATTTGATCGTGTTTTCGTGTTTATTAAACACCTCTTGAAATTAAAAAACACAAAGTATGAAATAATTTTTATTTTCTAAATTATTCCCTTTTTAATTCGGCTAAAATGTTAATTATTTCTCTACTCAATCTTCACAATTTTGAAGTCGGTACCAGCCAACTTGAACGTGAGTTCTATAAAAATATTGTTTACCTAGTAGGGTATTTTCCAAGTTTTTGGAAAAATATGTCAGATTGTTGATAATTCGATCCTCCAATTTCATTTCAATCATATTATGGGTTTTTGAATTGGCTGTTCGGGTATTTTATATCATATTCACTCATATTCATTAAAAAAATGTGTGTTATCCATGCATTTGTGCGCTCCATTCTGTCTGTAAATAATTATGCTTTAAATCACAAATATATATCTGGAAGGCTATTAGAACGTGTTTTAAATATCCACAGATTACGCTGTCAAATTAAATAGAAACCGAAAATGGCTAAAAAATTTGATTTTCGTATCAGTCTCATAATCTACACTATATAATATATAATAATATTATAAAGAGGAAAACTTTGTTTGAAGTATGTTTGTTTGTTTGTAATAAATAGGCTCAAAAAGTACTAAACCGATTTCATAAATTCTTTCACCTTTCGAAAGCTACATTATCCACGAGTAACATAGGCTAAATTTTATTTTGGAAAAAAATAGGGTTCCGTAAGATATTTGGGTTTTTCGGACACAAGGTGTAAAAATCAACCAGAAAAGTTACTTATTTTGCGTACGCTGCCTAAACTATAAAAGATAGAACCATAAAATGTTCTAATTAATTGTAGATCTTATAAATATCTACAAAAAAATCCGTGACACACTATACCTATCTATGTCGAGTGAGGCACAACAACCATTTTTTTATTTAGAAATCTTGAATTTTTTTGGACTATATTTAAACGTGTTTATTTTACTCATGCTATTAATCCTTATCAAAATAAATTATTTCATCACTAAGTACAGTTTATGTAGATAATATTTGGTCTTTGAATGATTCAAATTGGATGTTTGGTTTTGAAGTTATGGCGAAATTAAAATATTACGATTTCTGCTGCACGGCCCGTTGCGAAGTGGGTGTCACGAAGGCGCGACGCGCGTGCGGGAGGAGTTTAGATCTATAAATAAATTTTTTGTTTTGTGTTCGTTGTAACTATGATGGATAGTTACTTGAATACCTATTTCTTTAGTGTTTGTTGTATTTTTAGTCCTGAAGGTATTTCATACGATAAAAGTATACCCAACTACTTAATTCATTGAGTTTTAGTAGGTACCTATATTAATTTGTTTCTGTTTGTTTTGACTAAATTTCGCCCGTTTTGTTAGAGGTTTAAAGACATTCTGTAGTATTAGTTTCAGTATTGTACCCGTGCGAAGCCGGGGCGGGTCGCTAGTTTTTATAAATAAGGGTACCGAATTGTTATGTTGTGATCAAATTTCAATTATATTACAACTAGCTTTTGCCCGCGACTTCGTCCACGTGGAACAGTTCTTCTTCGGATATCGCTAAAATTTACCCGCGACTTCATTTACGTAGAAGGAGAAGCGGTTCCCCCTCACGACTGCCCGCCGCGCGCCGTACATTATTATTGCGCGCTTGATTATTTTATTAATTACTGCGATATCTTCTAAAATACTCGTTGAAATCAAATGATGTAAACGGCAATTTTCTTCTAAATTGAATGCTTGTAATGAATAAGGTATGTAGTAGGCAGTGGCGAAGGCTGCTTCTCCTTCACAGGGAAGCCGGAGCCTGTATAATAGGTAGGGATTTCTATGAAGGTTTGCAAAAGGTAAGTGACAAGGGAAGCCGATAGGAATGGAGTTATAGGAACCCTACGCCACTGGTAGTAGGTACGTATGCACCCTCACAAATAATGCTTCATTTTAGAAGAAATTTGGTTAGTATAAAAAGGTTATTTTGAAACAACCTTAAAAGATACGACATATACAGTCGCGGACTTTTATAAACTTTTAAAGGCAAAAAATTCTGTCATATATAATTTTAGCGAAACTTTAACCGTTTCCGCAGCGTACGCAGCGAAAACTCTCAAGAGGGAAAAAAAATCCGATTTTGAAACATTCTTGATTGGTGTTCCGCTCGTATTGAGCTTAGCATGATGTTATATAGCCTAAAGCCTTCCTCGATAAATAGACTATCCAACACAAAAATATTTTTTAAAAACGAACCAGTAGTTCCTGAGATTAGCGCGTTCAAACAAACTCTTCAGCTTTATAATATTAGTATAGATTAAAAAAAAATTAGGCTATGTACATAAGTACGCTCATTACACACGCGCAGCAGCCCCCACGGCCACCCATGGCGCTGCTGCACTAGGATTTGTATGTAATTTTTTGCTGGCGGCGAAACCCACACAAAATGACGGTTAACCCATACAAAATAGCACTGATGGAGCTACGACGCGTGTGTAAGCGCTAACATTCACACACTGTAATCTTTGAGCTGTGGATGCAGTTTTAAGGTGCAAATAGCCCCTAAATCGCTCAGTTTGAGTCCTAACTACTCCGAAAAATGGGAATAAAAAAATTCAAAAAAATATACATTTCACACTTCAATCCTTCATCTTTAATATCATCGTTAATTTTTTTAATACGACGAAGATTAATATAAAATAAATTAAAATTAAGTAGCCCTGTTTTCAGATTTCTTTTTCTATCTACTTACTACCTACTACGGCTATAAAGATGGTTCTTTTACGAAAATGTGAAGAATATATTTATCTAACATTTCATCGTTGGGTTTATCGAAATACCGTTTTGTTTTCAAAAAATACGTAAATAACTATCTATTATTTTGTGAAAATATTCGTAAGCGGTGCATGCGCGGGCGCGCGGGACAGTGAGCCGCTGACTTTCGTATGAGGAGGTTGTGTCACTCTCCGCGGTGCCGCTATTTCGCAATCGTTTATTTTACTCTTGAAATAATAGGGAACAACATGCCGTAAAAATAAATTATGAAAACCTTAGCGAGCACTCTGCCTGCGATAGAATGAAAATGTTCGATTGTTGAATGTACTTTTTTATTCCTTCAACTTCTTACTTGAAATTATAATAATATATTAATATAATATTATATAGTATATATTATAGTATAATATTTTATTGTATATGTACTTGTAAATTTCACAGAAAGTGTATAGTTCGATTTCTATGACGACCTCTGTGGCTCAGTTGGTTGAGCGTGTCGTTGCTCAAGCCGGGGGTCGCGGGTTCAAATCCGCCGACGGAACAAAAAGTTTTCTGTGTTCCTGGGTCATGGATGTGTATTAAATATGTGTATAATATAATAGAAATCTTAATTATGTGTACCTAATTACCTATAGTATAAAAGTATTAAATATACTTCCGTTATCTGGTACCCGTAACACAAGTTCTTCGAGAACTTACCACGGGATCAGATTGACGTGGTGTGAAGCGTCCATAGATATTTATTAAGGCCCCCACAGACGAGAGGCCGATCGTTTCAGCTGGAACTGACGTCAGTTCGGCCTGAACGGATTCGAGCACACACACGGAAAAAATCGCATCCAATCCAATTTACGTCAGTTCGGCCTGATCTGATTCGTGCCCACACACGGAACAGTCGCATCAGTCCATTCTGGTTTGCCGCGCGCTACGGTCGTGTTTATCAATTTTGTATTTAAACACCGCGAAAACTCATACAACGCTTGTACAAGACACACGCCCGCACGGCAGCGGGTCGGGCAAGAACTGAAGCGATTTGTCCACACACGGTCAGGACAGGCCGCGCGTTCAGGCCGATCGGTCAGGCCAGAATTAATGTTGCCAACTTAGTTATTTTACAAAATTTTACTAAATTGAGTATTTTATTCCCTCCTTGGTAGAAATTTAGTTATTAGTAGTGTTTAAGTAGGAAAGAGCCAGACAGTAATGATATGCAAAATAGCTACTAAATACGTAATATTTCCTAGTATATTTTAATTTAATGGTAAAATTTATAATCAAATTCAATTAATGAAAAAAATGTAATATAATAAAACCTAAAATGCAGTGGTTTTTGGGGGGCTTCAGGAATTCCTAAGTTAAGTAGCCTCTTTAGTAGTTTTTTAGTAGTTTTAGTAGAAATCGATACGAGTTTAGTAGTTTCACAAAAAAAGAGCTGGCAACACTGGAACGAATCGCTTCAGTCCGTACGGCCGCCTGATGCGATCTCGAAATTGCACACACACGATACGATTTTGCATCCGTTCAGGCCGAACTGAAGGTAGACCGGACCATGTATGGGCCCCTTTAATAATATTATATTATTTCTGTTTTAATTGTCTATTTAGTATATCAACGCTTTGAGGTATATAGTATATGAGGTAAAAATGCCTAAGCGACATTTATTTATTTAACACACATACAACTACCATTACAGACAAAATCCAATTCGATAGAGTAGGAAAGCAAATTCATATTTTATAATATAATACATATTATGATATTTCCAGTTTAAATAATAATAATTGATAAAAAATAATAATTAAAGAAAGACACATATGACGCATAAATTTAGTAAACTTTATAGAAGAGTGATTTAAAGTTAAAATTTTTAGAAAAAAAAATCATTAAAAATCACAAAATAGTCGGATTTAGATGGTTTTAACATACATATATCAATAAAATACAACGTGTATCTTATTTTTATAGCAATTTTTGATATTAAAACGAGTCATATAGCTTTCGAATTACAGGCAGTTTATGTCGCTTAGGTAAAAAAGTCCTAGTTCGAAAAATAGGTAAAATTATCTAAGCTATCAACGAAAGTTATGTAATAGCAAGTAAAATTGCCTAAATTTTATTTTAAAGGTTTTCAGCAACATGTAAAAATAGATATGCTATAGATACATTTTCTGTAGTAACAGGTGGAAATAACTAATTCCAAACACTTAAAAAAAAATTATAGGAGTATTCATCTAAATGGCCTAAGAGTTTATAAAATAAAACAAGATAATATAAGTTACATAAATGTTGCTTCCATTAAGAATTTTCTACGGCTAAAGTTATCTTAGTAAATTTATTATTCAATGACATTGTAAATTTTTGCTCCTAACTGACAATATTTTCCTTCTTCTTGTTTATAAAAATTAATTGCAGTTACTAAAACGAGCTAATTTTGATCTTGAAATAATAAAAAGTATAGAAATATAAAAACTCAAGGCCTAGGATTGAAGCCCATTGCTTTATACTTAAGCTGCGGCCCCATTCCTTGAGTTCTCTCTTGGTAGTGCTGGGAGATATTCCAAATGCCGATTCTGGGCATGACACCGTGACGCAATTGGCCCAAAGCCTACCCAGCTCATCCGCGGTTTTATTGCCGGAGATGTTGCCGTTGCCTAGAACCCATACTAGACCCATACCAACGCTATCGAATGGCGCAATAATACAAAATGTATTTTTTTCCTAATTTTCGGGTTCGAATCCTGGCCTGGAAAAGTGGTTTATGTAAAATCAAATAATTCAGATAAAACAATTACATTAAAATACATATAATTAAATAGCAAAAATAATTTTCAAACGATTAGGTACAGAAAAAAAGATATAGTCCATGGTAAATTATTCTTCTGGGCGTTGTAAAAGAAGTCAAAAATTTGCAATAGCAATTTAGCCCTACGGAATATCGAGTCCGACTTGATTAAAACTTAAACTCTTGAAACATGAAAATTTTTAATAACTCAATTTTCCTAGACAGGATTCGAACCCATAAATTATGAAAAAAATACATCCTTTCAATAGTATCGCAAGTAAGAAACAATTTCCATAATGTGCGACAATGTGCGACAAAATTGAGGAAAGAGCTTATTTTTATCATTTTATTATCATTCCATACATTTATCAAAATTTATCAAAATATAAACAGAGGCAATTTATCAAAATATAACACTTTTCTGAAGCTTGCTGTATACCATTACTTCCCAAAAATTGTTCCTTATTAGCAAAACTATGAAATGGTGTAATAATACAGAATGATTTTTTAAATTTTTTCACCTTTGGGTTAAAACTTTTTTCTCTCATGGTTTAGAGATTTTTCGTCATACAAAAAAATTACACGCTTTTTAAGTCCTTTCATTTGATATATGTCTTATAGTGCTACAGTAGTTGGGACGGGATCCATACAAAAATGCCCCTTCTTCTTTCTGCTGCTGTCAGTGCCTTCAGCGCAGTGTGATTGTTTTGATAGACTGCGCTGAAAGCATTGACAGTAGCAGAAATATCATCTAAATTATCCTAATCTTCTCTATAAGATTAGGATGTTTTATGGACAAGGACAATCTGTAGGCTCTGTATCAGATATCTTCATCTAAACTGATTCAATTTAAGTCTCTATAACTCCTGAACTTATGAAGTTTTTTGGACCGTTATAGTTTTCGTTCAAAGTTTATTACATGGATTACCATCATGAATTTTCCACATTTTTAGAGCCAGCCGTTTGGCTTTTAGAGGGGGGACGCCGTATTTTAACAAGAAATGCGCTTAAAAGTGGAATATCACGCAAACGGAATGTACGTACATCAAAATATAATCTCAGAAACCTCTTTATGTTCTTAAAATGTCTATGTACCTAATTACATCTCCCCTTTTCGTGTAGGTGTACCCAAAAATTATGTTCATTTATTTTAGCATTGTGTTGACGTGATAAATAAACTTACCCATTCAAAGTTTTATATTTCAAGCACCACCGTTTGGATGGACAGACGGACGGGCGGACGGTCGGTCGAACGGAAGGACATGACGAAACTATAAGGATTCCGAGACATGAACTACGGAACCTTAAAAAAGGAATAATAATGAAATCACGCCGATTTCAGTGACTGTTGCCAGTTTAATTGAAAATAGACCAGCTATAGGAGCTATTTTATTATGTCCAAGTATGTGCGCAAAGTTTACTCCCATAACCTAGTATATTGATATTTACTACTACCGACAGGACTAACTAGCGAAACATTAGGCGCATAAATATAGAAATATATTTAGCAATGTTTGCGTTCATTTATGTTCCCACACACTATTAATTTAATACTTTTATAAACACTCAGATCATTTAGCTATTTATTCCTGTCTATAAATTCATATTGGAATTTATTGATACTCGTGCGACATTTTTGATTTCGTATTGTACCTTAGCGACGTAAGATAATATTTTGGGTACAGGAAAAAATTACATTTTTTTTTCGTCATTCTTGAACATTTCAAAGAAAAAAAAGGTATCCCCTTTTTTCGCATAATTTTATTTGTCATAATTTCATTTGGCATACCTCTCTTGGCATAATTTTGTTACGCATACTATAACTTTGGCATACATAATGGTTTCTTGGCATACTACATCATTAGGCATAAATATAATTTAGACTAATATATTTTGTCCTTATTTAATGAGGCATAACTCGTAAGGCATAATTTTTCTTGTCATAATAATACTTTGGTATAATTGCTTTTTGGCATAAACTCGTTAGGCATATTTTTTTGTCATAATAAATTCAAGTAATTCTGTCACAAGGTACAAATATGCATAAAACGGAAGGACATAATAAAACACGGATAAGGTAATTAAACGCATATTTATATCTATGCTTTTTAATATTAAGCATAAAATATAATTATTCTTAATTAATATAATGCGTAAAAAATGTATGCCTTTTATTATGTATGCCTAACAATTATTATGCTATTAGTAATTATGCGAAAAAAAAATTAAGCTAAGAAAATTATGCCAAATGAATACTATGCGAAACTACTATTAGGTCAAATGAAATTATGCCAAGTAAAATTATGACATATGATTTTATGCGAAAAAATAGGGAACCAAAAAAAAAATATCTAACCGACATACTTAAAAACAAAAGTTTGAAATAAAAATATCTACATAGCACGAATAGTTAGTGTCAAATATGTAAAACTATCTTTACGCCAATATTGTTTTATTTCGCTATGGGTAAAATTCTACAAGTTGCACTTTCGTAAAATAATGGTATCAAATTAAACTGTAAGGACAATTCACAAATAATTTGTATGAAGAAAATGTACAAAGTGTCCACGAAAAGAATTTTTTAAACAAGTAAAAATATTTTTGTGCAACAAAAAAAGTAAAAACATAAAAATAGACTAAGTTGATTTTTAAAATTCTTCAAAATATCCAAGTGAATTTTTTTTATAAATCGCTTTTTGCTGTCGCTTAGTGAACATAACATTCATGATTTTGTATAAATTTCACTATAAGCGACAAAAAAATCGTCGTAGGAAGACGACGATTAGACCAATCGACGCAAAAAAAAACAAACTCATTGATATTTAAACTCATTTTCGGTATTTTTGTCGCTTAGGCATTTTACCTTTCAAGCGTCGATATGAAATTTCTTTTTTAGGAAAGCGAAAAAACACCTAGCGGATATTTTAGTGATTCTGTCAATAGTATTGCATTTTGGTGGGCGTAGAGGTGGAAAATGAAATCAAATATGATGGGTTGGAAGCCGCATTGCCTACCAAATAATTTCTAGATTTCGGGAATAACCTCGACCGGCTTCTACAGAAGAAGGAGAAGCGGCTAGTATATTCTACGTTTCTTCTTTGCTCCCAGACCAGAAATAAACTAATATTTTCAAGTTGCATTTAAATCAATCCTAAAGTCGTATAAAAGGGCCGTTCCTCAGTTTATAATTTGAGTCGCGACGCGGAGATCGCTAGCGCAGCGGGGTGTATGCGGGTGGCGCGGCGGGAAGTGTTAGGCCACGCCCGAATCTGTGACGTCATCTACGTATATTTTCGCCTTAAAGGACAGCTGTCTTCTCCATTCCGACTAGCTAGTCAGAATGGAGAAGATGCATTTGTTTTAAATCAGCAAAATTCTTTTATTTTCCGAAAAGCAACTAAACATGTATTATTACGTACTTATTATTTACTTTTCGTACAGCCAATAAAAATATATGCATCTTCTCTCTTTGGGTACATCTTTAATGGACATTAAAATGGAGACGCTTTTAAATTTGAATTACAACAAACTACATAGTTCTGCTTTACTCGCATACAATTTAAGCAAGTTACGGTATGAAATAGCGTCACGCGAATCAAAATAGCGTAAAAATTCAAAACTATCGTACGCGGGACGAAAGTGAAAGAATAAGTACCTACATAAAAGTGGCAAAACCATCTCTGCCAAGTGCCACCTTTTCGGATATTTTTAACAGCCGTATCACTATAATTATATTTTGTTGCGTAGCGTAACCAGTGGCGTAGCGAGCCTTACAGCCACCAAAATTTTTTGGGGGGCCCCCAGCCCAAGGGTGAAAATTTACAAAAGGGAAAAAATACTCGCAGCGATCGAGATCACATTTTTTAGTTTAATTTTATAGCGCGAGCGGTACACACGTCACTTTGAAAAAACTGGTCATAAAATCAGCAGCGGAGTTCACTCAACATAATTTTAGACATTATTCAAAATATTTTATAAGATTCGATAAAAATAAAAAGTATAACGTAATCTGTAAAGAAAGACTTCATGTAATCAATGTCGAGCGAGCGAATGTTTCTGGGAGGCTCGAAATGTTTAAAAAGCTGCCTATAAAAATAGAAGCGATTTTGATATTATGATTTTATTCGACAAGTACGGGCTTACAGTGAGACTGTAAATTGTAATGTATAGATAATGTTTTTCGATTTTTTTTCTAACACTCGTTCGTTGTAGCCCGTGAGCCCCATAATTGATACGGCTGATACAGCGATAGCTACGCCCCTGCGTCACACAATGTAAGAAATGTAACGTTAGCTTAGTGGCAGTCAATCGTTAAGTATTTATGTAGATAATAATTAGATATCACCTCAATTTAATTTAAATATCTCAAATTGCCTTTGTTATCATTACCTTATCAGTCAAGTTTGGTTTTTAGGGTTCCGTAATACTTAAGGAACCCTTATAGTTTCGCTCTGTCCGTCTTTCTGTCTGTCTGTCTGTCCGTCTGTCCGCGCCTCTAGCTCCTGTAATTATTAATATAAATTGATGAAATTTGGTGCAGTTATAGATTGTGTATAGATCACGGTTTAGGGATCATAAAATAATAATAATTTTATATTTTAGGGGTGGCTATTTTATTATACGTGTGAAGTGGGGATGAAAAATATTTTTTTACTCTACCCCATCGTGTGGGGTATCGTAGAATAGGTCTTATAAAATAAAGGCAAGGTTTCATACGTTACTTTTATATAAAGTTGACCATTTTCGAGTAATCCGCCTCCAAAGTAGCTTGTAAGTTGGTCCCCCCCCTAGCATTTTTAAACTATAGGAGATAGAAACTTGCAAATTTCCATACTGATAGATCATGCTAAAAACTCTTTAGGAAAATTATTGTGAACCAAATCGGAGAGTAACTTTTGGAGTAATTAAAAAAAGCATATTACGCGTTTATAGTTAGGGGTCGTCCATTAATCACGTGATGCCTGAAGGGGGAGGGGGGTCAGAAAAAAAATCACCAAGTATCACCAAGGGGAGGAGGGGGTATAATGAACCATCACGTGTATTAATTTTCGAATGTAGTCTATCATACCGAAAATTATTATCGGTTGTAGATTCGTAGTGTTGTTTAATTACTTACAAGACAAGTGACTCGTATAGTTTTTAATTGCTTAAATTATTCGATTAAATTGTTTTTTAAGTTAAATTTTTTCTTCAAACATGACCTGCTCATTATGTAAAAAATACACGTGACCTTAGGTGGGGGGGGGGGGGGGGGGGGGGTAGTATAAAACCTCACTACGTATCACCAGTGGGAGGGGAGGGGTCTAAAAAGTTGTTAAAAACATCACGTGATTAATGTACGGCCCCTTACGGAACCCTCCTTAGACATGTCCTGACATGCTCTTGGTTAGGTTATTGAATTTGATTTTGTCAGTTGGTAATTTTATGCTTAATATTTAATATTACTCCAGTTATATTGCTATCAATTGTTGGTTTTCGTTTAACTAATTTAACTGTTAATTCCTTAGGGGATGCTAAGTCCGCGACCGCTAACGGAAAGGAAGATGATGCAGGGGGGGATGATCCCAAAAGAGAAAAAGATTCCAAAGCAGACGCCGAATTAAAAAAGGTATGTGCCGTTTTTAATCTGTAATTATTTTTACCTTATATTATGATGACCGCATGTCTTTTTGAACCAGTGCAACTTAAAGTGAAAAAACTTTAATTAAGTTCCTCTACTAATATACTAGGAGGAGAATGGTGAGACACACGATGATGAAGATGAAAAAGATGGCGCAAAGCAAAATGATAAAGGCTCGAAAAAAGTAGCGCCGAAGAAGAAACCTAAGAAGGAGGTTTGTATTCTTATTTCTAAATGTGAATCTCACTTTATACTTTACACACACACACTCACAGACATATCTATTGACTAGACCATGCAAGTAAATGTGTAAAAGTACTTCGCGTGTAAAAGAGGAGTAAAAATTACTCCATCAGCGACATTTCCTCTCGAACGTTCTTGGTGCCAAACGTCAAACGAAAATTAAAAAGGCGGTGGGGCGGCGCGCGGCGACGGCCTTTGAATCTTTAACTCGTCGACGGGGAGTTCTCATCACTAAATCGCGCTTGTGACGTCACAGTAGGTAGAAAAATAATGGCATGCTTGGTTTCTATACAGATGTCTGAGCTGTAACTCCTAAAATTACAGTAGCTGGGAACCATTGCGGGTCGTTTGTACGGTCAAAATATACATATTATAATAAAAAGAAAAAGTTCAAATATAATCGCTAGTCATTTCCGCTTGGTTGAGAAATATATTCCTGTATTCCATGTACTAGGACACAGAAGAGGAGGAAGACGATGAGGACGAGGAGGAGGAGGAGGACGACGAGGAAGGCGAGGACGGGGAGGATGAAGAGGAGAAGAAGCCCAAGGAAAAGTGAGTTTTACTCAACGTTATTGTAATGAAGGTGTTTAATTTTGTGATATCTGACAGCTGTTAGACACGACTAAGACCCGACTTTTACGAAGCACCTCCTGGTAGCAGAAAAATTGTCGAAAATTGTTATTGACAGTTTTCGAAATCACTTCCGCCACCAGATGGCACTTTGTGTGAGGCGGGTCTGCCTCCTAGCGGCAGAAAAAATATCGAAACTTCAACGTTATATCGAAAACCCTCATTGATTCCATGTTATTCTAATTGACTAGACTTAGTTTAATGTAATTAATGTAATGTGTACCTACTCACTAATATTAAACTGTAGTTGGAAAATTGTAACTCAAGTACTTTAATAATTAAAAGTTCAAGACTATAACTCGTCTATGCAAATTATATGGCCTATGTTACCCAAGTCATTGTAAAGAATCTATTGACACCCTCTTGTATTCAAATCGGATGATCAGCTGTTTAGGCGCATAAGTTACCCTTCGTTTTGGTTTCGCCGTAGTCGGGTTAAAATATTGGCAACCCACTTTTACGGTCGGCAATGATTATTGCCAGCAAACGAGCTTAGCATTTTGTAGACTATAAATGTATAAAATGATCTATAAAAATATCGAACAAGTTTTGATGGCGTTTGATGTTTAGGGTAAAGAAGCCGGCGGCGAAGAAGCCGAAGGCCGGCGACGAGGAGGGCGACGACGAGGAGGATGGCGAGGAGGAGGGGGAGGAGGAGGAAGAGGAGGAGGAGGAAGAGGCACCCAAACCCAAACCCAAGAAGGAGGTAATTGTTGTGTAGTACATTTCAAGTTTCGATAGTCAATTTCAAGTTTCGATAGTAGAAAAAAAAATTTCTTTTTTACTAATTTGCAGCCTACAGAGCCACCGGTTCCTCTACCCGCCGGCAAGGGTATACCTTTAGGACACATCAGCGCAGTAGAAATCTCCCTCTCAAGATTTAAGACTCAGGACCAAAAACTATTGCATCAGTACTTATATGGAGTAAGTAGAAAATATCTTATATGACAAATTTATATTTTATGTTTTTACATATTTTTATTATATACTTTTCAAGCTTTAATATTAATCGATGTGTTTACATAATATTTTTACATACTCATTAACAAACTGCTTCCAATATCACAAATTAAAATTAAGTATATATTCGCAGCAATTGTGTCTGGACCGCAACGTAAAGCGCAACATTAAGAAGTTCAAGGGCTACGAATGGGCCATAGGCTCATCAGAATACAAAGCCAAACTGGAGGAGACCACAAAAATGGAGAACAAACAGTTGCGCACGATGTGCGAAATGCTCGACTTAGAGAAGAAAGGTATTCAATAAAATAAATCTAAGACTTATTAATTTGATTTACCATGCTTCCTTCTGGATATCTATTTTTATTTTAACATAAATACTAAGAATTTTATAATTATAGGATTGTCATTATACCAAACTCATTATCACTTGATAGATACCGTTTGTAAGATTTTGAAAGGCCTTTTTTAATTTGCCCAGCATTGAGGCACTAAAACTAAAACTTAGGCCTTTACATCCGTTAATTGATGATTTATATAGTATTCTCCGAGCGAAGTAACCACTCCTGAAATACTGTAGTGCCTGGGACAGTTGGTTTTTAAATGTTGTATGGTTGCCCAAGCACATACAGCATTCTCACAACATAGTCAGCCTAGTCCAGAGGAATGAACTGGTCAATACGTCTGGGGCCAACTATGTGCGGGTTTCCTCACAATGTTTTCCTTCACCGTTAGAGCGTCCGTATAATGTACTTGAGATCTGAAAAAGTCTCCTTGGTACACACCACAACCTGGGATTCGAACCTGCACTCTCTTGAGTGCGAACCAAACGGGCTACCCACTAGGCCACGGAGATCTGAGGCACTAAGATATTTAATAAAAACAGTATTCGCTATTATGTTCTAACTAAGTTATTCGTGAGCAGGTGCGCCGAGTGAGCTGGCGGCGCGGCTGGTGGGCTTCCTGCAGCAGCCGGTGGCGAACTCGCCGCACGCGCGCGGCTCGGCGCGCACGCCCGTGTCCACGCCCAACACCGGCGGTCGCCCGCGCCGCTCCGCCGCCGTCAAGATGCACAATAGAGGTCAGTTCATGCTGCTTCCGATTGTTAGGCAGGCTCATGAATATCCTGATTCTAGATTAATATTTTACTGTTTTTTCTTGTAATCTTAAACATTTATATTAAATGTTTTAAAGATGAGCGCTAGTAACTTAATAAAAGCGTTAGTAACTTAATAAAAGTGTTAGTAACTTAATAAAAGCTATTAGTTAATAACTTGGATAGCCATTGATACTTGATCCCATCGGTTGTATCTATACTGCTTTAAAAATAATATTAAAATTCTATTTTGAATGCAGGCTACTCGGATGAAGAATATGAGACGGAACCCGAGACCAAAATTAAAGGCCCAAAACCAGACAAAGATGGATCAGAAGATTCAGATGTGAGTAATAATATATTATGTATAAAGTTATTTAAAGTGTGTATGTTTGTCAGTTTTTATAAGAGTAATATTTGCTTATAGGGTTCTTTTGCCCCGAGTGGCTCGGAGGCGGATTCAGACTTCGACCCGGAGGGCGGCGAGGGCGCGAGCGGCGTGGGGCGCAAGCGCAAGCCGGTCGTGCGCCGGCGGTCCGGCGGCAAAGCCAAGCGGGGCAAACGAGGCAAGGTCGGCAAACGGGGCAAGGTAAATAACGTTTATAAATAATATTTTTACCACTTTCAAATGTTTCAAATAAGTAACATGTAAAGTGACAGTGGATAAATGGATACTTTTAAATATTTCATGTTTTTATTATAAATTATGTTCTGTCATTAGGGCGCAGGTAAAGGCCGTAAGAAAGGCAAATCAGACAGCGAAGAGGAGAGCGACAAGTCAGAGAGTGAGAGCGGCGGCGAGGAAGGCTCCGGCAGCGAGGGGGAGGAGTCTGACGTGAGTACCGCGTTAATCTAATTTTTAACTGTGGTAGAGCCACGCTTCGGCACGAATGGGCCGGCTCGACCGGATAATATCAAGAGCTCACAGAAAACAAGCGTGAAATAACGCTTGTGTTGTGTTTCGCCGAATGAGTGAGGTTACCGGAGGCCCGAGGGGGGATAGGGGTTTTTAAGGACTAGGAACTTAAGTCGCAACACCATAGTCATAAAAAAATACGTGTTACAATTTATTAATAGTAATTGTCCTCAAATATTATCTTTAGTTTATGATAAAAAGTAATTTTACCATTTGCTTAAATGTGACTAAGTAATCTTTTATGCGAAGTAAACGTGTGTCATAATGCAGGAGCCTAAGTCTAAGCGAGGCCGTGCAGTCGCGACGCCTAAGGGACGCAAGCCCGTAGGCAAGCCCGCCGGTAAAGCCACGCCCGTAAAACGAAAAGCACCTACGCCGCCTGGTAAGTAATTTTTTTTCACTTTTCGATGTAGTTTTTAAATGTATTTTTCACTTGTTTACACGATGTAGTTTTAAATTACTATTCAGTTATAAATAATAATAGTTATGAAAATATAATATTCTAAGTTTTACAACACAATACACAACTAGTTACAATGATATTATTTACAGCAAAAAAGAAGGCGGGCGCTAAGTCAGCGGGCCGACCGGCCAAGAAGGGAGGAAAGAAGGCATCGTCGGAGGAGGAGTCCGGGGAGGGCAGCGAGGAGGAGGAGGAGGAAGGTAGCGAGGAGGAGGAGAGTGGAGAGGAGTCCGACACGCCCGCAGACAAGAAGGCCAAGCGGCCGCCTACCGTGAGTACCTCCCACCATACTTACATCGAAACTTAATTAAAAAAGGCTGAAAAACTAGAAGATTATCTTATCGCAAACAAACCTAAAGCTTTCAAACGCACAGGTTAATAGTAATTAAAGCGTAAAAGTATTTGCCGTGGGCGAGCATTCCTTTTGATTATCATTTCCGGTCTAGTAGGTTAAATGGTCCAGTCATTTCTATGGTTATAATTAAAATAAATTATATGTGTAAATCACATGTGTACAGTAAAACTACTTTCTTAATGTCCCTCCGTAATCATTGTATTTCTATGCCAGTGAACAGACAATGTATGGAAAATGAATAGTCCGAAAATGCATTAAAATAACTGTAAAAGAAAATTGTACATATTTTTTTACAACCAATGCTTTTGTCCGCGGCCCTGACCGCGTAAATACAGCATCCCACTGGAACACTACTCATTCGGGATAAAAAGTAGCCTATCCTATATTTTAATCCAGAGCTCAAGCTACTACCATACCAAGTTTCATCAAAATCCGTTCACTAGTTTTTGCGTGAAAGAGTAACAAAAATCCATCCATCCATTCACACATTAACTAGACACTCCGCTGGAATGTCCCGCATGCTACGCGGCACCCCGGACTCGCCTTCGTGCTGTACTGACCGATAGCATACCATCACGATGACGTCAGCGTGAAGTGTCTAGTTAAGTCGCACGGGTTGTAATGGTAGTAAGATGACGTCATACTATCTACAGGACGATGAAATCAAGAAGTACGTGAAACAAATCCTGGAGGGCGCGAACCTGGAGCACATCACCATGAAGACGGTGTGCAAGCAGGTCTACAGCCACTTCCCAGACTTTGACCTGGCGCACAAGAAAGACTTCATTAAGGCGACAGTCAAATCGGTAAGATATTAAATTTCGTTGTTCTTTTATTAATTTGTAGCCAGTTGTAGAGTTGGCAGACTTTCGTAATCCGTTGTATGTTTTAGGTTTTTTTTTTTGGTTTATTTTTAGTGCATTTTATGATTTGTTTTATTTTTGTTTGTTTCAGTGTATTTAAGATGTTAAGAGTTAAGCGAGAAGTGTAGATGTCTACGTAGCATACCTATAGTTTATAAACGGACATAGTTATATATTATTACAATAATAATATATTATGAAAAATATTAAATATCCGAAATGGAACAACAGCTTTTCTTTATAAGGTAGTTAAAATGCTTTTTATTTGTTTTTTATTAAATACATATTTTAGTTTCTTTTAATATTTTATTTGCATTTAAATCTTTCTATTTTACTCATTAAGTGGCACAGTTTTTTTTCTGTAATCGCCAATCATATTGTCTATAAAATATCTGTATTAACTATATATCTGATTAAACACTGTATAGTGTATTATTAGCACTCTGTAAGCGTGTGTGTGTTGTATGTTGCAGCTCATATCGTCGTGAGCTGCTGTCGGCCGCAGCCATCTCCAGCACTCGTAGACTAATTGCGTGCGCGACGCGTTCGTCGTTTTTATGTTGTAGGAATAATTTCTGTATAAGTAAGCTGTAGTCCGTAAGGGAGTTCATTTAGCCGGGCCGCTTGTGATCGTCTACTCGTCTGTTGTCGGGACCACGCTCGTAGCCCGATCGTTTCGTACACCTAAATATATGCGGACCGCTTTATACTTCAAACGTTTGCCAAATCATACGCGTCGCAACCCGCTAAAAGTGTATGCGTTTACTGAATTTCAATTACTTGTTATTTTTTCCAATCACTTTTCAAACTTAAGACTTTGTTAAGGTTACATTTCATATTTGTCACTCCAGAGTCCAGGGTCAAGAGAAATTGAGGCGCGTGTGATTAGACAAAACGTTCGTAGATACTATTGAGTCCTATGATAAAATATTATGACGATAGACGGACATAGGTTATGAGATTTTATTCCATTACTATATGGTTGTATTTTTGTTTCACTTTTCCATTTCAACATTAATTGTATTTTATACACCGCAAGAGCTTATATTATTCCTAGTTATTTTTGTAGTGTAAAAACCTTACTTACAATGTGCGTTGAGTTTGTTAGGAATATCTGTGGGCTATACACATTATATGTTTGTACTTTATGTATTATCGAGATTTTATTACACGCTGCTGTTTTATTTACCTTGTTGATATTGTGACTGGGGTTTTTGCACACGGCAGGACCGACTCTTGTTCGGAGCGAACCGAGCTTCAGGTAAATTTACTCTCTTACCCTCTATAGAAATGTCTTAAAATATACTAGAATATAAAACTAATTATTTACTCAAAATACAATAAATTATTAATATATTTTTGAAAATTGTATTTCGGACTAATTAAAATATCATTTGTCAATAGAATCAATGCTTTTTAACAAAATTTGTGTCTGTGTAAAAATTTAAGAGTTGTTAATTGGTTTTTAATGGCGTGGAAGTAATGTAATATTATTTTTCTAATATTAGGCCGTAATATATTATTTGCTATCGGATATATGTAGGAAAGGTATTTAAGGAATGTTCGATGTAAGTGTACTTGAAGATGTGTAAATAATACACAGGATCACTGGGGTTTGCGCTTCTCCGACGACGGGGTGGGTGAGTGCGCTGAACTCGCGACTACAGCGGCGAAACTTCGAGCTCTGTCGCGGTTAGTTCTAAAAATACAACTCGACGACTGAGTATTTATCGAAGTTTCGGCGCTGTAGTCCCGAATGTTGTCATCTTATATTATAATCAATTGTTCAATCATACATTGACATTTTTAATGCTCTATCGAGAGTTCTAGATGGACACAGCTTATGTTATTTTGTGCAATAAAGTTTATATCACAACATTAGCACCGACGTCCGACGCTAACGTGTCGCTGTAGGAGGACACGCGTCAGGTTTCCTTCTAATATTATTTATTAATATTAATGACTTGTAGTTTTGAACTAAAGTTCTGTAATCAATTTTTATTTTTATAACTTTACTTTTCATTAGGAAACCTGACAGTCAACACTAACTTTTATACTACTAGGACATAATAATTTGATTATAATAAAGTTGAGTATACTCTCTTTTAAATATGTATGTTTCTTTAATTTATTAAACATGTATTTTAAAAATGAATAATGCCACAATGAAAACTACGCGCATACAAGCAAAGTCACAGCTTTCCCTTCGTCTATAGTCATAAGCAAACAACAGTTTATTTTAACCTACATTTTATCGGTTGTACTGTAGCGAAGGACTCCTATTTGTGTTATTCCTCGTTCTTTTAGGTGCTGCCTTTGAGTTAAACGTTTGTGGCCGAACTGTCGCCTGTACGCAGATGAGCTAAGTAATCGTAAGGTTTTGGCGCGCCGCGGTCGACGATGCGTTCCTAAGTAGAGACCCATCTGTCTATATTCTATTTCTCTATTTTCGCAATGCATTTGCCGAAAGACTTGATCCGGGCTGCTCGTTAATTCGGTTGTTAATTTCGTCCTTCAGCGATCTCGGTGCGTCTAAACCGTATATATAAGATAGTTATTAATCGACATTACATGTGTATTTGTGAAATTACAATATTTTGGTTGAAGTTTCTTTGTGTAAATGGCTGAGATAAGTAGCTGAGTAGTGACACGGAGTGATAGAGTGATTGTTTCCCCTTTTACAATTGGTATATAGATAATAAAGCAAATAAAACTTTGTATCGTTTCTATTATTTTTACCCCCCCTCCCCCTGCAATTTTTTTGTTGAATGTTCACTAATATTCTATTTACAGTAGTTAGGGCGCGTGTCGACATTAACTGGCACATGCTCGGCGCCAGCGTCGTGCCGGGTAGAAACCGGCTCTTCGACACGCGCCCTTGGGGATCAATCCAATTTGGTCGATATTATAGTGTGCGTGTGGTTTGAGGGACCCACCTGAATATCCCCAAAATAAGTACCTATAGCAAGTTTTAGTAGAAGTCTAAAAAAAATTGTAGAACAAATCTGGGAATTTGTAAAAAGATAGTTTAAAAGATATAGCCCTCAGAGTGTGGTCCCTCAGGGTCCCTCAGTTCACACACCGCTATTTTCCAAATCTCGAAAAGTATGTGGAAAATTATGGTTTTTTCACTACAGAATTTTAGTAGAACTTTTTTAAAAGTTTTTACAAATTTATCAAATACATAGCATTAGAAATAAAAAAGCTACAACCACCGAAGTGTGGTGGGTGTGTGGTATTTTTCTACGTAGAGTTTTAGTAGAAAATTTGTAGAATTTGTAAACAAAATTTCAGCAAAATCTATCGGCGCATTTGGAAGATATATATCCCACCAAAAACATTCTGTAAAAAACTAGCCAAGTCTCGATGGAGCTGCTTGTTTATCTCTAAAAAGTAATGAAATCTAGACAAAATCGTGCCAAGTCTAAGGTTCCTTACTGCGGTTTCTTTATTATTATAGTTAATGTTGAGTGACTTGGCCGTTGAACATTCTTTATACTTTAGTGGGTACAAGTCAATTTTGTTTACATTTGTAACTACCTATGTTTGTTAAGCGAGATAATAGCCCATACTGGTATTGGTAATTGGACGCTAGTGTCTCATTTTAGGCTGTTGTTGATTGTACAACACACGTATTGGAGCAATGGTGTCATGGAGCCCCTTTTGTACCCTTGTGTGCCCTTCAACGGCCAAGTCACACAACATTAACTATAATAATAAAGAAACCGCAGTAAGGAACCTTAGACTTGGCACGATTTTGTCTAGATTTCATTACTTTTTAGAGATAAACAAGCAGCTCCATCGAGACTTGGCTAGTTTTTTACAGAATGTTTTTGGTGGGATTTCACTTCTTTTTGTAGAAACGTGGGCATATTGATTTATTTCCCTAGATTTTAGTGTAATTTGTTTATTTAATTTGTGTAATGTTCGAGTAGAATAAAGTTCGAGTAGAATAAAGGGGCCTGAAAATGCGGCAAAATGATTCTAGTAAAGAATGGTACGGCAGTGTTTGCTTCGTGCTCGACTTGGCGGGGGCACTGCCGTGCCCCCAGATCGACGTTCTGGTCTTATCTAGAGGTTCTCAAATAGGGGCCTGAAAATGCGGCGAAATGGTTCAGTAAAGAATGGTACGGCAGTGTTTACTTCGCGCTCGACTTAGCGGGGGCACTGCCGTGCCCCCAGATCGACGTTCTGGTCTTATCTAGAGGTTCTCAAGTAGGGGCCTGAAAATGCGGCGAAATGGTTCCAGTAAAGAATGGTACGGCAGTGTTTGCTTCGAGCTCGACTTGGCAGGGGCACTGCCGTGCCCCCAGATCGATTATCCTAGTTTTTATAGTTTTCCCTTTATGTGGCCATTAAACCCCAACTCTGTACCAAATTTCAGCTCTCTAAGTTTATGGGAAGTACTAGTTCTATTTGGGATATAATTAATCGAGCGAACAAAAAATAAGTTGGCGGCTGCACGTGAGCATACTGTATTACTGAATTTGGCAGCGAATTAATATGTTGGCGACTAAATTACTAAACTGGCGAAAACACTCGGGTGACAAAAAATTCTAAAGTCGGCAGATAAAAAGAGGCGAAATTTAATCCAAATTAGCACCGTCATTTATAAGTTGGTGACTTAATTTCCGAGTTGGTGACCATTATACCATATAAGCAGCTATAAAACCAGATTTGGTTGATAAATTAATGGCTGATAAAAATTCAATTTGCAGGCTACGGAAAATCCTATTTTTGGATACTGTTGAAGTATGTTTTTCTTTGTCATGGGTGTCATTTTCTAGGTTTCTGGGGGTGCAGAATAATATGAAAATAAAATCTGTTTCGTAATTCCACAGTGGCGTAAATTTTTGTTATTAAAATTAACAAGGTTGTCCTTTTCCCGGTTTCTGGGGGTTCTGATTACAAAATTGTCTTCCAATTTCATTTTCCAAAATGGAGAATAATATTCAATCTTCGGAAAATGAATATGAATACTAAATTAAAAGATCTTTTTTTCACCCATCATGAAGAAAATATGATGTTGCGGGGTTCCTAAGGGGGACGAAATTTTCATTATTTTTTCAATAGGATGCACCGTTTCCGAGATAGAATCAATTTTATAAAAAAAGAAGTAAATGCTGTACATTGAAGATACGACGGATGTTTATAGCTATAGAAATGTTGGAAAATTCAGGATTTTCGATTTTTTTTCTCCCATCATGAAGAAAATATGATGTTGCGAGGTTTCAAAGGGGGGCGAAATTTTCATTATTTTTTCAATAGGATGCACCGTTTCCGAGATAGAATCAATTTTATAAAAAAAGAAGTAAATGCTGTATATTGAGATACGACGGATGTTTATTGTTATAGAAATGTTGAAGAATTCAGGATTTTCGATTTTTTTTTCTCCCATCATGAAGAAAATATGATGTTGCGGAATTCCGAAGGGGGGCGAAATTTTCATTATTTTTTCAATAGGATGCACCGTTTCCGAGATAGAATCAATTTTATAAAAAAAGAAGTAAATGCTGTACATTGAGATACGACGGATGTTTAAAGGTATAGAAATGTTGGAAAATTCAGGATTTTCGAAAGATTTTTTCTCCCATCATGAAGAAAATATGATGTTGCGGGGTTCCAAAGGGGGGCGAAATTTTCAATATTTTTTCAATAGGATGCACCGTTTCCGAGATAGAATCAATTTTATATAAAAAGAAGTAAATGCTGTACATTGAGATACGACGGATGTTTATAGCTATAGAAATGTTGGAAAATTCAGGATTTTCGATTTTTTTTCTCCCATCATGAAGAAAATATGAGGTTGTTGGGTTACTAAGGAAATTTCAAATGGATGACTTTTTTGTAATCAGCACCCCCAGAAACCAATAAAAGGACACCCATATTATTTTTATGAAATTAAGTATGTCCGCCATATTGGAATTTCAAAACGAATGTCATTTTCGTATCCAGCACTCCCAAAAACCTGGTAAACGACACCCATATCAATTTTACGAAAAATAAATATCCGCCATTTTTAAATTTCAAAATTAATCTACACAATAATCTACACCTCCCTAAAACCGAGAAAAATAAAAAAATGGGAATTTTGTACGCTCCTTTATGGTTTTTTTGTGTGCGCTCGTTTCGCTGCTTGTATGGTTTTTGAGTTACCTACATCAGGGAAAATACATGTCCCTTTTCTTAAATTAAATGTGTACTCACAAATTGTCGCCAAGATGGTTATTTAGTCGCTAAAACATAATCTGTCTGCCAGTTTGGAAAATTCAGTGGTATTATTTAGTCACCAGATTAGTAATTTTTTTGTTCCTTACATTCTTTCGCCAACTTGGTAATTTAGTATTCAATATTGGGTATTTTCACATACAAAATTTAATTGTTTTGTCGCAAGTTTAAATACATGCCGTTCTATTTTGATGATCATGAGTGAGTGAGTGAGTGAGTGAGTGAGTGAGTGTCGAAAATGCGAAACTTTGCTTTCGCTTAACTTCGGAACTAAATGACCTACAGACTTGAAATTTTGGATTTTAAGTACGTGATTATAGCTTATTGGATGACGAAAATTTCTGCGTTCTGATCTTATCCAGAGGTTCTCAAATAGGGGCCTGAAAATGCGGCGAAATGGTTCCAGTAAAGGATGGTACGGCAGTGTTTGCTTCGCGCTCGACTTGGAGGGGGCACTGCCGTGCCCCCAGATACCATTATGTTAGGTCCCTCAGTTCACACACTTGTGTATAAGAAAAACTCAAATAACTAATAAACGAGAAAACTAACAAAGTCTACTATACTTAAATTTTAGTAGAAGTTTTTTTCTCTTGGATTAGCACATAAAATATTTAATTTCTTGCTTCCTAGCTGAAATAATGTTAATTTTTTGATTGTATGAAAATGCAGAGTAGGTTACCACACAAGGGCAAAATGATGACAAGTCCTAATATTATTGTGTATGTTATACCCTATTAAATTTACGTTTTGCTCGCGGTTTCGCACCTTTTCATTATTTTAGGGGTTCATAGTACTACAAACAACCCATATACTTATCAATTATTAACTATGTACCTATTTTTGGTTTTGCTCTGCCCGTCCTTTTCTCTGTCCGTTCTTTCTAACTCCTTATATGTAATTACATAATATGTATTATATGAATAAAAAACTGGCCAAGTGCGAGTCAGGCTCGCGCACAAACGGTTCCGTACAAAACGGCAAAAAAATCACGTTTGTTGTATCGGAGCCCTCGTCCTCGTCTCGTCGTCGTCTCGCCCCCAGCACCAAAGATTATGTAATATTATGACTGCACCTAATATTTTTGTTATATTAGCTTTTGCTCGCGGCTTCGCCCGCGTGGAATAGTGTTCTTAGAGAAAAAACTACTTCGGCGAATAACTCTCTAAGTCTCTACTTACAGCAATATACTTCTGATACAATACTGAAAATGTTTTTAGGTTTACCCAATGCAAATGGTTAAAAATTTGACCCTTTCGAGTTTCGCCTCGACACGATAATATGAGCGACCGCTTGATATATACATAATATTATATTTGTCGCGCTTGAATATACATTCGTTGCGTCATGCTTTCGTTGTTGGACATCTACGAAGTGGTAAAAATACTAAGACCACTCGTGAACTGTATTTTAAAAGTGGAATGCTATCGTGTGTTGGTGTACCTACAAAAAAAATGCACACAAAAAAAGCACACACACTTAAGAATAACATATATTACACCGTACATCCCACAAATTAACTTTTTCCTTTTCATAAAAGCTTGACATTAATTTGAAGACCTAAGATTTCTATTTTTTTTATAGAAAATAGGTAGGTATAATAAAAATATGAAATTTCATCAATGAGGGTTCCGTACCCAAAGGGACCCAAAATATTATTAAGACTTCGCTGTCTGTCCGTCCGTCTGTCTGTCACCAGGCTGTATCTCAGGAACCGCGATAGCTAGACAATTGAAAATTTCACAAATTATGTATTTCTGTTGCCGCTATAACAACAAATACTAAAAACAAAATAAAATAAATATTTAACGAGGGCTCCGATACAACAAACGTGATTTTTTTTCCGTTTTGTACGGAACCGTATGTGCGCGAGCCTGACTCGCACTTGGCCAGTTTTTTATTCATATAATACATAATATAAGGAACGGACAGAGAAAAGGGCGGGCAGAGCAAAACCACAAATAGGTACATAGTTTATAATTGGTAAGTATATGGGTTGTTTGTAGTACTATAAACCCCTAAAATAGTGAAAAGGTGCGAAACCGCGAACAAAACGTAAATTTAATAAGGTATAACATACACAATAATATTAGGACTTGTCCTCATTTTGCCTCTTGTGTGGTAACCTACTCTGCATTTTCATATAATCAAAAAATTAATATTATCTCAGCTAGGAAGCAAGAAATTAAATATTTTATGTGCTAATCCAAGAGAAAAAAACTTCTACTAAAATTTAAGTATAGTAGACTTTCTGTTAGTTTTCTCGTTTATTAGTTATTTGAGTTTTTCTTATACACAAGTGTGTGAACTGAGGGACCCAACATAATGATATATATCTTCCAAATGCGCCGATAGATCTTGCTGAAATTTTGTCTACAAATTCTACAAATTTTCTACTAAAACTCTACGTACAAAAATAATTAAGAAAGTCAGCAATATATCGCGAAATGAGTATGTCATTTTTGTGAAAACTGAGGGACCACACTTCGGTGGATGTAGCTTTTTTATTTCTAATGCTATGTATTTGATAAATTTGTAAAAATTTTTACAAAAGTTCTACTAAAATTCTGTAGTGAAAAAACCATAATTTTCCACATACTTTTCGAGATCTGGAAAATAGCGGTGTGTGAACTGAGGGACCACACTCTGAGGGCTATATCTTCTACAATTTTTTTTAGACTTCTACTAAAACTTGCTATACTTATTGTGGAGATATTCAGGTGGGTCCCTCAAACCACACGCACACGATATTATACACTGGACAACAAATAAACCGGGCCACCCGGCCCGCTACTTTTGAACTCTAGTCCGATTTTCTCAAAAAGTATAAAACTTACAACTGCCAAAGTCATACCTATAGAAAGTGCGTTTCATGACGATAAAAATAACTCAAATTCAATCTAAAGTACTGTCATCTTACATTGCAATCAAGCAACAAACAATGCTTACGATTTGCTCTCTGTTTTGGCTAGAATTCGAGGTCAGCGTTCTTTCTTCTACAGTGAGGGTAGTCCGATATTTCTTATAACTTCTTTAAATGTTTTCCAGCATTTGCATAGATGCGTGTAGAGTTAATAATGGCTA
This sequence comes from Glaucopsyche alexis, assembly GCA_905404095.1. NCBI lineage: Eukaryota > Metazoa > Arthropoda > Insecta > Lepidoptera > Lycaenidae > Glaucopsyche > Glaucopsyche alexis. Next base: position 30,102,467 of record FR990043.1, on the reverse strand, counting down.
CAACTCCTCAGGAAGCCGCTCAAGCTGTAGCATTACTTCAAGCAAGCTACGGACAACGTGAGGTCGCTCGAAGACTTCGAATTAGCAGATCTTCAGTGCAACGAGTTTACAGGCGATACTTAGAGACTGGAGCATTCGATCGCCGTCGGTACGTGCAGACCTAGGGCTACATCAGCAGCAGATGATCGTTACATCCAACTTACTGTTCTGCGAAATCGTCGACTCAACGCAGTTAAGTCCAACAAAGTCTGCGTAATGAACGCCAAGTGGTCATAAGTTCAGATACTGTTAGAAGGAGACTTGCTGAAAAGGATCTGACTCCAAAAAAAGCGGCAACAGGCCCAGCATTAACGGTAGCCCACCGTCGAGCACGACTTGCATTTGCTCAAGAGCATAGAGATTGGACGTTGGAGCAGTAGAGTAAAGTACTCTTCACTGATGAGACAAGGGTGAGTCTACATGGAAGTGATCGACGTCAGAGAGTATATCGTCGCCCTGGAGAACGTTATTCTCAGTGTTGCATCGAAGAAACTGTTGCTTATGGAAAAGGATCTGTAAAGGGCGGCATCTCATTAACTGCACATACAGCTTTAGTTTTCATTGATGATTGAACCGACGGGCCGTACACGTGGATTGACTTCTCATCACTACATTTCTGAAATCCTCGCAGATCATGTGGTACCTTACGTAGGATATATCGAGCAGAATATGCAGTTGATGCATGACAATGCACGGCCTCACGTTGCTCTTGTGGTGACCCAATATCTACGCGACGTTGGCATCCGTACGATGGACTGGCCAGCTACAAGCCCGGACTTGAACCCTATAGAACACTTATGGGATGAGCTGAGACGTCGGGTTCGAGCCTGGGTACCTGCTCCAACAAGGCTTCCAGAGCTGCGAATCGCAATTGAAGAGGAGTGGAATGCAATTCCCCAAGATTTCATCGTCAGGCTCGTGAGATTTATGAATACGAGGGTGCTATCAGTTATCAGAGCAAGAGGAGGGAACACTGAATACTAATCATAAACTTTTTTTTTCATTATTTTTCTTTGTTTCCGGCTTTAATTTGTTTTTTACTTGGTGATAACAAACGATTTGCGCGACTGGAAACGACTCATCTTTGTAAAATTCTTAATAAACACTTAATTGATTGATAAATCATAATGTTTTCATTAATTATTATTATAATCGTTATGAAACGCACTTTCTATAGGTATGACTTTAACAGTTGTAAGTTTTATACTTTTTGAGAAAATCGGACTAGAGTTCAAAAGTAGCGGGTGGCCCGGTTTATTTGCTGTCCAGTGTAGATAGAGTAAAAGTGACAAAAACTATGTAATGTTAGGCTTTTATTTTCTTTATACAAATGATATACAATATACATTATAATACAGAAGTAAGTACATATCGTTATTTTTTAAAAATAATATACAGAAACTAAAAATACAAGGTCTTATTTTATAATTTTTTTACTAGCCACGTATACATATATTATAATGTAGGTATATACATGAATATCTTATTTCAAAATTAAATATTAGTCATTAGTAATAATAATAAGGATTTCCTATAAACTAAAGGCGCTCCCTCACCTGAAGCATTCGCGTGTAATGTAACATTACATATTCGAGCATTTCAATGCGCACCTTATAATGATGCAATGTGTTATATCTTGAATCTTGATACAACTTGTAACATCAATGGATCTCCCGTCCGCTCGGCGCCGCACTGTCGAATCTATAATTATTATACATTAACACGTGAATGCTCCAGGTGAGAGAGCACCTTAAAATGAGTTCAGTATTTATATACAAAATATTATTTCAAAATACAAAATATATTCCTGTTTTGTCGAATGGACGGAATTTACATTTGGCGACCGATAAAAATTATCTGAATGTCTTAACATTGTTTTCAGTCTAGTTGCGTGTTTCACGTGTAAAGTACCCTATAAACGCTTGGCTTCTGCTTGTATCATGTCGATGGACTTGCGTACGCGCGTGCACAATAATTAACTATTTAGTTTACGTGAGTAGAGGTAGACGGCAGCTATAGTTTGGTCTCGGGCTTGTGCGGGTGCGCGGGCGGCGGGCGGCGCGCGCGGCGGCGGCGCTCGTGCGGCGGCAGCATGTCGGGCCGGTCGGGGCGCACGCCGCGCGCGCTCGACCCCGTGCTGTCGTTGTCGCCGCTGTCCACGTCGCCTGCGCACAGCAACAACATACACAGTTAAACACAGGCAATACGGTAACTAAGGCAAGATTTATAACTTTATTCCAAGTATTTAATTTCGTTATTAAGAGTGCGCTAGTCAAAATTCTTGTTATTTCGCCTAACATCGGGGAAAAAAGGATATACCCATAAAATTATTTTATGGGTATATCCTTTTTTCCCCGATCTATAATCTAATCTATACCTACTTATAAGAGAAGCTATAGTGCACACATATGCACACTATACTGCTTTGTAAAGTATTTTAGAAAAGGCGTTCTCAAATCACACAAATCGACACTCAGCTGTTGGTGTTTAATGAAAAAACTATACGATATTTTTGTCTGAAGTAAAGTTATCTCAATTGCTGAATAAGGGGCCATCCATAAATAACGTCACACGCTAAGGGAGAGGGAGGGGGTCGACGAAGTGTGACATTGTGTGACAAGGGGGTGGGAGGGGTCCTAAATATTGTGACGTCACATTTGTGTCAAGTGTTAAAATACGAACTATAAACTATTACTTTACGAAAACCTCAAAAACATATATGCCAGTTATAAATAATTTAAAGGAGTGGGTTCAAAGTCCATGGATTGAAGATTATTAAGTTTGTATCTTTAATTATAGATAATTCTATTAATATTATTTTTTGTTGTGTTAATTTCTTTTAATTAATATAGTCAATCGTTTTTTGTTTTGTTAATTTCTTTAGTTAAGAGTGCGCTAGTCAACGGCTCGAACTCAGTGATGCGCGTGGAGAAAATGCTTGTTATTTCACCTAATATTGGGGAAAAAAGGATATACCCATAAAATAGTAATCTATACTTATAAGAGAAGCTATACTGCACACATTTATGCAGCTGTGTAAAGTATTTTAGAAAAGGCGTCTTCAAATTACGCAAATCGACACTCAGCTGTTGGTGTTTTATGAAAAAACTATATAATATTTTTGTCTGAAGTAAAATTATCTCAATTGCTGAATAATCGATCTGTGTCGGTACGTGCTTGCTTTTTTATTATCATTCTTCGTTTAATTTTTATTTACGTTCAAAGTTGTGCTAAAAATGCGATGTTTGGAGGCTATTATCTTCTACACTAATTTGAATTTCAGAAATATAAGCAAATACCGACCTAGATAAGTGTCATAAAAATCGATATTACGCTAGAATTTGGGTCTATAATGCTTGACTTTAGAGTAAATCACCAACAGCGTTTGTATGGAGAAAAAACCGACTAGCGCAGCCTTAACATAGTCAATCGTTATTTGTTTCGTGAATTTCTTTAATTAATATAATTAATCGTTTATTGTTTTGTTACTTGTTTCATTTTATGTTAATTTTATTAAAAACTAGCTGATGCCCGCAACTTCGTTTACATAGAACTAACGGATACGGAACCCTATTTTTTTAAACGGAACCCTAAAATAAAAGTAGCCTATATTAGACCTCATAATATCAGCTATCTTTCAGTGAATGTCCTGTGAAAATCGGTCCAGCCGTATCAGACAGATAGACAGACAGACGGACAGACAAAAATGTTAAAAATTGGTATTCTATTGTAAGTACCGAATGTACTTTCATAAGCATTAAGTGAAAAGCTGTTACTTTTAAATCACAAACAGACACTTCAATTTTATTTATCTGTATGTATGTATGTATATGTCATAGATAATTTAAATATAGAAAAAAAAATGATTTTCAGAATCGATATTTTTATTCAATAATTTCTAAATGTAAATTTGCAAAATATGTGACGTCACACTAGGGAGGGAGGGGGTCTCACAAATGTGACCAACTGTGACAAGGAGGGGGGGGGGGGGGCAGGGATAAAAAATCGTGAAATTAGTGTGACGTTATTTATGGATGGCCCCTAATAACCAAACTATGTCGGTATGTGCTTGCTTTTTTATTTTCGTTCTTCGTTTGTTTTTTATATAAGGTCAAAGGTGCGCGAAAAATCCGATGTTAGAAGGCTATTATCATCTAAACTAATTTGAGAAATATAAGCACATACTTAGATAAAAATCAGTGCCATACAAATCGATATTACGCTAGATTTTAGGTCTACAATGTTTGACTTTAGAGCAAATCACCAACAGCGTTTGTATGGAAAAAAAAACCGACTAGCACAGCCTTAATAAACGAAGTGTGTAAAGAATAATAAACTTCATTCGAGACGCAAAAGTTAAACCTGGGGGACTACCTAGTATAACGAGCGTCTCTCCACAAACGGTATTATATATCTTTTTGTGTTTATAATAATATCTAAGGACGCATTCATATCACATAGAGGTGGGCGCCGACCTAAAATTTGCCGGCGGCGGCGCGCCGGGGGAAATTGGTCGGCGTGGCGGCGCCGCGCCGCGGCGTAGCTGTTTTTGTAAAAAAAAACGCAACTTTTCGCGCTGGTTCGCACCGCGGCGCTAAGTGCTAACTGGCTATCGTGCTATTGCTAGTTGCTAATGCTAAAATCCGATACGAAATAATTTTGACTTGACGCGCGACGCGACCCGAGAGTTCACGATGCCGCGATGTTCCACGAATTAATACGAGCGAGTGAGAAGAGAAAATACATTCAAATTCAGTCAAATTTCTGCAGTTTTTTTTTTCAAAATAAAGTTAGGTTAGGTTAGTTACATACGTTTAGGTTCCATTATTCAATAGTTGTTTTTCTATACTAATATTATAAAGAGAAAAACTATGTTTGTTTGTTTGTTTGTAATGAATAGGCTCAAAAAGTACTGGACCGATTTCAAAAATTCTTTCACTATTCGAAAGCTACATTATCCACGAGTAACATAGGTTAAAATTTATTTTGGAAAAAAATTGGGTTCCGCAAGATATTTGGGTTTTTCGGACACAAGGTGTAAAAATCAACCAGAAAAGTTACTTATTTTGCGTACGATGCCTAAACTATAAAAAATAGAATCATAAAATGTTCTAATTAATTGTAGATCTTATAAATATCTACAAAAAGTCCGCGACACACTATACCTATCTATGTCGAGTGAGGCACAACAACCATTTTTTTTATTTAGAAGTCTTGAATTTTTTTGGACTACATTTAAACGCGTTTATTTTACTCATGCTATTAATCCTTATCAAAATAAATTATTTCATCACTAAGTACAGTCTATGTAGATAATATTAGGTCTTTGAATGATTAAAATTGGATGTTTGGTTTTGAAGTTATGGCGAAATTAAAATATTACGATTTCTGCTGCACGGCCCGTTGCGAAATGGGCGTCACCAAGGTGGGGGTGCTCGTGCGGGAGGAAAGTTTAGATCTATGAGTAAATTTTTTGTTTTGTGTTCGTTGTAACTATGATGGATAGATACTTGAATACCTATTTATTTAGTGTTTGTTTAATTGTTAGTCCTGAAGAGTACCTATAGGTATTTCATACGATAAAAGTATATCCACCTACATATTTCATTGAGTTTTAGTAGGTACCTGTATTAATTTGTTTCTGTTTGTTTTGACTAAATTTCGCCCGTTTTGTTAGAGGTTTAAATACATTCTGTAGTATTAGTATAAGTATTGTACCCGTGCGAAGCGGGCGGGTCGCTAGTTATTAATATTTTCGTATTGTATGTTAATACTTAATGAGCGACGCGACGTAATGAAAAAACATTATCATTTCACAAAACACAGCTATTTATGATCATTAAAAATCGATTTTAGCAAAGAGCATAGCAATAGCACGTAGCATGCTAAGTCATGAAAATTAGCATGTTAATGAAATTAATGAAAAATAGCATTAATTTCCATTACTACACAGCACCCCGTGCCCTGCCCGCCCGCTCCCGGCGCCTAGCGCCCGGTGCGGGCCTGTTTTTTTTTTGAGTCGACATCGATCGGCGCGAATTTTTGGATACTCGGCGGCGGCGGCGCCGCATGCATGGCAGCGCGGCGGCACCCACCTCTAATATCACATCAATCTGGTCCTGTGGTAATTTCTCGAAGAACTTGTGTAACGTGTACCAGATAACGGAAAAATATTACTTAATCCTTATACATTCTGTAGTATTAGTATAAGTATTGTACCCGTGCGAAGCGGGCGGGTCGCTAGTTATTAATATTTTCGTATTGTATGTTAATACTTAATGAGCGACGCGACGTAATGAAAAAACATTATCATTTCACAAAACACAGCTATTTATGATCAATAAAAATCGATTTTAGCAAAGAGCATAGCAATAGCACGTAGCATGCTAAGTCATGAAAATTAGCATGTTAATGAAATTAATGAAAAATAGCATTAATTTCCATTACTACACAGCACCCCGTGCCCTGCCCGCCCGCTCCCGGCGCCTAGCGCCCGGTGCGGGCCTGTTTTTTTTTTTGAGTCGACATCGATCGGCGCGAATTTTTGGATACTCGGCGGCGGCGGCGCCGCATGCATGGCAGCGCGGCGGCGCCCACCTCTAATATCACATCAATCTGGTCCTGTGGTAATTTCTCGAAGAACTTGTGTAACGTGTACCAGATAACGGAAAAATATTACTTAATCCTTATATTTGTACATACATTTAAGATTTCATTAAATGCTACATATATTTTGTTCCCTGGCGGGATACGAACCCTTCGGCTTTACACACAACACCTACGAAGTACAGGTGTTGGTTCAGCGCCAACGCGCACTGAGTCAAATGTTATAATAAATGGAAAACTAGATACTATTGAATAATTAAAAAAAACACGATTAGGTATTTTTGCTTTGTCTAAATTTTAAAGTCGCCAATCTTGCCCTCTTGGGGAGGGGGTCGAGTTAGCTTTTAAAGGGGGCCGCAGTCCTAGTCTGTTGAAAAATAATAAATAGGTACAAACTAGGTACATATATCTACGTACAAAATATTCGTTTTCCGAACGAAAGCATTCGAACGTTCGAACCTGGCTAATACAACTTATTTATAGCTAAATAAAATAGCATCCTATGTAAGGTACATAATATTATTATAACTTTATAGTGCCAAAAAAAAAAAGCCAAAAAGTTAAGTAAAGTCTTGCGACCCCGTGGTCGCAAGACTTTACTTTTTGGCTTTTTTGTGGGTCGCGACATAAAAATGGTTGAGAAACGATGATCTATATTCTATAGTACGAAATAATCTCACCATCGCTGCTGTTGTTGCTGGGGAGGTGTGCGTCGCGCGCGCGCGGCCGCCGCCGCCAGTAGCGGAACTCGCGCGGCAGCGTGTACGAGCGCGGCAGCGATATCTGCGAGTACACCAACATACACTACGGCCGCTGTATCTTGACGGGTCTGAACATAGGCTCTGCGAACTTTAGCGCATGTACAACTCGTGAAGAAACTGTTATTGTATTATTTTTATATACCTATGTACTAATAAAATTTCCCTAATACAGTTGACCAATTAGTACAAATAAAATAAATACGAAAACACTTAAAAACAGTTATTGCGCAACCTTCTGCGCGAAGTTCAGACTCGCCAAGATACATCGACCGTATTGTAATTTGTACATCAGTTGGAATAAAGCACTGCTAGCGCTAAGGGCTAAGCGGTTATAGGTATAGGTAACAGGGAGTATACCTGTCACCGTAAAATTGTAAAAACCGTTAGATTGTAATATTACTAGAGATATTGTAATATGTCGACAGATTGTCAAATAAAAATTTCTTCTTACAATTTATACGTTATTTTGCGTTATATTGTAATATTTACCGTGCCGATTGGTTAAACGGCAAGTGCCCCGCGCCGCCATATTTGTTTTCTTTTTCATAATAATAATTATAACGAAAAATAATGCGTACAATTGTATGGAGAAATTTTTATTTGACAATCTGTCAACATATTATAACATCTCTAGTAATATTACAATCTATCGGTAATCGGTTTTTACAATTTTACGGTGACATACGCATACTACGGGATTTGTTTGGGGGGAGGGGAGTGGGTCTTCAATTAGACGACTGGTCACCGGGACAGTTTGGGTTTCTATCGCGTAGTCAACATCTAGATAAATCTCGGTATATTAGGATATTACAATTTAACATTATAAACTGAAAACGTTATAAAATGTAGAACTTAACTTTATAATTAATTTCTAGAACATTTAAATTTAATTTGTAAAATGTTAATCTGCATTATATTTTCCCGAGGACTGTCTTTTTATAAACTGAAATTTTTATTTAGATACTAGCTGTTGCCCGCAACTTCGTTTGCACAGAACTGACGGAAGCGGAACCCTATTTTTATAAACGGAACCCGTAAATAAAAGTAGCCTATGTTAGACCTTATAACATCAGCTATTTGCTAGTGACAGTCCCGTGAAAATCGGGCCAGCAGTTTCAGAGATTAGCCGGAACAAACAGACAGACAGACAGACAGACGGACAGATATTTTTTTTAAATTGGTATTTTATTGTAAGTACCGAATATACTTTCAGATGCATTATGTGAAAAGCTGTTAATTTGAAGTTACAAACAGACACTTCATTTTTATTTATCTGTATAGATTGATTTAAAAATATGCTAATTCCCGCCTTTAAAAAAAAGTTAAAACCTTTTTTCTCTTCTTCTATAAGTCATACGAGATTGATAATTATTTCATTATTATAAGTAAGACAAGACTCAGGGGAAGGTCGTTTTGGAAATGTTTGTCTCAAATATTTATAGCGATTTTTTTATCCGATTGCATACTCTTCGGTCGGCACGATACGCCCTTGTCGCCCACAAAATTAGTAGGGGACTTGACGCTCAAGGTCATTGTCGTTATATAAGTTTTGGTAAAATCAATTACGACTCGCCGCAAAACGCACTCGCCCATATAAAGAAAAAAATTTAAAGAGTATGACAATAATTTTTCTGCTTAAGCGTATTTACATAAGCAGTAGATCATGTGCCCGAAGTATTCGTAATTGATTTTACCAAACCTTATATAGGGCCTTAAGATGTGAGTTAACTATATACCTGGCTGTCGATATCGCTGGGCGGGCGCGGCGTGTCGGCGGCGGCGGACTCCTCGCCGCTGCTGCCGCCCACGCCCTCCTCCTTCTTGCGGTGTCTGTGACGAAACAAGCGTGATCAATACAGCGAGTAGAAGAGCGAGGCACTCTCAACAGTAGCATTTGTCACAAAAAGCGAAATAAAAAATATAAACTTAATGATAATAATTTAAACACAATTAACACATTCAGTGCCACTAACACGCCTAGCGTGTCCACAATAATCTTTATATCCATGCCGCGAGCACGCCTATCTCAAAGATAAGACAATGTTTTTCACCGAAACGCTCAGAGCATAAACTTTGTGCCGTAAGCTAATGAATTCTTAAGTGGTTCCGTGATCTAATATTTTTTTCATGTTATCGAAAATAATTTATTATGTAATGCCGCGAACATGCCAGGCGTGTTCATCTACACGCGTTCTCAACCTTTTATATTGTTTGGTCAATTTACTAAATTTATAATACGAATAATAAAATATAATTTTTTTTTTATAATTTGAACAAAAAAGATAAAATAAATTACATAAAACATTCACCTTTAATTCATCTGTAGAAGACAAAACACTGCCCGGTATCTATACTTCATATATGTATATGTAGTATTATAAAGCTGAAGAGTTTGTTTGGTTGAACGTTTCAGTCGTAACGGTAAGTTTTTCATTAAAAACAGAAGAGATCTATTTTGTAGAGGACAAAATTTTCCATCTTTTTTATACCAAACTTTTCCCCCTATTTTTTATATTTTTCCGATATATTCAGCTAAAAAACCAAATTTTTTCTTTTTGTAAAGCATCTCAAAATTTTTTGGAGATACGAAAATTTGATTTGATTTGAACCAACTTTGATTCAAAAATTTTTGCGTATCTCCATAAATTATTGAGATGCTTATATTTTTCCGATATATTCAGGTAAAAAACCAAATTTTTTTCTTTTTGGAAAGCATCTCAAAATTTTTTGGAGATACGTTAATTTTATTTGATTTGAACCAACTTTGATTCAAAAATTTTTTTGCGTATCTCCAAAAATTATTGAGATACTTTATAAAAACAAAAAATTTGGTTTATTTGATGGGGGACTATCTGCTTGCGTCGCATCATTATCATATTCCCCTGTTTCCAGCTCATATTTTCTATTCTCTAAAAAAATCATAAATAAGTAACCAAAGGTTGACATTCACTGATCAAATAACGATAAATACTAACTCGGAATCTATTTACTGCCATAATTAATCCTTCAAAACCACAAACACTGCTAAAAACAAAATATCTCTTCAGTAACTCAAGAAGGATTAATGAATAAGCACGGTTGAAGTCGAAATAACGCTTTTTATGATTTTACCTCTTTTCAGTGCCAGTGAACACGCCTAGCGTGCTACGTAATTTCCTCAGACCGAATAAAAGTATAGACATAACGTTGCGCTCAAAAAGTGAGGTACGTAATATGAAGACGATTTGGCGATATGAAGACGGCCGCGCGTTAGTCTGCCGCGAGTGACCGAGAGCGCGAGACGTAGTTTTAGTGAAATAATAATTGCGAAATTATTCCGTCCTGCGTCATAAAATGCTGCAAAAACAATTCATGTTTTCATAAAAAGTCATCTAGGATTACTTTTCACAAGTAAGTATCCGATTTGGTGTGTAATTTAAACAAAATCGTAAAATGTTTATCATAATTTCTCGGAACACGAATTCTTTACGCCATTGTGTCAGTGTTGCAAGTTAAGAACATTATCTTTTTCCCAAAAGTAAGGGAAGTTGTGATTTTTCGGAGACTTTACAATTAAGTGTGTTTTAGGAAATTTTACTATTGCATATTTAGTTTAGGAGTATATTAGGTTATATATATATATTTTTTTAAATTACGTTAATTTTAAAATAAATTACTCTCATTATGTAAGTTAATTGTCTTTCATCTAAGTCAACCAATACAAATAAAACACAATACTACATTTTTTTTATGTAATGAACCAGGAAACGAGCAGACAGATCGCCTGATGGTAAGCGATTACCGCCGCCCATGGACACTCGTAACACCAGAGGAGTGACACTTGTAACTCCTCTGGTGTTGCGACTTGCGTTCCTGGTCCTTAAAATCCCCAATCCCCCCATGGGCCACCGGTAACCTCACTCACTCGGCGAAACACAACGCAAACGTTATTTCCCGCCGGTTTTCTGTGAGGACGCGGTCGAGGCAGCCCATTCATGTCGAAGCGTGGTTCTCCCACAGTTAAATAATATAACTTTTACCAAAGTATGTCGCTCGCACTTGGGAGTCGGAGCACAATGCTTGCAACATTTTTCTCTAGCACACATGCGCAAATATACGATATCTTACACCGAGTTACGCACACAAAGCCGAGACTTTGCCTCACTTATTTCGTCCCGATTGTTTACGACGGCTACGTCTATACTTTTATTCGGTCTGAGGTAATTTCATCCTGCAGTGCCGAGAGCACACCTAGCATGTTTGCGTTTTTTATACGGCGGCATCGCTGGGAACTACTAGAAAATGTGGTGGCATTGAATGTGTTATATATATAAATATTAACTATAACTTATATCTGTCACCGTAAAATTGTAAAAACCGTAAGATTGTAAAATAACTAACGAGAATGTAAAATTATGTCGAAAGATTAAAAACTATATATATATATATATATATATATATATATAGTTTTATATATATATATATATATATATATATAGTTTATATATATATATATATATATATATATATATATATATAATATAACGAAAAATAATGTGTGAAATTATAGGCGGCATATAATTCGCGCCGGAAGTCGGAAGTAAAATTGTAAAAACCGTTAGATTGTAATAGTGAAATTGTAAAATATTGATAGACTTCCGACGCGAATATGCTGCCTATAATTTCACACATTCTTTTTCGTTAGATTATAAATATATAGTTTTTCATCTTTCGACATATTTTTACATTCTCGTTAGTTATTTTACAATCTAACGGTTTTTACAATTTTACGGTGACATATCTATGATTACAGCCTACTTGCACGACCCGATACGACATAGCGTATCGCGTCGTGCAATTGCGCATAGTCGGGTTTTCTCGCGCAATTATGCTAGTGGGTTGAAAGCATTGAAACAATAACTTACGCATACGAGCCGCTCCAATGACAACACGCCTGCCGGCTGCAGCCCTCCAGGTAGTGCGGTGCGAGCAGTATCTCGGGCGTGCGGCACCGCTGCATTTTCCGCATGTGCTCCGTTTTCTTGCCCGCGTACGGAAACCCCCGGTCGTTCTGTCCGTACTGGTTGCACGCTACCTCGTTGTATATACCCCTGATGTTGTCTATGCCCGGGGAGTTCCCGAGACCGTGCAACCCGTACTCGCTTTTCATGTAGCTCTGACCGTTCTCGTCGTACGCGAAATCCGGTCCGACGCCGGTATGCCTGTGCCCCTCGGAGTATATGCTCGAAGTTTGATTGGTTAATCTGCCTTTATCCAATCCGGACGTATCGTAGGTGGTGGTGTTTTCGGCGATGTAAGCGGTCCTCGGGCTCGAGTTGAGAACGTTGCGCGGACTGCGACAGGCGTTGGCCTCGTAATTCCTCGTTTCCAGCGCCAAGTAATTCGTCGCACGGAGCGGCGACACGTCGGTGCGGAGACTGCCGGGGTTCTCGTAGAACGTTCGGTCCTTGTAGATCTTCTTCATGTCGTCGCTGGGGAAGTAGTCCTGCTTTATCTCGGTGTAGGTGGGGTAGCAGGGGTAGTTCTGGTAGTGGGCGGGGTCGGGCCAGGCGGGGTCGTGCGTCTTGGCGCGCGGTATGGGCTGCCGCTGCAGGCTGCTGTAGATCTCCTCTGCGGCGACGGGCGTAGTCTTGGCGAGTTTCCCCTGTTTGATCTCCTCCTCGATCACGCGGAGTTCCGCCAGCTGCTTCTGTTTCTTCTCCTGCAGCTTCTGCTGGATGTTGACGCGGGAGCCCACGCTCGAGCCCTCGTTTTCCGATGATCCGCCCTAGTAAAACAATTTATTTACATAAGTGACGCGTGTAATAATTGTATACTCGGTTATTCTGCCCTGATATAGCAAAAGGCGGCTAAATGACAAAAAGAGTTTTTGAGGTAGAGCTAAAAAACGTGGGATTATTTTGAAATTGATGCCAGTTATTTTCTATAAACAATTGTTAATTTCTTAAGTTTACGCGAATATTGTTCATTGTTTTAAACACTTACGGATTTTGTCGCGGTGCACTTTTCTTTTGCCCGACGTTTCGGCTACTTTCCAGCAGCCGTGGTCACGGGAGGTCATAAGACATTCATGAAAACATTAACAATTGTTTATACAAAATCACTAGCATCAATTTCAAAATAATCCCACGTTTTTTAGCTCTACCTCAAAAACTCTTTTTGTCATTTAGCCGCCTTTTAGTACAGGACGGCAGTATTATCTTTTCAAATCATCAGATTTAAAATTTTAAAACAATTAAATTTTTCAAATGTAAGTTTCGTAATAGTAGATTGCATCTTGAAGAATCACATGGGCTACTTTCAATTCTGAAAAACTGCATGGTCCTCGTGGAACATAGCGTAACACTAAATAGCCTTTGGTCAAGAATCAAGATGCATTCAATAATTTCGATGGCGAAGTTCGAAATCAAAAATGTATGAGATTTGACATAAGACATGTCGCTTGCGATGCTTTATGTCAAATCTCATACATTTTGTTATCGAACTTCGCCGTCGAAATTATCGAATGAATCTTGACTAAAGGCCGAGGATATATAAAGTATGTCTAACGTGATGGTTGTGCGCGGCGGGCAGGGGGCGGCGCCAGAAGGCGGCGGTGGCGGCGGGCGGCGGCACGAACGACGTCGGCTTTTTCTTCTTGCGGCCGTTCGTCGCGCTGGACAAATGTTCAAATATCAAATCTAAGCTTGCACATATTGAAAAACATACCTAATATGTATAAATTTCGGACTGTAGCTACAATATACTACGTACTTGTACACTTTCTCTACGATAGTTAAAATCAAAGTCAACATTTTTATTCAATGTTGGTATTTTTATACACCTTCTGAACGTCGATATACATGATGCCTACCACCGGTCCGGGAACTAGCCCGGCGAGAAGAACCGGCGTAAGACATCGCACGGGGCTATTTTTTATCAAAAAGATGGAAAATTGATCTTTTAAAATAAAAAAGGTTTAAAACAATGTTATGACTAAAACTACATAACAAGAGTACAATAGTATAAAGATGCAGCCTTGCAGGGGGCCACCTCATTCCCAAGATGTGCTATCATTCATGAGATCATTAAGTTTATAATCGGCTTTAGCAAACAAACGTTCTTTGACCTTTGCTACTTTGACTTTGAGCTAGAGTTTATTTATTTATTTATTTTGTAAAACCAACAGCTTATATAAAATAGAAATAGAGTCAATATAAAATTACAGAAAGCTAATAATAGGTTTTCACTGATAGACAACATAATATAAATAACCTAACCAAGAGCATGTCAGGACATGTCTAAGGAGGGTTCCGTAAACTATTAAGTACTATAGTATAGAATAAACGAATTATAAATTAATAATAATATTATTAAGTAATAATATGTATTATTTCTTTACTATTTTGAATGTTGATTAATAATCAAAATATATAGTGAATTAATTATTTAATTACTCTTTATGATTAATTTTTATTCGATTTCGATGATATTTTAAAGAGTTTTTATTAATTATAATATTCGCTAATCACTTAACATTTGAGCATATTTTAGTCTATTACGATATCGCCTATCTCAATGTAACAAGTTAAAAGAAATACAACCAGATACTTATTACTTATACATTTACACAACGCGAGGTTTTCGATAGCGTGATACAGAATTTAAATCCAATAACACAGCGACATCTAGTATTATTTTTCAAAAACAATCCACGATTTAAACAGGAGACTAGCGCCATAATATAGTTTTCGTAAAGTTACTAGCAAATTGAAGCTTTTAATATTAAAGGTAGGTATTAAATTATATTAAAAAACAATAATACTATGGTAATTAATAATACATATTAATGTGTATTCAGTGTTATTAAATTATTGTAATAATTGGCAAAAGAGGCACATATTCGTAAAATTTATTTTTAATTAAAATTTTACATATTGTGTTTCAAAAACTTAGGTCTAATTCTGTTAAAGAAACATATATTCGCAACAATCGATATGATTACCGCAGCTCAGTTAATCACAGTGTTTGTCCTTGATGTAGGTTCAAACCCGACAGCGTGTTTTAGTTATTATTAATTTGTTTCTTTTTATTAATTATTAATTTCAGTTTTTTTTAAATTATGCAACCAATTTTGAAACATTATTTTAAATAATCATTTCATATTATGTATAATTATTCTGATTTGCTATATGTTAATTTGTTTTTCTATAATTGCTCTAGAAATAGAAATTATGATTTCGTTCAAAATAGTTTTCCTAAAGAGTTTTTAGCATGATCTATCAGCATGGAAATTTGCAAGTTTCTATCTCCTATAGTTTAAAAATGCTAGGGGGGGGGACCAACTTACGAACTACTTTGGAGGCCGATTACTCGAAAATGGTCAACTTTATAAAAAAGTGACGTAAGAAACCTTAACTTTATTTTAAAAGACCTATTCTACGATACCCCACACAATAGGGTAGAGTGAAAAAATATTTTTCATCCCCACTTCATATGTATGGAGAGCCACCCCTAAAATATTAAATTATTACTTTTTTATGATTCCGAAACCGTGATCTATACACGATCTATAATTGCACCAAATTTCATCAATTTATATTCATAATTACAGGAGCTAGAGGCGCGGACAGACAAACAGACAGACAGACAGACAGACAGACAGACGGACAGACAGACAGACGGACAGAGCGAAACTATAAGGGTTCCTGAAGTATTACGGAACCCTAAAAATGAGCAAACTTATCTACTTACTCCTTAATTAGTTCATACATAACAATACATATTCATAATCGTAATTAATGTACTTTTTTATCACAAGGTGATACTAATAAAAATGGAATTGTATAACAATTATGCTAAAAACAAACCATATCAGTCACTGACTAAAATTCTTATTAAAAAGGGATTATATATGTCACCGTAAAATTGTAAAAAGCGTTAGATTGTAAAATAACTAACGAGATTGTAAATATATGTCGAAAGATTAAAAACTATATATTTATAATCTAACGAAAAACAATGTGTGTAATTATAGGCAGAATATTCGCGTCGGAAGTCTATCAACATTTTACAATTTCACTAGTTTTATTACAATCTAACGGTATTTACAATTTTACGGTGATATATACAAACAATGAAACACACGGTCTTACCTGTTGCTAACGGGGTTGGAGAACCGACAGTTGAACACGCCGGGTATGGCGGTGTTGTCCGTCGGCTTCGGCTTGCCTGCGGGAGTTACTCACGTCATTGTAATGTTAAACAATACTAAAGGTCAGCTCACACACCGAAACAAAACGATACGCGAAGTGGCGCTGCATTTTCAAAAATGGTGATACAAAATTGAACTTTATTCGGTACGCAAGAAGATACACCTATATTTACTATTATTTTATATTTTGTACGTGGTAGAGCCATTCTTCGGCACGAATGGGCCGGCTCGACCGGAGAAATACCACGGGCTCACAGAAAACCGGCGTGAAACAGCGTTTGCGCTGTGTTTCGCCGAGTGAGTGAGTTTACCGGAGGCCCAATCCCCTACCCTATTCCCTTCCCTACCCTCCCCTATTACCCTATTCCCTCTTAAAAGGCCGGCAACGCACTTGCAGCTCTTCTGATGCTGCGAGTGTCCATGGGCGACGGAAGTTGCTTTCCATCAGGTGACCCGTTTGCTCGTTTGCCACCATATTTCATAAAAAAAAAAAATATTTGTAAGAGTGTTATGCAGTTTGACATTCTAACTCCAGCAATTAAACGTGTAACTTCTAGTGTAGAGAATTAAGTCCAATTTTAAATCGTTATCTTAAAAATGCAGCGCTGTTTCAGTCTCGTTTCGGTGTAAAATTATGCTTACTTTTATTACCAAAAAGAAGTGACTTATAATATACATTTGAGGGCAAAAAGTACAAGCTTTTGGCAAGACCGGTATAGCTCTTCTTCTACGAAAAGAATGCAACGCCGAAGTATTTGTTAATAATAATTATTATTACCTGTAGGTATTAAAAAAAAGAGTTACCGTTCTTGGCGTCGGATGAGGCGTTGGTGCTGTTGGTGCCCTGGTGCTCCCCCAGCATGTAGCCCAGCCGCCGCACGTGGAAGTACCTGGAAATCGGTTTGAATATATCAAGTCATTCTCATAACGATATGTTTTAATTACAAATAAGCGCCACCGCACCTTCACTCCTTCTGCAGCTACAGTGTGAGGCGTAAGTGTTGTAAATCTCTGGTAATAAGAAAGCAGTGCCATCTTATGCAATTGTCACCGCTCTGTAGGAAACCACGCCATTTAGTTTGAAACGTTCTAGTGACGTCATTGACAGATATAAAGTAAGACGGCACTGCTAGCTTAGGGTTAATTCGTACTTTCATTCGTTATTTCGTTATTTTTATAGTCAAAGAAGCGTTTTTTGTGCACAATAGCGAGGTTTCGCGCGTCTTCTTTTTTCTTTGAAGGAATATGTGCGTTATGGACTTCGCTGCGCTAGAAAAAAATGATGGCTGTTCGTCCACCGTCACTATCAACGGGACGTTAACGAGAACGAGATTATTTCTGGTCGAGATTAGATTGACGGGACGGGCGTGCGGTGGACAGATGGTTATAGTAAATGTATATATCGCTACTTCGGCGCCGTCACGTCTTTCTCGTTGACGTCCCGTTGACGGTGGCGGTGTACAAACAGCGATAGGAAATGAAGAGTTTAGTAACACTGACCGGTAGTACAGCAGCATGCATGTGAGGCCGGCGAGGAAGGCGGCGGCGGCGGCGGCCGGCACCGCGCCCCCCCGCGCGCGCCCGCCGCACCACCACGCCACCACCAGCACGCCGTTCTCCACGCACATCACGCAGTAGAATATCACCTGGAATTGAGCTTATTGACCAGCTTGTAATGGACAGTCAGCAATGTAATTTCTAAACAGCTTAAGAAATAGAAGGGCCACGCAATGTATGGAAAAGGATTCAAACGTAGTCCTCTGTTTCCTCCTTGGATAATGCCGGAAGAGTAAAAAATTTTGTCCTTATGATTGATTCTTTTTTATCATAAATTACTTATTAAAAGAGATATGGATGTTCAAAACCTTGAAAAAATGGCCAGATTTTCCGTTGTGTTCAAACATCCAAAAAACAAATTTGACTAGATTATATTAAAAAAATGAAAATATGGGAATACAGTTCAGGCCATTTTTTTTAATTTTTAATGAAAAAAGTACTTAAGTCGGTTAAGTTTTAGAGAAGGTTTCAGGGGACGCATATTTTCCATACATTGCGTGACATTGCGTGGCCTTCTGTTTCCTCTTAAGGTTGAATTTTGATTGGACTACTGTAAGTAGGTATACTTCCATATTGGTGACTCACCATCTTCTGCCTGTGGTTGTGCTCGTGCAGGTTGACGTAGGCGAAGACGTAGACGAACGCGATGAGCGCGGACAGCGCCGCCCGCCGCGGTCGGCTGATGCGCTCGCCGTGGAACACGCTCTTCGGCGACATCAGCCACAGGAACATCGACACCCAGTGGAGACCTGAGGGGCAATAGGCAAGCGGACTGATTTTTTTTATTGCATAAATGAATAGTACTCATAAATATGAGTGACTTCTCAAAAGAAACCGTACATCGAAAGTCAATATTTTCAAAGGTACAACGATTTGTATACAAAATTTCGCAAGTCTCATAAAAACGCTCCATACTAAACTTAACCTACAAGTGACGTCACTTGTAGGTTATGGTGTATGAAGTAGATATACGGCCGTAGGGATATATTTGTACCTAAATATCTCCGATATTTGTGCGTTCATACTTATCATAATGAATGTTTTTGTATATGATGTAAGAAAAATAATGATGTACTTAGGTTTTTTTACCAATTTCGCAAAAAATAATTTTTTTTTGGTACTTTTAAATGTATTTAATTAGTAAACTAAACATAAAATAATATATTTTTTTACATTTACCAAGTAGTAATGCCTCAATATTTCTGGATATAATAATGAAACTAAATATTTCAAATGTAAATAAAACCTAAATAAAACCTGCATTAATACAATAACAATCAAGTCCCGACACGCTAAAACTCTCAAACGGTGTTTTTATGAACGTTAAACCAACGTGAATCGTCTGATTGGTCGAAAAGTTATAAAATCCGTTCATGGTAACATGTCGCTACACTTTCAATCCAAACAAACTAAAATTACGTATACTTTAAATACGAGAATTGAGGTTCAGATGGGTGTAAATGAAAATGTGGGTACTCGTGTTTACGGTGCCGTAGATAATATACTCAGTGCCCAGTGGTTATGTTTGTGATTTGAATTAATAATTATTAACAAACACGCGTATGCTTAGGCTAACGCCGCGCCGTGTGCTTATAAATTTTTTTGTTTATGTTTGTCATTTTCTTTGTCTTGTCTGTGTTTTCAGTATTAATAAAAAATGTAGTATTATTAGTATTTTTATGGGATTTTGATTAAATAAAGTGGTGGTAGGCATCATGTAGGACAATTCTATAAGTGTTATATTATTATAACCTATATGGAAATAAAAAAAAATATTATTTTTAATTGAACAACATGTTGCGATATATTAAAAATTTTAGAAATACTTACCTATAACTAAAAATACCCAATATTCATAGACTAGAGCGTAGACGGTCAGCGCGCATATCCTCGCGGACACCGTCCCCAACCGCCACAGGAACTGAAAATAAAATTAATTAGGTACTATATAATATTGATTTTATGAAGAAGTCACAAACCGTACTATACTTTTTGTTACGTCATTTCGGGTTTATAAATTATACCATTCGTAAGGACTAGCTGTTGCCCGCGGCTCCGCCAGCGTAAATATAGTATCCCTCGGGAACATTGTACTTTTTCGGGATATAAAGGAGACTATGTTTTAATCCAGGGCCCAAACTACTACCATACCGAATTTCATCGAAATCCGTTCAGTAGTTTTTGCGTGAAAGAGGAACAAACATCCATCCATCCATATACATCCTCACAAACTTTCACATTTATAATATAAGTAGGTAAGGATAGAACCTGGAATATGACGCCGAGCCACGTGAGCACCAGGCGGTGCACGTTCTGCAGGCGCACGTTCTTGCTGAAGCTGGCCAGCGCCCAGCACACCGAGAACAGCGACAGCGACGCCGAGATCACGTTCAGCTCCGCGAACGCCTTGTTTGCTGGAATCAAAATGAAGTGTTAAGAACCCAAAGCTTAGCCAAAATATGTTGTTATAAAAATTCGTCCTCGGTCTCAAGTTATACATAAAAGCATTAATAATTGCCTGCGGCTTCGCCCTCGTGAAATTAGGTTTTTAAACTTTCATTCCCTATTTTACCCCCTTGGGGGGTTGAATTTTGAAAAATCCTTCCTTAGTGGATGCCTACTAATACATGTACAAAATTTCAAATTTCTAGCTTTAGGGGTTTGGCCTGTGCGTTGATACATCAGTCAAAAGGCTATATATGTATATATACATATTATATATTAAAAAACAGCGCGATCTTCAACAACGTTTTACCTGCGGGCATCATCAACATCTTCAATTACCTGCGGGCTCATCTATATTTGGCTCAATAGTCGCGCCCAACTCATTGCCAGCTTCCAGCTCCGAGTCCCTCAGCAGAATATGAAGCTGGAGCAGCAGCATAGGCGCCGCCTCGCAGAACGCGTGCACCAGCCGCAACATACCTAGGTATTGAGGAAACTGATGTTAATTCGAAAATACCGTAAACGACAGTAAAAATATGTGACAAAATATTAAATTAAAAATTATAAGTATTTTAGACGAAAGTTGCAGAAGCCAAAAAGGTTGGTAAAATGCTATTTTTGGAAACCTACAAAGATCACGAACTTGATGTTTAACTCTTCGTAGCTCTACTGGTACTAGTAAACGAGCATATCTCCAAAGTACACCCATTTGTAGACAGTGAAGAACTATAGGCAGCCAGGGCGGTCTTCCTTTACGATCCTCGTTTGCCCACCAAACGTGCAAGTACCATCGTAGAGAAAGAACCTGCAAAATATATCTAATGATTATTGTGCTACAGGAATGTTGCAAAACCGATGTTTATGCTAGTACCTAATACATACTTGGGATATAAGAAGTGAAGTAATAACAATAGATATCGTGGCTGCGAATGTACATTTATATCCCCTTTCCAATAATGCATAGCCCATAACGAGATCGAAGACTACGTCGCAGAAGTATCCGGCGAGAGATATAACATTGAATAGCACGTCGCAAAGAGGTAGGAATTCTGCCATTTTGTAACATTTCTTCTATTTGCCTATCACGAAATCGTCCATATCTAAAAAAAAAAGAAAAACATTACAAAAAAAGTGGCAAAATTGTTATACAAGTGGTAATAAAAAAGAAGACGTGAAAAAAAATACGTCAGATTTGACATATTATGACAATTGATTGACATTTGACGCCAAACATCGACGGAATTTGGATGAAGCTAACACAAAATACAACAAAGTGTTAAAATGTTGTACAATCTATGTAAAATTTATTAGTAACCAGCGTTAGAATTACACCTTACTCGTGAATCATGGACTTGGCGAGCAAAATAAGTAAAGACAGTTCGCGAGCTGCGTGTAAAAAGTGTGGTTATGCAGGCCACTTAACTTTTCAATGTAGAAACTTTATCAAAGTAAGTTAAATTATCAATATACCGCATTAATTTACAATATAAAGACTACCCAGTAGAATGAAATGAACATTTATTGTTAAATCTCTTAAAAACCTTTAATAGTCATAATTAAATTAGGTAGGTTTTTGCACACTTCTCTTCCAAGTTCATTGTTTATTTCTCATAGAAAAGTATTGAACACATTACACTACTGTTTTCAGGTCGATCCAAATAAAGAAATAGTATTAGATGTAAGCAGTACGAGTAGTGACAGTGAGACTGAGTATGCCACTCCTTTGCAAAGCTTAAGAGAAGCTGAATTGCGTCAGAAGTTGCACGAAAAGCTTTTGAAGGCAAAAGAAAAGAAAAAAAGCAAGAAAAGAAAAAGATCAAGGTACCTATTTCAACAGAATTATTTAACCATACAGTATACTTCAATTATTTAAAACAAGTAAATTTTATTTGATGCCATTTTAATTTTTTCTTAAAATAATAAATTAATTAAAATAATATATTTGACGTGTTGCATTTTGTTTTTCAAATATTACAAAATTCATTTTTTCTAGATCATCAAGCTCCTCATCTAGCTCATCGTCGACAAGTTCAAGTTCTTCATCATCATCAGACGACAGCAGTTCAAGGAAGAAAAAAAAGAAACACAAGAAAAAAAGTAAAAAGTCCAAGAAAAATAAGGAGAAAAAAAAGAGTAAAAAATAATAGATAAATAATGTTATAAATTTGTTTTTACATCATTATACACTTAACCCAAAATTAATAATCAATCTTAATATCATTTTAGCTATCTGAGATCAAGATTTCAATACATTTTAATGATCCAAGAATTGACTTTACATAAATTTTTATTTGAGAATCTAAGATTGAAATGAATTTAAGATTATAGATACATTATTAATTGCGGCAGTTACTGATTGTGTAGCAACACAATCTGTAAGTATAAACATAAGAAATCAATATGTTTTTACATCATTTTCATTGTGTTATGATCTGATTATACTTGTCAAAATACATATTTTTGTATATTCTGTAATAGAATTTGTTAGTTTAATTTAATGATTAGACATTCTAGATTATAATGATAAATAATGTTTTATTTTAAGAATATACTACTGTAATCTTGTTCTTAATAATACTTTGAAGCTGAAGTAGCAACAGGAAAAACAACTAGTTAACATTTGTTTTACTTTGAATAAGTCACCTTATTTGTGACTTATTTTTATTTTATCATCTAATAAATATAATAATAAGGTTTTAGTTTATATACGTAGCACAATTATTGGTATTTACAATTTTGTACAAGTGTTTAGAAATGTAATTTAATAAATAAAAATACCAATAGTAGCATACTAATATTATTTTATCTAAATAAACACTTGATGAGGTCTACCGAGTACATTGAAAAACTATCCATATAATGATAGCATATTATTTCAATCATGGATTATACACAAAAATAACATTTTAGTAACTTTAGATTGCTATCGCTAAATAGTAATTAAAATTATTGCTAAATATATTTTACTATCTTAACAAGAGATCTTAACATCTTTTAATTGCTAAAGCTAGCTCTAAAAAATATAATATAGCTATTGTAATTAAATATAAAACTTAGGCCTTTTTCATCTGTGATTAGATAATTCATAAGACATATTTTCTGAGTTAAGTCACCAAACCCTAAAGTGTACTGTAGTGACTGCTAGTTCTTTCGCTACCAAATGCTTGCCCAGTATGTACACCATTCTCACAACATGGCCAACTTAGACCAAAGAAAAGATACAAGCCAAGACAACTTAAGCAAAGTGTAAGGGCACTACTTTATCTTGAAGCGCGATTTTTGAACCTTCATAACTTGGGTTTGGATTATTCTAGAATCTAGATAAACCAAATTTTCAGTATATGTTGCGAGTAGCAGACTCATTAAACATGTAAATTTTTTATTGCATAGGTCTTATACTTTACATTTTATTGATATATAAAAACACCTGATTTATATGGGATCTGTGTTATAAATAGTAAAAATAAAATAATGAGTAAACCGTAACCTGCACGCAACCGTAACATGGGCGAGCGTAACCTGCGTAAATATGTAAATGCCCAACAATTTTTTTTTCAGATCAATGCCCTGAATTAATGAGGAGAGTGGTGTGATGACTAGTACCTAGGACCTACCAAATTATTTTTTAGCTTTTAGTACATTGTCTTCATCATTTTAATCTTTATTTAAATATATAAAAGGCAAACCTGACTGACGTATCTTTCAACGCACAGCCGAAACTTCTGAACGGATTTTGCTGAAATTTGGCATACAGATAGTTGTAATGACATAGGCATATTTCAAAGCATGGTTATTTGACTTTTATTTTAAAGCATAAGGTTTTCCAAACACAAATTACATATTATTACAAAGCAATGAAATAGTTTAAATACATGTTTAAAGAACATGGTACCGCTTTGACGCTAACTACTAATAAGGGCACTGAGACTAATCCATCGCCGCAGCAGCAGCATATCCCAGCGGTCCGCTATATTGACTTAACAACTTTCAAAAAGAAGTGAATTCCCACCTAAAACATTCTCATGTTAAGTGATGCCAAGACAATAAATATCATATGACTCACACTAAGCTAGATCTCATGTAAAAAAAAGTTCTGACTCTACCAAACTTCTAACTCTACAAGTCTAAATTCACAAACTCTACATATTAGTAATTTTATTTTTATTTTCTTTATTTGGAACAAAAAACAGTTACATAATCTTAAACTAATACAATTAACAAATCGAAGTTATAAACATATAACCCACACCATTGTTCACAAATTAACAATTTAAGGGCAGACAAACCACAAAAACATTAACTTAAAACTACATAAGAAGAGTATGTTAATAATAATATCTATGGACACTTCACACCACGTCTATCTGGCCCCGTGCTAAGTATTTGAAAAACTTGTGTTACAGGTACCAGTAAACAGGAAGTATATTTAATACCCTACTATAGGTACATATTTTTAAGATTTTTATTATATTATACGGAATAACGTTTTGTTCCTTTGGCGGGATTCGAACCCGCAACCCCCAGCTTGAGCTAGCAAATGGCCAGGCTACATATTTTGACTAAGGTTTATGAAGATAGGCCCCTAAGGCTACACCTCAACCCTTGTAAGTTTAGAAGCTTGGTTTTACATGAGATCTGATAGCTTTTTAACAGTGTGAGTCATATGGTATCTATGGTATGGAGTCTAGGTATTGTCTTGGCATCACTTTACCTGAAAATGTTTTTGGTGGGATAAGTTGTAAAAATTGTAATTTAAAACCCTTATTTTATCACCAATTCATTAACTTGCACATCCTTGCTTGGGTTCCTTCCTTTAGTTGTAAACTAGTAAACAATATAATGTCGTTATTCAGTAAGAAAGTCAGCATACCCAGAAGTTTTACTGCGTAAAAATAGAAATGTGCTGAATGTAAATTGTCGGATAACTTTATAATAGTTTTAGGCCGATGTTAATCCCCTAGATTAACATCGGCCTAAAACTCGAAATATTCAATAATTATTCACTATTTATATGTTCTATAGTATTATACTACTAATTGATTACTGAAAAAACCTAATAAATATAAATTTTAAATAAGATTACTTACCTTTATCGATAAAATTCCTTACGATAAAATTTCACTAAATTCGAAAGCCACATTTGTTTATATTGAAACACTGATTAATTTAAACATTAATAGAGGTTAAGCTAATACAAGTAGCACATTGAAATTATAAAACACAATAATCACACACGAATATAATATTAATTTTAGGAAAATTTATTATTTTGGTTAGTTACAAAAATGAAAAGTTTTAAACAAGTTCACGTCAAAAGTTCACAAGGTAGGACGCCATCTAGTTGCCGGCACGCAAAACAAGAAAGCTCGATCGATTGTTTTGTTGGGAAGTGAGAACTGAGAACACAAATCCATCAGTCAAGAGACAAACTCAAGATTCAAGAATGAACGCAGCCAGTTTTTTTAATTCGAATTCCCGATAAGCGATGTGATTTGAATCTAAAGTTGAGTGGAATCACACCGCTACTTGATTTTACATAAGTAGGTACCTACCTAGGTATTTTGCTTGTTTAATTTTAAGCCTCTCAGAAGACTGGCATAAAATAACGCTTGAGTTTGTTCTGATGAGAGAGTGAGAATTAAAGAATAGCGCCAGTGGCGTAGCGTGGGTGTCTGTCGCCCGGGGCTAATGTCAATTTTGCCGCCCCCTTATTAGGTTTTTACCCGACTGCGCGACGCAAAGGAGTGGTAATGTGTTTATCAGACTATGTATGTATGTTTGTACCTTTGTGGCACTATTTAGACCAATGCCGGTTTTGATAAATGATACGTCGGCGCGAATGTCATAGAAACTATAAAAATATGGAAAAATTTAAATGGACGATTCTGAAAAATATGTATTACTAGCTGTTGCCGCGGCTCCGCCCGCGTACATACAGTATCCCACGGGAATACTGTACTTTTTTAAAAAGTATCCTATGTTTTAATCCAGAGCTCAAACTACTATCATATCTACTAAATTTCATCGAAATCCGGTCGGTAGTTTTTGCGTGAAAGCGTAACAAACATCCATCCATCCATCCATCCATCCATCCATATCTATCCATATAGCCTATGTCACTCACAAATAACTTAGCCTTCTATTGGCAAAAAGAATTTTCAAAATCGGTTCAGTAGATCCAGAGATTACCCCCTACAACCTCACAAACTATATTAGTATGGATAACTAGCTAATACCCGCGTAAATATAGTATCCCACGGGAACAGTATATTTTTTCGGGATAAAAAGTATCCTATATGCCCAGGGTTACAGGTGAAGACCTCAACGGCTGAGAAGGCGGAGATGGAAGGCATCGGTACGGTGGATCAGGCGAAAGAGGCAAACGGATCTGGGGTAGGTACCGTAGGCGACATTAAGGTCCAACCTGAACGCGTCGTAATGACTCGTCATTCCTGGGGATACAGTCGGAGAGGTCGAGAGAATATCATGGATGATAGGCATGTTCGTGCTCTCACAACTGCGTCCCAGGCATGCAGCGCCTGTAGAGAGGTTCACCCGTACCTGAACAGGTGCGGATTACAACACGGGGAGTCACAGTCACCGGTGATAAGCCTTGCGCTAATAGGCGTGTGCGCGGGCAACAGGGGTGGCTCCCGACGGTAGGATAGTCCGTCGTTACCGCCTGCCTCAGCTGTGCAGCCCCCGGCCAATAAGGTACTGGTCCGCCTCTCATCGTAAACGCTCCTATAGGTGTGTAGAGCAGCAGGCGTGTCGCAGCTCTGTAAAACAGGATGGGTATTGATTCACCTAACAATGTAACCTAACATTTGCTACATGGAACCTGCGAACCATGCTACCCGGATCCGAAGATTTGGCGACATCAACTGTAACCGCCACCGGTTCGCAAGAGCTCAGAAAGACCACCATCATAGATAGAGAACTTCCCCGCCTTCGTGTTGATGTGGCCGCTGTACAAGAAACTCGTCTCCTGGACGAGGGCAGTATACGTGAAGATAACTATACCTTTTTCTGGAAAGGAAAAATGACGGTGATAAGTGAGAACACGGGATTGGCATTGCCGTCCTTAACTGCTTACTAAGATGTCGACCCCTCTGGGTAGAAACGTCGTAAAAGCCATTTTGGCCAAAATGAGTTTTTAACGGTTTCTTACTCAGAATCGCGAGCTCTATCGATCTGTATATTCGAAATGTTCAAATTCGCAAAAAAAATGTCTTTTACAGCATTTTTCAACTCATTATAAACCCAGTTTTCTTGTTTTAAAATGTTGTAATGCGCAATTATTTCAATTAATTTTTGAAATATATGTAGTAAGCGACATATTTTTTAATTTCGTGGTTAATACTACATAATTGATAATATAATACAGTACTTGAAAATAATACTATCAAACATTTTGTAGTAAAAGACACATCACCAACAAATATGACTTTTACAACATTTTCTCGACTTCAAATATAAAAATGAACGATGTCATTTACGTCGTTGACGGGCTAAAACTTTCACAAAAGAAACGTCAAAAAACATAATATTCAAGAGAATTCGCACAGCTACCTTCAAGAAAAAGAACCTAAACAAGATGGAAATAAAATATTCAATGAAAGAAGCTGCAATAAGCGAGAAAATTACACTATTTGAAGAAAACAAAAAACAAATGAGAAGGAAAGATTATAGGAAAGGGAAAGGGAAAAGGAAAAGGCAAGAAAGAAGATGAACCTCTAATCCGTCAAACACAAGATGCAGATTATTTACGAGAACTTTATGACATAAACTTGCAACAATATTATAAAGATAAACTTCCTATTTCAGCACAAAAGTATAAAGATTTGAAAAAAAATATGCTATTTTTGCATAGTTAAGACTATGCAAAAATAGTAAGCATTTAACAATAATAACATTATCTTAATAAAATCAGTTCTTCGTAATGTATTCGTAATGTCTACGGTATAAATCTTTTTGAGGAAAACTGCTCAGGTACATTTTGCTCAACTTATACGAAACAATCTTAGCTTCTCGAACTAAAGTAAACATTAAAGATATTGGAATAACAGTGAATGGCACATAATAATACTATGCTTACAGTACAATAAAAAACGTAGTTTTATACTTAATCTAAAACAATAAGAAATAACATAATAAAATTTAGTCACTATTCAGTCACGTCGTCATCATCATCTTTTTCGTCAGTCTAAATTATTAATGTGTTATTTTTATTAGCACTGTGCGGCATCTCTAAATAATCACTGTGGAACCGTCTAGAAATCGTTCCATCTGTGCATAATTTTTTCAAATGTTATACTTTTGTGCTGAAATAGGAAGTTTATCTTTATAATATTGTTGCAAGTTTATGTCATAAAGTTCTCGTAAATAATTTGCATCTTGTGTTTGACGGATTTGAGGTTCATCTTCTTTCTTGCCCTTTCCTTTTCCCTTTCCTATAATCTTTCCTTCTCCTTTGGTTTTTGTTTTTTCAAATAGTGTAATTTTCTCGCTTACTGCAGCTTATTTCATTGAATATTTTATTTCAATCTTTTTTAGGTTCTTTTTCTTGAAGGCTCTTTTGCTGTACGAATGCTAATATTGCTCTCTTAAGATTGTGTTGATTTTATTTTGATAATGTTACTGCAGTGATGAGTGAGTTGACTGAATAACAAATTACGTATGTCGTTTATTTTTTGTTCTTAAGTTTGTATACAATTTCCAGTTATTTCCAAAGATATCTTTAATAACTTTCATATTTTTTTTAGTTTTAGAATCTAAGATTGTTTAATTTGTAAGTTGAGAAAATGTTTCAAGGAAGTTTTCCACCAAAATACTTATTACCTAGACTTACAATACTGATTTTCTAAAGCTATTATTGTTAAATACTTACCTAGTTTTGCATAATTTAGAGGTTACGTTGATTTTATTTTGATAATTTTATTAAAGTTTGTCGGAAAAGTACAATTTTACGTTAAAATAATGAAAAACTATAAAATAATTTGATATTTGTCAATAATGTTTGTCGCATTTAATACACAAAATTACACTTTCTTATTATTACAATTGTCTTTTAATTCAAAAATACCTTCTATAAAACGATGTATTAAGTCTTATACAACTAAATGAATAAATGGTTATAGTCGCGAAGCAAAAAAAAAAATGTTGTAAAAGCCATTTACAACTAAATTTTTTGTAGTAAAAGCCATGCGATCTCTGAAACTATTGAATGTAGAATATTTTGAGTTTCTATTTAGTAAACTACCCAAAAATCTAAGCTTAATGAGCTATAGTGGTTTATTATTAGTGTCCGACCGAAACTTCGGTTTCGGTTTCGGTTTCGGCCGAGTTTCGGCCAAAAATCAAGTTTCGGCGGCAGTTTCGGTTTCGGCCAAAAGTGGCCGAAACTTTTGCCGAAACCGAAACTGATTTCGGAAGTTGTCGTGCACGCTCGCCTAACTTCGTTTCTTGCGGCAACGCTTTGCCGGACGCTGGCGGCCCTGTTCGGGAATTGTCGTGCGCCGTTCGGATAGCTCTGTAGCAACACAACTCAGTCAGTAGTCCAGTCATTATAGTAAGTTCACCTCGGAATTCGAGATACCCAGCTGTAAGTCTGTAAATACTTGTATATTGACACCCTAAAAGTTGTCTCAAAACCTACATATGGTAAAGTGTACGCAACTATTAAATTTCAAGGTCAAAGGTAACAAAAATCGGTTTTTTGCGCTTTTTTTGTAAATATCTAATTTCCTATGGGTTTTTTGCTATTTGTATTTATTATCAATATTGTAGAATATATGTAACTATATATGGCGCCTTTTCGACCGGAGGCACCGGTTGACCTGAAGTGATGATGTGACCGCGCGCTCTCCGCCCTCTATCTCGAAAACGGTTCACCGTATAAAAATTTTTTTTGAACAAAATTTGTAGAGAATTTTGTATTCTTACAGCTGGGTATCTTGAATTCCGAGATTCTTACCTAACTTAAGCTTAAATGACTGGACTACAGTGCGTTATCGCCCGACGCAAACATTCTTTAGAGGTTGTTTTGATGGAACTGATTACATATAAGTTTTTGTTTCGTATCTTTATTGTATATAGAGATGGCCGTTTAAACGAAAAACGTTTAAAAAAGCGTGCTTTTATAAATAAGTTGAAAAGTCGTTTATAAACGTAAGCGCTTAACACATATACTTATCGTTATATCGTTTATAGTCATTAAGCCATAAGTGTGGTATGAGCAAAGAAAAATAGTTCTTATGTCAGCGCAATAAGAGTGAAAATTCTTTAATGTAGCTCATCGCTTATTTAAAGTTTTAATAATCGGCTTATTTTTTTACTTATAACTTATATGCTGTTTCATGATTATTCACTTTTTGTTAGTTGCGCTTTGCGGCTTGACGAAAACACGTTACATAACGTTACGCAATAATTCGTATTTTAATCGTAATAGTGGTGTGTTGGTGGTTTACCGTGAACTTTTATTGTAAATAATAATTATAATAATGGTCCATATGGACGTAATATAAACTTTTCGTGCAGTGTTTTAGTATTAAGTTTATTATGTTTTTGTCGTAAGTACTGTTTAATATAAAAATTAATTATTCAGATTTCAGACAGTCCTAAGCCTGCAAAGTACGAAGGAAAGTTCATTGAAATCAGTTTTAGCGATCGAAAAACGTTACGTTTTTTTATCGCAAATAAGTGCAAAAAACATTATAAGTGGCAATAAGTAGATAAGCAGATAAGCAGCTAAGCAGTTAACATAAGTTGCTTTTTAATATTCAATAACGAATAAGTTAACTTTTGATTTTAAGCCGTTTATCACATCTCTACTTGTGTATAATGATTTATATAGTTAAATATTGAGTCAGTAACTTTGTTTTGTTGTTACTAACAAATCAAGTCACATGTAAAAAAGAGATTGTAAATGAAAAATGTGAAGTGTTTAAAATATAATTAATATTTTATTTAATATTATATTAAATAAATGATTACAACAAAATTAATATACAGTGTTTCCATTTCATGTCCTAATTAATGCAGAATAATGGATAAAATGCACCAAATTTCAGTATTTTAAGGAATTTTCTACTTGACCACGTGAGTTTCGGTTTCGGTTTCGGTTTCGGCCGAAACTGATGCCACGGCCGAATATTCGGTTTCAGTTTCGGTTTCGGCCGGAAAACCAGTTTCGGTCGGATTCTATTTATTATAACTTCAAAGAATAAAAAAATATGCGTGAAACAAAATTACGATTTTTGTTTTTTGGCCGTACTGTAAAATGGCCATTTGGCTTTTACGACGTTTCTACCCAGAAGGGTCGATGTATTGAAACACCTTCATGTGTTAGACGGGTCGCGCTAGGCGTATTCGAGGAGGTAAGTGGAAAAAATTCTAAAGTCGCTGAATTTTTGTGTGTTGATAAAGTAGTCCCTGGGGAGCTTATCATTAAGTTTTGTGCCATTTCTGCCCACTGCGTTTTCAGCAATTCCATTTTTTGTGGTTAATTTTTTTATATGGCTATAAAAGTGGCAATATTGATTTAAAATTTAAAATATTAATAGTATCTTAACTGGGACAGCTTCCAGAGTATGGAGACTTAATTTGCGTCGTTTTCGTCCAGTAAAAAAAGACTTAGGGTCGTTTTTTGAAAACAGTACCGGCAAAAATTCTAAAGTGTGATAAACGACTATTTTCTGTTTAAGACCACTAAAATAGGCCTAATTCCAAATTTTGTGCCACATTAAGCGACTGCGATTAGAGAAATTAAGTTTTTTAGTTTCCCTAAGCTAAAAGCGTTCCAAAAACACATAATCGTTAAATAAAGTTCACGTATTCAATATTATTAAGTCATAAAGAATCTATATTCCAAGTTTGTGCCTTTTTCATGGTGGGTTTAAATAATAAAATGCAAAAATAATATTATTATAATATGCGGTCGAAGTATTGTGGAATATTCGCACTACAACATACACATTACACATGTACGTAAATGTGTGTGATAAAATGTCATTCATTCGACTACATTTCAAAATTTTTATATTTCGCATTTTACAGCGATTACAAAATTTAAGCTTGCTTTTGCCCGCAACTTTGTTTGCGTAGCACGAATGACGAAGCTGAATGTAATTGTCGCCTGATTTTATACAATACATAAATGCACAATAAAATTTGATATCCGATAGGCTTCCACATGAAACTTCGGTTATCTAACACCAAAAAAATTACAATTTCAAATACCTAATTTTAGTTCTTGAAATTAGTCGTTTAACTGAATAGTCTCTTCAGCTACATCATATTTATTGTATATATAGTATTATTTAATAAAAAATAAATAAATTATTTCAACGCTTGAATTTTATACGTAGGTTGCTGAATACATGTTTCTAATACTCGTGGTTAAGGACTTATTTATTAGGTTATTAATTGATTGTAATAATTTATATAATTAAATACATTTTACAAACCAACAAAATAATATTTGTATATATTGTTATTCATCCCGTTGACAATTTTATATCTAGGGGCACGGCAGGGCCCCGCCAAGTCGAGCCTAGTGAAACATCAGAGCACTACGTACGAATGTGGACCGATCCTTGTACTGCTTTTCGATATATGTTTACTATGTTTAGCATTAATTTATAATAATGTTAGTCTTATAAAATAATTGATTTATAATACCTAACGTTAGTCTTAATTTAATTTGT
This sequence comes from Glaucopsyche alexis, assembly GCA_905404095.1. NCBI lineage: Eukaryota > Metazoa > Arthropoda > Insecta > Lepidoptera > Lycaenidae > Glaucopsyche > Glaucopsyche alexis. The sequence continues at coordinate 30,069,159 of FR990043.1, read as the reverse complement.
AATTTTATTATAATTTTTAATTAGTATTATAAAAAGCATTAATTTGTGAAACTGGAAATAAAAGGTTTTTTATTTTTGAATTTTTATTTATTTATTATTGCTTGTTAGTTTTATGTAAAAACTAGCTGATGCCCGCAGTTCCGCCCGCGTAGGTACAGTAAGTAGTATTAGAAGCTATGATTTTTTTATCTTTAAGTTATTTTGTTTTTTGTATAACTGACCTTTGAATTACATCAATTTTAAACTTTGCTTGCCTTTTTGGGAACACTCCTTGACTATTTTTTTTTTAAAGTCTTACGTTACGCAGCCACGGAAAAATTAACCACAAATAATCGAATTGCTGAAAAGGCAATAGGCAGACATGGCACAAAACTAAATTATTAACTCCCTAGGGACTACTATATCAACTACATATAGGTACAGAAAAAATTCAGCAACATTAGAATTTTTCCACTTCCCACTAAAAAACAGCTAGCGCGATCCGTCTAATGAGTCAAAATGCATAGCTTGAGCGTTTCATTACTTCATGAGCTTTTGTATAAGGCACACCCCACACTAGCAATATTCGAGCGTCGTCGTTGTGCCAGAACATTGTGTTCTCTAACAGAAAAGCTATGAACAGTGACTAAAATATTTTTTTATCTTAAGGCTATTTTCTACTTTACGAGTTTGTAAATTCAAGCTTTATAGAGTTAGAGAACGTAGAGTGGAGTCAGAAGGTTCTAGACGAGATCTGAAGACATTTTTTATTGGCGAGTCATAATATTATGGTCTCGTCTTGGCATCATTAAACATGAAATAAATTTAAAATTGAAATTATAAATTTCGCATTTAGAACATTATTACTTGTCAAGTTGTCACATAAATTGTCATTTCATTTTGTCGTATTAATATGATACTTGGGCCCCTCCCCGCGTGGCGAGAGGCCCGCACCCCGTATTCGCCATTGATACATGATAAAAGTTGGTTTTTTACATTCTAATAAAAAATCCCGCGGATAAACATGGTTAAACTTATAGAAAGTGTTTTGTAACACCATAATCATCATATAGATATGAACTCTACTAGCTAAAAGTTTCATTAGTAGTTTTTATAGCGAGTTTGAGGAAAAAAAATGGAATATCTTTATACGAAATTGCCGAATGTGGCACATCTTTCTCACAGACTCAGATATTAACACTCTGAATAGTTTTTTAAGATTTGTCAGACATTAGAATAGTTGTGGGCCTGGTGAGACCATGTTTTATATAGTAGCCGAATACCAGGAAACCCCTGGTTGGATACGACTCAAACTGCATATGTGCATCGGTTACTCTTTCCTTAATATCGTGAAAGTAAAATTTTTAGCTATAATTTACTTTTGGGCCAATATCCATGAAAGACACAAAAACCTAAATTGCTACAAACGCAGCCATCCAAAATGGCACAAAATCAAATTTTAGACTAAGAAGAAGGTCCGGAAACTATATGCAAAAAATAAAAGACTTTAGAATTTTTGCACCCTCAAAACTTATCCAGACCCGTCTATGTGTCCGAGCGCATAATGTCCATAAGACTATTAATAGCTTCTGGTCCAATCACTCTTATCTCAGCATATGCTCCGACTCTTAAGGCTCCTGCCGATACCAAGGACAACTTCTACGAAGACCTGCGCAAATGTCTGGAGGGTGTTCGGGCATCTGATAAACTCCTTTTGCTCGGAGATTTTAACGCGAGAATAGGAAACAAGTACGACGAATGGACGGAATGCATCGGGCGCCATGGGATCGGCACAGCTTTGTGCATCACTATCTCTTTGCGTGACTAATACCTACTTCAAGTTTAAGCATATTCACAAAGTGTCGTGGAGACACCCCCGTTCAGATCATTGGCATCAGATTGACTTTATTATTACAAGGAGGAGAGACCTGCGTGACATCATCAACTCTCGTGCTTATCACAGTGCCGACTGCAACACTGACCACTCTCTAGTGATGGCGAAGACCCACCTTACTCCTAAGAAAATTCACTCGACTAAGAAACCTCCCCATAAAATTGCACTGAACACCGCAGCTATGCGCGATAAAAACCTTTGTAAAGAACTAGAGAATCTGATCAAGGAGCAACTTTCCAGTGAAATCTTAGATGGAGCAGCCTGTGCCGAGGACATATGGCAGGTCACAAAGAAAGTAATCGCAGAAACTGCCGAAAGAGTCAAGAGTGTTTGGCAGGAAGGCGAAGACTGCTGATGACTGGTTTGCCGAGTATGAACATATCCTGCTCCCATTAATAGAGCAGAAACGGGTCAAACTATGCCAGTCAATACAAAATTGTCGGGATGTAGGCGACTTTAAGGGTATGTACCGGGGAATAAAACTGCAATCGGTCCTACTAAAAGAAAACGTGCCGCAATCAAAGACTTCGATGGAAATCCGATCGCAGATAAGAAAGAAGAACTTGAAAGGTGGGCAAAACACTATTCAAACCTGTACTCACAAGAGGTTGCTTTACATCCTGATGCGCTGATCACTTTTACTCCTCAACCTCTGGTGACTCGACGACCCTCCAACGGGTGAAGAATTCCTTGTTGCTATCCGAAACCTGAAATTAGGCAAAAGCACAGGTCTTGACAACTTTCCAGCCGAATTAGTGCGCCTTGGCTGTATGTATTTCATTTCCCCTGTACGCTCTATTACCGCGCTGCTAGAATGAGGAAACCATACCTCAAGACATGAGAGATTCCGAGATAGTTACCTTGTATAAAGACAAAGGAGACAGAGGTGACTGTAACAACTACAGGGGTATATCTCTACTGAGTATTGTGGGAAAGGCATTTGCGAGGGTTGTTTTAAGAAGACTGGACATGTTAGCCGCTCGGATTCAGAGGGTTCAGAGCTGGCCGATCTACAAATGACATGATCTTTACCCTTCGACAACTGCAGGAGAAATGCCGAGAACACCAAATACCGCTATACATGGCCTTTGTTGATTTAAAAAAGGCATTTGACACCGTGAGTAGGGATGGGATGTACGAAGTACTAAACAAAATCGGGTGCCCTCCAAAACTTTTAAATGAGATGTGTCATATTAATTGATGGAGAAAAATCAACGGCTTTCGACGTTAACCGCAGAGTCAGGCAAGGCTGCTAGCGTACTAGCTCCTACCCTCTTTGGAATTTTTCTATCAGCGCTCCTCTTGACTGCGTTCGAGGGTTGTAACGTCGGAGTACATCTGCATACAAGAAAGGACGGAAGACTGTACAACATTAATTTACTGAAGTTCTGAAGAAGAAGAGTCCTACAAGAAAACAAGCGCCTGAATCTAATTGTCAGAGAACTCCTGTATGCAGATGATGCTGCACTAGTCACAAACTCTGAACGCGAATTACAAGAATTGGTGACGAGATTTGGTAACGCCTGTCATATGTATTCTATGAGCGTAAACCCCAAAAAAACTGTCATAATGGTGCAGGGCGTAAGTCAGCTTCCTGAAATCACACTCGACGGCACCATCCTTGATGTAGTGGAACACTTCTGCTATCTTGGCTCCACCACCACCTCCTCACTTTCAAGCGATAAGGAGATAAATACTCGGAATGGCAGAGCATCGACCGCTTTTGGAAGGCTATTTGAACGCGTTTGGAGGAACAACAAGCTTACCACTCACAATAAAGTCCTTGTATACCAGACCTGCGTCCTTAGTATACTGTTGTACGCTTCGGAAACATGGACTACTTACACAAAACAAGAACGCAAACTTAATGCCTTTCATATGCGCTGCCTGAGGACTATACTTGGAGTCACTTGGAGAGATAAAATGAGCAACGAGGCAGTTCTCTCAAAAACAAGCTGCTGCAGCATCACCGCAATGCTGAAACAAAGAAGATTGCGTTGGCTTGGCCACGTACATCGAATGGCCCCCGAGAGACTTCCACGCCAAGTAATGCTGAGTCAGATAGCAAACGCGAAGATACCCGTAGGGCGCCCAATGCTACGGTTTAAAGACTCCTGCAAACGGGATATGACCCACTAGCGCTGCAACAACCACCTACTACAGATGTTGTGACCAATTATATATATTTATATGTTTTAATCCAGAGCTTAAACTACTGCCATACCAATTTCATCGAAATCCGTTCAGCCAACAGCCCAAACAACATTTTATAGAACTCACGTTCAAATTTGCTGGTACTTCAAAATTAAGAAGATTGAGTAGAGAAATAGTTAAAAATTTTAGCCGAATTTAAAAGTGGACTTATTTAGAAAATAAGTTTTATTTCATACTTTATTTTTACTTTGGAAGTCGGTTTAATTTTTTATTTAAAAACTAGCTTTTGCCCGCGGCTCCGCCCGCGTAAATATATTATTCCGCGGGAACACTACTTTTTCGGGATAAAAAAATCCTATGTCCTTTCCCGGGACCCAAAGTATGTCTATCCCAAATTTCATAAAAATCGGTTCAGCGGTTAAAGCGTGAAGAGGTAACAGACAGACAGACAGACACACTTTCGCATTTATATATCTAGTGAAATTGTAAAAGGTTATAAACTTCCGAAGCGAATATTCTGACTATAATTTAACACTTTATTTTTCGTTACATTATAAATATTTATTATTTAGTAATGAATCTTTCGAAATATTTTTACAATCCCGTTAGTTATTTTACAATGAATAAAATATGATTGTTCAATTGTTTTGACTCTCTCCTTTGTTAAGGCGCAAACAGCCCCTAAATCGCTCAGTTTGAGTCCTAACTACTCCGAAAAATGGGAATAAAAAAATTCAAAAAAATATACATTTCACACTTCAATCCTTCATCTTTAATATCATCGTTAATTTTTTTAATACGACGAAGATTAATATTAAATAAATTAAAATTAAGTAGCCCTGTTTTCAGATTTCTTTTTCTATCTACTTACTACCTACTACGGCTATAAAGATGGTTCTTTTACGAAAATGTGAAGAATATATTTATCTAACATTTCATCGTTGGGTTTTTCGAAATACCGTTTTGTTTTCAAAAAATACGTAAATAACTATTATTTTGTGAAAATATTCGTAAGCGGTGCGTGCGCGGGTGCGCGGGACAGTGAGCCGCTGACTTTCGTACGAGGAGGTTGTGTCACTCTCCGCGGTGCCGCTATTTCGCAATCGTTTATTTTACTCTTGAAATAATAGGGAACGACATGCCGTAAAAAAATAAATTATGAAAACCTTAGCGAGCGCTCTGCCTGTGATAGAATGAAAATGTTCGATTGTTGAATGTACTTTTTTATTCCTTCAACTTCTTACTTGAAATTATAATAATATATTAATATAATATTATATAGTATATATTATAGCAGTGCTTTTCAACCTGTGGGTCGCGACCCCCCGGGGGGTCGCGAAGCTTCTGTAGGGGGGTCGCCGAGGGTAGAGAGAACTTTAGTAAAAAACCAATGAAGATTAAAAATATTGATTTATTGAGTAAGAGAATTTTAACAGAAGGATATACTCATAAATCGATCATCGATATCATCGATGTATGTATATCTATACTAATATTATAAAGCTGAAGAGTTTGTTTGTTTGTTTGATCGCGCTAATCTCAAGAACTACTGGTACGAATTGAAAAATTCTTTTTGTGTTGGATAGTCCACTTATCGAGGAAGGCGTTAGGCTATATAACATCATGCTAAGCTGTTGACGTACTGTATTATGTACTTATATCCGAATCCTAATTATGGAGACGCATAAAAACGTCGTATGGAATGAATATTTGTAATACTGTAACATACACATACATACATGATAAAAAAGGGTCGGGGGGGGGTCGCGAAATATTTTTTCATACAAGGGGGGTCGCATCATGAAAAAGGTTGAAAAACACTGTATTATAGTGTTACGAACAACACAAAGAGACAGCGCCATCTAGCGTCAACTAATGAAACCACTTGGTGTGAACAGGGACAACGTGAAACCGTCTACTCAGTACTAGATGGCGCTACTGTGCGAATCTTCCGGAATAAATCCAACTCGGTCAAGCGACTCGGGAACCTTCTGGAGACGTCTGGGACTCGTATCGACCGGTATAAATACGTCGGAAGAATGCGAGCGAGTCGAGTTCACTTTGAGCTTCATCCGAAGCGATACGGGCGATACCAGCGAAAAGGAGTTCAGTTTGAGCTTCATCCGAAGCGATACGGGCGATACAAGCGAAAACTAGTGATCAGGAGTTCACTTTGAGCTTCCTGCGAAGTGAAGTGGCGATATCGATGTGAATATTAGTGATGTAATGATACCGTGAGCAAAACCCGCGACTTGGCTACGACTTAAGGACACTGTTGTCTGTTAGTGCTTAGTGTTCGGACTTAGTGTTTAGTATTTGGACCTGGTGCTCAATGTTGACATAGTGATAGTGAATAAAGTCTTCAGAAGAGTCAGCAGGTTTTATCTCCAAATCCTTCGAACCCTAACACGTAACAACTGGTGTCGGAAGTGAGATTTGGAGATGCCATTGACTCCGAGAGAAGATTTCAAGAAGTGCAGCGGGAGGAGCAGCTCCCGGATGGAGGAGCGACCCCCAGGTGGAGGAGCGACCCTCGGGCGAAGGAGCGACGCCCGGGCGGAGGAGCGACCCCCGGGCGGAGGAGCGACCCCCGGGCGGAGGAGCGACCCCCGGGCGGAGAGGTGCGACCCCTGGGCGGAGAGGTGCGACCCCCGGGCGGAGAGGTGCGACCCCCGGGCGGAGAGGTGCGACCCTTGGCGGAAGAGTGCGACCCCTGGTGGTGGAGAGCAACCCCTGGCGGAAGACTGCGACCCCTGGTGGTGGAGAGCGACCCCTGGCGGTGGAGAGCGACCCCTGGCGAAAGACTGCGACCCCTGGTGGTGGAGAGCGACCCCTGGCGGAAGACTGCGACCCCTGGCGGAAGACTACGACCCCTGGCGGTGGAGAGCGACCCCTGGCGGTGGAGAGCGACCCCTGGCGAAAGACTGCGACCCCTGGCGGTGGAGAGCGACCCCTGGCGGTGGAGAGCGACCCCTGGCGATGAAAAGCGACCCCTGGCGATGGAGAGCGACCCCTGGCGACGGAGACGTGCGACCCCTGGCGGCGGAGACGTGCGACCCCTGGCGGCGGAGACGTGCGACCCCTGGCGGCGGAGACGTGCGACTCCTGGCGGCGGAGACGTGCGACCCCTGGCGGCGGAGACGTGCGACCCCTGGCGGCGGAGACGTGCGACCCCTGGCGGCGGAGACGTGCGACCCCTGGCGGCGGAGACGTGCGACCCCTGGCGGCGGAGACGTGCGACCCCTGGCGGCGGAGACGTGCGACCCCTGGCCGAGAGGTGCGACCCCTGGCCGAGAGGTGCGACCCCTGGCCGAGAGGAGCGACCCCTGGCCGAGAGGAGCGACCCCTGGCGGAGACGTGCGACCCCCTGGCGGAGAGGTGCGACCCCTGGCGGAGACGTGCGACCCTTGGCGGAGAGGTGCGACCCCTGGCGGAGAGGAGCGACCCTTGGCGGAGGCCACACCCACTGGGGACCAAGCTCCGCCCACTGGCCCCGCCTACTATGCCCCGCCCACTGACCACGCCCCTCAGGCTCCGCCCACTGTGGGCCAAGCCCCGCCCACTGGCCCCGCCCACCGGGCCTCGCTTCCTCAACTCCTTTGGGTCTCTGGGAGGAATGATGCTATGAGGCAGGCTCAAGACAGAGATGACGACCTTCAACACATCGTCACGTGCAAGAAACGGGGTGACGTAAAACTAATCTGGAGTGAGGTTGCACCCACTGGCGCTATCACTTAAGGCGTACTGGGCGCAATGGGTCAGTCTGATAAACGGAATACCCTACCAGAAATAACGGCAGAGAGTTCCATCTTCAGATAATCGTCCCAAGAACGAGAGTGCCAGATGTTCTCCGTGAAATGCATGATGGCGTATCAGAAGGTCATCTGGGTGTAAAGAGGGACGTTCAAAGTGGTACACTTAGACCGTCTAGCGTGGTACCATGGCAGTGGCAGCGATGCTCGGGACGAGCATACTCTAAGAGGGGAGTAGTGTTACGAACAACACAAAGAGACAGCGCCATCTAGCGTCAACTAATGAAACCACTTGGTGTGAACAGGGACAACGTGAAACCGTCTACTCAGTACTAGATGGCGCTACTGTGCGAATCTTCCGGAATAAATCCAACTCGGTCAAGCGACTCGGGAACCTTCTGGAGACGTCTGGGACTCGTATCGACCGGTATAAATACGTCGGAAGAATGCGAGCGAGTCGAGTTCACTTTGAGCTTCATCCGAAGCGATACGGGCGATACCAGCGAAAAGGAGTTCAGTTTGAGCTTCATCCGAAGCGATACGGGCGATACAAGCGAAAACTAGTGATCAGGAGTTCACTTTGAGCTTCCTGCGAAGTGAAGTGGCGATATCGATGTGAATATTAGTGATGTAATGATACCGTGAGCAAAACCCGCGACTTGGCTACGACTTAAGGACACTGTTGTCTGTTAGTGCTTAGTGTTCGGACTTAGTGTTTAGTATTTGGACCTGGTGCTCAATGTTGACATAGTGATAGTGAATAAAGTCTTCAGAAGAGTCAGCAGGTTTTATCTCCAAATCCTTCGAACCCTAACACGTAACAATAGTATAATATTTTATTATATATGTACTTGTAAATTTCACAGAAAGTGTATAGTTCTATTTCTATGACGACCTCTGTGGCTCAGTTGGTTGAGCGTGTCGTTGCTCACGACACGGGGTCGCGGGTTCAAATCCCGCCGACGGAACAAAAAGTTTTCTGTGTTCCTGGGTCATGGATGTGTATTAAATATGTGTATAATATAATAGAAATTTTAATTATGTTTACCTATAGTATAAAAGTATTAAATATACTTCCGTTATCTGGTACCCGTAACACAAGTTCTTCGAGAACTTAGGGGTCGTCCATTAATCACGTGATGCCTAAAGGGGGAGGGGGGGTCCGAAAAAAAATCACCAAGTGTCACCAAGGGGGGGAGGGGGTATAAGAAGACATCACGTGTATTAATTTTCGAATCTAGTCTATGCATACCGAAATTATTATTGGTTGTAGATTCGTAGTGTTGTTTAAATACTTACAAGACAAATGACTAGTATAGTTAAATTATTCGATTAATTTGTTTTTTAAGTTAAAGTTTTTCTTCAAACATGACCTGCTTACTATGTACAAAAAATACACGTGATCTTAGGTGGGGGAGGGGGGGTAGTATAAAACCTCACCACGTATCACCAGGGGGAGGGGAGGGGTCTAAAAAGTTGTTAAAAACATCACGTGATTAATGGACGGTCCCTTACCACGGGATCAGATTGACGTGGTGTGAAGCGTCCATAGATATATTATATTATTTCTGTTTTAATTGTCTATTTAGTATATCAACGCTTTGAGGTATATAGTATATGAGGTAAAAATGCCTAAGCGACATTTATTTATTTATTTATTTAACACACATACAACTACCATTACAGACAAAATCCAATTCGATAGCGTAGGAAAGCAAATTACTATTTTATAATATAATACATATTATGATATTTCCAGTTTAAATAATAATAATTGATAAAAAATAATAATTAAAGAAATAATTATTAAAGAAAGACACATATGACGCATAAATTTAGTAAACTTTATAGAAGAGTGATTTAAAGTTAAAATTTTTAGAAAAAAAAATCATTATAAATCACAAAATAGTCGGATTTAGATGGTTTTAACATACATCTATATATCAATAAGATACAACGTGTATCTTATTTTTATTGCAATTTTTGATATTAAAACGAGTCATATAGCTTTCGAATTACAGGCAGTTTATGTCGCTTAGGTAAAAAAGTCCTAATTCGAAAAATAGGTAAAATTATCTAAGCTATCAACGAAAGTTATGTAATAGCAAGTAAAATTGCCTAAATTTTATTTTAAAGGTTTTCAGCAACATGTAAAAATAGATAAGCTATAGATACATTTTCTGTAGTAACAGGTAGAAATAACTAATTCCAAACACTTAAAAAAAATTATCGGAGTATTCATCTAAATGGCCTAAGAGTTTATAAAATAAAACAAGATAATATAAGTTACATAAATGTTGCTTTCATTAAGAATTTTCTACGGCTAAAGTTATCTTAGTAAATTTATTATTCAATGACATTGTAAATGTTTGCTCCTAACTGACAATATTTTCCTTCTTCTTGTTAATAAAAATTAATTGCAGTTACTAAAACGAGCTAATTTTGATCTTGAAAAAATAAAAAGTATAGAAATATAAAAACTCAAGGCCTAGGATTGAAGCCCATTGCTTTATACTTAAGCTGCGGCCCCATTCCTTGAGTTCTCTCTTAGTAGTGCTGGGAGATATTCCAAATACCGATTCTGGGCATGACACCGTGACACAATTGGCCCAAAGCCTACCCAGCTCATCCGCGGTTTTGTTTCCGGAGATGTCGCCGTTGCCTAGAACCCATACCAGACTGATGCTGTTGTCTCGTCCCAGCATGTTTAGCGTTTGAACACAAGCCATAACTTATTTAGATGAAAGAAGAAGGGGCAAAAAGTCCCCATCCTTGTAGCACTATAAGACATAAGATATCAAATGAAAGGGCTTAAAAATGTGTCATTTTATTGTATGACGAAAATCCTCTAAACCATGGGAGAAAAAAGTTAATGAGGGTTAAAGGTTAAAAAAGTAAAAAAAAATCATTCTGTATTATTGCACCGTTTCATAGTGTTGCTACTATGGAACAATTTTCGGAAAGTAATGGTATACACTAAACTTTAGAAAAGTGTTATATTTTGATAAACTGCCTCATATTTTGATGAAATGTATGGAATGATAATAAGCTCTTTCCTCAATTCTTTCGCACATAATTACTTCTGGAAATTGTTTCTTACTTGCAACGCTATCGAATGGCGCAATAATACAAAATGTATTTTTTTCCTAATTTGCGGGTTCGAATCCTGGCCTGGAAAAGTGGTTTATGTAAAATCAAATAATTCAGATAAAACAATTACATTAAAATACATATAATTAAATAGCAAAAATAATTTTCAAACGATTAGGCACAGAAAAAAAAGATATAGTCCATGGTAAATGATTCTTCTGGGTGTTGTAAAAGAAGTCAAAAAAATTAGCAATAGCAATTTAGCCCTACGGAATATCGAGTCCGACTTGATGAAAACTTAAACTCTTGAAACATGAAAATTTTTAATAACTCAATTTTCCTAGACAGGATTCGAACCCATAAATTATGAAAAAAATACATCCTTTCAATAGTATCGCAAGTAAGAAACAATTTCCATAATGTAATTATGTGCGACAAAATTGAGGAAAGAGCTTATTTTTATCATTTTATTATCATTCCATACATTTATCAAAATTTATCAAAATATTATAAACAGAGGCAATTTATCAAAATATAACACTTTTCTGAAGCTTGCTGTATACCATTACTTCCCAAAAATTGTTCCTTATTAGCAACACTATGAAATGGTGTAATAATACAGAATGATTTTTTAACTTTTTTTCACCTTTGGGTTAAAACTTTTTTCTCCAATGGTTTAGAGATTTTTCGTCATACAAAAAAATTACACGCTTTTTTCCTTTCATTCATTATATATTCATGATATATGTCTTGTAGTGCTACAGTAGTGGGGACGGGATCCATACAAAAATGCCCCTTCTTCTTTCTGCTGCTGTCAGTGCCTTCAGCGTAGTGTGATTGTTTTGATAGACTGCGCTGAAAGCATTGACAGTAGCAGAAATATCATCTAAATTATCCTAATCTTCTCTATAAGATTAGGATGTTTTATGGACAAGGACAATCTGTAGGCTCTGTATCAGATATCTTCATCTAAACTGATTCAATTAAAGTCTCTATAACTCCTGAACTTATGAAGTTTTTTGGACCGTTATAGTTTTCGTTCAAAGTTTATTACGTGGATTACCATCATGAATTTTCCACATTTTTAGAGCCAGCCGATTGGCTTTTAGAGGGGGGACGCCGTATTTTAACAAGAAATGCGCTTAAAAGTGGAATATCACGCAAACGGAATGTACGTATATCAAAATATAATCTCAGAAACCTCTCAATGTTCTTAAAATGTCTATGTACCTAATTATATCTCCGCTTTTCGTGTAGGTGTAACCAAAAATTATCTTCATTTATTTTAGCACTATGTCGACGTGATAAATAAACTTATCCATTCAAAGTTTCATATTTCAAGCACCACCGTTTGGATAGACAGACGGACGGGCGGACGGTCGGTCGAACGGAAGGACATGACGAAACTATAAGGATTCCGAGACATGAACTACAGAACCTTAAAAAAGGAATCATAATGAAACCATGCCGATTTCAGTGACTGTTCCTGTTTAATTGAAAATAGACCAGCTATAGGAGCTATTTTATTATGTCCAAGTATGTGCGCAAAGTTTACTCCCATAACTTAGTATATTGATATTTACTACTACCGACAGGACTAACTAGCGAAACATTAGGCGCATAAATATAGAAATATATTTAGCAATGTTTGCGTTCATTTATGTTCCCACACACTAAATTTAATACTTTTAGTTACATTTTGTCAGTTTTATAAACACTCACATCATTTAGCTGTTTATTCTTGTCTATAAATTCATATGTATTGGAATTTATTGATACTCAAGCAACATTTTTGATTTCGTATTGTACCTTAGCGACGTAAGATAATATTTTGGGAACAGGAAAAAATTACATTCTTTTTCGTCATTCTTAAACATTTACAATAAAAAAAGAAAAAAAAAGAAGTATCCGTAAATATATTTATGCCTTTTAATATTATGCATAAAATATTATTCTTAATTAATATCATGCGTATAAAAAATTATGCCTTTTATTAAGTATGTCTAACAATTATTATGCTATTTGTAATTATGCGAAAAAAAATTATGCTAAGTGCCACGAAAGTTATGCCAAATGAATACTATGCAAAACTACTATTAGGTCAAATGAAATTATGCCAAGTAAAATTATGACATATTATTTTATGCCAAAAAATGGGGAACCAAAAATAATATCTAACCGACATAATTAAAAACAAAAGTTTTCAAGTAAAAATATCTAGATAGCACGAATAGTTATTGTGTTAAATATGTAAAACTATCTTTACGCGAATATTGTTTTATTTCACTATGGGTAAAATTCTACAAGTTGCACTTTCGTAAAATAATGGTATCAAATTAAATGCATTGTAAGGACAATTCACAAATAATTTGTATGGAGAAAATGTACAAAGTGTTCACGAAAAGAATTTTTTAAACAAGTAAAAATATTTTTGTGCAAACAAAAAAAAAGTATAAACATGAAAAATAGACTAAGTAGATTTTTAAAATTCTTCAAAATATCCAAGTGAATTTTTTTATCAATTGCTTTGTTTTTGTCGCTTAGTGAACATAACATTCATGATTTTGTATTAATTTCACTATATCTAAGCGACAAAAAAATCGTCGTAGGAAGACGACGATTAGACCAATCGATGCAGAAAAATAACCTAACCTAACCAAGAGCATGTCAGGACATGTCTAAGGAGGGTTCCGTAAATGTTGAATGTTGATTAATAATCAAAATATATATAAGTGAATAGTAACCAGATGTTCTTTAAGAATAAGTTTTATTCGATTTCTATTTAATATTCGCATTTCGCTAATCACATAACATTTGAGCATATTATTTTAGTCTATTACGATATCGCCTATCACAATCAAAGAAAATATTTACTCTAGCGCACTCTAGCGAGACCTCAAAGTAGGTACGAAGAATACAACCAGATACTTATAAAAATTTTAAAGCGCGACACCTGAGAGGTTATACATATCAGCGAGGTTTTCGATAGCGTGATACAGAATTTAAATCCAATAACACAGCGACATCTAGTATTATTTTTCAAAAACAATCCACGATTTAAACAGGAGACTAGCGCCATATACCTAGTTTTCGTAGTTACTAGCAAATTGAAGCTTTTAATATTAAAGGTAGGTATTAAATTATAATAAAAAACAATAATACTATGGTAATTGATAACATAATTATATTCATGTGTTTTTAGTGTTATTAAATTATTGTAATAATTGGTAAAAGAGGCACATATTCGTAAAATTAATTATTAATTAAAATTTTACGTGTTTCAAAACTTAGCTCTTATTCTAGTTAAGAAACGTAAATTCGCAATAATCAGTATAATTACTGTAGCTCAGTTAATCATAGTGTATGTCCTTGGATGTAGGTTCAAACCCGAAAGCATGTTTTATTTATTATTAATTTAAGTTATTTTTATTAATGGTTAATTTCAGTTTTTTTTTAAATTTGCAACCAGTTTTGAAACATTATTTTAAATGATAATTTCACATGATGTATAATTATTCTGATTTGCTTTAATATGTTAATTTGTTTTTCTATAATTGCTCTAGAAATAGAAATTATGATGCGATTTCGTTCAAAATAGTTTTCCTAAAGAGTTTTTAGCACGATCTATCAGCATGGAAATTTGCAAGTTTCTATCTCCTATAGCTTAAAAATGCTAGGGGGGGGGACCAACTTGCAAACTACTTTGGAGGCCGATTACTCGAAAATGGTCAACTTTATAAAAAGTAACGTATGAAACCATGCCTTTATTTTAAAAGACCTATTCTACGATACCCCACACGATGGGGTAGAGTGAAAAAATATTTTTCATCCCCACTTCACATGTATGGAGAGCTACTCCTAAAATATAAAATTATTACTTTTTTATGATCCCGAAACCGTGATCTATACACAATCTATAACTGCACCAAATTTCATAAATTTATATTCATAATTACAGGAGCTAGAGGCGCGGACAGACAGACAGACAGACAGACGGACAGAGCGAAACTATAAGGGTTCCTTAAGTATTACGGAACCCTAAAAAAAACACAAACTCATTGATATTTAAACTCATTTTCGGTATTTTTGTCGCTTAGGCATTTTTACCTTTCAAGCGTCGATATGAAACTTCTTTTTTAGGAAAGCGAAAAAACACCTATCGGATATTTTAGTGATCTGTCAATAGCACTAAGTATTGCATTTTGGTGGGCGTCGAGGTGGAAAATGAAATCAAAAGTGATGGGTTGGAAGCCGCATTGCCTACCAAATAATTTCTAGATTTGGGACCGTCCATTAATCACGTGATGTTTTTAACAACTTTTTAGACCCCTCCCCTCCCTCTGGTGATACGTGGTGAGGTTTTATACTACCCCGCCTCCCCCACCTAATATGACGTGTATTTTTTTACATAGTAAGCAGGTCATGTTTGAAGAAAAACTTGAACTTAAAAAACAATTTAATCGAATAATTTAAGCAATTAAAAACTATACGAGTCATTTGTCTTGTAAGTATTTAAACAACACTAGGAATCTACAACCAATAATAATTTCCGTATGCATAGACTAGATTCGAAAATTAATACATGTGATGTCTCCTTACACCCCCTCCCCCCCTTGGTGATACTTGGTGATTTTTTTCGGACCCCCCCCCCCCCCTCCCCCTTTAGGCATCACGTGATTAATGGACGACCCCTTTCGGGAATAACCTCGACCGGCTTCTACAGAAGAAGGAGAAGCGGCTAATACATTCTACGTTTTTTCTTTGCTCATAGACCAGAAATAAATTAATATTTTCAAGTTGCATTTAAATCAATCCTAAAGTCGTATAAAGGGGCCGTTCCTCAGTTTATAATTTGAGTCGCGGCGCGGAGATCGCTAGCGCAGCGGGGTGTATGCGGGTGGCGCGGCGGGAAGTGTTAGGCCACGCCCGAATCTGTGACGTCATCTACGTATGTTTTCGCCTTAAAATCGGGGAAACCCCGCGATCCCAACGCCCGCGCGCCATTGCCACCGCGCTTGCATCGCACGCATCGCATCGGGATTCGGGTTGCGTTCATGAACACACTCAAAAATACTCACGCGGCGCAGCGCCGCGGGCGGTTCTTTTGATTCGCTGAGTAATTAATGTAAATGTATTATATGTTTTGTTATTTACAAGGCATATGTTGCGCCTATTGTACCTACCTACTTATCAATACTCCACTACAAACAATATGTTGTTGTGTAAGTGTTAAAGTGTAACATAAATGGGCCCGCGGCGCCCCCATCGTCTTGGCGCTTGTGTGCGCCGCACACATCGCACACAGGGGCGGCACGGCCCTGATTGTAGGTGTAGTTAATTATTCATTCCAGTTCATATTTGTGTCGGGACAGTTAGTTCTTGAATACCACACTAATGCATACAAAGCCACTGTAAACACACAAGTTATATACATACTATTAAAAGTAGTTGTTAGGGTAGTTGCCAAGGGTGGTATGGAGTGCTACCGAGTTCTAGTGAGTACCTTGGCTGTGCCCATTCACCATCTTTTCGGGCGCAGTGCAGTCTATATAGAGCTAAAATAAACAGAGTCTCACATACTCACAGGTAGGACCAACATCCCGCATTATTTCGGTGAAAAAAAAATATATACCTATATTGGCTCTGTAAATTGAGTGTACCTACCTAGCCTCGAATGAAGATCATTATAATATTGTGTCCCTCTCCTCTGGTATAGGCTATAGCCAATGTTTTATAAATTAGATATGTACCTACCTCATATGGAGCAGCTTTTTGACTCAACTGATAGTTATCAAGGGGAGCACACCTGATAGTAATTTCGTCAACTCCATTTCTAAAATTATCACCACATCACCGCGCCGCAGAAGGAGGAATAGGAGCTTAGTTTGCGTAAGTATTTTTAAATTCGATTAAGTAAAGTTATTTTTATTATAAACTAGCTGTTCCGAAACGCGTTGTTCTGATACCTACCCCTACAATGCGACCTAAGTCCTAGTCCTACACCTACACCTACTCCTACAATCTACACCTTTTCCAATATTTCTTACCGTTTAAACCTTCCCTGAACTTCCACAATTATTTCAAGACCAAAATTAGCCAAATCGGTCCAGTCGTCCTCGAATTTGGGAAAAGGGATTCAAAATCCCTCGGGAACGGGATAAAAAGTAGCCTATGTCCGTTTCCTGGTTTTAAGCTAAGTACATTCCTAACAATTTCAGCCAAATCAGTTCAGCCGTTCTTGAGTTATAAATAGTGTAACTAACACGACTTTCTTTTATATATATAGATAGATAGAAATAAGATAGTACCTTTACAGTAGGTACTCACGTCTCACGTGAGGTTATTTACGAGGTACGAGTAGATAGTAGGAACCTTTGAGTATCCAACCATAGGAACTTAGCTAGGTATTACACTTATTCGTGGATGCGTCCATACAACACACTTTTATACTACAGACAGGCTACTAATATTGAAATAGAGATATTGCATAGCTATATTTTTTGTCTTAAATCTCTTACCTTGGTAAATAAAACATATAATAATATTTTATGTTAACCAATTAAATCTCAGTTAGAAACATTAAAGTAGGAGCTTTATAAAATCCGTCTCTTGCATAATGAAGCACGCTCCCGTAGTTCCGTGAAAGACAGAGTTAAGTCTCGAGTAAGTAACTATTATTTCGCCATGGCTAATATTGTTTTAGCGATTTATGTTCAGGTTTATAATTATGGTAAAACCAGTGGGTAAAACTTCATAAATTAAATTAGGTAAGGTCAGGTTGGGAAAGACCGGCATACTTCATTGAAAAATTTACTCAATTTAATAAAACAAATATTTGGTATGTTCTAGACCGATCTTAAGTATTCCATGTGCTGAAACATATTAACAGTAACAATTTTGTGCTACATAAATTACAATATAATAGCACATATTTCAAATACAAACCCTTTTTTAAAATTCGGCGTGCAGACGGTCTTCCCGTGCTATTGGAGGCAAGACCGTCTATTGACATTTAACACGTCACTTGGTATGTTATATGTATTTATACCAACTTATATCTAAAAAGTGTATTTTACCTTTAAATATGCACTTTAACTGTAGGATAATAAAGTTAAAAGTCATATGAAATTCTTGTTTTCATATTTAAGACCAGGTAGACCAAGCGAAATAGGCATTTACCGCTTCCAAGAGTTGCCCGCAATTGCCGCAAAGCGAGCCGCGCGCCTACGTCGCCGGCGTGAACTTACATGAACCCAAAGTGTTACAGTGTAGTCGTGTCGGGAGTAGGTCAATTTATTTTATTATTTGCATTGAAAAAGATAATAAAAATCATAGATAACTGTTTTAATGCAACACATAGCACACATAATTTGAATAGATATTATAGGTACTTATGTAAAAAATGCTTAAATTTTATTCAATTACTAGCTTTTCCCCGCGACTTCGTCCGCGTGGAATAGTTACTTTAGGATATCGCTAATATTTACCCGCGACTTCATTTACGTAGAAGGAGAAGCGCTTTCACCTCACGACTACCCGCCCGAGCCGCGCGCCGTACTATAGCGCGCATGATTATTTTATTACTGCGATATCTTCTAAAATACTTATTAAAATCAAATGATGTAAACGGCAAATTTCTTCTAGATTAAATGCTTGTAATGAATAACGTATTTACTTGGATAAGGATTAATATAATCTTTATGAAAACACCTTCAGAAATAATGCTTACTTTTAGAACAAATTTGGTTAGTACAAAAAGGTTATAGTGAGCCAACCTTAAAAGATAGACATATACTGTCGCGGACTTTTTTTTAGAACTTTTAAAGGGGAACAATTCTGCCATACATCATTTTAGCGAAACTTTAACCGTTTATGCAGCGTACGCAGCGAAAGCTCTCAAAAGGAAAAAAAGACCCCCGATTTTGTAACATTCTTGAATGGTGCTCCGCTCGTATTGAGCTTAGCATGATGTTATATAGCCTAAAGCCTTCCTCGATAAGTGGAATATCCAACACAAAAAGAATTTTTCAATTCGTACCAGTAGTTCCTGAGATTAGCGCGTTCAAACAAACAAACAAACTCTTCAGCTTTATAATATTAGTATAGATTTTTACAGTTTCTATGCAGTGTGTTCTGTTACAAGTATAAAAACACGCTGTGTTCGATGTGTGCATGGAGACGAGTACCTATCGTTAGCTCGTGTGGTCACTAAAGTACGTGTCGTTTCGTGAGATAAAAATACTGTATCAGGTACATAGGTGTTGACGATTTGATGGTACCTACTTAGGCAGGCACTTGCAAAAAATGTATTCCTACTGCCGAGTCCGCACGTTTGCCACTTGCCGCAAAATCCAAACCTCCACAAACGTTTGACTTTTTGAAAATCCGGATTTTTGAATTTTTTCTCCCAAAAATCCGGATTATCCGGATAATTCAGATTTTTTCATTTTTTTTTAATTTGTTGCATATTTTATAAACCTTCAATGTTTATTTTACTACTATTTTGTAGCAAAAATTACACTCATTAGTAAAAAAAAAACAGTTACTTTTTTATAATTTAATTTAAATAAATTCTTATTTTAAGTTGTAAGTATTATAATTACAATCTGAATAAATAAAAACATAATGAGATTATATCAAAATTATATACTTAATTATATTTATTTTTTCATTTTTATAAATATTTTTGATTACGTTTGAAATCCTAGAATGTTCAGTTTTATAGTTAGTATTTTATTTTGAATAAGGTATGTATATATTGTTATTTACTAAATGTTCCAGCAGTAAAGAATTATAAAAAAGTGGAATGGCCTGTGATCTTTTTAACGCTTTTTTTACATAATTATCTACGCCACAGTTCACCACTACCGTTTTCGTAAAGTTCCATTTCTATGAGAAAGTACTAACGTAGGAAAATTATTACAGTTTAATAAAACGTAGGAAACTGAAAATCCTTTAAATTGAGATCCAGGGAGTGAAGACAAATCATTTGAAGTATGGGGCTGAACAAATAATTTTGTATGGACGAAATTGGACCACTTTTGAGTTTTTGAAAGTAAAAACCACCCACCTATTTGGGTAATAATTAAACACGTAAATTGTGCTTTTAATTCCCTCGGTAACTAACAGAAGTACAATTAACAATTCTAAGCACAATTTAAAATCTGTAACTATTGTAAGATCTTTATTTTAACATTTTACTTACAAATAAACAGTAACATCTTACTCTTTATTGCACTTTGAAGTTTCCGCTATAAGATGAAAACTACATTACTTAAAAAAGTAACAGTGGTTTACACAAATCGTTGGTGCTATTTTTGGCACCTATATCTTATCTTTAAAATATTATCTAAAAAATAATTATTTCTACGCAAAAACAGGAGCGTTGATTTTCATTTAGTTTTGCTACTGACTCGTTAGTTTAGGTTAGTTTAGTTCAATCAAATTAATTTTAATAATAAAAAAAAATATATTACTTTCATTTATTCGGAAAAACTCTCTCTAATCTTAAACCAACCAGTCAGGTATTATCGACTCCAAAACTTCTTCCCAAACTTTTTAAGAATTTATTCTGATATCATAGAGATAAGATTTAGGTATTTGGACTTAGATATTCATTATTTAGAAGATAATTAAATATAGTTAAAGCACTACATTTCTTTTTAAGCTGTCATATTAATTTGGCATTCTATGATTGTAGAAATTAAAATTGCAATAATATGTTTTGACTTTCGTTAGTACGAATTCAATTAATAATAAATATAAATATACAAAGCTTTAATTGGGTTTGGATTTGCTTATTATACTTCTTACTACTTGTGCAATTAAAACTGAAACCATATTCAGTGTTTTTATAAATTGGATCACCTATTACTGAACTGTACTACTACTAAAAAATATAAAATGGTAAGTATCTTAGAAACAGTCCATACATATATAGCGACCATAATATTTTAGCAGATCTTCATCCCTCGCATCTCCATTTAATGGATTGACTATGTTCTACCAAATAACTTGAATAAATGGAAAAATGTGTCAACAATTTCAACAGGACAAAAAATAATAATATCAAATTATCCAAAGGCATGGATTTAAACTCACGACAAAACAATTAAATTTTGGATGTGAAAATACCGAATATTGAATACTAAATTACCATGTTGGCTAAAGAATGTAAGGAATAAAAATTTACAAATCTGGCGACTAAGTAATACGACTGAATATTCCAAACTGGCAGACATATATTATATTAGCGAACAAATAACCATCTTGGCGACAATTTGTGAGTACACATTTAATTTAAGAATAGGTACATATATTTTCCCGAATGTAGGTAACTCAAAAAACATACAAGCAGCAAAACCAGCGCACATAAAAAAAAACATAAAGAAGCGTACAAAATTCCCAATTTTTAATTTTCCTCGATTTTAGGGGGGTGTAGATATTGTGTAAATTGATTTTGAAATTTAAAAATAACGGATATTCATTTTTCGCAAAATTAACATAGGTGTCATTACCAGGTTTTTGGGGGTGCTGGATACGAAAATGGCATTCATTTTGAAATTCCAATATGGCGGACATACTTAATTTTATAAAAATAATATGGTTGTCCTTTTGTTGGTTTCTGGGGGTGCTGATTACAAAAAAGTCATCCATTTTAAATTTCCTTAGTAACCCCGCAACCTCATATTTTCTTCATGATGGAAGAAAAAGAAATTTGAAAATCCTGAATTTTCCAAAATTTCCATAGCTTTATACATCCCTTGTATCTCAATGTAGAGCATTTTTTTTATAAAATTGATTCTATCTCGGAAACGGTGTATCCTATTGAAAAAATAATGAAAATTTCCTCCCCTTAAAAACCCGCAACACCATATTTTCTTCACGATGGAAGAAAAAGAAATTTGAAAATCCTGAATTTTCCAAAATTTCTATAGCTTTATACACTGTTTGTGTCAAAGTAGAACATTGCCATATTTTTTTTCTATAATCGCTTCTATTTTAGAAACGGAAAAATAATACTATTACTGGAAAAATAATAAAAATTTCCTCCCCCTTAACCCGGAAATCGCATATTTTTTTCATGAATGCCAAAAAAAGAAATTTGAAAATCCTGAATTTCGAAAAGTTTCTATAGCTTACATAGCTGGTACCTCTACAAACTACATGTTAATTTTACGAAGATTGGATAGTCTCCATTTTGGAAAATGAAATTGGAAGACAATTTTATAATCAGCATATGAAACATGGAAAAAGACATCCATTTTTAATAAAAAAAAAAATATACGCCATTTTGGAATTTTAAAACGGATTTTATTTTCATATTATTCTGCACCCCCAAAAACCTTGAAAAGAAAACCATACCAAAGAAAGAAAAACCTCCAATAGTATCCAAAACTGGGATTTTCCGTAGCTTGCAAATTGAATTTTTAGCAGCTATTAATTTATCAATCAAATCTTTATTAGCTACTTACATGGTATAATGGTCACCAACTCATCGGTGCTAATTGGATTAAATTTCGCTACTTTTATCTGCCGATTTTTGTATTTTTTGTCACTTGAGTGATTTCACCAGTTTGGTAATTTAGTCGCCAACATATTAATTCGCTGCCAAATTCAGCAATACAGTATGCTCACGTACAGTCACCAACTTATTTTTTGTTCACTCGATTAATTATATCCCTTATTCAAATATTGTACGTCTAGAGTACATACTAATTACAATTAAAATATGTAATTTTCATAGTAGTAACCAAGATTCGAAAAACTCGAAAAATCCGGATTTTTAAATGAAAATCCGGATTTTTCGAATTTTTCGAATTTCGAAGTATCCGGATTGCAACCCCTACTTGCGAGTGACTTGGTGTGTTCTGCAAAGGCAAGCATGACGGATGTTGAGCACGTATCCTTATATTTTATTGTAAATAGAACAGCCTCCGTGGTCTAGTGGTTAGAGCTTGGCTCTTGACTCGGAGGTCGTAGGTTCTAATTTCGATTCCCGCACTGGAACAACAAAAATTGTTGTTTCCAAGTTTGGTTAGGACAATGCAGCCTGATCACCTGATTGTCTGACAAGAAAGATGATCCATGCGTCGGATGGGCAGGTAAAAAGTCGGACCTGCGCCTCATCTCTCGTCAGTCGTGTCGGTTATCCGTCCTCCTGGATTACGAGAGTAAAAAAAAAAGAGTGCCTTTGTGTACTGCGCACACACTTGGGCACTATAAAAATACTCCTGTGTAACTGGCTAGGCTACAATAAAACCAGCCACCGTCACCGAAATCGGCGTGGGGAGTTATTTATTATTATTATTGTAAAAACAGAAATCGATATAAAAAGAAACGAAAAGTACGGCAAAGAAGATGGTAGATGTTACAAATTCATAAAAACTGTTTACTGGCTTATTCAATAATGTACTAAGGCTACTCCACGCATCAGCTACTTTTTTCTCATAATACACAACACAATAATATATCTATGGACGCTTCACACCAAGTCAATCTGGTCCCGTGGTAAGTTCTCGAAGAACTTGTGTTCAACAGACAACAGAAATATATTTAATAATTTTTTTATTATACACATATTTAAGATTTTTATTGTATTATACACATATTTAATACACATTCATGACCCAGGAACACAGATTTTTTTTTTGTTCCTTCAGCGGGATTCGAACCCGCTACCCCTGGCTTGAGCACCAACACGCTCAATCACTGAGCCACAGAGGTCGTCTCATCTGGCAAAAGCAATGACGCGGCGACGATAAAATATAACATGTTATTGTGTATGATATGTATAATTTAGTTCAAAAATAAAAAAAAACAAAACAAACTGACTTTCCTACACTGCGTTAGAAACGAAAGAATTGTTCGATAAATACGCGGGTAAGCCGTGCGCTAGCAAAACTGACATAGGTCTGTCCTCGTCAACGCCTAGCGGGCGACTGTGGGGCGACTCAAGCGGTTTACGCACGCTGCATTTCAATAATTATTTAATGTTAAAATAATTAAACCAACATGCAAAATGTAACCACAAATTATTCTTCTTTAAGTTATTAGCTTTTCGTAGATATGATTTTGAAAGTAAAACTATCATGAACTTCATGAACAAAAAGAAAAATATTCAAATTTAGCCTCCTCTTCGGAATTATTTTTGATCGAGTGAAGTTTTCAATATTATGTTTTGAACCACAAATTGTAAAAGAACATTAAGTAAACAACAATGTATATTTTTTTTGGCTTTTTAAAGTTACTATTTGTTTGTTTATTATCGATTCAAAGTCATGTAAATTGGGTCTACACGGCCTTAATGGACCTTCAAAACCCAAATAAAAATGGCGGCAAATTTTCTCCCATCATAGTGTTGCCAGCGACATCTATGATTAAAAATTTTTACCAAAGTATGATACTGTTTTACCGACTGTCAATTCAAGCTGCATAGCTATTCATAAATATAAGTTATTGCGTGCAGACGGTCTTGCCTTGTAGACGGTCTTCCCCAACCTGACCCTACCTACATTTAATACAGCAATATTCTACGATACTCTTACTTCGCAGGCTTTTGAAACTTTTTCACTTTTAAGTCGTATCGCATTTTAGAAATCCTTAGATACCTATTATTTAGAAGAAATTAAAAAAGAGTAGTTGAAGTAGGTACTATACTTACCTAACATGATTTTTTATTTTAGAGTCATCGAAGCTTAAAACATTAAACCAACATGAAATATCCTAGTCATGTGGTTTCGCAAGGGTTTCGCATAGTGTATGCACTATAGGTGATAGGTGCGTACTTGTTTGTTGCACAAAAACTATGAAGCCATCCGGCAACTTGTGGCAGCCACGAACGCGGTTACCATAGATAAATTATTATTGGTCGAGCACCGAGACCAATCATTTTCACCTATGATGGTTACCATAGAAACGCCAATTATGTCAATAATTTATTGCAAGTTCTGAGAGTAATTTCACAAACGATGAACAAGCCGCTAAGCTCGGAGGACATAGCCGCGATGGAGCAGCAGCTGAGGAGCAGCGTGGAGGAGGAGCGGCGCTACTGGCGCGTCAACGATGTCAAATGCGACGCGGTCTACACCGCCAAGACCTATGAGGAGTTCGCGTAAGTTTCATCTGCTTCCTTCTAGACAGAATCTAGCTAGTACATAAGAAAGATGGGGAATATGACAAAATATGCGAACAACTACACCCCTACCACAACTGATTAATCTACACTACACTAATATTGTTTAAAGAGGAAACTGGAAAGATTTGTTTGTTTGTAATGAATAGGCTATTATTGAATAGGATTTTTTAATTTTTTTTTAACCTTTAACCCTCTTTAATTTTTATCTCATATAATGACACACTTTTTAAGCCCTTTCATTTCATGTGGGCTTAAAAAGTGTGTAAAGTGTGGCAAAGTGTGCCGTTTTGTCCCTTTTGAAGACGGTACCAGCAAATTTGAACGTGAGTTCTATAAAATATTGTAGGACTGTTTGGGCTGGTATCGACTTCAAAATTAAGAAGATTGAGTAGAGAAATAGTTAAAATTTTAATTTAAAATTTAAAAGGAGACTTATTTATAAAATAAGTTTTATTTTCTATTCTCTTACTATTTTCAAGCTCTTCAGCGCAGCGGTATCTCGTCAAGCCCCGCGTCCAATCTTTTATCTTCTTCTTTCTTCTTATATCTTCTTATCTTATCTCTTTCTTATCTTCTTCTTCTTTTCTTATATATAAAAATGAATTGGTGTTCGTTAGTCTCGCTAAAACTCGAGAACGGCTGGACCGATTTGGCTAATTTTAATCTTAAAATAATCGTATCAGTTCAGGGATGATGTCATTTAATGACGAGAAATTTCAGTTCTTAGTTAATGCAGAACGTTTGTCCGGACAGCTATTCTATGATAGTTTTATTTATTTTTTGCCCTTTACAGAGATCGAGTAGCCGCAGCGCATCTTCAGCCTTTGGACAGAAAGGACTTCCAGAAAAAAACTGCATGTGGCTGGAACCAGTACGCGAAGAATGACAGTAGTAGCCAGGAGTAGAAATAAAACCTCATTTTAATTTGACTAATTTTGTTTGCTTTTGTTACATTAGCGGTTTACAGTTCACACTCAACAATGAAGTTAACGAAATTGTCAATTTGTTATTGATTTTATATTATTGTATGCGTATGTACTACAGGATGTAAAAATAGGCAATATTATGCAGTTTAAAGTCATTAAATAAAACACCTTTTTCAAGGAAAAAATGTTCAAAATTTTTTATTTTTACATTGTTATCATGCGGCAACACCGTAACACTTTACACTGGTCTAATAGTAGGTAGGTATAGGCATGTATAGGTTAGGTTAGATTACAAAGCCCATCATCAGATTTAAGAAATTAGTTCTTACCGCCTAGTATCTGAAAGATATAGAAAATCTTAAAGCTATTCAATTAACAATAATTAGGTATTCAATGGTGACATTGACAACATAGGCTAAATATAAAACAGCGCTAACAAAAAAACGTAAGCAAAATGGCGACCACTGTCGTTCAATAAGCAAAATGGTGGATTATTTTAGCAGTTTTGAAGTTAGCAAACGTGTCCTGGTCACTCCTGGCTGATAATTTTTTTCTTTAGCGTTAGCAAGCGCTAACAAGCGCTTTTTTCCTTGGAACACACCCAATGTCTTGATGGCTAATGGACTATTTATGCACAGTTGAGAGAATGCATAATGCAGAAATGCAGAATGCAAATATTTTACAGATTCGGGCTTAGGCGTTTGTTGGTGTTTGCAATCACTTTATAATACCGACCTAAGTTTTCGTCGGGCTAAGTAAGCTGAGGGTCAATTCATATATATCCATACTAATATTATAAATGGGTTATGGGAAAGTGTGTGTGTGTCTTTTTGTCCATCTTTCACGCCAAAATTACTGAACCGATTTAAATGAAATTTGCTACACATATAGGAAAAAGCTGACCTGAGAAGACCTGAGAAAGAACATAGGTTACTTTTATCGCGAGGAAATGTACGGTTCCCGTGGGACTTTTTATTTACAGTTTCACGTAAAAACTACTAACCAATTATCATGAAAGGCACAGATATAAAGTAGGCCACGGCAAAGGACATAAGTAGGCTACTTTTTATCGCAGGGAAATGTACGGTTCCCGTGGGATACTCTATTTACAGTTTCACGTAAATACTACTTAACTGATTATCATGAAATTTGGCACAGATATAAAGTTTTAGATAATAATAGATATAGACCATGGGGTACTTACCAAGGACATAGGCTACTTTTTATCGCGGGACATATACGGTACCCGTGGGCTACTATAATTACGTGGGCGGAGCCGCGGGCATCAGCTAGTACTCGGATAGCTTGAAGCGCAGCGGAACGAAATACAAAAAAAGTTATACTGTTATCAAAGAAGAAGGGGCATTTTTGTATGGAGCCCGTCCCCACTACTGTAGCACTACAAGACATATATATCAAATGAAAGGGCTTAAAAAGTGTGTAATTTTATTGTATGAAGAAAAATGTCTAAACCATGGGAGAAAAAAGTTAATTGAAACTTTTTTTTAACCTTTAACCCTCATTAACTTTTTTCTCCCATGGTTTAGAGATTTTTCGTCATACAATAAAATTACACACTTTTTAAGCCCTTTCATTTGATATATTATGTCTTGTAGTGCTACAAGGGTGGGGACGGTTTGCCCCTTCTTCTTTATTCTTATGTCCACAACGTAATGCACACAATTCCTCTGTCTTTTGAGATAAAAAAGCTGCACATATTCGAGTATATATGATAATTTTATCTCAGAATGAATATGTGCATTATAGACATAAGGTCGAATTTGCTACATTAATCTCAGAATTTCGCTTTGCTGCGCTTCAACGCTGCGCTAGTATTAACTGATTCTAAGTACACTCGTAGACGTTTCCATTCCAGTGTCCTACTTTTGCACCTTTTTTTCCTTGTAACGAGGTCGAAATGTGGTACCTACAACAGGTTTGTCGGCAACTGTACTCAGTTTAAGGGCTGCCTGCGGCGAGGGTTGGAGACGAGGATGACGATATCGATCTTGGTATCTTTGCTCTCTCGTCTCGGCTTGTTGAATCTTCGGTCGTCGCGGTCCAGCGCCATTAGCGGCTTATCATACCAGCCGTAACTGAAACCAAAGTCTTTGAGATATCAGTTATACCTACCATGTATAGAACGGCTGGACTGATTTGAATATTTGGTCACAAATAGGGGATCGGACTACATCTGAAATATTTGGTTTCATTAATATAATATTCAGAAATATTGAGGCATTACTACTTGGTTAATGTAATAAAGTAATATTATTTTATGTGTTGTTTACTAATAAAATACATTTAAAAAGTACCAAAAAAAAAAATTTTTTTTGCGAAATTGGCAAACAAAACCTACATCATTAGTTTACTCACATCATATACAAAAACATTCATTATGGTAAGTATGAACTTAAACGCACAAATATGGGAGATATTTACAAATATATTCCGGTGGCCATATACTTCATATACTATAACCTACAAGTGACGTCATTTGTAGGTCGACTTTAGTATGGAGCGTTTTTAGGAGGCTCGCGAAATTTTTTGTACACATCGCTGTACCTTTGAAAATATTGACTTTTAATATACGGTTTCTTCTGAGAAGTTACTCATATTTAAGAGTACTATTCATTTATGCAATAAAAAAAAAATAGTCCGAATGCCTATTGAATTAATATATTTAAGATATATAAATTTACCTAAAGGTTATTTATTCCTGCAAAACGATCTGACCGATGCTATGAACGCCTGGGTGGTATTTCAGATAGTTCTGCGTTAATTATATCCTCATTTAGCGAATAAAACGTTATTTCACATAGTTTTCTGTAAGATCTTACGAGTTACGACCTAGTCCTACCGACCCATCGTTCAGAAAAATGGTAACTCTTTCACGTTTGCCCACGGTAAATTGGATCTTTACCTACTTACTTTTTCTCCAAGTATAAGAAGGTAAAGTAAAATTACATTTGGTTCTCGGTGGCTGGTTCTGCGTACTTGCTCTTGGGCCCCTTGGCTCTGGTTTGCGACACGTTGTGGAAGTATTCGTCCACCTTGTCCGTCTCCTCCTTCGATTCAATCTTCAGCTGGTCGTGTGCTGCTGCTATTTTGCCCGCTACGGGAATTGCTGAAAAAAGGATAAGAACTTCTCTCTAGACGTTGCGCGTAGTTGAACATGGTCCAAAATCCATGCAAAAACCTATAGTCGATTTCGGTGCCGGTGGTCGGTTTCATTGAAACCCTGGCCAGTTACGCTGGAGTAATTTTATAGTGCCCAAGTGTATGCGCAGTACACGAGAGCACTCTCTCTTCCTTTACTCTCGTAATTCAGTGGGACGGATAACCGACACGACTGACGAGAGATCAGGCGCAGGTCCGACTTTTTACATGCCCATCCGACGCATGGACCATATTTCTTATCAGACAATCAGGTGATCAGCCTGCATTGTCCTAACCAAACATGGAAACAGCATTTTCGAGTCAGAACAGTCGAGAGTCAAGCTCTAACCACTAGACAACGGAGGATGTTAAGTTGCCACCTTAAATCATATTTAAAGTCACCAAAGAAGCATTGGATTTTATTCTTGCTCATAACTTCTATACCTGGCGTTTTTCGGGATTGCACTTTTGGTGACATCGAATATAATTTAAAGCGAACACCATACACTGGCATTGCTGTCGACTATGAGTCAATTTTGTACTAACGCCTTTGAAGTTAAATTGTTTTTGACGGTACGGGAAACGCTCTTAGTATGTACCAGCTATTACAAAATTTACTGTAACTAGAGGTTGGCCGAAATTCGACCATAATTCATATTTTAACTTTAAAATTTCAACTTTTTTAGGATTCGTTTGCCTTTTAGGTACTACGTATGCAATAAAATATTATGTAAGTAAATGTTGTTTAAGGAATGTGAAAAAAAGATTGACACTCATTGACTATTGTTTTAAACTTACTGTAATATATTATACAAAAATGCTAGTGTGAGTGAGGTAGTGTGCGTGTTGCTTGAAATTTTCATAAATTTAATGTATTTCTAAGCGTTATTTTTTTAAATATTAGCTTTCGGCAGGCCTTCTCCGCTTAAACTTTAAAGGTGCCAAACACACTGCCAAATTTTTGCTTCACGTATTATATAATATAATGATGATGTAGGTATACTTACTACCAGCTATTACAAAATTTATGGTAATGTATAATTTACCGTGTACACGATAACAGCGTTTTCCTTTTCACAAATTATATGTTTGTATAATATGTATTAAAACATGAAACAGCCTCCGTGGTCTAGTGGTTCGAGCAGTGGCTCTCGACTCGGGAGGTCGCGGGTTCGATTCCCGCATTGGAACAACAAAAAATGTTGTTTCCAAGTTTGATTAGGACAATGCAGGCTGATCACCTGATTGTCTGACAAAAAAGATGATCTATGCGTCGGATGGGCATGTAAAAAGTCGGACCTGCGCCTGACCTCTCGCCAGTCGTGTCGGTCATCCGTCCCACTGGGTTATGAGAGTAAATGAAGAGAGAGTGCTCTTGTGTACTTCGCACACACTTGGGCACTATAAAATTACTCCTGCGTAACTGGCCTGGTTTCAATGAACCCGGCCACCGTCACCGAAATCGGTGTGGGGAGTTATTAAAACATGTCCTTGCCTCTCTCATACCTTTGTACTTTATCGGTGCGATATCCGATATCGTATCGCATAATGTGAAAACTCACTCTATTTTACATACATACTAAATTAGTAATTTATTCGTAAATTAGTAGTTTATTCGTTTAATTTGTAAATAAAATAAAATTATTTCACAAAAAATGTTAATAAACAAGATTTACGTCGTCTACAAGATTAAAGATAACATTTTTAACGATACTTGCGACGTTCGGAAAATGGAACTTTGTGAAAAACTTGAGCGTCAATATCCGCCCTGTCAGGCTTTAATTACCTACTTTCGTTTTACTTAAAAGGGTTACCTAATCAATAAGTAGGCCAGGCCTGCCCAGGACGTTACTATATTTTTTAAATTACTTACTATTAAGGCTGCGTCACTTAATATTTGAACAGAAAAAAATGTTTTTGACCAATCATTGCACAAATAGCCAGTTGGGCTCATAGAAACCAGCGTGAAATAGCACTTGCGCTGTATTTCACTGGGTAGGTACCGGAGGCTTGTGCCCAATTTAAACCACGAATTAAGATTTTGATAGTGTAACTTACCTCCAAAATTGGGTCGATAAATCTTATAGTTTCGGAAATGTTTAACTTCTCTGTATATGATTTCGTTCAACATGGATATGTCGATGGACATACGGACTCCGAATGTGCATTTTGTGTCCCCCATTCTCGTTGACAAGATAATATCTATATTCTATAGTAAAAGACACAGTTACATAAACTAAAAGCGAATAAGACAAGGCAAGTAGGTAAAAATGTTAGAATTTGGAGATATTTTTCTATTATAGTACTTGAATAAATTAATTACATATTATAGATACTTACTTAATTACAAAAATATTTACTGGTTCCAAAATAAATGTAAATATAGGTAAGTACTTTATCCTAACTTAATAAATTTTTATCAAAGCTCAATTTTTCTAAATTATACATGTAAAATTATTTAAAATTCCTGTCAAAATAAAACGTCAATATTTCATTTCCTACATAGATAACATAGATAAATCATTGGTCTCGTTGGGCGGTAGAGCGCCGTCTATGATACTTAGATCATAACAATAATTTTAATATAATAAAATATTGACTTTTTCGGCATCTAAAATTGCCCCGTGCGCCGGGGCAGCTGAATGTGTTCGGAAATAGCCGAATACCAATATAAATGTCTAAATCAGTGCTAATTATTATATCTTTGTCAAGTATGTATAAGAAGAAATAATTGGAGATATATTTTGATAAAAATATATCTCCTAGCTTACTTCGTAAATTATTTTTTATTATTATCGGCCTCATTCGACTATTTCCGCCACTTTATTTGACTGTCTGTGTATTTATTCGACTGTCCTGCTCTAGGGCTATTTTAGATCCCGAAAACGCTATATTTTTATCAATGCAGATGTTGGCTTTTGGCTAAAAATGGATTTTCTGTGG
The DNA here is from genome assembly GCA_905404095.1 of Glaucopsyche alexis. Lineage (NCBI taxonomy): Eukaryota > Metazoa > Arthropoda > Insecta > Lepidoptera > Lycaenidae > Glaucopsyche > Glaucopsyche alexis. Next base: position 30,037,125 of record FR990043.1, on the reverse strand, counting down.
GATCTATGATTGAAAACTCGTTAAATACAACGGTAGAGTTGTTTTCCAAAGCACAGTCTGAAGATTCTAATTCTATTCTACTATTGTAAATTGTCGTCTAAATCCAATTATATTCTGATTTTAAAAATATCATTACTAATTCATGGTCTTTAGTGTAATAATTGTTAGTTAGGGCTCAGTTATGGTGGAGTTGTTAATCGGTCGGTGTAATAGGCTTAGGCCCGGGCGATACTAGATTAGTTTTAGATGGCCGCTAAATTACAGAAGATTACCTACAGACGCCGTCTGTGCCGAAACTCTACATTTTATAAGATTGGTTAATATTTATAATAGTCATAGCTAGGGGCCTTGGATTTTTTGTAATAAGTCAGAGTTTCTTCGATACAAAGAATTTTTGTATCTGACATTGGCTTTTCATCAATTTTCCACCACTGTAACTTCTGGGTCGTCAGAAATAACCATCATCTAACCCCTCGGTTGGTCATGGGTTATGGCCAGCGAAAAACATGATAAAAGAAATCAAGATAAAAAGGTAAGGTGAGTACATAAATGTGCGATCCAATATGAAGTCCTTCCCCGAAGGGCTCGAAGTGAATTTAAAAATGTTTGGTGCTCCGCTCGCATTCCTCACGCCACATTGGCACGCGCGAGGATCTCGTACTGAGCCCATGTTGATAGGTGTAAGCGGAAAATATTTCAATATAAACTATACTTATGCCTACAATAAAGAGGACAGAATTGATTGTTAGTTTGTTTGTAAGGACTAACTCGATTTTTATGAAATTGGTTACAGATATAAATTAGACCACGGGAACAATGTGTACAAAAATATAATACAAATTGTGCTGTACCCATAGATATATAATATTAAAAAGAGGGCTGTACCAATTTATTTTGTTTCTACTTTTGACAAAATTGCTGTAAAAATATTGATGAAAAAGATATATAGTGCCTTGGGGTAATTTCGAAAATGGGGAAATTCCGAAATTAATTAAAATCTACTAAAACAAGCAAAATTTCTTAAATGGGAACATTAGTTTAGCGGCCAATTTGTTTGTCTTGGCTGCATCAATTGCCGCCCGGTAAAATCAGCGACAAGGCATACGTTATGTAAATTTTTCTTCGATTTGTGTTTTTTGCGCCATTTTTGTTGATTCGCAATAACTCCAACATGTAAATATTGTATATTTCGAAATTCTGGTAAGTAAATTAAATATCCGAAAAAAAATCACCAAGTATCACCAAGGGGAGGAGGGGGTATAAGGAGACATCACGTGTATTAATTTTCGAATCTAGTCTATGCATACCGAAATTCTTATCGGTTGTAGATTCGTAGTGTTGTTTAAATACTTACAAGACAAATGACTCGTATAGTTTTTAATTGCTTAAATTATTCGATTAAATTGTTTTTTAAGTTAAAGTTTTTCTTCAAACATGACCTGCTTACTATGTAAAAAAAAATAAACATGATCATAGGTGGGGGAGGGGGGTAGTATAAAACCTCACCACGCATCACCAGGGGGGGGAGGGGTCTAAAAAGTTGTTAAAAAACATCATGTGATTAATGGACGGTCTCTAATGCAAGGGCTCCACTTCTTTTACCTACGCGGAGCCACATAGGTAATACTACGAGTATTTTTGACAAAATATGATCAATTCATTAAGTATTTATCAAATACTTAATGTATTTGATAAATTAATAATAATTAATTAATTAAGGCCATAGCTGTATTATATTTAAATAAAAAGAGGATTAAGGCCACTATCGTCTGGTATAGAATTTATAAAGTAAGACTACTGAATAATATATTATTCAGTAGCCTTCAGTAGATAATAATATAATAAAATTATCAAGTTAGTACAAAGTGTACCTAACTAATGTAACTAGTCCGGCCATAAATACTGTTACATGAAAACTTTTCTATTTTTCAACTATTTAATTATTTTGAATTTGAAATACGTATCTATATTATTTTAAAAACTTCTTTCGATTTTGCGCCATTTAACATATTTTTCAATTACAATATCAATATGAATGTGAAAAAATGTTTATTCAGTATCTTACAAAAACTTAACATTACAAGTTGCTAGGGCCTCCTTTTAGGTATAGACCTGTGTTAGGAGACCCCGCTCTTTCTGTAAACGAACAAAAGATACAATAACCAAACTTTGAAAGTGATATATAAGTAGATACTAGTAAGGTAATAATAGTTAAATTAAACTATACATGCACACATAAATACATTTGCATTTACATAGTTATCTTACAGCTAAATAGTTCAATGCAATACACAATAATAAATTTATAAAAACAATGTCGGGCCAGCCAGTTTAATATACAATAAGGTTCTCTATTATAGTATGTTCTTTGTCCCGAAGCCAGTTTTTTAATGTGTACTTGCATTTATGGGTCGTTGAGGGGTGAAAAGTAAGAATTTTATTTAATTTGTTGTAAATTAAGGCTGATTGTCCTGTAAATTGTCTCCTGCCATAAGCAGTTTTAACTTGAGTTACAGATGCAATATCGTGTATCCTCCGTTTTTTATTTTGCTTGATGGGATTGTATGTTTACTATGAAGTTTTAGAATCAAGTGTAGAATGTAAAGTTTTCGTACAGATAGTAAGCCACATTCAGAGTACAGACTATCAGTTGGGTATCTATAAGGTTTAAAATAAATTACTTTAAGTAATAGTCTATGTGCCCGTTCTAATTCTAGAAATTTGGTTTTGTTAGAACCGCCCCATACTGTGATACAATAAATTAGTATAGATTGGGCCAAGGATGTGTATATTTCAGTCACTGACTGAAATTACACACTTTGACTATCCGTCTCGTTCACTCGGCGCGCCGATAGATTTTCGCGGCGGCTGTCGGCGGCGGCGGTGGATGTCTTTTCAATTGAAGTGCTTTATATTTAAAAAATATCAGTACCTATTTATAATACAGTGATAGTAATTGTATATTGGTAATATTGGTACCTATCGAAAATACTGCAATAATACACACTACTTCTTGCACTATTTCCACTTTAATAATTATTTTACATTAATTTAATAATATTTTACACGACCGGTTTCGACAAAGTCATCATCAGGTCCTGATAGTGCAAGAAGTAGTGTGTATTATTTCAGTGAAACATGAATTTCCATCAAGAACCTACAGTACAATCAATAAGTAACATATCTATCGAAAATATGAAATTTCATCCTTTGTTAACGTGCTAGATGTGTGTGACTTTTGCAATTTTTCAACGAGCACTGAGGCATGCTTACGTTCCGAGCGTTCGACTTTTAGTTTAGTACCTAGACTAAACTAAAAGTCCATCCAAATCTCTTATTGGGTGGACTTTTGGTGAGGACGTTTTTCGTCGCTGATTGTGTATCTAGTTGTATTATTGATCGTAGCTGGTATGACTAATCGCTGATGTCTCCAAGTAGCTAGTACCTACTCGGAGACCATAGATAAACGATTGGTCTCGTCTGAAATGAGCGAGACCAATCATTTGTCTATATTGTGGACATAAGCGAAGCGTACATAATTAAAAAGATGTATTACTGGCTTCCTGCATTTCAGTATACACTGTTAGTGTTGCCAACTCTCAAAAATATTTTACCCCAAAACTTATGTTAAAAAACCCTCAACATCGCAAAAATAACTTGAAAATCCCCCAAAATTTTTGTATCATTAAGAATATATACTATTAATACTACAAAAATCTACAATGACAAACAAATAATAAAAACTAATGTTCTGTAATATTATTCTGTCAACTTTATGCATTAAAATACACTTCCAGAAGTTAGTTTATTTTCTACAGGTTGATTTTTCAAATCACTTTTCGATATTTTAAATAAGCGAGAATTGATTAAAAAAATAAGAAAATAAAAGTTCCTAATATATTCTTCCTCTAGAAAACCCCTAGAGTAGTATAGACTTTTCCCCAAAATAGGGGAAAACCCCTAAGTTGGCAACACTGATAGGTATGTATTGTTATCTATTTTAATTAGGTAAGCTGTTGGTGACCTAATGTTAAAAATATTCCACAAAATTGGTATCATATAAATAGAGCTCGTTTCATGGAAATTTCACCACTTCGGAGTTCAGTGTGCCACAGTCCACAGTCGCTCGCAAGTCGCAACCATGAGATTCGGAGCAGTTTTTGCCTGGTTCCTTGTTATTATGGCGCTCACTTTTACTACAGTTCTTTCTGGTTGTGTATAACTTACTATTATAATTACTTAGTACTTGCTAATTATCTATACAAACATACACATGAAATTAATTTTACAATAAGTAGTAGTAAGATACTCGTAGCTATTCAAATTGAACTTTGTTTTGTACAGAATTAATACCACCTTCAAAATTAAGAATATTGAGTAGAGCAATAGTTAAAATTGTAGCCGAATTTAAAAGGGGCATTATTTAGAAAATAAGTTTTATTTCACACTTTTTTGTGTATTTTTACTTTGGAAGTCGGTTTAATTTTTTGTTTAAAAATAATAATTTTACCCTTTTTAGTGATAATATGTTAAATTATTATTAAAACATTTTAAGAACGTTTAAAATAAACAATCGAATCTATAATTATTGAATACGTACGCGCTAACCTTCCATTAGGTATTGTAAATAAGATGATGATGATGATTAGTTTAAGTTACATATTGGCATATGCTTGCAGTTCTTTGAACAATGCCGAAATTTCCAAACGCGTATTTTTAAAGACTGAGGAATTCTATTCAGTGCTTTTGGGTCTAGGTATACCTTGGTGCAAAATCTTATTTTTTGGTAGCATATGCTTGTGTTACTTCAGGATAAATCTAAATCACTGTATGTGTCCATATAAATTTCGAGGAGTTCCCTCATGGATCCCGTCATCAAGTTTCGACTTTAGTGACTAAAATACCAATTTCAAATTAGGTATACACTTAACAGTAACAAAATAATTTTGCAGATAGAAATAGAATATAAACCTAATGTTTAAAGATCTCCGTGTTGGTGTTTTTACACTATTTACTATGAGAAGGACTTTTTATATGTGATGATGTATGGTGTGATGGTGGTGGTGATAATGATAATTACTCTAATTGACATGGTGGCATATGCTTGCAGTTCTTTCAACAACGCCGAAATCCTCAATTAACATGTATCTGTAAGGAGTCAGGAGTTCTGTTCTGTACTTTTGGATCCTTGGATTTTTGTTAGCATATGCTTGGACTACTTCAGAAAAGTCGAAATCACCTTATGTATCCATATAAATTTCGAGGAGTTCCCTCGATTTCTCGATAAAAATACATACATAGACTATACCTACATAAAAATGACACTATTTTCAACGTTACGGACATTTTTTGCCGGCTAGGTCCTCCGCAAATGTTCCTGAGTATTCAAAAAGTTTACTGGATTTCTATTAAATATGTGTATCTATAATATAATAAAAACCGGAAATATATATAATAATTTTATATTGTACACATATTTAAATATATTGTGTATAATATAAAATTATTAAATATATTTTCGTTGTCTGGTAAGCACCTGTAACACAAGTTCTCCGAGAAGTTACCACGGTACCAGAATTCAGATTAACGTGGTGTAGAAGCATCTTTAAATATTATTATTATAAATAATTCCTAACTTATGTAACTACATAATATCGAAACTGTTGGTATCTTCAACCATGCTATCTAATAAGTAAATTGTTCTTTATTGTATGGGGGTCCCGTTGTTATGTCAAAATTAAAAATTAAACTACGTCTAATTTTGCCATAACTACGGCACTCCATACAAAAAAGAACATCTTTACATGATGGGTATCATGGTTGAAGAGACCAAGTTACAAAATAATTATTTAATTAGTTGTTAAAATGGAAAAAAACCGAATTTAAGTCCCTTTTCACAACTTGTCTGGAAGTTAAGTAGGTACCTAGTGAAAACGGAACAAGGCAAAATCGATTTTTAAGGAGTAAACTCAAAAAGTATTATAAGTACTACAAAAAATGATAAATGTTTTATTTTCCAGACGAAGAAGGAAATGCTGCCACGACAGAACATGTCACATACGTTAGAGGCGTAAAGGTGACTCCCGGACCAAATAACCGGATACCCTGAGAAGCTGCGAGTTCGGTCGATTGTTATATCGATGACCAATAAATTCTAAATATGTAAGCTGAACAAGATGTTTCATTGAACACCTATTAACACGTTAATGCATTTGAGACCTATAAGAACTCGTGACCGTGCTTAATTGCAGTGCGTATGAGACCTAAACAATCTCCAAAAAAATGTTTTTTTAAAACAAAGAATGACTCGTTCAAAAAATAAGATAATAGCATGTATAGCTATATAAAATTTATGTGAATAAGAGATCATCGATAACTCTATCTATAGGTTGCTTACCATGCAAATATGATAAATGGATTAAGAGAAAATACAAAAAAATAAATAGTTATCTATTATATCGCGCATTGCAAATTAAAAATAGTCCTGTTTGAGTCACTACTTAAACAGGACTATTTGCACTAGTGATATACAAATTAAATTCGTTATCGATAGTCAAACTTTTATTGAAGTAGATACAATAGAACTATTAATTTGAAGCAAACTAAATACATTGATTGGTTACATTGCATGCAATATGTCATTATTCGTTGAGTTTTCTTGGATGCCTGTACGTTATCCAGTGTACCTAAGGCGAATTTTATTGAAGCAGCAGCCTGTGCAACGCCTTTTTATTAAATTTTTATTTATTATTTATTTAATTATATTTTATTTTTAATAATCACAATTTTTATTTACTAGCAATGCATTTCGAAGGTATTATAAATTCGTAATTTAGCGTAGTTCTCAGTACCCAAACGCGAGGCCTCACGCTGTCGACACTTTATATCGACATATTAGAGGAGGTTCGCATAGCGACGCCTCCTCGCTCCCGTCCTACGCCGGCGGAGCGGAACAGAGGATGGATCTAGCATGAAGTAACAGTCTCCATTACTAACAAAACAAAACTAGGTACTTTACATTATATGAGTTACCCAAATTAAAATATTTTCACATTACAATTCGAACAATTCAAGCACTTGTTTCTTATATTTGCACAGCTTTGAAAATAATTTTATGTCAACTTCGTTTGTTTTTAGTATACAATAATATGAGCAAGAACGCATTAGACATGTATTTTTTGCGTAATTTGTATGGCAGAAAGGAACATGAAAAGTGTCCTTGGAACGTGAGGAGGTAGATCGGGGAACTTTAAAATGTACCTGTTTAATAAATCTGGGCAGAACTGATATTATTTTTAACAATTTTGTGCAGAAAAATAGCGTCCATTATTATTATCTCATCTCGTGTTTTATATTTAGATATGTATTATCTTGTAAAATCTATACTAATATTACCTATTAAAGAGGAAAAGTTTATTTGTTTGCATTGAATAGGCTCCGAACAACTGGACCGATTTTGATGAAATTTAGAACAGATGTAGAGTAGACCATGGGGAAGGAAGGCTACTTTTTAATCGTGGAAAAATATACGGTTTCTGCGAAATTAAATATTAGTCTAAAATAACCTACTTTTGTCCGCGGCTCAGCCTGCGTAAATACAGTATCCCACGGGATCACAGTAGGTCATCGATATCTTATTGGTATGGTATTATAATTATCTTATTCATGGTCCATATACCTAATTTCAAAAAATTCTAATTTTGACAATATCCTTTTAGTATTTTTTGCGTGAAAGAGTAACAAACATCCATCCATCCTCACGAACTTTCACATTTATGGTAGTAGTAGGATAAACACCGCAGCAGCTGTAGCCGCTCCGCTCGTCAACATGGTCTCCGCCGATCGAGAATTCCGATCGATTGTGCGGGCCGGCTCCGCGGCCGATATATAGATCTGCGGGACAACTATTTCATAAGACGTATAATTGAAATATCAGCGGATGCCCTGCCTTCCTTTAATAGAGTTGTTAGGGTGGGGCCACACTGATCACATTCAAATTAACCGTGAAAATAAACACCGAGACGTAATCCTTTAAATAAACCTGCTTTAGGTAAAATGTTTCATCGGAAACTATAATATATAGTCTCCACTAATATAAAGAGGAAAGATTTGTTTGTTTGTTAATTTGCATTAAATATACTCTGAAGCTACTTAAATTTTTTGATATATAATTTGGCACAAATACAGAGTAGTCCTCGGCCCACGGGGAATGGCATAGGCCACTTTTTATCGCGGGAAAATGGCGGGATTTCCTTTGCGAAGTCGCGGTCAACATCTAGTACAAAATAAAGCATATTTTATGTGTCGGGTGTGCAAAGCAAGAGTTGATTTTTTCAGGCTGTACCTGCTAGTACAACGATTGATGCATGTCAATCCCATTCGTAATCATGAATTTGCGTAGCTCAATCAAAAGACGAGCTATGCAAACTCGAGATTACGAATCGATTATAAATTCTCGAAAAGGAACCTATGAACTACATACACATAATAAAGTTATTGCACAGAATAAGTTTAGCCATGGGAGATAAATTGCCACGCATCGGCACGAATGAGTCGGTTCGTCTAGAGCATTACCACGGCCTCACAGAAAAGGAATCCATTCTAGTAATGCTGGCTCATAAAAAAGCTAGTGCCAGAATATGAATCCTTCCTACTAATATTATAAATGTGAGTTTGCGAGGATGGATGTATGGATGGATGTTTGTTACTCTTTCACGCAAAAATACTGAATGGATTTCGATGAAATTTGGTATAGTAGTAGTTTAGCTCTGGATTAAAACTTAAGCTACTTTTTATCCCGAAAAAGTACAGTCTTCCCGTGGTATATTTACGCGGGCGGAGCTAGTAAACAAATAAATGTGCCACCTCAGGTACAGAATTGCATTTATTTTGTATTTCGTTAATACTGAAATGGTAGTGGAGTCTCGGCCTTACTGCAAAATTCCTGTAGGAGGACGCCGGCTCAGTCTTTGTTTGATGACTTTTATGTGATGTCATAGTAGCCAATAACCAGCATCTACAGTGGTAACCAAACACAAAAAACCCTTTAATATGATAACTCAGACGTGCCCGAGGCTATCTGTCTGTCTTGAGACCCGCAACGAAATTAGTTAGATTATTATCTATAGATTCCCCAAAAAACAGCCAGTTAGTAATGAATTTTTAGGAGTTGTTCAATCGACATATTTTATCCTTGCTATCCCTGTTAGCTCCCACCATCCAAAGTTGTTGCAAGAGGAAGTTGGGCGTCTAGATATGAGCGCCGATGGGTGGTAGGGCGGCGGCGTGACCTTCAAAGTTTGTACTTGGTAGTAAAAAAGTGTATTACTTAAATCGATTGGGTTACATACAATCACAATTCAATACAATTTATGGCACTTTTTGTAGTGATGAAAAAGACAAGGTAATTATATAATTCCAAAGTAGTTCCAGCAGATAAACGAGATGTTAAACGCGAGCGAGCGAAGCGAGCGAGCAAATTTATTTCCTATTTAATAAGTTAAATCAGCTCAAATTATAAACCCTAAAACACTTTTACCCTGAAAAACTATGTAATTCGAAAAATACAAATATCAAAAGTCTAAAACTGAATGTCGGTACTAAATTTTATAGTAATATGTTCTGTAACTTGTAAGCCAAACACGAGTGAGCGAAGCGAGCGAGCAAAATTTCCCATTCTATAGGTTAAAATCTATTCAATCGTTAAACTTATACACTGAATAACGGTGAACTTCGGAAATATATCATAAAATGAATCGGCTAAAACAGAACATCGCTACTAAATAATATAATATGTTCTTTATGTTAAACGCGAGCGAGCAAAGCGAGCGAGCAAATTTCTTTTCTATTTAATAGGTTAAATCTGCTCAAATCTTAAACCCTAAAAGACTGTGAAAAAAGGATCATATTGTAATTTAAATTAAAGTAAATTTAGTATAATTTCTGATGTTGTAAAATAGATGACAAATAACTTATTAAGTATATTAGGTTTGTCATATAATACCTATTTCACACTTTTTTCGTAGTACATACATAATTACAAAAATCTGTGATGAGTGACGTGCCCAAAATATTGTGTCGCATGATATACGTTCGAGGATTCGATGGCACGCGTGCCATAGGTTCGCGATCCCTGTTTTAGGATATTGATTTTAATGTTTTTTTTCTAAAGTACAATATTCTTTCAGGGCTTAAAGTATAAAAAGATTTTAACAGGTTAAAGCGTAAAAACATTCACTCGCTTTCTCAGTTTCAACGCATTTAACATAAACATATACAATATATATAACAAGCTAGTATTAAAGTTCTATTTTAGGCGGTTGATTTTTTTTTCTAAAATAACTTGAACCCCCTAAACCCCCCCTAGCTACGCCCATGATCACATCTTTAACCTCTATAGCTCTATAATACCTCTAGGTATCACTTCTACTTCTATAGCTCTATAATATATATAGTTATCACTACTATAACTTTCTTTTAGCTCTTAAGGCTCCATAGAACTTGTTAGGTGGTATAAGGTATATAACTAACTCCATTTAAGAACTTTAACCGCTTGTACGTATTAGCAGAAACCTTACAATTGCTTCTAGTGTTTTACGTTTCCTAAAAATTTAAGAGTAAGTTATACAATAGTTCTGACAAACTCCAAGCTGGCACCTTAAGTTATATATTTTTTCTTTGTTTCTATTATGCCTCTTGAAACTTTAATTATTTATTTCTAACGCCACAGTATAGTCTAAAGCTATTGTCGGAGCTCTTATTCGTCGTTTATAATACTTTAAGTGTCAAAAAAGGTTTCCCTTAGCGCCAAAATGTTAGTTGGGCATGTTGTCTTTCATGCAGAACCCTTCGATGAGTTAGGTGGAGGTTAACCACCTTCTCGTTTCTTGCATGAAAGAAGTAGGGTCTATATAGGTATATAGGGCTTGGGTAATATGAATGCTCATAGTCACTGACTGAAATTATACACTTTGACTATCCCTTTCGTTCACTCGGCGCGCCGATAGATTTTCGCGGCGGCTGTCGGCGGCGGGCGGCGGTGGATGTATTTTCAATCGAAGTGCTTTATATTTATAAATAATTTCGACAATTTAAAAATAAATGTGTTACTTAGATTTCTTGATCAAATATCACTACCTATTTATAATACAGTGAACTATCACATCAATTACTAAATTGTATATTGGTAATATTAGTACTTACCGAAAATATGAAATTTCATCCTTTGTTTACGTCCTAGATGTGTGTGATTTTTGCAATTTTTCAAGGAGCACTGAGGCATGTTTATGTTCCAAGCGTTCGACTTTAAGTTTAGTAACTAGACTAAACTAAAAGTCCATTCAAATCTCTTATTGGGTGGACTTTTGGTGAGGACGTTTTTCGTCGCTGATTGTGTATCTAGTTGTATTATTGATCGTAGCTGGTATGACTAATCGCTGATGTCTCCAAGTAGCTAGTACCTACTCGGAGACCATAGATAAACGATTGGTCTCGTCTGAAATGAGCGAGACCAATCATTTGTCTATATTGTGGACATAAGCGAAGCGTACATAATTAAAAAATATGTGTTACTGGCTTCCTGCATTTCAGTATACACTGATAGTGTTGTCAACTCTCAAAAATATTTCACCCCAAAACTTATGTAAAAATCCCTCAAAATCGCAAAAATAACTTGAAAATTCCCCAAAATTTTTACATCATTAAGAATATATAATAATAACTCCCCACACCGATCTCGGTGACGGTGGCCGATTTCATTTAAACCAGGCCAGTTACGCAGGAGTAATTTTATAGTGCCTAAGTGTGTGCGCAGTACACAAGAGCACTCTCTCTTCCTTTACTCTCATAACCCAGTGGGACGGATAACCGACACGACTGGCGAGAGATCAGGCGCAGGTCCGACTTTTTACATGCCCATCCGACGCATGGATCATCTTTCTTATCAGACAATCAGGTGATCAGCCTGCATTGTCCTAACCAAACTTGGAAACAACATTTTTGTTGTTCCAATGCGGGAATCGAACCCACGACCTCCGAGTCGAGAGCCAATGCTCTAACCACTAGACCACGGAGGCTGTTAAGTAGAATATATACTATTAATACTACAAAAATCTACAATGACAAACAAATAATAAAAACTAATGTTCTGTAATATTATTCTGTCAACTTTATGCATTAAAATACACTTTCAGAAGTTAGTTTATTTTCTACAGGTTGATTTTTCAAATCACTTTACGATATTTTTAATAAGCGAGAATTTATTAAAAAATAAGAAAATAAAAGTCCCTAAAATATTCTTCCTCTAGAAAACCCCTAGAGTAGTAGAGACTTTTCCCCCAAAATAGGGGAAAACCCCTAAGTTGGCAACACTGATAGGTATGTATTGTTATATACTTTAATTACGTAAGCTGTTGGTGACCTAATGTTAAAAATATTCCACAAAATTGGTATCATATAAATAGAGCTCTTTTCATGGAAATTTCACCACTTCGGAGTTCAGTGTGCCACAGTCCACAGTCGCTCGCAAGTCGCAACCATGAGATTCGGAGCAGTTTTTGCCTGGTTCCTTGTTGTTATGGCGCTCACTTTTACTACAGTTCTTTCCGGTTGTGTATAACTTACTATTATAATTACTTAGTACTTGCTAATTTTTTATACAAACATAAACATGAAATTATATTTTATAATAATAAGATACTCGTAGCTATTCAAATTGAACTTTATTTTGTACAGAATTAATACCGACTTCAAAATTAAGAAGATTGAGTAGAGCAATAGTTAAAATTATAGCCGAATTTAAAAGGGGAATTATTTAGAAAATAAGTTTTATTTCACACTTTTTTGTGTATTTTTACTTTGGAAGTCGGTTTAATTTTTTGTTTAAAAATAATAATTTTACACTTTTTATTGATATTTGTTAAATTATTATTATTAAAACATTTTAAGAACGTTTAAAATAAACGATCGAATCTATAATTACTGAATACGTACGCGCTAACCTTCCATTAGGTATTGTAAATAAGATGATGATGATGATTACTTTAAGTTAGTTAGTGGCATTAGGGATATGCTTGCAGTTCTTTGAACAATGCCGAAAATTTCAAACGCGTATATTTAAAGACTGAGGAATTCTGTTCAGTGCTTTTGGATCCAGGATACACCTCGATGCAAAATCTTATTTTTTGGTAGCATATGCTTGTGTTACTTCAGGAAAAGTCTAAATCACTATATTTGTCCATATAAATTTCGAGGAGTTCCCTCGATTCCTCATGGATTCCATCATCAAGTTTCGACTTTAGTGACTAAAATACCAATTTCAAATTAGGTATACACTTAACAATAACAAAATAATTTTGCAAATAGGTCTATAAAACGCAGAGTAGGTAATGTTTAAAGATCTCCGTGTTGGTGTAAAATACTATGAGAAGGACTTTTTATATGTGATGATGTATGGTGTGATGGTGGTGGTGATAATGATAATTACTCTAATTGTCATGATGGTATATGCTTGCAGTTCTTTCAACAACGCCGAAATCCCCAATTAACATGTATCTATAAGGAGTCAGGAGTTCTGTTCTGTACTTTTGGATCCTTGGATTTTTGTTAGCATATGCTTGGACTACTTTAGAAAAAGTCGAAATCACCATAAGTATCCATATAAATTTCGAGGAGTTTCCTCGATTTCTCGATGATCCGTGATGATGATGAAGGAGGCGATTATACGTTTGGCTATAACATACAAATATATAAATATATATGTATGTTAGACCACAATTTCGCCGTGTGTGGAACGATTTTCAAAATTCTTTTTTTGATGTAAAGGGTATAATCCCAACTTGGTCTCATTTTAAAAAAAGTGGTGACCTGATGATGGGATCCATGAGGAATCGAGGGAACTCCTCGACATTTATATGGAAACATATGGTGATTTTAACTTTTTTTGAAGTAGTCCAAGCATATGCTACCAAAAAGTAAGATTTTGCTCCAAGGCATACCCTAGATCCAAAAGTACAGAAGAGAACTCCTGACTCCTTATAGATACATGTTTAGGGATTTCGACGTTGTTTAAAGAACTGCAAGCATATGCCACCATATCAATTAGAGTACTCATCATCATCACCACCAACATCACACCATAACATCATGACATATAAAAGATACTTCTCATAGTATTTTACACCAACACGGAGATTTTTGAACATTACTCTACCGTTTATTTGCAATTTTTTTTTGTTGTTGTAAAGGGTGTAATTCGAAATTGGTCTTTTAGTCACTAAAGCGGAAACTTGATGATGGGATCCATGAGGAATCGAGGGAATTCCTCGAAATTTATATGGACACATATAGTGATTTAGACTTTTCCCGAAGTAATAATTAAGCATATGCTACCAAAAATAAGATTTTGCACCAAAGTATACACTGGATCCAAAAGCACTGAACAGAACTCCTCAGTCTTTAAAGATACGCGTTTGGAAATTTCGGCATTGTTCAAAGAACTACAAGCATATGCCACTAACTTACAGTAATCATCATCATCGTCTTATTTACAATACCTAATAGAATCTTAGCGCCTATACAATTATACATTCGATCGTTTATTTTAAACGTTCATAAGATTTATTAATAATAATTTAACAAAATATATCACTAAAAAGTGTGAAATTATTATTTTTAAATAAAAAATTAAACCGACTTCCAAAGTAAAAATACACAAAAAAGTATGAAATAAACTTATTTTCTAAATAAGTCCCCTTTCAAATTCGGCTTAAATTTTAACTATATTTCTCTACTCAATCTTCTTAATTTTGAAGTCGGTATCAGCAAATTTGAACGTGAGTTCTATATATAAAATATTGTTTGGGCTAGGGATGGGCGTTGAATGAACGAACTGTTTTATTAAGTTACATCTAATTTTAACATAACAACGGCACTCCCATAAAAAGAACAACTTTACATGATAGGTAACATGGTTGAAGAGACAAAAACAGATACAAAAGAATTATTTAAATTCCTTAATACAAATAAGTTGTTAAAGTGGGAAAAAATACGAATTAAAGTCCCTTTTCACAACTCGTAAGGAAGTTAAAAGTACCTAGTGAAAATGGAACATGGCAAAATCGATTTTTAAGGAGTAAACTCCAAAAATATTATAAGTACTGCAATAATAATGATAAATGTTTTATTTTCCAGATGAAGAACAAAAACCAGTCTTTCCAAGAAATTACACACACTTGAAAGGCGTAAAGGTACCCTGAGAAGCTGTGATTATTATATCGATGACCAATAAATTCTAAATATGTAAGCTGAACAAGATGTTTCATTTAGCATAGCATGCAATAAAATTTATGTGAATAATAGATTACTCTATCTATAGGTTGCTTAGCACGCAAATATGATAAATGGATTAAGAGAAAATACAAATAAATAAATAGGTATCTATTATATCGCGCATTGCAAATTTAAAACAGTCCTGTTTGAGTCACTACTTAAATAGGACTATTTGTAATTTGCACTAGTGATATATAAATTAAATTTGTTATCGATAGTCAAACTTTTATTGAAGTAGATACAATAGAACTATTAATTTGAAGCAAACTAAATACATTGATTGGTTACATTGCATGCAATATGTCATTATTCGTTGAGTTTTCTTGGATGCCTGTACGCTATCCAGTGTACCTAAGGCGAATTTTATTGTAGCAGCCTGTGCAACGCCTTTTTTATTAACTTTTTATTTATTATTTATTTACTTAAGTATATTTTAATTTTAATAATCACAATTTTTATTTACTAGCAATGCATTTCGAAGGTATTATAGATTCGTAATTTAGCGTAGTTCTCAGTACCCAAACGCGAGGCCTCACGCTGTCGCGGCGCTCCCGCTGCTCGCTTTTCACTCCGCGTTTGCGAGGCCTCCAATTTAGGAGATAATTAATTGTAAAGATCTCTAGAGAATATAAAGAATTTAAAAAATAAGAATTATAAAGAAAGAGTGTGCATAATCAATACTCAGTGCGTTAGAATGAGGAACCCCCTTCGATCTCATTTTTTTCTTTACCTTTAAATCAAATTTATGTTAGTATATTTGACTCTATCACACGCACAGAAATAAAGAAATTACGATCTCTCTAAACAATATTTTTGGCGCCGCACTAGCTGAAAGTCTTGTAAGTGATCCTTATAATTTCAAAAATTTCTAACTTTGACAAAATCCGTTTAGTAGTTTCTGCGTGAAAGAGTAACAAACTTTCACATTTAGTACTGTTATATATGCGCTAATTTGTGCAAAAGGAAATGATACCACAGCATGCAATAAAATAGAATGTTTATTTCCGTTGCCTAGCAACATGACATAAGACGATCCCTGTTCCTTTAGTTAAACATATACAACATTTCTCCCCCATAGTAAAAATGAATATCGTACAAAGGAATCTAAATAATGTATTAAATTTAAAGTAAAATATTAACTGTCTAACCTAACATATTAAACAAAACAAAATAACATCTTAGTATATTACAAACTTAACTTATAAATAACTTCTATAATCTACACGAGGAATGTCTCTCAACAATCGGGTGGGATTTCTTGAAGATAAGGTGCTGTTAATAATATTAGGCAAAGGAACCTCATCATTCTGTTTTCTATCTCTTTCCCCTGTCGTGTTTTCGAGTTCTGAATTGAACACATTGTCCAAAAATCCTGCCTTTGTATGCAGAACTATCTGGTTCTTATGTTTCTTAACATGCGATGACGTTTGATGATCAAAAATCAAATAAACAACTTTTCCTAAAATAGTGCCTCGTTCCCACACAAACTTATTATTGTTTAAATGTTTTTTATAAAATATTTCATCTCCCGGTCCTAAACATTTTATTTTTCTACTGTCTCCTCCGTTACTCTGCAAACACTGATTTTTGTTTACACCAGATGTGAATGACGATGATAACGAGGGCGAGTTGGGATTTATTAAGTCAAGGCGACTCCTCAAGTTCCGACCGTACACCATTCGAGCCGGTGACAAACCTGTGGCAGAATGTACAGAATTTCTATAATCAAATAAATATTTCAACAACAACTTTTTTTGTTGTTCCGTGTTATTTGTTAACAATAAAGTTGATTTAATCCCTTTTTTAATAATTTTTACAAAACTTTCTGCTTGCCCATTACTCGCGGGGTGATAGGCCGGCGATGTTACATGTGTAATGCCATTGCTTACACAAAAGTTCTGAAACTCGTACGACGTGAACCCCGTCCCGTTATCGCTTACTATAGTGATCGGCAACCCAAAACGAGACATGTACTCGTACATTTTTGATATCACCTCGCTAGAACCCGTATTGTTGCATTGATACACTTCTACCCATTTTGTATGTGCATCAACTACTACTAAATACGTACGTGCATGAATTGGTCCTAGGAAGTCTATATGTATTCTTTCAAAATAATTTTTTGGATAGGGCCAGGGTCCGGGCGGGACGCGCGGCGGAGATGGCCGCAACTGTGAACACACCGCACACGACCTTATCATGGACTCTATCGTGCCGTCTATACCCGGAAACCAAAGCCTCGACCGGGCCTCGGCTTTAGTTTTAACCATACCTAAATGAGATCTATGTAACTCCGTTAAAACTTCAGATTTGAGTGTTTCAGGAATGACTACCTTATGACCGCGCATTATACCTACATCCATTTTCATAGGATAATTGTGCTCTACATAAATGAAAAGATTTCAGACTATCATCAACAACCTTTTTAGGCCAACCGATCATTATGTAATTTTTTACTTTTTGTAACAAAGGATCTTTTCAAGTCTCCACGCGAACTCTACTAATGGTTACAGGTATATCACCATTAATTATAAAATTAATATAAGATGTCGACATCGTCCGGTCCACCGGTCGCCTCAGCCGACTGCACATCCGGCAAGATAGCCCGAGAGAGGTAGTCGGCGCAGTTGTCGGCACTGCGAACGTACTCAATGTTGTAATTGTAAGCACTTAAAAACATAGCGTATCGTTGCAACCGATTAGCAGATACCTCTGGTATACCTTTATATGGTCCAAAAATTGAAATCAAAGGTTTGTGGTCCGTGCGCAAAGTGAAAGGTGTCGATCTACCATACAAATATTGGTGAAAACGTCTAACCCCAAATATTATTGCTGTTGCCTCTTTTTGAATCTGCGAATATCGTTTCTCCGCAGAGTTAAGTGTACGAGATGCAAAGGAAATAGGCCCCTCCGCCCCCGTCTCGTCCACCTGCGACAACACCGCACCGAGCCCGCTCGGAGAGGCGTCCACTGTCAATATTAACTTCGCGTTTGGATTGAAATGTGTTAACACGTGATCGGATGCGAGCCGGTTTTTTATTTCACTAAATGCGTGTTCATGCGCCGCCGTCCATGTCCATTTAGTACCTTTTTTTTAATAGTTCATACAGAGGAGTCAGCAATGATGAAGCCCCGGGAACAAAATTTCTATAATAATTGACTAAACCTAAAAATGACTGTAACCTACTGACATTGTCCGGCCTAGGCGCATTCACAATAGCCTTAACCTTGTCCGGCGACTTCCTTAAACCGTTTTTATTGATGATGTATCCTAAATAACTGATTTCATCCTTAAAAAAATCACACTTACTCCTCTGTAGCGTAAGCCCCGCAAGCGTAAGTCCTGCAGTCTCTTTAGTACAGCGTGAATCCTTCTCATGTGCTCTACTCTGTTCGAAGCTGTTATTAAAATATCATCGAGCAGACACAAAACACCATCCATACCCGCGAGTACACCCTCCATTGCGCGCTGGAAAATAGACGGCGCGCTGGTCAAGCCGAACGACATACGAGTATATTTGAACAACCCGCGGTGTGTATTGATGCACGTTATCTCCTGACTATCCTCATCGAGTACGAACTGATTGTACGCCATAGACAAGTCGAGTTTAGAGAACCTGTTCCCCCCCGTACAAGCGTGAAAACAATTCATGCACCGTGGGCAAAGGATAATGTTCGACGACTAATTGCTTATTAATCGACACGGAGTAGTCGACGCACAACCTCACCGAGCCGTCGCGCTTGAGCACGGGCACCACGGGCGACGCGTACCTCGAGTGCTCGACAGGTGTCAATATACCGAGCCCGACTAACCGCTGCAACTCCTCAGCTATCTTATCGCGCAACGCAAATGCCAATGGACGCGCTTTGAAAAAAATTGGCTTAGCGTCATCTCGGAGCCTCAGTTTAATTTTATATTTATTAAATGTCCCTAATTTATTAGAAAAAACTTCCGGGTACTCGCGTTCTAAGTTCTGTACACAATTATTTACACTAGACACAAAATTACAAGTTGTTTTAATGTAAGCTAAACAAAGATATGAAATCTCGACCTAGGAGCGGCGGCCCTCCGCCCCGCACCACGTACACGTTGAGCTCGCGGGTGCACTGCTCGTACGTCACCGCCAACCGTACCTTACCTACACAACCAATCTTAGCACCGGTATATGTAAACAAACGTTTATTTGTTCCTACTAACGGTTTTTCGCTAAAATATTGTTGATAAGTAGCCTCAGAAATTACGGTGACAGCAGACCCATCTATTTCAAATTTCATCTGAACATTATCAATTGTTATAAATTCTGCCATAGGTTCGCCACGCTCAGAACGTATGACAAACAACTCACCGTCATCGTCATCATCCCCATTCATCTTATCGGCTCCCATGAAATTTAACCCCTTGCGCATTTTCTGTAAATGCCCCTGGGAATTACACTTCTTGCACTTATATTTTCTGAACCGACATTGAGATGAAGCATGGTTCCTACGGCCGCACACGGAGCACCTCTCTCTGCTCGTGCCGCTGCTCTGCCCGCCCAGCTGCACGCTGTTGACCTGCCCGGCGCCGCTGACGGAGCCCGCGACGCCGCCGTTGTGCTCGCCCTGCCGTACGCTGTACATCTGCGCGACGCCGCACACGGGAGCCACGACGACTCCGCCCGCAGTCCGCGCGCATCGCCCGCTCTCGGCCAACTCTACTGCCTTCGACATGGTCAATGTCGCAATGTCCTGCTCGAACAATTTCGCTCTTTCCGGACATGCTGTCATTCCCATGACGAAGCGATCCCTCAGCGCCTCCTTTACGTCGCTGAAGCCGCAGTCCGCCGTGAGCCCTCTGAGACGGGCCGCCCATTGTATATGCGTCTCGCCTGGTTCTTGTGCCGCCGAATAGAATTTGTGTCGCTCACTAAAACCGTGACATTTTGAGACAAAATGCTTATCTAGCAGAGCTATAATTTCCTCGAAGGCAACATCCTCGATCTTTTTCGGCAATGCGAGATCCGACGCGAGCTTAAATGTGGCATCACTCAAAGCACTTAGCAATATAGCACGCTGTTTAATTCCGGTTGTATCACTTTTAGTAACGTCGTTCGCTATACACCATTGCAACAAGCGCCCTTTGACGCTTTTCCAATCTTGTGCGAAATGGTCAAATACCGGCAGGACTCCATACGAAAACGACATTATGCGTTACTACACCGCTTTATTCACAATATTTAGTTTAAATCCTCGTCGCCACTGTTATATATGCGCTAATTTGTGCAAAAGGAAATGATACCACAGCATGCAATAAAATAGAATGTTTACCTAGCAACATGACATAAGACGATCCCTGTTCCTTTAAGTTAAACATATACAACAAGTAGGTACCTACATAGTAGGAGCCGTAGCCGCTCCGCTCGTCAACATGGTCTCCGCCGATCGAGAATTCCGATCGATTGTGCGGGCCGGCTCCGCGGCCGATATATAGATCTGCGGGACAACTATTTCATAAGACGTATAATTGAAATATCAGCGGATGCCCCGCCTTCCTTTAATAGGGTTGTTAGGGTGGGGCCACACTGATCATATTCAAATTAACCGTGAAAATAAACACCGAGACGTAATCCTTTAAATAAACCTGCTTTAGGTAAAATGTTTCGTCGGAAACTATAATATACAGTCTCCACTAATATAAAGAGGAAAGATTGTTTGTTTGTTAATTTGTATTAAATATACTCTGACTATAAATATAGAGTAGTCCTCGGCCCACGGGGAATGGCATAGGCCACTTTTTATTGCGGGAAAATGGCGGGATTTCCTTTGCGAAGTCGCGGTCAACATCTAGTACAAAATAAAGCCTTTTATGCGTCGGGTGTGCAAAGCAAGAGTTCGATTCTCAAAAGGAATCGATTCTGCTAGTTTGCTAACTCAAGCTAGTGAAAAAAGCTAGTGCCAAAATATGAATAAACAAATAATTATCTAATAGGCCACCTCTTGCACAGAACCACATTTATTTTGCAATACTTGTACTTTTTCTGTAATTTCATCGAAATCCGTTCATGTTTTTGCGTGAAAGAGTAACAAACATCCATCCATCCATCCTCACAAACTTTCACAATAGGCAAGCGGACTGATTTTTTTATTGCATAAATTAATAGTACTTAGGTACCTACTCTTAAATATGAGTAACATCTCAGAAGAAACCGTATATCAAAAGTCAATATTTTCAAAGGTACGATTTGTATACAAAATTTCGCGAGTCTCGTAAAAACGCTCCATAATAAACTTAACCTATAAATGACGTCGCTTATATGTAAGGGGTCGTCCATTAATCACGTGATGCCTAAAGGGGGAGGGGGGGGTCCGAAAAAAAATCACCAAGTATCACCAAGGGGGGGAGGGGGTATAAGGAGACATCACGTGTATTAATTTCGAATCTAGTCTATGCATACCGAAATTATTATTGGTTGTAGATTCGTAGTGTTGTTTAAATACTTACAAGACAAATGACTCGTATAGTTTTTAATTGCTTAAATTATTCGATTAAATTGTTTTTTAAGTTAAAGTTTTTCTTCAAACATGACCTGCTTACTATGTAAAAAAATACACGTGATCTTAGGTGGGGGAGGGGGGTAGTATAAAACATCACCACGTATCACCAGGGGGAGGGGAGGGGTCTAAAAAGTTGTTCCGGATGAAAATATCTGGCTTGCTTTCTATAAGAGAGAGAGAGAGACAGACAGAGAAACATGCGACGCCGCACAGCTTACAATAGCTTACTATAGCAAAAAAAAAAAAGGCATACAGACAGACAATTGTACATGTATATGTTACGGGCAATTTGATAAGTCCGGGCACTATTAATAATGGCCGGTCTGTATTCATAATGCCCAATTTAATTGGGTAATGTGATTAAAACAGCATGATTAATCACTTTTCCCGGCCATTATGAATAATGCCCATCCTATATTGGGCAAAGTAATAAAATAGGTGAACTGTTGTGTTTTTTTTCATTCAATGAAATTTAACTTTCAACTGTAATCATTTTCATTAATAGTTAAAAAAATAAACTATTCAACGTAGTAGTTAACGTATATCGTAACATAAACAGTTAAAAAACAGTTAAAAATGTAATAACTTCAGTAGTTACCTACTTCTATTTTGATAAAAATATTACTTAAGAACAATAGTTTAAAAATATGTAATATACTGCCCGGACCAAGTGATAAATTCAAGCTATCTCAAACTGACTTATTACATACACCACAGGCCATCGGGCATTATTAATAATGGCCGGCCAAAGTGATAAATTAATCAATTTGCCCGACGCTCTTGGGCATTATTAATAATGGCCGGTCCTTATTAATAATGCCCAGTTAGTCACATTGCCCGTAACATATATATAAAATAAATAATAATACAATATCCGAACCGATATTATCCATACATACATTATATACATACATACATACATACATACATACATACATACATACATACATACACACATACATACATACATACATACATACATACATACATACATACATACATACATACATACATACATACACACATACATACATACATCAATATAATGAATGTATACGCGTAAATATTTAATTTTTATAAAAAATAAAATTATCTTTTGTAATTAAAAAAGTGTCGTGACAACTTTTCGTAAGAATTTTTTCCGTCTAGCCCCCTTTCACAACGCGCGATAAGGAACTTCGTTCCAATATTTTTGGTACTTTTTAAATGTATGTAATTAGTGAACTACACATAAAATAATATATTTTTTACATTTACAAAGTACTAATGCCTCAATATTTCTGAATATATTAATGAAACTAAATATTTAAATGTAGTCCGATATTATACTATTGGTAGGATAGGATTTCGTTAACACTAAAATGGTAGTGGAGTCTCGGCCTTACCGCAAATTCCTGTAGGAGGACGCCGGCTCAGTCTTTGGAGTACAGGTGCCGGCAATCTGCTGGAAATTATTCATTCTATTGACAACGCGCGCCGCCAGCGAGCTACACGCTGAACTGATTCCGTTCATTAGCTTAAGCTTATATCTCACTACACAAACTCTACAACCTTAATGATATTCCTTTCAATGTTAATTTGGGTCAAGTAATTTAAATTAATAAAATTAAAGAGGAATTTGATACGTTACTCAAATTAATAAAATTAAGAAATACTCTGTTCAATAACGTAAATATGAAGATAATCATCATCATCAGCCTATCGCCGTCCACTGCTGAACGTAAGCCAATGAGCGCCAACCATCCCGAACTTGGGCAGCACACATCTATCCGCTGCCAGCCACATTCTTCAAATCGTCGGTCCATCGTGCCGCAGGACGTGTGAAGACAATAGTAAATTATAATGCTATCAATTCAAATGTCACTTTTTTACGGTGTAAAAAAGAATTATAATGACACATTCATTTGGTCGATTTCAATCTTTTTGTGTATGTTTAGATTAAACTTAGTACTCTGGCCTCTACCTATGTAAAGTAGAATCACGAAGATAGTAGTGAAAAGTAAACCAGTCAATAACTTAGGTACAACGTAAGCATCAAATTGTTAACTATATTTATTAGAAGAAAAAAAACTGTTAGTCCGAAGTTGAGGTAATGTTCTCTCATTAAATTTGATGCCACCATTTCACTTAATGTTTGATTTTAGAATATCATTTGGCGCCTGGGCCGCTGGGACAAAGAATTTAATCGCCACGAGGATTCCGGCGAATTGTCGATTTGTCACCATTATTTTTACCGGGTTTACCGGGTTTTTACAGCATAAAATTATTGGCAATTAATCATATAAAACGTTTTCTACACTTAGCGTTTCGGAATCTTCACCATCTTCGCCTTTTCATAAGTTAAAAAGAATTATTTTAAGCGTTTTTAACAAAATATTGCGCTTTTTTAATTTAAAACACGTTTATCTTTATTTTAAGAATATTATGTTTAATTCATATGTGAATCATATAAAACTTTCAGTACAGTTTTACGAGAATTATGCAAGCGGAGTAGTATGAAATTTGGCCGGTAAATTAAAGGTTATGTCGAGGAAGGTGTGCATAGGGCTAATATGTTTTAAAATAATGATTAGAAACATATAAAATTAATAATAATAGTTACAAGACACACTACCACATTGGCACTACCACATTTTATTATTTATTTTATTCATTACTCTGCCGTTTGTCGATGCATTTGCAAAAAATCAGCAACAATCCTACTAATATTATAAATGTAATAATTTGTGAGGATGTATAGATGGATATTTGTTACGCAAAAACTACTGAACGGATTTTGATGAAATTTGTTATAGTAGTAGTTTAGGCTCTGGATTAAAACATAGGCTACTTTTTATCTTGAAAAAAAATACAGTGTCCCCGAGAGATACTGTACTTACGCGGGCGAGCCGCGGGCAACACCTAGTTTTAACTATTTCCCTGCTCAATCTTCATATTTTTCAAGTTACTACTAGCAAACTTGAACTTGAGTTTATAAAATATTGTTTTTATCAGAATATTGTTTGGGCTGGTACCGACTTCAAAATAATGAGGATCAAAATAATGAAGATTTAGTAGAGAAATTGTTAAAATTTTAACCGAATTTAAAAGGGAAATTATTCAGAAAATAGCAATTTTTTTCATACTTTTTGTGCATTTTTACTTTGGAAGTCGGTTTGAATTTTTTCCCTAAGAGTCAAAAGAAATCTTAAAAAGTTCAATCTTAAAAAATATAAGAATTATAATTATGGACGAATTTAGACTACTGGGCGACATTTAGTATATTCAATTAATAATTTAATCGATACAAATACCTACTAAAAAGCTAAGAAACAAAAATTGGTAATCAAGTACCTACCTACTGGAGACTGCTATCTTTTGCTAATTACCTGTATAGTTGTTACTAAATATACTACTTAAAATAACAATTACCTCTATGTAGAGCTCGTAACATAATGTAATAACATAAAAATGGCCATATAACTACGTATATTATTCTATCTCTATTATAAGAATATTTCCGCGAAAACTTGAGGAGTGGCGAAATAAATACTTATCACCTCATATTGACACATATGTATACAAAATATTAATTAAATTGAAGCAACCTTGAACGTAGCAATTCGTCAAAAGCGTAATTAATACCGTAGCTTACCGTTGATAATGGATATAGCGTTAATAACTGCGACACTGCTGCGACATCATACACACTAGTAGAAGACTAGCGTGTGTCATGTGTGTTATCCCGGAAGTAAGTAAGGTCAAGTATGTCGAATATATGTATCTGTAAGATAATATGATATTGTAGGGGAGCCCACGCACGAAGCAGCCCGAAAAGTTCATATGTTTTCTGGCAGGGATCTTATGGAGCTTCGTAACCGTAGCCGAAACTATCGGAATCCGAAATTTATAACTATCCGCAAACGTAATCGATATGAAAGCTTCGGATGAACGATAACCTTTGAAACGTTTATTTAATTTGCCGGCCAAGCCGAGTCATCAGCTTTTAGGCCTAATGATTATTTAAACTTGTAAATAAGAAATAAGTATTTGTATTTCACTTAAATTCCTAAATAGTAGTAACCTAATATATAATTCATAACTGAAATTATTCGAAACGATCGGATAATCCGAAGTAAATTAATATCCGTAACCGAAAGCGAGAGAATTTTAGCCCTATGTCCGTATCCGTATTCAGATCCGAAATGCCAGAACCACAACATCTTTGTTCTGGCTGCCCCAGACAGGCTGCTACAGTCTGGCTGTCACTGTGTGGGGAAAGCGTTTTGTTCAAGATGGGACGACAGATTTCATATATTTATCGACCGGTTATACCTTGGCCCATGAAAAATGTATGGATAAAAACAAACGGCACTATTCTATTTTTATAATTTCGAATTTCTGTATTTTTATTACTATTTTTAATACGGTCAGGGCAGCCGAATAGCTACTGAAAACTCATTTTTTTATTTCCATATAGCTGATGTCCGCAACTTCGTTTGCATAGAACTAACTGAAACGGAACTCTATTTTTTTAAACGGAACCCTAAAATAAAAGTAGCCTATGTTAGACCTTATAACATCAGCTATCTGCACTGACCTTATAACATCAGCTATATCTAGTGAAAGTCCCGCGAAAATCGGTCTAGCCGTTTCGGAGATTAGCCAGAACAAACAGACAGACAGACGGACAGACAAAAATTAAAAAAAAATGGTATTTCATTGTAAGTACCGAATATACTTTTATATGCATTAAGTTAAAAGCTGTTAATTTGAAATTACAAACAGACACTTCAATTTTATTTATCTGTATGTATGTATGTATATGTATGAGATATAGATAGCTTATAATATAACGCTTATAGAATTGTCCTACATGATGCCTCCCACCGTACTATTTCCGTACACATTCGGCTACCCTGCCCCGGGGCTGTTATAGCTGCCTAAAACGCTGCTTGTTTGTGTTGCGTGTTGTTAGAGCGGTTAGTGGCGGTTGCCATATTTTATTTTAAGTAAAGTCTGGTATATGTCATGGGATACTCATCCCAACTTACCTGTCCGGTAGTTGTGGTATAGTATACGGGTATGCGACCCCGGCTTCCCTAGCTATTACTGTCCTATCCCTTGCCCTCCTGGGCGGTAATATCCTACATTTCCTATTTCCCACTCTAACTTACCAATCTTCTTTTCCACACCACCTGTCCTTCCTTTTCCCTATTCCTACCCTCTCCACCAATCCGTGGAAACGCAATGGATAATCAGAAAAATAATTTAATTATCCAAAATGGCGGCGATGTGGTTCACCACCCATCACGTCTCGTTTCTCGCGGAGGTGAAAAGCGGACCATGGAGAGCCGCTTCGCTACGTTGAATGTAAGAGGAGGAATGGATGGTAAGAATGAAAGTGAACGAAGCGAAACGAGTATGTAAGAATCGTAGCAAGTGGCAGAAAGTGGTCTCTGCCTACCCCTTTACGGGAAAAAGGCGTGATTATATGTATGTATGTATGTAAAGTCTGGTATCCCTATGCAAATTAAATTTTCGGGGCTAAAAGGACTTGTATCAGTAACTATTTATTAATTTGTGCTTGCATCCAGGCCCGTTAAATTAATTTAAAAAAACATGCTTTTTTCAATTATTGGCTCGTGAATCGTGACGGAGTCGCGCATCGCGTGGGGTGTAAAATTAGAAGAGTGGCAAAAGAGCAATTAGTTTTCACTCTACAGTCGTGGAAATGTTTTCGGTCCGTGTGTACTGTATTTATTTATTTCTCATTAAACAATAACTAAAATTTTTATAGAAAACTATAACCCTACCGTAAATTATGTAGCCTATGTTACCCGGGCTAATATTACGAATCTATTGATGCATACACACACACACACACGCATGGATGCACGTACGTACGCATACACGTACGCACGCACGCGCACCCACACATACCTCATTTATTAAAATACCCTTCGTTTTTACCTCGCCGTAGTCGGGTAAAAAGGAAGTAACTTGCTCCAGCAGCTGATATGTGAAGTATTTCAGTGAGGCACATGGAGCGTTAGGGTGTATTGAGGGTATGCACAATAGTGACTAGGAGAGCTAGTAACGTGGTACACATGCAAGTGACTTGTTCCAACAGCTAGCATCGAGCATCCCATGTTAAGCGCAGAAATATATTACATTTGCTGTGTGGGTGAGCCAGTAGCTTGAATCCTTATCCAAGTGAATTGTTCCAACCGCTAGCATGTGTGGAGTGAGCCGTGTGCAGGGTGTGCAGTCAAGGTCGGAGGCGGCGGGCTGATAGGACTCCCATCAGTCTCATGTGGACGCGCGGCCGGGGCGCACGCCGCGGCAAACACAACTTTACGAGTGACGCTAACGTGCTATTGGATAATTATTTCTGTGAGTATTATTATGAGCTTAAAAGTAATCACAAAATAATATCTAACAATATAAATAAATAATAAGACTAAATTAAAAAAAAAGTAAAGTTTTTTCTGCGGGTTTTGGTGCACATAGAAGACTCCGAAGAATTAAATTTACGTCATTAGTTAGTAACTTCAAATAAAAATTATATCACTGGTTCACCGCCCAGTAAATAAAGTAAATAAGTAATAAACCTATAAATTTATTTTATGCTAAGAAACTTAAAAAACATCACAATAAGTTATAATATCTTGGTCTCACCTATGTTATAACTTATAAGTTTTTACTCAAGGTTGTAAAGACCGTTTATTTATATTTACAATTTTAATGTGCTCAAATCTATTGTCTCAAAAGTGTGTTCAATCGACATATCTTTATTTACTAAACTTTTAAATTTATGCCTCGTTAACTACAAAACAAAATTAAAACAAATATGTGAGTAAAATTCTACTCTATTTTACTTTTTCAACTTCCGTTTGTCAAGCATCAAACGAGCTGATGATGATTATTTATATCTCAGAACAATTTCGATTAAATCAGTTTTCAAAACCGCATCAAAATCTATCGATTCGTTTAGGACCTACGAAGCCACAGACAGAGACATACACACGTAAAAATTATAACATCCCTTTTTTGCTTTGGTTAAAAGAGGTTTCAATTCAACATTACATTTTCACGAATGTCCACATTATAACCTAACTTTTAATGACGAAGCTTCCAATAAACTAATATACAATGTAACAAACTACCGACAGTCATGTAAAGTCAATATGAAATCGAATCCTTTGATGGTATTTCATACACAGCATATACGAACTTCATACACGACTCATTAAACTTACATTATAACAGGCTGCGGTTTCATTCTGTTCATTAAAAGTATCTTCACTCGAATTAATTAAAATATGAATTTCGTAAAAAACTTCGTCTAACTTTTTCATCGTTTAATCTTCATGAAATCTTGAAGTGTTTTTTGCGTTCTTTAGAACTATAATTAGGGTTAATGAGTCATTCGTAATAGGTCATTGGCAATCAAGTCTTTAATATTATTAACAATTAAGATGGTGAATTTTTGTGCCAAAACTGGAAAGCGAATAAAACTTTAAGATTAAAAATTTTAAAATGTGCAATGTGTAAATATTCTGGATATATTTTTAACCTGAATTCATTAAAAAGGTAACTGTAGTAAATTATCTCCTTGTACAAAGTTAAAATTTAATATTACGTAGGTCCGTAGCGGTCCGTAGCGTCTGGCGTAGCTTGCGCCTACGCCATGTCTACGGCCTACGTATTCTACAAAAAATATTAATTATTTATTAATGATATTATAAAACATTTTTAATGAGGGTCATGTCGACCAATGGCATGGTGAGCGTGGATGTGGGTTGCGCTGCCATCGATGTGCACGTGATTTGTTCAAAATTGTTTCTTTATTTAGATTTTATTGAAGATTTGACTGGCTCAGTCACTATTGTAGTAAGCGTTAAGCGAGAGCTCCGTGGCCTAGTGGGTAGACCGTTTGGTTCGCACTCGAGAGAGTGCAGGTTCGAATCCCAAGTTGTGGTGTGTACCAATGGGACTTTTTCAGATCTCAAGTACATTATACGGACGCTCTAATGGTGAAGGAAAACATCGTGAGGAAACCCGCACACCCTTGACCCCAGACATCATTGCTCTAGACTAGGCTATGTTGTGAGAATGCCATATGTGCTTGGGCCACCATACGACATTTAAAAACCAACTGTCCCAGGCACACAGTATTTCAAGAGTGGTTACTTTGCTCGGAGAATACTGTAAAAATCATCGATTAAGGCCTCCGTTTTTTAAGCGTTTTATAAAGTGACGATATCTTTAATCCCAAACTTATATTATTATTGTTACACTAATTTGGCATTTTCGTTATAAACCTTCATACAGTAGTTACTATACTACTGTATGAAGGTGATAAACAACAAAATATTACACCTAATACGATTTCGTCAGTAAATACGCTTACTAAAAATTATATAACTAGACTTAAAGAAGATTAAGCTAGTAATTAATATGAAGACTAATAAAGTGAAGGCTGTAAACTGTTTACCGACCGCGACAAGATCCGGTGTTGTATATTTACTCGCTTTGATCCAAGACTTTGACATTTTATATTTTTCATAACCGTAATTTGCC
Source organism: Glaucopsyche alexis (assembly GCA_905404095.1). Taxonomy (NCBI): domain Eukaryota; kingdom Metazoa; phylum Arthropoda; class Insecta; order Lepidoptera; family Lycaenidae; genus Glaucopsyche; species Glaucopsyche alexis. Next base: position 30,006,699 of record FR990043.1, on the reverse strand, counting down.
TACATGGATACATTTGCCTAGAATACAATTGATTCAGAAGTTATGACAATGAATTTTATTAGTGTAAAATACCTACTCAAATACAAACATATTTATAGTGCGGTTCAAATGGGAATCGAGTCGGCGCCATATTGTTTCGAATTTAGACTGTTACGATAGTTAAATTTATGTTTAGATAATTGATTACTATTTAACATTCTTATTTAAATTCGATGCAAGACTATTCATATTTATATGCACATTAGTTTTTCTGAAAATCACACTTTTCAAGTGATATTGACAGATAAAGGTCATTGACGTTCCTATTCTCATTTGAAACGCGTTATATTATGGTAAGTGGTGGTGAACATAAATGCGCAAACATAGAAGATACATATATCAGTAATGCTGCTAACCATACATTTCGGAGCCACTTACTGGCATGTAACATTACCCCCAAATACGATTTTTACGCAACTACGGCGAAGCCAAAAGGAAGTTTTACCATAGCGCCTAAACTGGTCTGATCTTAATAAATGAGGTGGTAACATAGACTATATAACTTACGTATCGGGTTATAGTTTTTTTTAAATTATACATATTGTATGGGGCATTTTCGAAGACACAAAAGTTTTGTATACTTTTATAAACTTTCTCATCAAAAAAAAATGACAGGTCTTACTAGGCCAATACCTTATTAAATTACTAAAAATACTTTGCTATGTAAAAAGTAGCCTAATACTAGTAACAGATCTTAAACAAGTTTAGCCAACCCAGCATTTTGACGTGTTTTAACTGAGATTGTTGTTTTTTTTTTAATCAAACTGAATTAATTTCTGCCCTAGCAATAATAAATTTAATGACCTCTGTGGCTCAGCGGTTGTTTATAATCACAAAGTATTTATTTATATTGGATTAAAATAATGTAAATGTTTAAAGTTATGCCAGAATACACCCCTTTCAGAAATAACTAAGGATCACGTTTTTGTAGCGAGTATTTTCTTTGTTCTGTAAAATAACTTTTATGGCATTATGAAATAGTGAAATGCGACTTTTACAATAAAAGCGAAATGCAAACTTGAAGTCTGATAGAGCGTTGAACTTCGCTTTGAAATCGCAACAAGCATTGACTTCTACAACTGTATTATATTATATTTATTATAATATTATATTCCATCGCTAAACATAACATCATAATTCGTGACTTATAACTTAACTATTTACAAGAACTTTGATATAATTTGCGAATGTTTTAGGTCAGTCTTACATGAGCAAAGCATCCGCATACGGAGGCCGATTCTGCATCCCGTATGTCATGTCCTATCATGTTATTTCAATGCAATAAATAATAATCAAAAGTTAAAAGTTATGACCCGACTACAGTGATTATATAGCTTAAGTTACCCGGGTTATTATTATAAATTTATTGACAGTTCATTAAATATAATCGGATTAGCAGTTTAGGCGCTACGTTGGAACCTAAAAAGTAAATTGCTCGAATTTTGTTTGATGTTGTCGAAGCCAATATGGACCAGCAGGCTTATCATAAGCACCCTAGAAATGAGTCTATTTTTCGCAAGAATAGACAAAATGACACATTGTAGAAACATTAATACGATAAGCAGCAAAATTGATCTTATTGTGAGACAGGAAGATCGAAGCATCGTCGCTAAGAGAAGACAGCATTTTTCGCTTCCATGTACGATCAAGCACGACCTCGCACTTAAACCGAAGAAGAACGACAGCCATAGTGTCCATTTTTGACTTGAAAATTACAAATATACTTGTTTATGGCGTTCGAAGAAAACAAGTTCTATCCTTTGTTCTATCCGCTCTGTTATTTAGGCCAAAATTTGTTCTATTCTGTCAGGAGTAGACTTAAAAAATGTTGACTTTTATTGACGACCTTGTTACCTTGGATTAAGAATTATTTTGCTAAGAACCAATTTCTTGCTTATTGCCTAGAAAGAATTCACTTTTACGCGGTGGTCATGTTAAACTCGCTGTAAAATTAGTACGCATGTTTCTTATCAGATGTACTTACTTAGCATCTTAGTATGTAGCTTTAGGTAATGCGGTTAATTTAGCTCTCACGGCAGCCGGTAATTCAATTATCATCGTATTATGGTGCTGTGATGTGGAACACTGGACGGTGTTGCTGTGTTACGTGTGTTCATATCCATAGGTCAGCCAGTATGGAGATTATAGAGTACGAGATCTGGTAGATAGGACATTGAATTATATATCAATAAAATCCTAAGTGATATAATTTAATTAAGAATATGTCATTATACCTAACGCCTTTGTGCGCGACAAAAGGAAATCCCGCAGTAACTGTACATTTTGCCGCGATAAAAAGTATCCTTCCCCGTGGTCTATTCTATATCTGTGGCAAATTTCATCAAAATCGGTCCAGTAGTTTCGGAGCCTATTCGATGCAAACAAACAAACAAACTTTTCCTCTTTATTATATTATAAGTATAGATTACTTCCTTTCTTTTTTCTGACTTGGTGAAACCCATTTCTATTCTAATTTAAAATCATTATTTACTAATTTATACATTTAAAAAATAATTTCAGAATAAAATAATATAAATATTAAAATGACAAATAATAATTGACACCCAATGACCAGTTAACCTTTATGACGTTGCGCGTGATTGGATCATACCACGGCGCGCGGCGCGTGAGGCGGCGTCCCTAAATTTATAATCTTTTTAAGATTTTCAACTTTCAAATACTGGAGCTTTGACACAAATTTTCGATAAAAAAACACGTTTCTCTCGAAACTGAATAAAAATCAGCCCGTATAATCATAAAGTATAAAATTAGCGGTATACTGTGTCAATATACTCGTGGTTTGGCTTGAAATCATCTACAAAAGTTATATCAGGGAAGTCAGCCAAGTCAAAGCAATAAAAACCACACCGGGTGAAACATACACATACAAGTTTAAGAGCTTAGTGGATGAACAGCCTAACTAACAACATCCAAACGAGGAAATTAAGTTTAAAGTTTTTATTAATTTTGAAATTTACAAAATGTTAGAAATTGTCACATAATATTTTTCTTTCGTAGTTTTATTAATGAAAAATTTTACATTCGTCCTTCTTTCACTATAGATGCATTACAAATACGTGAAGTGGTGAAAAGGGTGAAGAAGAGGATGATGTCGCAAAATTCTAGATTCGAGACACAGTTTTGCTTAAGTAAATAACTTGATTGCATTGTCCATTAAAGTAAACATTTAATTGATAATTTTATTATTTTTTTCATTACAAAAATATTTTATGAATGTATTTTACGGAAAATGGATTAAGTTTTGTTACATAAAAATAGGTTTAAAAAATTGTGTAAATAAAAATCGACTTTATTTACTGTTGCGGCTATGGCAATACTATAATAAACAGAAAAAAAATACAGTTTTTGTCTGTCTACCTGTAAACGTTTGTTATCCCATTTGAATGAAATTTAGTAAACGGATAATTAATAGGTAGCACATCGCGAGCGAAGCCTCGAGCAAAAGCTATTTGATGTATAATATTACAGATATTCAGCTACGATCAGTCAACGATCAGTATAATTTGTGGAATGACGTAGTTGATAGTTTGTCAGGAAGCTTGAAGGCTGCTCAGCCTTATCTCCAGATTCGCTTCACTAATGACCCGAACAATTCCAATGCGGTGTCTGCAACTCGAACTTATACTCGTACCACATTCGTATGGTATAAGTTATACTTCGTGTATTATGGTACATTGGACTTCGAGTTTCTTGAGTAAAACTAAGTTACGCGTATTAGTTCTGTGTTATAACTTGAAGTATTTTGTAGTGAATACTTCAGTTGAACGTTTGATCCGATTGATGTATAGTGCTAAGTTTCGAACTGAAATATAGTTGAACACAAACATAATATTTCCTTGTTTTTAATTCTGTGACTACTGACCATAACTTATCCGGGCTCTGCCTCCTAGCAATTTGTCTGAGAAAAAGTCGATAAAATATCAAAAGCTGCACTTATGGCCGTCCCCCGAGCAAAAGACCTTGAGGAGATCAGCCGCATTGCCGAGTTCGCACCGAAATATTAAATTTTTCACATAACTTAGTTCAAAATCGACAAAAAAAAATTTTAACGGCGAATATCTAGCTTATGAAATTGCCTATATATTGGTGTGTATCCCAAATAAAATTAACTTGTAAATACAGTACTATGGAGACGCTGAAACTATAATTGAATGTTAATATTCAGCAATTTCATAAGCTAGAAATTCGCCGTTTAAATAATTTTTTTTTGGTCAATTTTGAACTAAGTTATAAGAAAAATTTTGAACTGAGTTATGCGGCTGACCTCCTCAAGGTCTTTTGCTCGGGGGACGGCCTTAACAACACTGAAAGAGTGGCGCGCTTTGACACCTTCTCGATCCCCGGCGCTATCGAGAGAAGTCCGTTACAATAATACAATCCTAGGATATAATTTACCACATAAAATTCTAGAAAACAAAATGGCGCATAGAGTCATGAACCCTAGACGCGAAACAATTAATTTACTGCATTCGTAACGGGATATTTGAGTCAACAGACTGTTAACGTGAAGGATCCATTAGATTCTCGTATCTAATACAATTTAAATGCTTAAACTACAGCACTGCTCTAACGAATTCAATAATTCCAATAGAAATGTTCTATTTGTATGTCTGGGTCCATAAGATAATATGCACTGATCATTCGAAAGTATTGGTGAGGTACAAGTAAATATTTTTGAATTTACAACCTAGGTTCACACTCACGGGAAAAATCTGATTGCAGGTTAACTAACTTGGTCATAATTATTAATATTAGCAGTAGGTTTTATTTTTGGAACGTTTAAGTTAAAATATAACTTTCTTTACCAAGTTTCTCTACCAACTCTACTATTTCAATTTTTTAAGAGCAGATACTTGGTAGGATTTTTAAAAATATTATGATTTGCAAATAGGCCTTCCTCGACGCAGAGACGATTGATTTCATGCCCATCATTGGTCCAAACTATCTACCTACAATCATTTATTTTACAGGCTTTCATTTGGAAATCGCGGAGATATAGGGATCATTTCGTTTCCTTGATGTTGGGTCATCGAGTGAGATGCTATTATGATTGTGAAGCCGGCCATCTTGTAGGCTCATTTATTTATATTTAAACGGTTGATGCCAAGATGTTGCTTAATATATATACACGCCATCTTCAATGAAATATATTTCATTGAATATGGCGTGTAAACTAAGTAGTAGTAGTTTAACTCGAGGAGGCAAAAAAGGGGGTTTACAGGTAAAGGTTCTTAAATTTTTCCATATACATTTTGCATACATAATACTTAATATTATAAAGCTGAAGAGTTTGTTATATGATAAAACTGGTTTGAATTGAAAAATTCTTTTTGTGTTGAATAGAACATTTATCGAGGCAGACTTTAGGCTATATTACATCACGCTGCGACTAATAGGAGCGCAAAATCAGAGGAAAATGTCTGAAAAAACGGGGAAAATAATTCATCTTTGAGGGCTCAAGTTACCCAAAAAATATGTGCGAAATAATTATTCCTCTTTAAATGATCTAACAAAATGTCTGGGACAATATATGTCTATCTTGTAAGATTGACTCACTATAACCATTTTTATGGTAATCAAATTTGGTCGAAATTAATGCATTATTGACGTGAACGATGTCGCGGGCAATAGCTAGTTAAATGATAAACTAATACCCCCTTACTAATAAACGTTGTATAAGCTTTGAATAGTTATACAGTGTTTTGTTCACATCACACAAGTGACATGTTTAATTCGATAGAAGGAGACAAAACACTGTGTAACTATTCAAAGCTTATACAGCGTTTATTAGTAAGGGGGGTAATGTTTAATCACTATGCTTCACAGTATGATTTCTGCAAAATTAAATTTATGATGCATTCTTATTGGCATTGCATCATTGCATCAAATCATATCTGGCGACTCGGGCAGATATTAAAATGGACACGTCTAATTGTTGTTGTGGTGCTATTAGAGCCATTACCGGCAATTAGTATCAACTGATTGTCTACAAACATTCCACTACGGAGAAATCTAAAACGCTAGAGCTATATTTTAAGAAACTAAGATAGTGTAGACACTATCTTAGTTTCTTAAAATATACGTACATACAAGAACAACTTTTGTATCCCAATATGGTCATGATCACTTTGATTTTGTACAATAAACTTTGCACATACTATAAATATACAAACAATCCCATCAACTCTACAATACCTACTACTATTATAAATGTGAAAGTTTGTGATAATGAATGGACGGATGGATATTTGTTACTCTTTCACGGAAAAACTACTGCAAAGATTTTGATGAAATTTGCTAGAAACCAGATCCTAAACTACTACGTTTAGGATCTGGTTTGAAACAAAGGCTACTTTTTATACTGAAAGTGTTCGCGTCGATCAAAAGCTAGTGAAATAATAAAAAGATACAATTTTACATTGAAACTACATACTGCTATACTAATCATATACTAAATCTGCTGTCTGTGTGTGTGAGTATTTTAAGAATAATTAAATCATATTATAATAAAAGTAAAAACGTCTTTAACATTTCGGTGTTTCCATTACTTTTAACCCTCGTTGTCCCAAGAAGGGACTTAAGAAAATATTTATCTACGCCTTAATAAGAACGTTTAGGAGAATTGGAAAAATCGGTAGTCTATGTTGTATATAATATCGTACCTACAGTTGCTAGAATTTAACGCATAAGTACCTACCTAGTTATAAGCACAGCTTACAAGATTTTAAATAAAAAACAAGCAAGACTGAGACTTAAATAGTTATGTTTAAATGATATAATATGAATAATGTGATAAAATGGCCACATTAAGTGAATTGTAATAAACATACATTTTTGAAGAAGGTGCTCCAGTAACCTCTAACAATTCTATTTTGAGAGTTTTCAATAGAAATGCGTAAAATGGTACATAATGATGTGTACCATTTTACGCATATAAAATTGCCATTCAGTGAGGAAACTCTTTGAGCCTTCTAGTTAGTCTGCCTGGTTTGGAGTTTGGAGATTTTTTTGTAGCTTTTTAAGTTTTTCTAGTATTAATTTTTCTTTTTAGTACTTTAAAGTACTTAAGTAAATATTTTAAGTATAGGTTTACCATTATAATTGTTTTCTTATTGTCTAATCAATCAATAGTTGTTTAATTGTAAATAATATGACCGTTTTAGGCCTTTCAAACTAGCTGTGCTCAAACTTAAATCACATGGTTTTTTGCTATAAGTATAACGTATTAATTTATTTATCAAGCCAGCGCCCGGTCTATGATCTATGGACCAGTTCGTCAGCAGTCACTTTATAAAAAGGTTTATTAGTTTTTCGTTTCCGTAATTTTGAGCGTCCGGAAAGAGACATGCGAATTATCTTAATCTAATTTTTATCGGAATTCAGATCTAGCTAAATTGAATTCTCTCTACGTAGTACATTACGATAGCAATATAAACTCTATTGTTACCCGTTTTATATGCAACTAGTTGTGAATATCCGCTTCGCCTATTTAATAAGTATATTTAATAATATATTTTTGTACCTAGTTATTTGTTAATGTTATTATATAGTCACTATTTACTTGACATACAATCTCGATGAATCTAAAAATTTCTAGAACATTTTTGATCGTTCAGAACGATGTTATCTATTTTAGACTTTTCTTGATCCACCTAAAATTTCCAAAACAATCCATATGATAATCACACATTTTTAGAAATCACATGTTTCAACCCCGTATCTTGTACAAATCTACACCCTTCGTAGGTATAGTGCGATTCAAATAAGAATAGGATCGAGTCGGCGCCATATTGTTTCGAATTTAGACTGTTATTATAGTTAAATGTATGTTCAGATAATTGATTACTATTTAACGTTTTTATTTAAATTCGATGCAAGACTATTAATATTTATATGCACATAAGTTTTTCTGAAAATCGCACTTTTCAAGTGATATTTGACAGAAAAAGGTAATTGACGTTCCTATTCTCATTTGAAACGCGTTATATCAATTTGCAACCACCATAGTGCACGATGGGAGCCTTGTACCTATTGCGGGATACAAACACTTCTGCGACTTATGCAGTTTTAGCTGCAAAGTGAAATATCACACACCTCTACTTTTATATAAACTACTTTTGTATAGGGTAACACACCCAATTGCTAGCACTGTACCTAATTATCAGCCCCCCGAACAAATAGTAGAATTATAAGCTTCTCTGTAGTTAATTTTTGTTTCCAGTTAATAAAAACAAAACTTGAATGTTTCTGGAATCTACTGCCAGCGACACCATACTTTAAACCAGTGTTTTTCAATATTTTTCATGATGCGACCCCCCTTGTATGAAAAAATATTTCGCGACCCCCCGACCCTTCGCTTTTTTATCATGTATGTTACAGTGTTACAAATATTCATTTCATACGACGTTTTTATGCGTCTTCATAATTAGGATTCGGATAATATAGTACGTAAAACACATTATTTTACAATTACATACATCGATGATATTATTATCGATGATTGATTTATGAGTATATCCTTTTGTTAAAAATCTCTAACTTAATTTTTAATCTTCATTGTTTTTTTACTAAAGTTCTCCTCCGGCGACCCCCCTACAGAAGCTTCGCGACCCCCCAGGGGGTCGCGACCCACAGGTTGAAAAACACTGCTTTAAACTATAAAGTATTTTCCTCTGTAATAATCGAGGTTATAATTGGACCCTTTTTTTAAAGTGCTGATAATTGGTACTCTCACCCTAAATAATAAATACACTTTATTTTGTAGATTGTACTGCTAAGCATTTAGCCAAGTAGCCATCGCTAACTACAACGAAGTTCGAAAACAAAAATGATTTGATATTACGAGTAGCAATGCCAACTTTCTATAGGGTCTGAACCTCGATGGACTGATATTAAAATATTAAGAAGGTACCATAGGACTTAGGACATTATGACTCGCAAAATAATTGTTGACAAGTTAAATGTAAACTAGCAGTTAACATTAATATTAGTAATTACACTAATTACGATAAACCTGAAGTACCTACATCGGCAAACATCCAATTAAATAGGTGCAATATTGTATTTTTATGTGTTTTATCTAGTTTGATTAGCATATTGAAAAGTGATAATGGAAAATTAAAAAGTTTTGTCCGTGGAAATATAAGTTAAAGAGCACTCAGCGGTAATCGGGGCTTAACGTTACATCTTGGATAGATCGAGCCACGTCTCAGAGTAAACGAGTGACTTGTAGTCGTCGCGTAATACCGCTACACAATTTTCGTACATTTTCCCCCTTACTAATAAAATATTTATACAGTGTACAATCTAAACAATGACAATAATCTAAACAATTGATAGACAAGGACAAACCCTGTCTATCAAGCATCTTTTTCGGCGTATCAGACAAGGACAAAACATTAACTTATGCACTGTATAAATATTGTTATTAGTAACGGGGTTAATGTACAACGTGGTCGGTATAGTAGCGACTCATAAAATGTAAAATAATTGTTAAGTGACAGTTCACGGTCCTGGTGCAGTCAAGAAATTATGAAAATTGTGTAGCGGCTGCGTGCGACAGTAGCTATAGTTGGTCGCCCGTTTGCGCAGAGCCTTATCCGCGCCTGTAAAATATTATCCCAAGTTCATTAAGCGAGGACCTCTGTCGACCACGATCCATTGTCCGCTATCTACTGTCGCCGTTTAAATTGCCATTTAATTTATTTTTCAGAACGCTTACAGTGGCGTCAATTGAATAATAAATAGGGCTCTCACTTCTTATTGAATTTAAGAAGATTTTGAAAAGCTATTGCGTCAATGATCTGAATAGGTACGATCCTGTTTCGTAGAGCAATTCTTGCGAGAATAGAATTTGCTAGAATTGGTACAGTTAAATATAGATTGTATAGTAAAACCATGTTGCTAATAGCCCTCGGCGATCTTCGTTTTTCTATGGAAGTGACAGACGTTATCAAAAACGACGATTGCCGAAAAACATTGAGATCGCGATTGTAGGTACTGTATACGCGGATTACAAAAAGGTGAAAACTACACAGTTATAATTTTTTCTGAAAATAATGTAATTATATTTATAATATTTCGATATTTTTTATGTTTATGTAGATATTGAACTCTTATTTATATATTATAGTTACTAGCTGTTAGCCCGCGGCTCCGCACGCGTAAATACAGTATTCCACGGGAACACTGTATTTTTTCGGGATATAAAGTAGCCTATATTTTAATCCAGAGCCTAAACTACTACCATACCAAATTTCATCGAAATCCGTTCGGTAGTTTTTGCGCGAAAGAGTAACAAATATACATCCATCCATCCTCACACTTTCACATTAATAATATTAGTAGGATTATTTATGGTACGAATATGTAAAAACAAACCTAAGAGCGAGTCAAACTCGCGCACAAAAGGTTCCGAAACAAAACGGTGTATGGGAAATAAAAATTTATTTTATGCTGTTTTTAGTATTTGTTGTTATAGCGGCAATAGACATATCACACATATCAACTGTCTAGCTGTATCTAGATACAGCCTGGTAACAGACAGACGGACAGACAGACAGCGAAGTGTCAGTAATGGGTTCTCGTTTTTACCCTTAGGGCACGGAACCATAGACATATATATTATAGACGAGGCATGTTAAGGCAAAAAGTTTTGCCATTTTGCCATTTGAAGTATGGTGAAAGCAAGATGGCTGACATTTAAATTATGGTGAAAACCAAGATGGCGTAACATTTTCTTGTATGAAGATTTGTTATGTCAAATGTACGTCATAGCCCAAAGACTTCATAGCCTATCTTAAGTTTTGAAACCTTTGCAAATAATAATATTATAGAATGTTGTCTATAATATTCTTTACTGTCTCGTGGATTTAATATACGAGATAATAAGTTGCACCTGGCGAGAAACGAGCGATAAAATTATCACTAATAAAATTATTATGACTTTTCTTATGGAGGAAACGAAAGTCAAGGCTTAAGATATTTAATAACTTAAATTTGTGCACGGAAAATTTATTTAATCGGATAGATTAAGAATTTTAAAGAGTTATTTTGTATTTTTTGTTGAGTGCATGAATACTCACTGTCACTCAAGCAAAAGTAATAAAAATAATTAAATATAAAGCTGTTTTAAGATAGTGCCAAAACGTTAATAATTATTTTAAAATAGTTTGAAAAGTTTATAAAGGATAAAATGTACATAGAGGTACAAAGGACCACCAAACAAAAGTTAAGGTTTTTTTGTTTTAACTAAATAAATTACCTTTTTTTTTTTTCATTTGTTCTTTGAGAATTTCATCAACACCGGAGATTAAGCAGATTGATTTTAAATTTTTTATATCATAAAATTAATAAATATTATTATTTTTAGCAATCTTCCTCCAAATAATACCCACAACCTGCAAGCAAATGTGTGAGTGCACGCATAAGCATGCGTAACGCACCTCCCTCCTCCCACACTGCTTATGCGTGCACTCACACATTTGCTTGCAGGTTGTGGGTATTATTTGGCGGAAGATTGCTAAAAATAATAATATTTATTGATTTTATGTTATGGATTTCCGCAATTCCGCTGATTCTATTAACTATTTTTTATATCACTTAATTTAAATACATCTTTAGGTACTATTGATTGAACAGCAGGATTTTTTAGCATTGACACTACAAACTACACATATCATATTATATGTGCAGTTATATACTTTATATGAGGATGAGTAAATTTTACAAAATTATTATATTGAAGGTGTCATTTTAATCTTGTTGTTAGCCACTAGAACCTCAATTCTCGTATTTAAAGTAGACTTTTATTTTACTTTGATTGTATTGTAAGTATAGCGACATGTTATCATAAACTGATTTTGTAAAGTTTGGACCATACAGAATACGTTTCACGTTGGTTTAACGTTTACGATAATACCGTTTGACAGTTTGAGTTTAACGTATCGGGACTTGATTGTAAATTATTATTGCAGGTTTTATTTACCATAATTGACCCTTAGTTTTTAACCAAGTATGGCAATGACCTTCAAAGTCCTGCATTTCGCATGAACGAAATAAGAACAATGTGAAGTTGCTTGGACAGCATTCGGTTATCTTTATGTGGGCGGCCGGAGTAATGTAGCATGCCAAGTTACGCCGATAACCGAGTCACATTAGCCGCGGGAATTAATATGAGGTAGAGTTAACGTAGAGTGTAGACTATATGTCTGCGTTGTGTATCGCCGAGTAAGTAACCGCGAAATTAAACATTAACTCCCGTACTAATAAACGTTGTATAAGCTTTGAATAGTTATACAGTGTTTTGTTCACATCACACAAGCGACATGTTTAATTCGATAGAAGGAGACAAACACTGTGTAACTATTCAAAGCTTATATAGCGTTTATTAGTAAGGGGGTAAGTAGATTGAATATCGTTTAGTACGACGAATACTAGTGAATGAATAAAATTAGTAAAATAAGGATGAACAAAATTAAAATAAATTATAACCCCCGAATTTTCAAACAATAGGCAATCGGACATTTTTTTTTATTGCATAAATGAATAGTACTCTTAAATATGTGTAACTTCTCAGAAGAAACCGTATATCAAAAGTCAATATTTTCAAAGGTACAGCGATTTGTATAAAAAATTTCGCGAGCCTCCTAAAAACGCTCCATACTAAAGTCGACCTAAAAATGACGTCACTTGTATATGAAGTAGTATGAAGTAGTATATGAAGTATATGGCCGCAGGAATATATTTGTAAATATCTCCGATATTTGTGCGTTTAAGTTCATACTTACCATAATGAATGTTTTTGTATATGATGTGAGTAAACTAATGATGTAGGTTTTGTTTACCAATTTCGCAAAAATGAAAAATTTTTTTTGGTATAAAGACTCACGAAATTTTGTATACAAATCGCTGTACCTTTGAAAATATTGACTTTTGATATAGGTACGGTTTCTTCTGAGAAGTTACTCATATTTAAGAGTACTATTCATTTATGCAATAAAAAAAAATCTGTCCGCTTGCCTATTAACTATCTGATGATGATGAATAATAGCTAAGAAAACTTTCGATCTTGTCAGCTTTCAAACAAGAAAAAAACTATATCAAGATCGGTTCATCTGTTTGGGAGCTACGATACTACGGACATACACACACACACACACACGTACATACACGTCAAACTTATAACATATCCCTCTGTTTTCGTCGGGGGTTAAAAATAGATAAGAAACTACGTAATTGAATAGAGGAAATAGGGAAGTACGTCTACTACAGATTAAACACATACAAGGTATATACCAATAATGTGAAATGGCACATTTTTTATTCCATAAGGAAACGAAATATTTGATAAACAGATTTTCTTCAATTAAACGTAAGAGAAAAACTTAAAACCGTATTATGTGAGGTAAATTAGGGAGATGAGCTCCTACCTAACCCTCCAAAAGGGTTAGGTAGGAGCTCCGAATATGCTTCAACCCTTACTAGGGACAGTGGATGGCACGCGTTACAAAACAATGCGTGAAATTCCTTAGACACAAACTCTTAGCGCCTTTGCACACGTGCCGCAGCTCCTGCGGCGCCGCTGCATCCACATATCTTTACTACTGTATTATAAAACTTACTATCATCTGAAACAGCCTCCGTGGTCTAGTGGTTAGAGCATTGGCTCTCGACTCGGAGGTCGTGGGTTCGATTCCCGCATTGGAGCGGCAGAAAATGTTGTTTCCAAGTTTGGTTAGGACAATGCAGGCTGATCACCTGATTGTCTGACAAGAAAGATGATCCATGCGTCGGATGGGCATGTAAAAAGTCGGACCTGCGCCTCATCTCTCGTCAGTCGTGTCGGTTATCCGTCCCACTGGATTACGAGAGTAAAGGAAGAGAGAGTGCTCTTGTGTACTGCGCACACACTTGGGCACTATAAAATTACTCCTGCGTAACTGGCCTGGTTTCAATGGAACCGGCCACCGTCACCGAGATCGGTGGGGAGTCATTATTATTATTATTATCATCTGAAAAATTAAGTTTTTATCAAGATAACATTAATATGTACATGAGATATTATGTCATGAGATACTCATCCCAACTACCTGTCCGGTAGTTGTGGTATAGTATACGGGTACGCGACCCCGGCTTCTCTAGCTATTACTGTCCTATCCCTTGCCCTCCTGGGCGGTAATATCCTACATTTCCTATTTCCCACTCTAACTTACCAATCTTCCTTTCCACACCACCTGTCCTTCCCTTTCCCTATTCCTACCCTCTCCACCAATCCGTGGAAACGCAATGGATAATCATAAAAATATTTCAATTATCCAAAATGGCGGCGATGTGGTTCACCACCCATCACGTCTCGTTTCTCGCGGAGGTGAAAAGCGGACCATGGAGAGCCGCTTCGCTACGTTGAATGTAAGAGGAAGAATGGATGGTAAGAATGAAAGTGAACGAAGCGAAACGAGTATGTAAGGATCGTAGCAAGTGGCAAAAAGTGGTCTCTGCCTACCCCTTTACGGGAAAAAGGCGTGATTATATGTATGTATGTAATATGTATTAATATGTATCAATATGTATCTCTAAGTTTTTCACAATTCAATCTGATAAAAAATATCCTTGATTATGATACCTCGTTGGAAAGCTGTTTAAACGTACAATGCAGATATTATGTAGAAAAACATATCTACATTTTACGTTTAACATTTAAACAATATAGCTGTCATTTATTATTTTTCAGTGTGCTTCAAAGAAAAAACTACAAAGAATGAACATTTTTTTTTCAATATAATATTATAGTAGGTACGACTTAGTTTTATAGTTAGCGGTATTAATGGCATTTGAAAATAATAAGACAGCTCATTAAAATAACAAATAAATTAAATGCACAAATATTAAAAAAAGGATAGTAAAAAAAAAATATTAAAAGAAGGAAAAATAAAGAAATAAATATTAAAAGAAGGAAAAATATCGTTAATTTTTATAAAAAAAATTAAGAGACCAAAATCTCGTAAAATATTAATTTTGGAAAATAGGTTTCATTGAAGAAAATATTGAAATTGATGGGAACTACAACCCTTTAAAGGATCAATATAGACTTAACCTTTATAGTGTATATTTATATAGGTTAATTATACTTATAGTATAGGTTTAAGTATAGTATAGGTACACGGTTATACCCTGTACCTATATTATACTAAAAACATAAAAGGCTCGGTTTTGATTTAATATATAAAAACTGTAGGTTAATATATATAAAACTTTTGTTGCAGAGTTCACAAGATGGAGGAGGAGTGAGGCGGGCGGCATGGCGGGGATGCCCGTATTGGGGAACAGCGTGGGCGCGGGCGAGCTCAGAGAAGGTATACTGGGGCCGTACTGAAAGGACACAACAGTCAATGTAGGTTTTTAAATTCGTGACATCTGACACCTTTTTGACACGACAAGGACCGTCGTGCTACCAAACGCCCACCTGGGGACAGAAAAAGAATCGAAAATTCTTATTGACCGTCTTTTATACCACTTATGCCACCAGATGACGCTTTGTGTGAGTTGGGTCCGTCCCTAACGGCAGAAAAAATATCAAAAATCCTCATTTCGCGATTGTAGACTAAAGATCTACTAAAGAAAGGATATCTCACGAGAACCGTACATTTTGCCGCGATAAAGAGTTAGACAGTTAGTTAATTCCTTATTAAATCTGTATCTGTGTTATATTTCATCAAAATTGGTCCAGTAGTTTCGGAGCCTATTTAGTGTGAGCAAACAAACATACAAACATTAGTATAACAGTAGTAGACTTTATAACTTTGAAAAAATCGGTAAACTCAATTATCCCAATTAGTGTATTCAACGTTCGTTTCTCGTGTCTTAAATTTTTACAAAGGGCATAGGATTTACTGCTTGCTACAGCCATACCTTAAATAATATATTAGTTGTGACAAGCCTCAAGGCTGTGTTTTAAAACGAGAGCGAATATTCCTTACCTAATTACCTACAGTTTTCTCTAATGTCATAGGATTAATTATACCCAACTAGCTGTTGCCCGCGGCTCCGCCCGCGTAAATATAGTATCCCTCGGGAACACTGTATTTTTTCGGGATAAAAACTATCCTGTTTTAATCCAGAGCCTAAACCACTATCACACCAAATTTCATTGAAATCCGTTCAGTAGTTTTTGCGTGAAAAAGTAACAAACATCCATCCATCCATACATCCGTACATCCTCACAAACTTTCACATTTATAATATTAGTAGGATTATACTAATTGTGACGAATTAGCTTTATTTACTAGACTAGAATACTGATATCAGGTACAAGGTGAAGGTCAGTATCGATAAACCCCCGGCAACAAAAGAGCAAAATAATGCACGCGCATACACGTGTAAAGGATTTGAGCAAACAAAGGGAAAAACCGAGTCCATTTCATCACAATCAAATTAATATCAGTACTGCGTCACCGGTGGCTAGTCAATAGCGAGAGGAATTCGATTGTGAAATTGTAAAACGCAACAGGTACCGCCTGTTCAGGGCCTCTAGTCAAGATGTATTTGATAATTTCGACGGGGAACTTCGTAATCAAAAATGTATGGGATTTGATATAATTTATCGTTAAGTGACATATCGCTTGCGATACGTTATGTCAAATCTCATACATTTTGTTTACGAACTTCGCCGTCGAAATTATTGAATGCATGTTGACTAGAGGCCCTGTTCATAATAGAGCATTTAAGGCGGAAATATACGTAGATGACGTCACAGATTCGGGCGTGGCCTAACACTTCCCGCCGCGCCACCCGCATACACCCCGCGGCGCGCGCGATCTTCGCGCCGCGACTCAAATTATAAACTGAGGAACGGCCCTTTTATACGACTTTAGGATTGATTTAAATGCAACTTGAAAATATTAATTTATTTCTGGTCTATGAGCAAAGAAAAAACGTAGAATGTATTAGCCGCTTCTCCTTCTTCTGTAGAAGCCGGTCGAGGTTATTCCCGAAATCTAGAAATTATTTGGTAGGCAATGCGGCTTCCAACCCATCACTTTTGATTTCATTTTCTACCTCTACGCCCACCAAAATGCAATACTTAGTGCTATTGACAGAATCACTAAAATATCCGCTAGGTGTTTTTTCGCTTTCCTAAGCGACAAAAATACCGAAAATGAGTTATATCAATGAGTTTGTATTTTTTTTTCTGCGTCGATTGGTCTAATTGTCGTCTTCCTACGACGATTTTTTTGTCGCTTAGATATAGTGAAATTTATACAAAATCATGAATGTTATGTTCACTAAGCGACAACAAAAAGCGATTTATAAAAAAATTCACTTGGATATTTTGAAGAATTTAAAAAATCTACTTAGTCTATTTTTCATGTTTTTACTTTTTTTTTGTTTGCATAAAAATATTTTTACTTGTTTAAAAAATTCTTTTCGTGAACACTTTGTACATTTTCTCCATACAAATTATTTATGAATTGTCCTTACAGTGCATTTAATTTGATACCATTAGTTGACGACCTCTGTGGCTCAGTTGGTTGAGCGTGTTGGTGCTCAAGCCGGGGGTCGCGGGTTTAAATCCCGCCGAAGGAACAAAAAGTTTTTCTGTGTTTCTGGGTCATGAATGTGTATTAAATATATGTATTATATAATAAAAATCTTAAATATGTGTATAGTATAAAAGTATTTAAAAATATATTTCCGTTGTCTGGTACCCGTAACACAAGTTCTTCGAGAACTTACCACGGGATCAGATTGACGTGGTGTGAAGCGTCCATAGATATTATTATTATTATTATTTTACGAAAGTGCAACTTGTAGAATTTTACCCATAGTGAAATAAAACAATATTGGCGTAAAGATAGTTTTACATATTTGACACAATAACTATTCGTGCTATGTAGATATTTTTACTTGAAAACTTTTGTTTTTAAGTATGTCGGTTAGATATTTTTTTTGATTCCCTATTTTTTCGCATAAAATCATATGTCATAATTTTACTAGGCATAATTTCATTTGACCTATTAGTAGTTTCGCATAGAATTCATTTGGCATAACTTTCGTGGCACTTAGCATAGTTTTTTTTCGCATAATTACTAATAGCATAATAATTGTTAGGCATACTTAATAAAAGGCATAATTTTTTATACGCATTATATGAATTAAGAATAATATTTTATGCATAATATTAAAAGGCATAAATATATTTACGCATACTTCTTTTTTTTCACATACTAATGAATGGTAAATTCTACTGGGTGTGTGAGTTAGACGAAATAACAATTATAATTGTAATTTTCAACTGATTACGAAATTAAACTCGGACAAACGACATGAACTGCTATCTAAGAACATGCCGAGCCATAACCACGTGCCCAATACAATTAAAGATAAGGTATTGTTTTTGCATTAAATAACCTTTTGAATTAATTATTTTAAACATGTTAGCGGCTTATGGGTGGCCCAAGGGCCACCCCGCCGCAACTTAACCTACTATTACACATGTTACACTAGGTATAATGAATGTATTACCTGCTTTTAATGTTTCATAAATATGCGTTTAATTACCTTATCCGTGTTTCATTATGTCCTTCCATTTTATGCATATTTGTACCTTGTGACAGAATTACTTGAATTTATTATGACAAAAAATATGACTAACGAGTTTATGCCAAAAAGCAATTATGCCAAAGTATTATTATGACAAGAAAAATTATGCCTTACGAGTTATGCCTCATTAAATTAGGACAAAAACTATTAGTCTAAATTATATTTATGCCTAATGATGTAGTATGCCAAGAAACCATTATGCCAAAGTAATAGTATGCGTAACAAAATTATGCCAAGAGAGGTATGCCAAATGAAATTATGAAAAAAAATATGCGAAAAAAGGGGATCCCTTTTTTTCATTAAAATGATTAAGAATGACGAAAAAAAATGTAATTTTTTCCTGTAACCAAAATATTATCTTACGTCGCTAAGGTACAATACGAAATTAAAAATGTCGCTTGAGTATCAATAATTTCCAATACATATGAATTTATAGACAAGAATAAATAGCTAAATGATCTGAGTGTCTATAAAACTGACAAAATGTAACTAAAAGTATTAAATTTACAGTGTGTGGGAACATAAATGAACGCAAACATTGCTAAATATATTTCTATATTTATGCGCCTAATGTTTCGCTAGTTAGTCCTGTCGGTAGTAGGAAATATCAATATACTAGGTTATGGGAGTAAACTTTGCGCACATACTTGGACATAATAAAATAGCTCCTATAGCTGGTCTATTTTCAATTAAATTGGCAACAGTCACTGAAATTGGTGTGGTTTTATTATTATTCCTTTTTTAAGGTTCGTAGTTCATGTCTCGGAATCCTTATAGTTTCGTCATGTCCTTCCGTTCAACCGACCGTCCGCCCGTCCGTCTGTCCATCCAAACGGTGGTGCTTGAAATATGAAACTTTAATAGTGATAAGTTTATTTATCACGTCGACATAGTGAATAGTAATGAAAATAATTTTTGGTTACACCTACACGAAAAGGGGAGATATAATTAGGTGCATAGACACTTTAAGAACATTGAGAGGTTTCTGAGATTATATTTTGATGAACGTACGTATCCGTTTGCACGATATTGCCCTTTTTAGCGCATTTCTTGTTAAAATACGGCGTCCCCCCTCTAAAAGCCAAACGGCTGGCTCTAAAAATGTGGAAAATTCATGATGGTAGTCCATGTAATAAACTTTGAACGAAAACTATAACAGTCCAAAAAACTTCATAAATTCAGAAGTTATAGAGACTTAAATTGAATCAGTTTAGATGAAGATATCAGTGGCTCAGTGGTTAGCGCTTTAGTGCTCAAACCAGAGGGCGCGGGTTCGAATCCATAAGATAATAAAAAGTTTACCGTGGATTCCTTGGAAAAATTACAATAACTGGGATTAAGATCAACGATTAACGAATTAACGCTACCGACAAAATATGTTACTATGATAAAATTTTAAAGCGATTTTGCCAAGTTGATGTTCATAAAAAAATATCAGAATATAACAAATATTGTTCATCTCTTTTGTTACATCAAAAGCTGCTATCACCGTACATTTTTAATGACAAATGTATGGCGATAGTAGCGTTTTTCAGGGCCAGGAAGCCAAATGGACTTCCGCCCTTCATGGACAGATGCAATAGTCTCTTCTAGACATATATCACTAGATATTATATATATATATATATATATATATATATATATATATATATATATATATATATATAAAAATTTTAAAGCGATTTTGCCAAGTTGATGTTCATAAAAAAATATCAGAATATAACAAATATTGTTCATCTCTTTTGTTACATCAAAAGCTGCTATCACCGTACATTTTTAATGACAAATGTATGGCGATAGTAGCGTTTTTCAGGGCCAGGAAGCCAAATGGACTTCCGCCCTTCATGGACAGATGCAATAGTCTCTTCTAGACATATATCACTAGATATTATAAATATATATATATATATATATATATATATATATATATATATATATATATATATATATATATATATATATATATATATATATATATATATATATATATATTCAATAGACACCTATCATGGCCATGCCATCAGACGATATGATCAAGGTGCATAGCTTCTCAAAGCAACACCAGGTTTTCCTATCGTCTAGGGAGAGTAGAGGATAGGAATCAATGTTCACTACAATGACATAGTCTGGTACACGGACGGATCCAGGAAAGACAACCGGGTGGACGGACCTTCTACGGGGGCATGCCACCTACAGGCTTGACTATATACTTGTTTAGGACAATTTACAACCATGTTTGAGGCTGAGATGAGTTATTCACTACAGAGCCTACAGATTGTCCTTGTCCATAAAACATCCTAATCTTATAGAGAAGATTAGGATAATTTTGATGATATTTCTGCTAATGTCAATGCTTTCAGCGCAGTCTGTCAGAACAATCACACTGCGCTGAAGGCACTGACAGCAGCAGAAAGAAGAATTTTGTATGGATCCCGTCCCCACTACTGTAGCACTACAAGACATATATCAAAGGACTTAAAAAGCGTGTAATTTTTTTGTATGACGAAAAATCTCTAAACCATGGGAGAAAAAAGTTAATGAGAGTTATAGGTGAAAAAAAGTTTAAAAAATCATCCTGTATTATTGCACCATTTCATAGTGTTGCTAATAAGGAACAATTTTCGGGAAGTAATGGTATACAACAAGCTTCAGAAAAGTGTTATATTTTGATAAATTGCCCCATATTTTGAAGAAATGTGTGGAATGATAATAAAATTCTAAAATAAGCTCTTTCCTCAATTTTGTCACATACTTACATTATGGTAATTGTTTCTTACTTGCGATACTATTGAAAGGTGTAGTACACAGGATGTTTTTTTTCATAATTTATGGGTTCGAATCCTGTCTAGGAAAATTGAGTTATCAAAAATGATGCAGTTTAAGTTTTCATCAAGTCGGACTCGATATTCCGTAGGGCTAAATTGCTATTGCTAATTTTTTTTAACTTCTCTTACAACACCCAGAAGAATAATTCACCATGTACTATATCTTTTTTACTTTTTTTCTGTACCTAATCGTTTTAAAATTACTTTGCTATTTAATTATATGTATTTTAATGTAATTGTTTTATCTGAATTATTTGATTTTACATAAACCACTTTTCCAGGCCAGGATTCGAACCCGCAAATTAGGAAAAAAATACATTTTGTTATTGCACCATTCGATAGCGTTGCAAGTAAGAAACAATTTCCAGAAAGTAATTAGGTATGTGCGAAAAAATTGAGGAAAGAGCTTATTTTTAGTATTTTATTATCATTCCATACATTTCTTTAAAATATGAGGCAGTTTATCAAAATATAACACTTTTCTAAAGTTGAGTGTATACCATTACTTTGCAAAAAAATTTCCATAGTAGCAACACTATGAAACGGTGCAATAATATAGAATGATTTTTTAAAACTGTTTTAACCTTTAAACCCTCATTTACTTTTTTAGGATTTTCGTCATACAAAACAATGACACTTTTTTTAAGCCCTTTCATTTGATATATGTCTTATAGTGCTACAAGGATGGGGACTTTTTGCCGCTTCTTCTTTCATCTAAATTAGTTATGGCTTGTGTTCAAACATTAAACATGCTAGGACGAGATAACAGCATCAGTCTGGTATGGGTTCTAGGCAACGGCAATATCTCCGGCAACAAAACCGTGGATGAGCTGGGTAGGCTTTGGGCCAATTGTGTCACGGTGTCATGCCCAGAATCGGTATGTGGAATATCTCCCAGCACTACCAAGAGAGAACTCAAGGAATGGGGCCGCAGCTTAAGTATAAAGCAACGGGCTGAAATCCTAGGCCTTGAGTTTTTACTTCTATATTTTTTATTATTTCAATATCAAAATTAGCTAACGTTTTAGCTCGTTTTAGTCAGACAAGGAAACTGCAATTAATTTTTATACACAAGAAGAAGGAAAATATTGTCAGTTAGGAGCAAAAATTTACAATGTCATTGAATAATAAATTTACTAAGATAACTTTAGTCGTAGAAAATTCTTAATGTAAGCATCATTTATGTAACTTATCTTGTTTTATTTTATAAACTCTTAGGGCATTTTGACGAATATTCCTATAATTTTTTTAAAGTGTTTGGAATTAGTTATTTTTACCTGTTATTACAGAAAATGTATCTATAGCTTATCTATTTTTACATGTTGCTGAAAACCTTTAAAATAAAATTTAGGCAATTTTACTTGCTATTACATAACTTTCGTTGATAGCTTAGATAATTTTACCTATTTTTCGCTTAGGTTATTATTTCTAACCTAAGCGACATAAACTGCCTGTAATTCGAAAGCTATATGACTCGTTTTAATATCAAAATGCTATAAAAATAAGATACACGTTGTATCTTATTGATATATAGATATATAGATGTATGTTAAAACCATCTAAATCCGACTATTTTGTGATTTTTAATGAATTTTTTTTTCTAAAAATTTTAACGATATATCACTCTTCTATAAAGTTTACTAAATTTATGCGTCATATGTGTCTTTCTTTAATTATTATTTCTTTAATTATTATTTTTTATCAATTATTATTATTTAAACTGGAAATATCATAATATGTATTATATAAAATATGAATTTGCTTTCCTACGCTATCGAATTGGATTTTGTCTGTAATGGTAGTTGAATGTGTGTTAAATAAATAAATAAGTAAATAAATGTCGCTTAGGCATTTTTACCTCATATACTATATACCTCAAAGCGTTGATATACTAAATAGACAAAACAGAAATAATTTAATATATCTATGGACGCTTCACACCACGTCAATCTGATCCCGTGGTAAGTTCTCGAAGAACTTGTGTTACGGGTACCAGATAACGGAAGTATATTTAATACTTTTATACTATACATATAATTAAGATTTTTATTATATTATTTACATATTTAATACACATCCATGACCCAGGAACACAGAAAACTTTTTGTTCCGTCGGCGGGATTTGAACCCGCGACCCCCGGCTTGAGCAACGACACGCTCAACCAACTGACCCACAGAGGTCGTCATAGAAATAGAACTATACACTTTCTGTGAAATTTACAAGTACATATATAATAAAATATTATACTATATATACTATATAATATTATATTAATATATTATTAAAATTTCAAGTAAGAAGTTGAAGGAACAAAAAAATACATTCAACGATCGAACATTTTCATTCTATTGCAGGCAGAGTGCTCGCTAAGGTTTTCATAATTTATTTTTTACGGCATGTTGTTCCGTACTATTTCAAGAGTAAAATAAACGATTGCTAAATAGCGGCACCGCGGAGAGTGACACAACCTCCTCGTACGAAAGTCAGCGGCTCACTGTCCCGCGCGCCCGCGCACGCACCGCTTACAAATATTTTCACAAAATAATAGTTATTTACGTATTTTTTGAAAACAAAACGGTATTTCGAAAAACCCAACGATGAAATGTTAGATAAATATATTCTTCACATTTTCGTAAAAGAACCATCTTTATAGCCGTAGTAGGTAGTAAGTAGATAGAAAAAGAAATCTGAAAACAGGGCTACTTAATTTTAATTTATTTAATATTAATCTTCGTCTTATTAAAAAAATTAACGATGATATTAAAGATGAAGGATTGAAGTGTGAAATGTATATTTTTTAGAATTTTTTTATTCCTATTTTTCGGAGTAGTTAAGACTCAAACTGAGCGATTTTTAAGCTTTAGGGGCTATTTGCGCCTTAATGTAATTTATGTTTTCTTATGTTTATTCAGTAAATTGTGACTGACTTTAGTAATAATATCTATGGACGCTTCCAGACTATGTCTATGTCCCGTGGTAAGTTCTCGAAGAACTTGTGTTACGGGTACCAGACAACAAAAATATTTAATACTTTTTGTACCTTACCTATATTTAAGATTTATATTACATGACTTTACTTTTTTTATACATGACTCACTAGGAACAAAAAAACGTTTCTGTTCCCTGTAATTATTCGATACCTCCGGCTTGAGCGCCAACGCGCTAACCACTGAGCCACAGAGGTCGCCGAAGTAAGATGTGACTTACTCAAAATAATTGACTTTGTAAAAAAATCATGTATGAAAACCTCACTTTATTTGAAAAGCTACGATAGAAGAATGAAAAATATTAATCATCCCCGCTTACGTGTATGGAGAGCCAAAATATTATTATATTATGATCCACAAACTGAAATCTACACAAAGTTTATAACAAACTATTCCTTGAGTATCACGGAACCCAACAAATTCACTCCGATAATAAAGTAGAGATGATTGACATTCCGTAGCACACTCGTAGCACGGTCTACGATATTTCGTAGCACCCAACTTTATTGGATTGCAATTCCCATATCTTGCTAAAACTCGAGAACGGCTGAACTGATTTGCCTAATTTGGTCTTGAATTAATTGTGGAAGCTCGGGAAAGCTTTGAATAGTGAGAAATATTGGAAAAGTTGCGGAAAAAATACTAAAAACGACGATAAAATTTTCACATACTAATTGTTCCTAGTCATTTGACTGTCAAATATTTAGTATTAAATATTCGAGCCGTTTCGTTTTTTTTGTATTTGGAAAAATCGATTGGCTCTATTAATTTGTTAGGTGTAGATACTCCTTGTATGTGAAGGTGTAGATGTAGGTTTAAATGTAGGTATAGGTTGAAGTTGTAGATGTAGGTTGTTATTATAAATGTTGCTGTAGGTGGGTGTAACTATAGGTGTAGTTATTAATTTATTGCAGTTCATAGTCAAGACAGAACAACGTCTGTCGTGCTAAGAAGTTTATAAAATGCTAAAAAGTCTTTTCTTTTGCAGATGTGAGCAACAGGTCATCGAGCAGCGGATCCCGTCGAGGATCTTCTCCTCACAGAATACAGGTAATGTGGTTTATTAAAAAAACAAATTTTATGTTGTCCACAACATAAAATTTGTTTTGTTTAGACAGCACTCGTTGGGTTTGGTCATTTATTATCCCTTCTATTAAATGTAGACACACTACAATTACCCCATTTAATGGTTTAACTTTGCAGAATTTGTTGCTCTCTTTTTGCATTCTAATAAGCAAGGCTCGACGCAAATGGGTGATTCTAGCCTCTAGGTGACTACCGCTACATAATTTGCATTCATTTTTTGACGACTACCAGCCAGCTACAGTAGCGGTAACGCATATTAACGTTACGCCCGTTTGCACTGAGTCTAAGAGTCAGAGTACACCGTGACGATACGTAACGTTACGTGATGCTGCATTTTTAAGATAGCTATTCAAAATTGATCTTTATTCACTACACAAAAAGATACACGTTTCTTAAGACATCAGTCCACTGCACATGCGTTGTGCAGCGCGGTGCAACTTGACATTCGAACTCTTACAATGAGATGTGTATCTTCTTCGTAATGATTAAATTAAATTTTGAATAGCTATATTAAAAATGCAGCGTCATATCGCGTATCGTTTCGTTTCAGTGTGAATTGAGGCTAAGATTTTTGTCTAATAAATAAGGGTCTGACATATAGGGCGTTCCACTAGCACGGTTAGAACAAAAATTTCGTTATTTTCATTCACATTCTGTTTCTTTAGCGCCACTATGATCGTTCGTAACTGTTTTCACCCCGGCCCTGTTCCTGACGCAACTGTCATCTGTCAAAAACTGTTAAAAACGCTAAGAATGATCACAACATTTCGCTAATTTTTACCCAGCTCCCTACTTGGGTTAAAATTAGCACTTTGACGTTTTCAACATCAGTTGTGAATTGTGATCAGCTGTCAGTTGGTCCACTAGTCACAAAAATTGCTAAAAACGACATTTTCGAAATTTTCAATAATAACGTTATTTCGCTAAAGAAACACCATTTTGTGGTAAAAATTATCGTAGCGTTTTGGGCAAAATTAATTCCGTATGGAACACGCTAATACTATCGAACAGGTTACCGTTCAACCAGGCATAAGACGAAAATTATTTAAAAGAGCGCTTAACAGGTGTAAATTACGTAGTTCAAACGCGTAGTGGTCGTTGCAGATACGTGCATAAATATTTTTAGGTGTCCTAGTGCAAAGGAAACTGTTTAAGAAATCGAGCAGGAACTTGTACATTTTGCTGTATTTTTTATACAGGAAAACGAAGTGGACGTGACGCACCGGCCGGACCTGACCAGCTCGCTGCCGGGCCGGCCGCGCCCCATCCGCAATGACTACCGCGATGCAGTGCCCACCGTGGTCAGTTACTATATTATAACAGGAACACGAAGTGGACGTGACGCACCGGCCGGACCTGACCAGCACGCTGCCGGGCCGGCTGCGCCCCATCCGCGATGACTACCGCGATGCAGTGCCCACCGTGGTCAGTTACTATATTATACAGGAACACGAAGTGGACGTGACGCACCGGCCGGACCTGACCAGCACGCTGCCGGGCCGGCTGCGCCCCATCCGCGATGACTACCGCGACGCAGTGCCCACCGTGGTCAGTTACTATATTATACAGGAACACGAAGTGGACGTGACGCACCGGCCGGACCTGACCAGCACGCTGCCGGGCCGGCTGCGCCCCATCCGCGATGACTACCACGATGCAGTGCCCACCGTGGTCAGTTACTATATTATAACAGGAACACGAAGTGGACGTGACGCACCGGCCGGACCTGACCAGCACGCTGCCGGGCCGGCTGCGCCCCATCCGCGATGACTACCGCGATGCAGTGCCCACCGTGGTCAGTTACTATATTATACAGGAACACGAAGTGGACGTGACCACCGGCCGGACCTGACCAGCACGCTGCCGGGCCGGCTGCGCCCCATCCGCGATGACTACCGCGACGCAGTGCCCACCGTGGTCAGTTACTATTTTATACAGGAACACGAAGTGGACGTGACGCACCGGCCAGACCTGACCAGCACGCTGCCGGGCCGGCCGCGCCCCATCCGCGATGACAACCGCGATGCAGTGCCCACCGTGGTCAGTTACTATATTATACAGGAACACGAAGTGGACGTGACCACCGGCCGGACCTGACCAGCACGCTGCCGGGCCGGCTGCGCCCCATCCGCGATGACTACCGCGACGCAGTGCCCACCGTGGTCAGTTACTATTTTATACAGGAACACGAAGTGGACGTGACGCACCGGCCAGACCTGACCAGCACGCTGCCGGGCCGGCCGCGCCCCATCCGCGATGACAACCGCGATGCAGTGCCCACCGTGGTCAGTTACTATATTATACAGGAACACGAAGTGGACGTGACGCACCGGCCAGACCTGACCAGCACGCTGCCGGGCCGGCTGCGCTCCATCCGCGATGACTACCGCGATGCAGTGCCCACCGTGGTCAGTTACTATATTATACAGGAACACGAAGTGGACGTGACGCACCGGCCGGACCTGACCAGCACGCTGCCGGGCCGGCTGCGCCCCATCCGCGATGACTACCGCGACGCAGTGCCCACCGTGGTCAGTTACTATATTATACAGGAACACGAAGTGGACGTGACGCACCGGCCGGACCTGACCAGCACGCTGCCGGGCCGGCTGCGCCCCATCCGCGATGACTACCGCGATGCAGTGCCCACCGTGGTCAGTTACTATATTATACAGGAACACGAAGTGGACGTGACGCACCGGCCGGACCTGACCAGCACGCTGCCGGGCCGGCTGCGCCCCATCCGCGATGACTACCGCGACGCAGTGCCCACCGTGGTCAGTTACTATATTATACAGGAACACGAAGTGGACGTGACGCACCGGCCGGACCTGACCAGCACGCTGCCGGGCCGGCTGCGCCCCATCCGCGATGACTACCGCGATGCAGTGCCCACCGTGGTCAGTTACTATATTATACAGGAACACGAAGTGGACGTGACGCACCGGCCGGACCTGACCAGCACGCTGCCGGGCCGGCTGCGCCCCATCCGCGATGACTACCGCGACGCAGTGCCCACCGTGGTCAGTTACTATATTATACAGGAACACGAAGTGGACGTGACGCACCGGCCGGACCTGACCAGCACGCTGCCGGGCCGGCTGCGCCCCATCCGCGATGACTACCGCGATGCAGTGCCCACCGTGGTCAGTTACTATATTATACAGGAACACGAAGTGGACGTGACGCACCGGCCGGACCTGACTAGCACGCTGCCGGGCCGGCTGCGCCCCATCCGCGATGACTACCGCGACGCAGTGCCCACCGTGGTCAGTTACTATATTATACAGGAACACGAAGTGGACGTGACGCACCGGCCGGACCTGACCAGCACGCTGCCGGGCCGGCTGCGCCCCATCCGCGATGACTACCGCGATGCAGTGCCCACCGTGGTCAGTTACTATATTATACAGGAACACGAAGTGGACGTGACGCACCGGCCGGACCTGACCAGCACGCTGCCGGGCCGGCTGCGCCCCATCCGCGATGACTACCGCGACGCAGTGCCCACCGTGGTCAGTTACTATATTATACAGGAACACGAAGTGGACGTGACGCACCGGCCGGACCTGACCAGCACGCTGCCGGGCCGGCTGCGCCCCATCCGCGATGACTACCGCGACGCAGTGCCCACCGCGTCGCGGAATTCCTTACTAGCTGAAAATACATAACATCCAAAAATGCTATAATCGATCAATAGAAGAACATAGTACGCATGCTAGATAAAACTATAAGTAAGAATAACGAAAATGCTTTATCTAAAACAACCAAAAAGTATTGATGAGATAAAATTACTTACCGTATTAAAATAACTACCAACTGGTTTAGCTAACAACTTGCTTTATCGGCAATATTCAATATTTTTGAGGTTGAAGTTTGCAAAGAAACGGCTAGTGGCACACACAACGTGTAGGATTCCGTACCGTAGTTGCCTGTCATAGACAAATTATTGGTCTCGCTGGGCGCTCTAGCGAGGCCAATCATTAATCTATGTTGTCTGTAATGATTGCAGCTTTGGTCAATTAATAGCTTCCCACATCGATCCCGGTGACGGTGGACGGTTTAATTGAAACCTGAATAGCAACGCAGGAAATATTTTTATAGTGCTCAAGTATGTGCGCAATACACAAGAACACTTTTACTCTCGTAATCCAGTTGGATTGATGGCCAACACGACTGGCGAGAGATCAGGCGCAGGACCAACGATCTGGTGAGCAGTCAGAATCGTTCTAACCCACATTGGAACAACAACATCTTTTGTTGTTCCAATGTGGGGATCAAATCTAGACCTCTGGAGTCAAGAGCCAATCTCTTAACCACTAGACCACGGAGGAGTTGGTCAACTATTAATTATTTTAGCATTGTACAATGTACTATCAGTAAATCTTATTCATAAGCAGGTTGACGGTTGTCGTATTTTGTTCGTATTATATAATCCTCTAAATATATAAAAGGCAAACCTGACTGACTCAACGCACAGCCGAAACTAATGAACGGATTTTGCTAAAATTTGGCATATAGATAGTTGTAATGACGCAGTCATCCGCTAAGAAAGGATTTTTGAAAATTCGCCACCAAGGGGATGAAAAAGGTTTTAATTTTTTTATTGAAACCGAACTCCACGCGGAGCAAATCTAGTTTATAATAATATTATGATATCAAACTGACAATGTTACTGACAATAATTGTATTATGACTGCATACCGTCATTAAAAAACAAATAAATTATGAAAACACTACCTACTTATGAATTAGATTCCCTGATAGTACATGTTTATTACTCATAATATTTGTTTTATTATACTTTAATATTAAGTATATAAAATTTCTGAATATTATTACACAGTCTCACAATAAGTAATAGGTAAGTAATACACAAACAAATCTACTTTAAAAACTATAAAGGATAGCAATAGTTATTTGTTTAATTTGATCGTAATACCGCTTCCCTACCAACGGATCCCTAAAGTATCTGTAATCTTTCGAAGTTGTTTTAAATTAATAAAGCTCTCGATGGCGGCGACAAGGCATCAGGTGTTTCCACAATCTGTTGATGTTTTAGCATAATTAATATCACATCGATACTTTCACACAATATTGTAATGACTATAAAATCTGTCCATGTAATTATATTCTACTTACAGCCCTTTCAATAACCTATGATCTATCTTTAACTATTTGTTAAAAACGTCGTCATTCAATCATTTGCCGGTTTATCGCGATACGAATTTGACGTTTGTAACAAATAGTTATAGAAAGGTGACGTTTGTAACAAATAGTTATAGATAGTTAGAAAAGTTATTGAAACGAACCGTTAGAAAAATTGATACACTCTATTAGCTAATGAAATATCGACAACATAACATCGGCATGGTAAAGCATTAGCACATACTTATTACTTCATCACTTTAACTGTATGTACCCACCTAACCTACCGCATCGCATCGTTTTATCTGAACTTTGTTTTTTAATTTTTATATAAGGTTCCTGCCTAAATGTCTTTATATAAGCAGTAGACATCCGTAGACCCAAAACATCCGTTATTGATTTTGGACAACCTTATATATTTAATAGTTTTAATTTTGATCGCTCCACACAGGTGTCCCTCAGCGGCAGCGGAATAGTGACGCACACGGCGCCCTCGTACGAGGAGCAGCGGGCCTCCCCCGCACTCCTCAACCGCAGCACCGGCACGCCGGGCAGCCGCAGCGCGCGCGACGATGGCTACTGCTCCGCCGGCAGCACGCCACGTGCCTTCGGTGAGGAGCTTCTAGAACATTCCAGAGTGGCAATTCTGCTAAATAAAAACTGCATTACTACAATTCCAATCAAGTCCCGATACGCTTACACTTTCAAACAGTGTTTTTATGAAGGTTAAACCAACGTGAAACGCGCTCTGATTGGTCGAAACGTCATAAAATCTGTTCACGGTCACATGTCGCTACACTTTCAATACAAACAAAGTAAAATTGAGTTTACTTTAAATACGAGAATTTATGTTCAATACAAGGCCAGCCAGCACTGGTAAAAGGGTGACTTGGTGACTACATCTCAATAACATCATAACATGGTGATGTAGTCACCAAGTTTTACTGTGTTGAAAAGTAATATCGATGTGGATGTTCTTGCTGCACATAAAATTTTTTTAAGGGTCCGTACCTAAAGGGTAAAAACGGAATCCTATTACTTAACTCCGTTGTTTGTCCGTCTGTCTGTTTATCTGCAACCACGCTGTATCTCTTGAACGGTGATAGATAATTGAAATGTTTACATGTGATGTATTTCTTTTGTCGCTATAACAACAAATAATAAAAACTAAATAAAATAAATATTTATGTTATTAAGCTATTGCATAGCTTTTATCGCAGGCTTTGAGCGCGGCGACCGAATCAAGAAATTCCGTAACGAAAATAATCCTAACGCCGCTGAGCTGAGGTGGCCTGGGGGTCTGATTAATTTGGTTACAATCGAGCCGCTGGTACTTAATCGCTTTCCGTCTAGTGTAACGTGAGCTATGTGTTATTTAAATTAGTAGCAGGAATATTGAATTATTACAATGGTTTCGCCATCTATGTGTTCAAGCTTAAACTACGACGTGTGTATGTTCCCTACACATTGTTGAAGATAATGAAGTACTTGATTGGTAGATGGCGTTGTACTTTTAAATAATATGTATTTTATTTTAAAGTTAGTACAACGGAATGGAAAAAATGCTATACTGTTATTGTATTTATATTTTATGCTATAGCTTTACCGCGGCATTCCCCGAGTGCCACACATCTTTTTTATTGTTGTTATATCGGTAAAGGAAATAATTTGTGAACATTTCAATTGTCTATCACCGTTCAAGAGATACAGCGTGTACACAGTTACAACTCGTTATTTTTTAAGGGACCCCTTCGTGAAAATCGGCCAAACACGAGTCGGATTAGCGAGTCCGACTCGTGTTTGGCCGATTTTTAGGTGCGATTTTTTACCTCGTAACAATTTTAGCTAACAACGACTTTTCATATAATTATTTTTGATTAATGAAGGAATTTTACCCCAAAGTAAAAGGAGTAAATGAGCGCTAAAATTTCTAAAGATAAATAAGTAAAACCAAAGCTTAAACGGTTGTGTGTGTATGTTTATTGCGGACAATAAACAAACACTCCGGAAGACAAATAAAAGCAAGACATCTGCGGCTCAAGAGGCAATAAGTCCGCTGTTTATACATAGACGAACCCAGTTAGATTAACTTGACGCGCAGTTGATCGCTACAGTGGCTGTGTTCCACGGAAAATAGCGCTAGCAAAATGGCGACCGCTGGCATAAAATTAGCAAAATGGCGGATTATGTTAGCAGTATTGAAGTTAGCAAGCATGTCCTGACTCCTGGCCGATAATATAATCTGTTTACTATATTGTATTTTTTTCTTTAGCGCTAGCAAGTGCTAACAAGCGCTAGCAAGCGCTAACAAGCGCTTATTCCGCGGAACACAGCCATTGTATTCCCGTTAAGTTTGCTGTGAATCTGATGTACAAATGTCAAAATGGCTTACTATAATTGGAAAATGTGAACACTCCTTAAGCGTCATTAGTCAATTTTAAACTACAACTTCTTTTTTTCTTACAACTATTAACTAAACTTAAGAAAAAAAATTATATTTTTCTAGTACCTAGGTACATACTTTATTTTTCAAAAGTTATATTATAAGTATCTCTTCTAATAAGTATAAAAAGTAAAATTAACACAGAGAACGCCGTGTCAGTCACATGTGCCTCACAAACCATAGTATTTTGTTTTGCTTGGCGTGGCAGCTAAAGGGTTAAAATTTATTGTATAATTCGTTTACTTTTAAAAAGTCGGTTAAAAAAGGGTCTGAGACAAGGGATGTCTTCATTTGAAGTATCGTATGTAGCCGTATTTGTGTGAAATCCGTTTGTAGACGGTTTAAATACCTAATGATATAGGAGCGTAGAAGATTCTGTTGCAGCAAATCATAATATCCCACTTTTAAGACAGACTTGGCTTTTCAGCACATATTTTATTATCCTCTCGACTGTCCTGAACAATTACTCGGCGAATATGGCGTTCGCACATACCTCCAGCTCACTTCACATTCCAATATCGGCACCTCGGTATTGAGAATTTTTTCACTTCGGTATGCCATTATGCGGTGCCGGCTCGGATGCCTCGTTTATTAAGATATTGCCCGGTATTTCCTTATTGAATTCGTATAAAATTACCTGTATTTTAAACCTCATTGCGTATTTATTCTATTTGCACAATAGGCTTGCCTACAGAATATTTTATTGCATAAATGAATGGTACTCTTAAAATATGAGTAACTACTCAGAAGAAATGGTATATCAAAGGTCAATATTTTCAAAGGTACCTACAGCGATTTGTTTAAAAAAATTCGTAAGTCTCGTAAAAACCCTCCATACTAAAGTCGCACCTACCTGTGACGTCACGCATAGGCAAAAGTGTATGAAATATAAGGCCGTAAGAACATAATATTTGTAAATATCTCCGATATTTGTGCTTTTAAGTTCACACTTACCATAATGAATGTTTTTGTTTAAGATGTAATTTAACTATGATGTAGGTATGTTTTGTTTACTAATTTAGCAAAAAAATTAAGTTTTTTGTACTTTTTAGATTTATTTAATTACTAAACTATGCATATTTTTTTTTACATTTACGAAGTGTTAATGCCTCAATATTTCCGATTATACTAATGAAACTAAATATACCTATTTTAAATGTAGTCGTCTACACAATGGGTTTTAAATTTCTAACGCACCTTTTTTACTAAAATGTGAAAGAGATTTCAAAACTTGTGCTAAGAAATGTGTAAAATGTTTACTTGCAAACATTTGCAAACAAGCTGGTAAGATCCCTCGACAAACAATTTTAGCGGTGCCGCACATTGTCTTTTTCGCTTTTCATTCCTTCACTTTATAAGAATTAGGTTACAGATTTTCATTTGCAACACATTTTTATTTTGTTTCAGATCACAAATCAACGAAAAGCTCTGTCGTCACCTTATCGTGTTATAAAAGTAAGTATTCATAATATTTACATTGTAATTATAAGAAATTACTAGATAGTTACATCGCAAAATGAGACGACATCCTAGTAGATTGAAAGTTACCTACTTTGATATTTTGCAAAAAAATGTACCTATTAGTGCAGTGGCGTAGCATAGTAGTGGCGTCCCGCCCCGGGCGGCACTTTTGAGGGGGCGGCAAAACCTAAGTAAGGGGGCGGCAAAACCTAAGTAAGAGGGCGGCAAAACCCAAGTAATGGGGTGGCAAAATTTAGGTTGCTCCGGGTGGCAGACACCCACGCTACGCCACTGACTTATTGGAAAGACGGCAATTTAGCGGTGCATTGCCAATCCCACTCAGGACTATTGCGGGAAAGTTTCAAATGACAATAAAAACAAATGATCTTATCGTGATCTTGAGAACTCTGGCCTTACGGGCTACAATTTCCTGCTGTTTAAAAATAAATAACAAAAACTTCGAGATAAAATAAAAATATGGAAGCAAAAATGGTAACTTAACTGTTAGTAATATATAATACTGTTTTATCCTACTAAAACTAATCCTACTAATATTATAAATGTGAAAGTTTGTGAGGATGTATGGATGGATGAATGGATGTTTTTTACTCTTTCACGGAAAAACTACTGAATGGATTTTGATGATATTTGGTAGCTTAGTAGTTTAGGCTCTGGATTAAAACAGCCTACTTTTACTCCCGAAAAATACAGTGTTCCCGAGGGATAATGTATTTACGCGGGCGGAGCCGCGGGCAACAGCTAGTTGAAAATAATAGGATATTTTATAAGTGAATCTAGACCTTACTTTGAAGCGAAGGTGGCTCCTGTTACTCTCCTCAACTAATTGACACTTGAAAATTGCTCTCTATAAAACAAGTGAGGTAACATTAGCTACCGTGGACTAATGCCAGGTTTCTGAGGGTTTTTGTTGGTAGTTCTATTTAATAGTGGTTTTTATGACGCAAACTCGTTAACCAATTAAAAATGCTCTTGCTCTTATATACTACCGACAAATTCACCTATATTTTAACCAAATCTTTCAGAACCGAAAGTTCAAATTGAAGAGGAAGGATTTTTCACGGAATCTCCGCGGCGAATTAGAACAAATAGCAATGCAGAAGGTATTTATTTAAGCATTACTGAATATTTTATTACAAATACGACATTACACCATTATTACTCTAATGCTTTCCAAGTACCTACCTAGAGCTATCCAGTGTCCTTCTGAATTAGATAAGAATTTTTATTACTTCGTTGAAAATTTTATTGAATTTTATAGAGGCCAACGACGGTCGTGAGACGTGGGGCACTGGCGCTGATTTCCTTTTGTCGATCATCGGTTTCGCAGTCGACCTAGCTAATGTATGGCGATTTCCTTATTTGTGCTACAGAAATGGTGGTGGTAAGTTTAACATTTTTTTTACTATTTATTACTAAATGCTGGTAGCATAGAGGAATTATATGAGTAGTAAATAGTCAATCCGTGGGAAGTGGGAACGCAATGGATAATCATAAAAATAATTTATATATCCAAAATGGCGGCGATGTGGTTCGCCACCTATCACGTCTCGTTTTGGCGGAAGCGAAAGACGGAACATTATACATTGAATGTAAGAGGAGGAATGGATGGTAAGAATGAAAGTGAACGAAGCGACACAAGTATGTAAGGATCGTAGCAAGTGGAAAGAAGTGGTCTCTGCCTACCCCTACGGGAAAAAGGCGTGATTATATGTATATATGTAGTAAATAATGCAGCATTTATCGTATAGAATTCATTCTTAGACACATAGTTAAGTACCTCTACCTATTGCAAAGTTTAAATACATATAGATAGTCGCTTTATTTTGGGTTAACGGAACTTTCGATTTAACATCCAGAAACTACCAAAGTTAATTCTAAATTGATTTGCCTAAGATATCAATAAGTATTTTTTTAACGTTCTATAATGTTGTTGTTGTTTAATACATGTTGTATGCAGGGGCTTTCCTCATCCCGTATATGTTGATGCTGATATTCGGAGCCGTCCCATTGTTCTACATGGAGCTAATACTTGGACAGTACAATCGACAAGGACCTATCACGCTTTGGAAAATTTGTCCACTATTTAAAGGTACGTTCGCTTTTTACCCGACTGTTAAGAAGGTTTACATTTTTAATGCGTATCTTGTATGTATGTACATTCCTTTATTAACGAGAGTTTTTCACATACCTACCTGCAGTTATAACGGAAACATTGTATTCTCTAAGTAGGTATGACATCTTTGTAGGATCAGGGCCAAACTTAATCCATAAACTTTTCGATTTTCCGTCACCTTTAAGTTTTAAAAGCTTTTACTTTTAAACAAATTTCTAAACTTGGTTTTCGTATGGTGGAGATAATAAGTGTTACCGGATTAACGGCCCTGCCCCTTACTTATAAGGTATAATACTTATATAATATTCCGTAAAAGTTTATTTTCCTTTGCAGGTGTAGGATTTTGTGCAGTAATGGTCGCATTCTACGTGTCCTTCTATTACAATGTTATCATTGGTATGTATTTTTTTTATTTAAAAAACGTGAGTAACAGTAAGCGGTAGACTGCAGCATCACCGTCTTCAATCCTTACACAGATACCCGACCCGAGCCCCTGCAGCTTTGGGGTCGTAAGTATGGTCACCGACCATTGGTTGCCATTGGTCAGTGATGATGATAATGCTGATTACTACAAAGTTTACATGCCTCTAAAATGCCAATGTTTCAGTATTCTACTGTATAGGTTGGGCGTTGTACTTCCTGGTGTCGTCGGCGCGGTCGGAGCTGCCGTGGCTGCACTGCGACAACTCGTGGAACACGGAGCAGTGCTGGGACACCACGAGGCACAACACCACCAACACCACGCTGCCGTACCAGGGCCCGCTGTCTCACTTCACACCCGCTTCCGAGTTCTTCCAGTAAGTAAACAAAATGCAGGGCTCACAAGGGCTTTCGCATTCTTAGTCCTTCCAAAAAAATAGCTATCGCTTAATTTTACACCACTGGCCACACGCGATAGCGCGGTGTAGTCGGTCACGATAGGTAACTGAAAGGTGTGAATAAGTGGAGGCATTGCGGTTGGTCGCCTACTTACGTCGAGCCTTAAAGAACAGTGTTTGTTTCAGTCGTGCAGTGCTTGAAATGCAGCATTCCGAGGGTCTCAATGACTTGGGATTCCCAAAATGGCAGCTTACGATCTGCTTGGGTGTTGTATACATCACGCTGTATCTCTCACTCTTCAAAGGAGTTAAAAGCTCAGGTTGGTCTCATAAATACTTCACAAATGATAATCCTTTAGAAATAAATATCCACAAACCTTGCTTAAAAATATGCAATTTCGTTTTGAGAAAACTGTAAACGTACAACAAGTCCAAAGATTAACTAAGATTAAGCTTCTTCATATTAATATGAGGAAGCTTAATCATAAATTAAGCAAAAATTAAGAAAATTATTGTAATCCATACCCATAGGTAAAGTGGTGTGGATGACAGCGACGATGCCGTACGTGGTGCTGTCCATCCTGTTGGCGCGAGGACTGCTGCTGCCCGGAGCGACGCGCGGCATCGCCTACTACCTCAATCCGGAACTTGCTCGCTTGAAAGATACGCAGGTTACATACCAGAATCTATGGAACTGAAGTAATCATACCTAAAGAATTAACCTGAATAAGTTCATAGTCTAACATCGCATCATCCTTTTGTAGGTTATGGCCAAAGTCACAAGTTAATAGTGTACCTATCTTACTAATATTATAAATTTAAAAGTTTGGATGGATGGTCGTATGAATGAATGGATGTTTATTACTTTTTTACGCAAAAACTACCGAGCGGATTTTGATGAAATTTGCTATGGTAGTAGTTTAGAATCTGGATTAAAACATAGGCTACTTTTTATCCCGGAACAGTAGGTACAGTGTTACTTTGGGATGCTATATTTACGCGGGCGGAAAACCGCTAGTAATCAATATAGTCGATTGTACAATCATACTATTATTTGACCAGGTTTGGGTGGATGCCGCAGTACAAATTTTCTACTCGGTCGGTGCTGGATTTGGAGTCCATCTCTCGTATGCCAGCTACAACACCTTTCATAATAATTGCTACAGGTATACCTATTACATTATTGATACTTCTGAAACTAACGACTACAGTCTTTGGTTTACTTCTTTATCTTCTCGGAAACATATTATAGTTTACGAAAGAAGCACTTTGGTAGAAATTGTCATTATGGTCGCTTGCGCTTAGGGTTGCCAGGTCGCCAAACCCACCTAATAGCCGGACAGACCAGCCAGTTCGGCCGGACATTTAGGTAAAAAGGCCGGTCACCCTACATTTAGTATTTATAAATACGGCGGTAAAATAGTTTCTAATATCGAGCTTTTTTGTTTTTCACCACAAAAATTATACATAAAAAAATCGAATGCATGTTCATTGGCATCATGCATGTTTGCGAAATGTAAAAAGGCTAATAAAATCCGGGCAAGCCGGACACTGTCTATTTTGGCCGGACACGCAAACAAAAAGCCTAACTACGCCCGGCTTTATCCGGAGGACTGGTAACCCTACTTAGTAGAGGAGACCGTGGGAGGTCGACCTTCACCGATCTGATAACCAGATGAGACATATTTTTTATCAAATATAATTTATAAACAAATATGCCTATAATTACTTGCCTATTCTAAAAGTGCTCATGGCTATTTTTAATAAATTAATTTTAATCGATTTTTTTTCATCACTTTCATTCTTTTGATAACCAAATGAATTTTATTTCACTGTTAGTTTTTAACACACAGAATATGCCTCAGTAGGCTTGCCTACTCATTTCTGTGTATAGCTACCTGGCAAGCCGATGTGAACAGGTAATACTCGCGCTGCCTCGAATTTTGCGGTTAGCGGCGTCGCGGCGCGGTGCGCGGCGGGCAGTTAAAAGCAGCGACGATCCGCGCCGCTCACCGCAAAATTCCAGACAGCGCGGCGGCGCAAGATTCATGTCAACATTTTCCTTTTATTTTATTTCAGGGACTGTCTGGTAACGACTTTAGTAAATTGTTTCACGTCGTTCTTCTCTGGTTTCGTCATCTTCACCTACCTCGGGTTCATGTCACATAAGCAGGGAGTGCCTATTTCATCAGTTGCTACAGAAGGTATAATTATCTACTTTATATTTAGACTTTTTCAGATATAAACGTAAACAAAAAAAAATACCAAATTAATGTGTTAAATAAAGTTAAATAAATTAAATTGGTTGAATAAAGTACCTATAGCGCTATTGCTTCTTTATTTACATTTGATTAAATTGGATCTAAACCACCGAACTATACGTTTTTGTAATCGTTTGATGATGTTTCGGTAATACTATATTCGTTACTTGATTTTATTCCTATTATGTTAGGTCCTGGCCTGGTGTTCCAAGTGTACCCCGAGGCGGTCGCAACTCTGCCAGGCGCGAGCTTGTGGGCGATGCTGTTCTTCTTCATGCTGATTATGCTTGGATTAGACTCTGGGGTAAAAATATTTTTATCTCTCCTCTTCTTTATTTAATGTTTTTAGATGTTATTGTTGAAAGTATCTACCATGTCTTGATTAAAAAGCAAACCATTAATTATTATTCTAAAGTGGATACCAGAAATCTACCTAAAAGTTTTTATTAAGACTAAAAATAATTGTGATTTGTGATACGTTTGCAGATGGGCGGTTTGGAATGCGTGATCACGGGTCTGCTGGACCAGGCGCGCGCTTGCGGGCTCAAGGTGCGCCGCGAACAGTTCACGCTACTGGTGGTCAGCATGTCTTTCTGCGTCGCCTGCATCAACGTCACGCCGGTGAGTGTTGACGAGCTGATGACGAGTGATCATGGGTCTACTGGACCAGCACACTACAACATACCGACGCATATACACAACAGATAAATTGATATATCTGTACATTTCGATTCGAGTTCTATATTTCACATCAGCCAGGTCCTTCAATGATATAATATTTCTTAAGTCAGTATACTATGGCCGATATTTCTTGGTCAGTCTGAACATAGGCTCTGCGAACTTTAGCGCATGTACAACTCGTGAAGAAAACTGTTATTGTATTTTATTATATACCTATGTAGATACGAATAAAATATCCATAATACAGTGACCAATTACCTAGTACAAATAAAATAAATACGAAAACAGTTATTGCGCAACCTTCTGCGCGAAGTTCAGACTCGCCAAGATACATCGGCCTTAGTATACTTAGTGGATATCTAGATATCTTTTAAAACCGTT
Source organism: Glaucopsyche alexis (assembly GCA_905404095.1). NCBI lineage: Eukaryota > Metazoa > Arthropoda > Insecta > Lepidoptera > Lycaenidae > Glaucopsyche > Glaucopsyche alexis. Next base: position 29,965,813 of record FR990043.1, on the reverse strand, counting down.
AACTATTTGATTCTAGGGCGGAATCTACATGTTCCACCTGCTGGACACGTACGCGGCGGGTATCTCGCTGCTTTGTTCGGCGCTGTTCGAGGCACTCGCCGTGTCGTGGTTTTATGGTAAGGCTATGCTTTATTTAGATATTCGGATGTTACGCGTTTGACATCAGAATGCCGATTCTGCTAATGAGGGTTTTTAAATTCATGACATCTGATAGTTTTTTGACATGCCAAAGACCGTTGGGCTACCAAGCGCCGCCTTGTGACCGAAAAAGAATCAAAAATTCTTATTGACCGTTTTTGATACCACTTACGGCTTTGTGTGCGTTAGGTCTGCCTGCTAACGGCAGAAAAAATCAAACACCCTCATTGAATCCTGCAATAAAACAGCTACGATCCAGTTCTGATATTTTTCCCGATATGTTAAAACTGCAAAATGCTATTCTCATAAATGTCAAAACCAATGTCAAACCCGTTTTGATTAGTCTCTGTCTTGGAATAGGATGGTTTGGAAACTCCAAAAATCAGTTTATGATATCAAGAGTCAAGACGATTCATTTATATTGGCTATAGCCTATTTATAATAATTTCTGATTGGTATGATTAGCACAAACAAATTATCTTGTGTACCAACCAAGCGCTTGATTATTATGAAGTTTCCGTCTATCAGTAGGTACAAGCTCTTTAAAATAAGACTAGTTCCTAGAGTTTGATATTTAATCTGTCATTATATCATCAAGACTATTCATAATAGTCAAACGTCTAAATCGTTAATTCTCCTTCCTTAATGTTATCATCATAATTTTACCATTTTTGCAGGTCTGAAAAGGTTCTCGGATGACGTGGAGGAGATGCTGGGCTTCAGGCCGGGGCTGTACTGGCGCATCTGCTGGAAGTTCATCAGCCCAGTCTTCATCATTGTATGTATTAGCAAAAGTATTTCAACTAATTATTAGGTAAAAAATAGTTTATTTTCTGATTTCGATGGTCGCGGGTTCGAATCCTGCCGAAGGAAGCAAAAGTTTCCTGTGTTCCTGGGTCATGGATGTGTATTAAATATGTGTCTTATATATAATAAAAAACCTAAATATATGTATAATGTAAAAAAGAGTTAAATAAATTTCCGTTGTCTCGTACCCGTAACAAAAGTTCTTCCAGAACTTACCTCGGGACCGGATTGACGTGGTGTGAAAGAGTCCATAGATATTATTATTATTGTAACACAGTCTAATATTGATATGAACTGCTTGATGGACAGCGATTATACCGTCGCGTCGTTTATTCATGAGCACACCGGCCCTTTGGACTGTGGTCTAGACCCCCAGGGCCTCTAGTCAAGATGTATTCGATAATTTCAACGGCGAAGTTCGAAAATAAAATGTATGGGATTTGACATAAGGCATCGCAATCGACATGTCACTTAGCGATGGCCTGGTAATATCTGTAGGTATCTGTAAAACTGGTAATCTCCAATACTCTTCCAGGGTGTAGTGGTGTTCGGCCTGCTGTACCAGCAGCCGCTGCAGTACCAGCACTACACGTACCCGCGGTGGGCGGTCGTGCTGGGCTGGGGGCTGGCCTGCTCCTCCATACTCATGATCCCCATACTCGCCATTTACAAACTTGTCACTACACCTGGAACTTTTAAACAGGTATGTTCTTAGAGACCGTGGATATATTATCCGGAATCAGGCGGACCAGGGAAAATTCAGAGAACTGAAAATAAAACTGCGCTTATACAATAGAGTTGAAATTCGAAGTGTCGAGAGTCGAGCTATCATATATGACATGGTCACTTGACTGGATACTTGTGTTTCGATTTTCAGCTCTATTGTATTAGCCCAGAGTCTATTTTCAGTGCTCTGAATTGTCTCCGGCGTTGAGTAGAGAAATAGCCAAATTTAAAATGGGAATTATTTAGAAAACAAGTTTTATTTCATACTTTTTTGTGAATTCTTACTTTGGAAGTCGGTAAAATGTTTTGTTTAAAAATAATAATTCGTTCGTTCGTCTCTGCGACAAAGAGCTCCTCAGGGCGTATCTGCGAGACTCTGGAGTCTTTATAATGGTTTCCTTTACCATTGTAATACCTCTGAGTTCAGTTAACTGATTCAAAAATCTAAATATTTTTTTCTTTATTTACCAAAAGAAGAAAAAATACAAATTAACTATAGCATCAATAGCATTTAAAACCACTGAGGTTTAACAGATTATGTGTGATTCCAGCGAGTCGCCTGCTGCATATCGCCGGAGTCCGAGCACGACATGATCCGGGCCGGCGCGCCCGTGTCCCGCTTCACCTGGAGACACTGGCTCTATGTCTAAAAATATCTATATATATAAATGTTATGTTGGTTTGTGTTCGCTTCAAAAACTCAAAAAGTTCTGCACCGATCGAGCAAAAATTTTAGCATGATATATAATCCGCATCAAGGATTGTTTTATATATTTTTTGCATCAGTCACATATCCGCGACCGCGAAAAAACTATATTTACGCGGGCGGAGCCGCGGGCAACAGCTAGTTTGTTATATAATTGGGTGGGCTACTTCCGAAGTGGGCTATGTAATGTAACTGTAGTAAAGAGCCAGAAAATATCCAAAAGGTTACAGTACCCCATACCTTTTTGATATTTTTTGGTATTTTATGGTCTCTGCCAATGCCAGAATGAAAAAAAATATAGATGTAGCGCAGTGTGAATAACGATCAAAAAGTTACCTCAAGTTCTGTAACTGCACCTGTGGCTATGGTAGAGACTGTAAAAGCTTCGCCAGTGTTTTCCTGAATATAAACTATTTATTTAGAAAAATGTAAATATGAATTTTAAAAAATATGCTACTTAACATTATACAATAATAAATAAGAACTGTAACTGTATTCCATATGACGACCTCTGTGGCTCAGTGGTTCAGCACTTTGGTGCGAAAGCCGGGGGTCGCAGGTTCGAATCCTGCCGAAGGAATAAAAAAGTTTTTCTGCGTTCCTGGGTCATGGATGTGTATTAAATATATGTATAATATAATAAAAATCTTAAATATATGTATGGTATAAAAGTATTAAATATACTTCCCGTTGTCTGGTACCTGTAAGTTGTAACACAAGTTCTTCGGATACTTAGCACGGGGCTAGACTGACGTGGTGTGAAGCGTCCATAGATATTATTATTATTATTATTATATAATTCCAGTGTAATTAGTAAGCTGTTGGTCATTGTTTAACGTGTAAAGCAGGAGCATTGGCAATGGCTCTATGTTTATTGTGTCAACTTTAATCTTATATATAAAAAGAAATTGCTGTTCGTTAGTCTCGCTAAAATTCCAGAACGGCTCGACCGATTTGGCTAATTTTGATCTTAAAATAATCGTATCAGTTTAAACGGTTCATAGTTAAGGCAGAACAATGTTTGTCGGGACAGCTAGTATTATATATCTATTGTGTGAATTGTCAGAGCGTTTCCATATTATAGTCTGATTCACACGATCCATTTCAGTGAATTTCTGTCCAAGGGCACCGAAAATTATGATCCAGGGCTCATTCGATTCGGAATGACCTCTAGAAACGTTTTGAAAAATTTCAAGAGTTGCTCTAAAAAAATACAAAAGTTATAAACAATTTAGTAAAAAAGGGGTTATGGTTTTTAAAAATTATCTCGGAATATATTAAAGATATCCGAATTTTGGAAAAAAAAATCCTTAAAGTGAAGGAAATTTCCTAAAAAAGTCCTACCTCCCGGAACTCCAATATTTATGATTAAAATTTAGAGGTGAAAATAGTGCTAAAAGCGGGTGATTATATGGCAAATTACTTAATAATAAAACGTGTTATTGGAACATTTTGAATGTATTTTTATTAGAATTACATTTAAATTATATTGATGTTGTTATAATAGTAATATTTATGAGATAAGTATACCTACTCAAATTCTTATGTAGTAAAAATGTCTACGCTTTTTGAGAACTTGCAGGAATATAAAGAGAGGCAGTGTGCTTTATTCTTGTAAATTCAGTATGTACATTTATATTGGTTAGATCTAGAAAGAAAAAAATATCTGTACCTACTTAATATAATAATCTTAGTGCTTACTAAATACTAATACAAATGTAACCTATCGTCCAACTACGGACCAATTTCATACCAAACTGTGACGTGCACAATAATCTTGTAAATATCATGAATACTCGAATATACTCGTACTGTTACTGTATACTGTATAGATATACCTGAAAATGTACACGAAACTTATTTCTAAGGTATATGTGACCTAGTATAAGAAGAATATACTAAAGTGATAACTTAGTTATTACGCAGAGCCGTGCCGCCCGCGCCCCTGTGTGCGATGTGTGCGGCGCACCAGGCGCCAAAACGATGAGGGCGCCGCGGGCCGCCACCGAAAAGTTAAAACATGAAGATTCGTAAAAATAAGAGGCGCTTCGTGGGTTTCGCACACAGGCGCTACCGGGGGTCGGCGCGGTCCTGTTCTTACGTACTGATTTGATAGTTCATACTAATGCTTCCCTATCGTTACCTCTACAATATCCTTTTTAAAATTACTATTTATATCTTCAATCTTTGTTTTTGTTATATAATAATAATTGCATAATTATTATGCAATTATTATATAAATTAATGAATGTATAAACTTATACTGTTAATTCCTGCCGATAATCTGATATACTAACCTATAAATATTATATTAAGTATATAGTTATTAGAAGGTAGTCAGTAGGAATGTTCTTAGACTTCTTAGGTACATAATCGACCAGTTTTCACAATATCTTTTGCATTAGGACGGCTCATAATATTTAATCACAAAGGAAGGGATCGCAACGACTGCTGACGTAACTGTACTACGTATTTACACGCGAGTATATTATTGTGTGCCGTGTGCGTGCGTACGATTCCACGGCGCTGATGAACTACTTTCATCTTATGACTGGTCGAGCGGCAACTTGTTCGACAGTACGTTACCTACATACAAACCCAGACCAAATAAAAAGTATATAAGTTTTTATTTGATCTGAGCATACAAAAACATGATTACCTACTTAGGGCCCGTGTCGACGCGATCGACGCTCCGGTTTCTTCGTGGTCCGGCGCCAGTTATGTTTGAAATCGGCTTCGAGTCAAACCGTTGCTAGCGCCGGCGCCAGGGCATGTACACACGACCAGGTACGCGGTGCCCTTGGTGCTTCATACATAACTGGCACCGGTCCGGCGGGCACCGCGCCGCGTAGAAACCGGAACGTCGACACGCGCCCTTAGCGTTAAATTAGTGCAGATTTCAAAATCGACCAATGCCGCATAAACTGTATTCAAAAGAACCAATTGAAGTAAGCAGTTTTGACATTTAAGGTCCGGACGCACACTTCTCCTCCTCCCCTTGGTGATAGTTGGTGATTTTTTTCGGACCCCCCCTCCCCCTTTAGGCATCACGTGATTAATGGACGACCCCTAGGTCTGAGACATTTAAACAACTGCAACACTACGAATCTACAAACGATAAGAATTTCGGTATGCATAGACTTGATTCGAAAATTAATACACGTGATGTCTCCTTAAATGTCACATAAAGAATGTCAAATATAAATGTTGTAAATTATAATATTATTAATTGTCCTATATTTAGCGCTAGACAATAGTACGTATTTCGTAATCGTACGCCCTTACATTGCGAGTTGGCAGGAAAATGTGTCAAATCTGTTTTACTTAACTATTCTGTTTTACTTAACTATATCTTTGCTTAGTATTTTTGTTATTCACAATATGTTTTTGTCTTTTAATAATTAAGTAATTTATTTCGTACCTAGGAACAGAAGAAGCCACATATTTTGTGATTTGGTCATTTGATATGAGAACCGTGTAGGTAGCTACAGAATTTTTGACCTTAAAACTATGTCCAATTTCAATAATTGTTATTAGTTAATTAATTATAAGCTGAAGCTCCAGGGGAGTTAAAATTTTTGTTGAATTCAAAAATGATATCTAATCAAAGGTTTATAAGTGACTTGTGTACATATAGGTACCTATTACTTATATTATGTGTAGTAAATTATATCTCTATAATAATAATGTATTTACATATTTCAGTGTTTAGAATGGATGTGAACTGTGTTCATTTAATAATATAAATAAAGGTGTTATTAGATTGTTGTCTTTTTGTTTTACTCATTGATTTACAACCCTACCCTCTGGACTAGGATTGCCAGACGTCCCGTATTTTAGGTATTATTTAAAACGTCCCGTCAATCGAGCGATCTAGGGTTGAAAAGTACTGAGTACTCACGAAGTAACGACTTACTCTGGACAGGAATTTAGGAGACAAGTAAGGCCGTCGCCATACAAATGTAGGTAAGCTGTAAGTAGGTATGTTAGTTGTCCCTGGACTCAAGTATATTTTTTCCTACATGGGAAATTGTGTTAAGGATCGTATGAGCTTAGCTTAATAGCTTAATCACCATAGAAATATCCACACAAGAATATACATATAACGGAGAGAGTAAGAAACATTGCCTTAACATGATATCGTACTATACTAAAGTACTGGCACTCAAAATATTTTATGTGGGCGTATCGTGAGTATAGTGTTGGTATCAAAATGAAAAGACCAGACTCAACATTACTTCACTTTTATTATCATTCTCAATAGTAATAGAACTAAAAACTTTATACTATTTAACCACTTTTCACTGTCTATTATAATAATAACGACTCAGCACTTATTTCACATTCACTACAAGAACACCGATAGTTTCCGATCCGAACCTCACGCCACGAAGGCTGGTAGTTTACTGTTCTGTGAATTGTGATCGTTCCTTGGAGGGAGAACGTGATCACATCCCCACCAAACCAACCGCGCAAGCTCACCAGACCGGATTCCATCAGCGCCATCTTGATGGCGCTAGTGTTCTAAACAATTATACTTCCGTACTATTGAGTTTTTACTCAATTCAGCAACCAAAGTATTGACCGCTCCGACACATACAATATCAAATATGGATTATTATAAATGTGAAAGTTTGTGAGGATGGACGGATGGATGAATTGATGGATGGATAGATTTTTGTCACTCTTTCACGCAAAAACTACTGAACGGATTTCGATGAAACTTGGTATGGTAGTAGTTAAAGCAAGAGTCAATTCTGCGATAACTAATGCAATTAGGTACAATACCTTCGCTAACAAAGCTGCCAAACCGGTATTGTCGTAGATGTTAAACCAGCATCAAACGCGTTTTGATTGGTCAAAATTTCACACATTATTACATACTAGATATTGCCCGCGACTTCGTGCGCGCAAAAGTGAATTTTGCAGGAACCGTACATTTTTTCGCGATAAAATGTAGCATAATATGTCCTTCGTGGTCTACTCTACATCTGTGCCAAATTTCATCAAAATCGGTCCCGTGGTTTCGGAGCCTATTCGATGCAAACAAACAAACAAACTTTTCCTCTTTATTATATTAGTATAGATTATGATAATAAGTCGTTTCACTTAATAATACAATCAAATTAAAATAAAAGTCTACTTTAAATACGAATGTGGGAATCGAACCTACGACCTCCGAAACGAGAGCCAATGCTCTAACCACTATACCACGGAGAATAATCACATTTATAGGTAAGCGCTTTACCACGCGCGCCGCAGCTCCGACAGTGCGCCGCGCCGTGCGACGCGACGGTAACACCGGATTTTGTATGGATTTCAACGCCGACGATGCGGCAAAAGATTACATTTACATACAAATATCATACAACTTAAATAATATATTACATTATTTAAAAAAAAATAAGAAAAAAAATAACTAATTAGGTTCGTGTGCAGCGGCGGCGGCGCCGCGGGAGCTGCGGCGCGTGTGTAGGCGTATAATACTGAAGCTCTTTTAATATTATCACCTGCTGACATGGCAGCTGACTTTTTCGTTATGGTGTTTTAGATCTTATCCAAAACACATAGGGTTCATATTTGCAAGTATGTGCACATTGAGCACCTGCAGTTGTAGTTACTAGTTATTTTATGTAGACGTATGTATCTACTTATGTATAGGTAATAGAATATAAGCATTTGTTGGTTAGTGTTCGTATAATGTCATTTTGTTTAGTGCCTATGTGGAAGACGGTTCATAATAAGTAATTCATTATCCGTTACTCGTTAGGAAAACGTCTCAGTTTGGTACGGTTGATCACCGAATTTTAGCTAATTGCACTAAGTAGGTAGTTAAGTAGTCTAATTTACTGGAACCAGGAATTCATTAGTACCTACCTACTCTCAGTACATAGGTAAGTTTATTGACACTATTACACTTTTACTATAACACTACTATTACATTACTATTACATTTTTACTATTTAAATTAGATACTATTACACTTTTTTACAATGTAAGTAGGTAATGTAAGTACCCTATGTACTAGGCACTAGCTATCTCAAATGAGTAAAGTTTTTCTTCTTTCCCAAATTGCATACTTAGGAAAGTAGGTACTTATATAGGAACTTATAGCTTACCGCTTACCCTTAGGACTTAGGTACACTCGAACAGAGTGCAGAACTGCAGAATGCAGATGGTGTAATTTATAAAATATACCATGACTTATGAGTGGTATTTTACTGATTTAAGTCAGAGTTGGATAAGTCATAAGACCAGTACCTAACCTGTTACAAGACGACCTGCAGGCTGCACGCGACTTATCATTTATAGGTAAGGTAACTAACGAGGTAAAGACTACTGCAGTTAACTAACTATACGGCTTATGTCCAGTTTCTGCAGTGTACCTATCTATCGGTAGTTTATTTATTCAATAGCGCTTTTGATTCGTTAACGAATTTGCCTTAGCAAATTAAAAGCGCTATTGAAGAATAGATAAATACTGACAAATTTACCTCAGATTTTTTATTTAAAAATTTTGGAAATAAATAACCATAACTTTAGTAATAATTAAATGAAAATTGTGACCAACTTGCAGCACAATCACCCACCACATCGCCCACGTCGTTGGATACTCAAAGCCCACATCACATCAAAATTCAAAGGCATTGTAAGGTCCGTGCTTCTTGCTCAGTAGTCAATTTATTTAAAAAAAATTAAAAACGTTCCAATTTACAAAAATTGTGCAAAAAATCCAATAATAATTTGGTTCTTTTTTATCTACATTCTTTGTATTATGGGAACATAATTGTAATGACTAAAAGTAATATATTATACCGGTATTTCCAAATCTTTCAAACAATTTTCCGTATTTTGGTACGATATTACAGAAAAAATTTCGTGTACCTATGTGACGTTCCATTACTCCTCAAAATTACTTCGCCTTCGAAGTATAATGGCAGAAGGCCGACCATATTCTTGGCTGTCAGTTTTGTACACCAGTTATTTTGTTGTAATTGATTAGAGAAAAATTGATAAAACTTTGTGTATTCTGGCAATTAAGTTCTCTGTGAATATAGAGTTTATTTGAGATGCCCAAGAATGTGAATAAAGACAAGCTACGCTGTCATTTAAAGTGAAAATCTGAAATTCGTCACATTAATCGATTTAACTGAAAAAGTACAGTGATTTGATAAAATAGGACGTATTCTTAATTAAAAAGTGATGAGATAACTAAAGGTTTGTATATAACTAGTGATTATCCGTTAAAATAAGTACAACGCAACAATTTCTAAAGTAAACAAAATATATCTATCTTTTGAGGATTTTTACACAATTATAATTATAATAACAACAACAATTAATGCTTTTCTACAATTTTGTCCGGATTTAATCTGGCTATATTATGTTTATAAGATCTAAGTTTGAAAAGTTAGCTCATTCCTGATAAGGTATGGTTTGAAACAAATAATTGAAGATAAAACAATGTAAATACAGCTATTACTAGTTAATATAGCATGAAAAAACTATATTAGTTAAATAAAAATAAAGTATTTTTAGATAGTTCAAATCAGCTGGTGTAATATTACTATTGTTTACTTTTTAAACTTATAATAATAATTTTCAATAATCTTTATAACCATTTATAATTTTAAGCAATAACATGGACTTGGAATAAAATTATTACTATAATAATAATATCTATGGACGCTTTACACCACGTCAGTCTGGCCCCATGCTAATTATCCGAAGAACTTGGTGTTACAGGTACTAGAAAACGAGAAGTATATTTAATACTTTTATACTATACAATATTTAAGATTTTTATTATATTAAACACGTGTTTTCACAGAAAAACTTTTTGTTCCTTCGGAGGGATTGGAACCCGCGACCCCCGGCTTGAGCACCAACACGCTGAACCACTGAGCCACAGAAGTCGTCTGATACTACTTAATTAAAAGTATTATAATTGTTTTAGGTCACAATGTCTCTTGAGCGTCAGAGTATGGGGGTGATGCCTCCCCATCCTGTGGGGAATACCCCATTAGACCCTCGTTCCCAGTTGCAGCAGGAGATGCGAGAACAAAACTTTGATCTTATCAGATTTGCCTCCTATAGAACTGCTTGCAAACTGAGATTTGTTCAAAAGAAATGCAATTGTAAGTTTCACATTATAATCTATACAGATAAATAAAATTGAAGTGTCTGTTTGTATCTTCAAATTAGCAGCTTTTTACTTAATGCATATGAAAGTATATTCGATACTAACAATAAAATACCAATTTTTAAAATTTTTGTCTGTCCGTCTGTCTGTCTGTCTGTTTGTTCCGGCTAATCTCTGAAACGGCTGGACCGATTTTCGCGGGACTTTCACTGGCAGATAGCTGATGTTATAAGGTCTAACATAGGCTACTTTTATTTTAGGGTTCCGTATAAAAAATAGGGTTCTGTTTCCGTTAGTTGCGGTCAACTAAGTTTATGCAAACGAAGTTGCGGGCATCAGCTAGTATATAACTAAAAATAGTAAATACTGTTACTAAAGTGTAGTCATGGAGCACATAGCATTTAGTACATTAACTCATCACTACTTATATCTTTCAATTGCTCACAAGTATATTGCTATTGTGTTACATGTGTATACGATAGGAGTGAGATAGCAATATATTTGTATGAGTGGAAGAGACAGGTAGCGTTGAGTCAATGTTCAAAATTCTATGTGCTCGGAGACCGCACTTTAGTCAAACTTTAAACTTGTGTTAGATTACAATATCTATCATAGTATCAAATTAAAAATCATCTCTATTTTACAGTACATGCAATAGACATTTGGAATGTGATAGAGGCGTTTAGGGAGAATGCACTTAACACTCTGGAACCTACCGCATGTGTAAATGTGACGAGGCTGGAAACATTGGTGTCCTCGCTGTATCACAACCTCAATAAACGATTGCCACCTGCAAACCAAGTGTCGGTAGAAGCCTGTTCTGCTTTACTATTGAACTGGTTACTCTCAGCTTATAGTACAGGGTAAGTCCGTTAATGTTATTAAGATGTTGAAATAATAAGGCATGAATGCTATTCATATTTATTCTTATTTCATTATTGCTAAATCAATGTTAGTCTAGTTGATTTCATTATAATTAGTGCAAATGTTGTTTATCTGTTTGTAGTGAAAATGTTGGAAAAATCAGAGTGTTTTCCATCAAAGTGGCATTGGCAACAATGTGTGCAGGGAAACTAATGGATAAATTGAGATGTAAGTAAGTTATTTCCATGTGGATGGTCTTATGGTACCTAGTTTAAAACAATTGAATTGTGTCTTATTCTCAAGACTAATTAACAGCTCTTTAAAATTATTAATGTTTTTAAAGGTTGCAAATTGCCTAATACAGTATATAATTATAATTTTTTTGGGTATATAAAAAAACAATAGATGTTATTGTCCTAATTAAAGACTTTTGCAAATATCTTTTTTAGGGTTCTGTAGTATTTCAAGGAACAACATTTATAAAAATAAATTTAATGAAATTTGGTATAGTTGAAATTTTGTATAGGTTTTATGCATGCCATCATAAAATAATAAAAATGTTATATTTCTCTAATTAAGTACATGTGAAGTGGGGATGTTTTTTTTATTTCACTGTACCCCATTGTGTACCCCACATAATGGGGTAGAATGAAAAAAATTATGTCTTATAGGTCTTTTTAAAGAAAGGCAAGAGGTTTTTTTAATTCATGTCTTTCTTATAAAGCTAACCATTTTAGAGTAACCAGCCTCCAAATTTGGTTGGTCCCTGGCACTTCTAAACTATAAGATATATAAACTTGTAACTTTCCATGTTAATAAGTCATACTAGTATTTAGTAGTTTCTGTAGGGAAATAATTGTTTGATATAATTTGAGAAAAACCAATTGCATGCTGATAGTAACGGAACCCTCCTTATCCGTCCTAACATGCTCTTGGTTAGGTTTTTTTAATCCGCGTTATGATGTAGTGATTGAAAAATTAATTATGATATAATTATTTTTGCAGATATATTCTCACAACTTTCGGATGGTAATGGCCATTTGCTAATGAAAAGACTGTCAGACTACCTGCGGGAAGTTCTTGCTCTGCCTGCTGCTGTTTATGAATCCCCATCATTCAGTTATAATGACAGCTTGGCTCTGTCAATTTTTAATCAGGTCAAATTTTTTTTGTCAATTATTATTAGACTAACAATTTTTTTGTGTCAAATATTAGCAGTATTGTTGCCCACTATTAATTTTTGAGCGTATCCTTTAAAAAAAAATTCTTTATTTTATGAACAACCACTTTTTATTTACAGAATGGGAAGATAACCGTCAATGATTTCTTAGATACACTGATGTCAGATCCTGGCCCTCCTTGTCTTGTGTGGCTGCCGCTGCTGCATCGTTTGGCCAGTGTTGAAAATGGTATGATTTTAATTTAATGTGTGTATAATATGCGTATCCGTATACATGCATGTTTATGTCATATGAAGTTTCCTATTTATGAACTAAACTAAATACAAGCAAAAAATTTTTAGCACAATTTGAAATACGATTGAAGTAACCTGTAATAAGTAGCTGATCTGATTTATTATGACATCACAAACACAATCGTTATGTGTCTCAGTTGACAGTACCTATCTGAACTCAAACAATTCAAAATTAAACTTGGTAATTCCCAGTGGTGCACCCGCTGGCGTGCAGCGCGTGCGGGCGTGGGTCTCTGGCGGGGCTGCGGTACCGCTGCACGCGCTGTCCTGGCTACACGCTGTGCCAGGACTGCTTCTGGCGCGGACACGTCTCCCCGCCGCACACCAACGACCACGAGGTCAAGGAGTACGCCACATATGTACGTACACAATAATAGTGTTATCTTAATATTATGTACGATGGACAACTTCAAAGGAAGCTGAAGGTATTTTTTTTTTATTCCGAAAGTAGATTTTCACGTAATAAGCAGTAAAAATCGTTCATTTTTACAATATTGTCACAATTTTTAATATATCGCTATAGGTATTAGTTATTGTAGTTAATGCATACGTAATTATGTTTTTTTTTCAGAAGTCACCGTCGAAGCAGATAGGCGCGACGTTGCGGAAGTCGTTCCGGTGCGTGCCGGAGCGTGCGCGCCCGCAGCTGCCGCGCTACCCCGAGCGGCCCGAGCGCACGCTTGACCTCAGCCACATCGTGTACGTATACAAATACTACATTAAGGCTGAATCACAACGAAATGGCAGCAGCAGCCAGCGGGGCGACGAGGTGGGCGGGGGGGGGGGGGTCGCGGCAAGTTAGCGTCGCCATGAAATAATTTTAAACTTAACTTACTAACTTAGCGGCCGGTAGCGGCTACCGGCCGCTCCCATTTCGGTGTGAATCTGCCCTTAGGAGGACCTTTTAAAGGGGGAGAAGTGTCTTTAAAGTATTATGCTTGGTCACCAGTTGGGGGGAAGGTGGTATTTTTTAGAAAATCTCCAAGTCTCGGCATATACTACGGACAGTCACCAAGAGTTAGTTAAAAATGGGTAAAAATTGGTGACGTAATTTAATTTAATTGGGTATGTTCCTGACTGATGATATACCACGGCTTTACAGAAAAACGGGCTGAATTGACGCTTGCATTGTTTTTGGCCGTGTGAGGAGACCCAGGAGGTGTGGGAATTTCATCGACTATGCACTTTTAACTTTTCTAGTTGCGGGTGTCCATGAGCGACGGTAATTGTTTAATAGCAACAGGAAATCATTCTGCTTTCATTAAAAAGACCGTATGTCCAGGCCGCCGTCTCCGGTGCCGGCGCACAACGGGTTCCCGGAGTACGCGCCAGGGTACGTCAACACGGGCTCGCTCGACAGCCGCTCCTCGCGTTCTACCCACCGCAGTACGTACTGTTTCTAGTTTATCTGAACGACTGTTGAATTACAACTTACTTATAAGCAGGGATTGAATAACCGAAAAATATCGCTAAAAACGGTAAACGGTATGACGTCATACCTTTAAATTACCTTAAAATGACGGGACCTTTATTTTTGGCTATTGCAAAATTACGGTATCAATAATTTTTCAGATACCTAAACCTGTAAAATAAAGGTTTTCTTTGTATAGTGCGATTCAAATGAGAATAGGATCGAGTCGGCGCCATATTGTTCCGAATATAGGCTGTTATGATAGTTAAATAATTTATGTTTAGATCATTTATTACTATTTAACGTTTTTATTTAAATTCGATGCAAGACTATTAATATAATTTATATGCACATAAGTTTTTCTGAAAATAGCACTTTTCAAGTGATATTTGACAGAAAAAGGTCATTGACATTCCTATTCTCATTTGAAACGCGTTATACCCTGCTGCCGCCGGGGTGTAATGCCGGTTGCTTTGGTCCTTGATCGAAATGTACTGACATTCGTGTCCTGACTCCTGCCTACCGCGCAGCGCAGGTTGTCAATAATAATTATTGTTGTGTGTGATTTGTTTAAAACAACAAGTAGACACACAAAGATGGATAAAAGTGCGCTGTGACTCTTAATTTTTTTCGGTACCGAAATGATTTCGGTTGGGGTAGTAATAAAATAAATTTATAACGATGCCATAAAAAATAAAGGTATTGCGGTACCGCTAAATAATTTCTTTATTTAGCGGTACCGCAACCGTAAATCTCTACCGTTTTGGTTCAACCATTAAATCAAAGCTGTATCGTAATTTAACACCGGTATTATAAAACCCTTAATATATCGATACCGTTTTCAATATCTGCTTATAAGTATGATTGAATAATTTTGTTTTGCGAATATAAACTAAAAGCTACACAAAGCAATGGCTGTGTTTGGCGGAAAATAAGCGTTCGGATGCGCTCGTAAGCAAAATGGCGACCGCTAAGCGGTAAATAAGCAAAATGGCGGATTGCGTTAGCGCTATTGAAGTTATGAGTCCTGACCGACAACTGCATTTTTTTTTCTCAGCGCTAGCAAGCGTTGTCAAGCGCTTTCTCCCGCCAGACACAGCCTATATGAACCAACTAACATTATAATTATCGATTGACATCGTCAGGTATAGCGGAGCACCTGTCCCGCGGCGTGGACGACGAGCATCGGCTCATAGCGCGGTACGCCGCTCGTCTGGCGCACGAGAACAGGACCATGGTGCGTATACATGATCATATCGGTGGTCATTGCCGCTGGGCGGGACGCAATTGCGCAATAGGGAATATGCATAAAACATAAAAATAACTTAAAACATAAAACATAATAATATGATACTAGACTGAAAAATAAAGGCAATGGTAAGAAAATTTTCAATATCTGTTGATAAATGAGCAAGATATGAGCGGTCAAAGTTTTTAATCTATCTCTATCTAGCAAAACGAAATTACTTATGAACTTTCTATGAAAGTCGTGTTATGTGACGTCACGTTACACATCCGATCTCTGTCTAATAGACAACTTTAAACATTAATATCTTTCTTATTTTTAATGATATCCAAAAACTGATTTTACCTTAGGTTTACCAAACAAGATAGATTTATATATAAAAAAAAAAAATGCGTGCATATTCCCTATTATGCACGTGTGCATTATCGATAGGTAGTTAGTCTAATTACATGTCGTCTTGATTGGACTTTAGCTCAGTTACTATTTTTATTATTAAAAAACTAAGCTATGGTGTATGATTTTTTATCAGACTCAACATTAATTTAAAACTTTCTGTTCAGCCTCGAGCCGGAAGATCTGCTTCTCTGACGCCGGAATTGGTAAGTGTGAATAATAAAAAATAAAACACTAATACCCATTTGCAC
The DNA here is from genome assembly GCA_905404095.1 of Glaucopsyche alexis. Lineage (NCBI taxonomy): Eukaryota > Metazoa > Arthropoda > Insecta > Lepidoptera > Lycaenidae > Glaucopsyche > Glaucopsyche alexis. The sequence goes on along the minus strand of FR990043.1, from coordinate 29,949,654 downwards.
TAAACGTAAGTTAGGCCTGTCCTAGTTAAGACACACTTAAACATAAGAACAGCCTAGCTAAACATTTTGTTTGCACTAACAGATATAACTTAATTATGTCGTAGCTTAGGCATTGCCTAGATAAGTGAATGATTGAACGAATGTAAAGATTGGTTGTTTATGGTTTTATAAACCGGCTAAGTAATGTAGTCCATAGAAAATATTTTGGCCTTCTCTTTACATTGATTCCGTCGTGTGTTAAAAAGTGACAAAAGATAAGACCTTGGTTTATTTTGTTTGGTAACGTAAATTCACCAAAAGGCTGTCAATTGTCTTGTCATTACAGACGTCAAACAGATATATAATATTAGGTTGGGGAAAAAGTTTCTTCGCATTTTATATAAAAATTCAAAAGGTTTTTTTATAAAGTTTATTTACAAGTGACTAAAGTATATAGGTGCCATTTTGTTCGATAACTTTTTGCCATCTTGTTGGTAGGTACATGATCCCATTGCTATAAAATTTTTGGGGCTTCTGATGAAAAAACTGCGACAAGTGGTTTTGGCAGTCCTCTTGTGATGTCAACCTGACACTGCCTAAGGAATTCTGCAGCGACCGAAACAGGTGGAAATCTGAAGGTGCAAGGTCAGGACTATACGGCGGATGCATTAACACCTCCCAGCCAAACTCCCGTAATTTTTTCTGAGTGGCTAAAGATGTGTGAGGTCTAGCGTTATCATGGTGAAAAACCACACCCCTTCTGTTGATTAATTCCGGCCGCTTTCTCTCAACTTCTTGCTTTAATCTCATCAGTTGTTCGCAGTACAGTTCAGAATTGATGGTCCTGCCTGGCGGTAACAGCTCATAATGAATAATGCCCTTCCAATCCCACCACACACACAGCATCACCTTGTTGCGAGTTAACCCGGGTTTCGCCACAGTCTGTGAAGCCTGACCGGCCTTTGACCACGATCTTTTTCGCACGTTCTTGTCGTACGTGATCCACTTTTCATCACCAGTTATCAGCTTCTTCAAAAATGGTTCGGTTTCATTACGCCGTAATAAAGAATCACAAATGAGTACACGGTTCATTAGGTTTCTTTCAGTGAGCTCATGAGGCACCCAAATATCGAGCTTTTTTGTGTACCCAGCTTTTTTCAAATGCGCCAAAACCGTTTTGTGGTCAATCCCCAGTTCTTCAGCTACATCGTAACTACTAATATGCCGATCTTGCTCCACTTTTTCAAAAATGGCAACAGTTTTGTCCGTAACAGGGCGACCAGAGCGACGTGCATCTTTGATATCAAAATTTTCGGATTGAAAACGCTTAAACCAAATTTGCGCTACTCTCACAGATACTGCATTAGGTCCATAAACATCACAAATTTTTTTCGCGGCTTGTGTTGCATTTTTACCTTTTTTGTAATAAAATTTTAAAATGTATCGAAATTCTTCATAAGAATCACTCATTTTAACAATAAGAAAAAGAAATGAAAATCTCAAATTTACCTAATTTGAATTTGGAATTGTCTTCTGTAAAATTAAAACTTTTTAATGATACCAAAATCAGCCAGATACAATTGGTATAGCCCAAGATATTTTATGACAAGTTCATACATACTATAATGCGAAAAGACTTTTTCCCCAACCTATTAATATACGTGTTTACTGTTGACTAAAATTATACATTACGATTAATACATTACTACCCATTTGCACTAAACGTAAGTTAGGCTTGTCCTAGTTAAGATACACTTAAACATAAGAACAGCCTAGCTAAACATATTGTTTGCACTAACAGATATAACTTATATAGGTCGTAGCATAGGCATTGCTTAGTTAAGTGAATGATTGAACGAATGTAAAGATTGGTTGTTTATGGTTTTATAAACCGGCTAAGTAATGTAGTCCATAGCAAATATTTTGGCCTTCTCTTTACATTGATTCTGTCGTGTGTTAAAAAGTGACAAAAGATAAGACCTTGGTTTATTTTGTTTGGTAACGTAAATTCACCAAAAGGCTGTCAATTGTCTTGTCATATTTTGTCAAATTCGGTGCGTGTTTCATACCAAGGAATAAATTTGGGAATAAACAGATATATAATATACGTGTTTACTGTTGACTAAAATTATACATTACGATTGATTTCGAATCGTTATTAATATACCTATTATGGAAAATAAACTATAAGAAAAAGTAAAAACCGCAAACTTTACGGCGGAGGAAAAAATAAATTTTGTGCGATTGTTGTGCGACGAAGGCCCGTGCATCCTATCGAAAGTAACTTCTCACGATGCCACGACGAATAAAGAGAAATAATTCTTTTGCACATCCTATACCGCTTGAAGAAGTCGATTTCATCGAAATTTTGGAAGCAGTTTGGTCGTGATCTTGTTATTCTAGTTCTCGCGTGTCGTTCATTATGAAAAATGGTGATTGCGATCCGACTAGCTTTGAATTTTTAAAACAACTGTAATAAAAAATCTGCTAAAAAATATACCTCTTTTTATTGTAATACATCTAAGGCTAGCCTTATCTCTGACAATAGTATATCAATAAAACTATATCAATAGATACAAATAATCTACTAGATAAAACTCCCGACTTATGTCGCAGTGGCGTAGCTAGGAGAACAAGGGCCCCGGTGCAAAAGGGAAGAATCGGGCCCTCAATATCATACATGTTTTGTCATCGGATTTTTTTTAGCGAAAATGAGTTCTAGCAGAATATGGTGCGAGATGGATGAATGTGCGGAATAGAAATAGTAGCATTTGCATTAGTGGCGATACTTGATGAAAGATGAAATAAGGCTGGTGCTGGTAGTAGGGAAAACGAATTGCAACGGTCAGTGACACACCTAGTCGACCTAGCGTCAACTATTATTGTGCATCCAAACCCCAGAAAGTTGAAAACATCGCAATGAATATCATAAATGAGAACTGATGCATGGCAAGAGGGAATGAAAACTTGACGAAAAAGTTAATATGGGTGGAGTATGGAATTGTCGAATTCGTCTCACGACTGTCAAGCACGTGAGCTTATCGCTGATCCAATGTGCTACGGGCATACGATGAGTAACTATCAAATACCAAATAACTGAAATAACGATAACAAACAGCACATGCTCATCGAGGACGCTTAGCGCATGTATTGAATATCTTAAATCAGAAGTCTTGTAATTGTTGGTGTTCATTTAACAACATTAAAAAAAAAAGAAAAAAAATCGAGTCTCGAGCCAGCCGTGCTATTCTCTAAGAACATTTTCAAATCTCGACAGCTAAATCCGCGGTGAGTGTCAAATTCGTATACTGGATTGACACTCACCGCGGATTCAGCTGTCGAGATATATGAAAATTTTCTTAGAGAATAGCACTGCTGCTCTCAATATCATACATGTTTTTTCATCGGAATTTTTTTAGCGAAAATGAGTTCTAGCAGAATATGGTGCCAGATGGATGAATGTGCGGAATAGAAATAGTAGCATTAGCATTAGTGGCGATACTTGATGAAAGATGAAATAAGGCTGGTGCTGGTAGTAGGGAAAACGAATTGCAACGGTCAGTGACACACCTAGTCGACCTAGCGTCAACTATTATTGTGCATCCAAACCCCAGAAAGTTGAAAACATCGCAATGAATATCATAAATGAGAACTGATGCATGGCAAGAGGAAATGAAAACTTGACGAAAAAGTTAATATGGGTGGAGTATGGAATTGTCGAATTCATCTCTCGACCGTCAAGCACGTGAGCTTATCGCTGATCCAATGTGCTACGGGCGTACGATGAGTAACTATCAAATACCAAATAACTGAAATAACGATAACAAACAGCACATGCTCATCGAGGACGCTTAGCGCATGTATTGAATATCTTAAATCAGAAGTCTTGTAATTGTTGGTGTTCATTTAACAACTTTAAAAAAAGAAGAAAAAAAAAATCGAGTCTCGAGTCTCGAGCCTGCTCTCAAGATTTTTCTTTCCTTTTTTCTTATATGCTCCTCTCTTTTCAAAGCTGAGGCTAGTGGGCCCCTTGAGCTCCGGGGCCCTGGTGCACTGCACCACCTAGCCCTACGATAGCTACGCCACTGCTTATGTGTTGCCTTAGCTTACGCACTTCCTAATCGGGCTCATAACGTTAAGAATATCCTAAGTGGACTTAGGAATGGCCTAAGGTTAGTGCAATAGTATTTTTTGCTAGGAGCAGCCTAAACAAGTTAGGAAAGAACTTAGGCGATCCTTAAGTTTAGTGCAAATGGGCATACGATTTATTTGGAATCGTTATTGATATACCTCTTATGGAAAATAAATTAAAATAAAAAGTAAAGACCGCAAACTTTACGGCGGAGGAAAAAATAAATTTTGTGCGATTGTTGTGCGACGAAGACCCGTGCATCCTATCGAAAGTAACTTCTCACGATGCGACGACGAATAAACAGAAAGAATTCTTTTGCACATCCTATACCGCTTGAAGGAGTCGATTTCATCGAAATTTTGGAAGGAATTTAGTCGTGATCTTGTTATTCTAGTTCTCGCGTGTCGTCGCATTATGAAAATCGACTTCTACAAATTCAAGGAAATTCAATAAATCCTCTGCCATGGTTATTGTGATCGGACTATTTTAAGCTTTGAATTTTGAAAACCACTGTAATAGAAAAATCTGCTAGATCCCTCTTTTTAATGTACCTAATACATCTATGGCTAGATCTCTGACAATTGATATAGTTACAAATAATCTGCAGACTAGATAAAACACCCGACTTATGTGTTGCCTACGCTTACGCACTTCCTAATCGGGCTCATAAAGTTAAGAATATCCTAAGTGGACTTAGGAATGGCCTAAGGTTAGTGCAATAGTATTTTTTGCTAGGAGCATCCTAAACAAGTTAGGAAAGAACTTAGGCGATCCTTAAGTTAAGTGCAAATGGGCATAAGTGGACTAAGGAATGGCCTAAGGTTAGTGCAATAGTATTTTTTGCTAGGAGCAGCCTAAACAAGTTAGGAAAGAACTTAGGCGATCCTTAAGTTTAGTGCAAATGGGCATAAGTGGACTAAGGAATGGCCTAAGGTTAGTGCAATAGTATTTTTTGCTAGGAGCAGCCTAAACAAGTTAGGAAAGAACTTAGGCGATCCTTAAGTTTAGTGCAAATAGGCCTAAGTAGTAAGTACGCTTACACTCGTGCCGCAACTTCGCGGCACCGCTGAATTAGGATTTGTATGCTAGCTCTTGCGGCGCTGTCGCGGCGGTGGTGGCGAAATCTATCCTACTACTATTATGAATGTGAACATTTGTGAGGATGTATGCATGGATGTTTGTTACGCTCTCACGCAAAAATTACTGAACGGATTTTGATGAAATTTGGTATGGTAGTTTATGCTCTAGATTAAAACATAGGATACTTTTTATTACGAAAAAGTACAATGTTCCCGTGTGATACTGTTTATGCGGATGGAGCCGCGGGAAACAGCTAGTCGTTAATACATTATATCTAAAGTCATGTAGTGGCGCTAACTCACTGTCTTAAATAACCTTGTTATTATAAAAATAAATATTTTTCAGGGCCGATCTTCGTCTGAAGGCGCAGAAGTGGACGCAGCGAGACAACAGCGGGAGTTGATATCGCAGCTGGAAGCCAAGAACAGGGAGATTATGAGGGAGATAGCTCGGCTCAGGTAAAAAACTACCTAAAACTATTGATTCCGTATTAATTGTTTAATTACTAAAATAATGTAACCATTTGTTCAAGACTAATTCATTAATTTAAAGGAATTTACATTAATGTACTTCAAACTATCAATTTCACGTTAACTGTTAATTTTGCCGTTATAAAAACTTGTGTGCTGAGTGCGAGTTCTTGTCACTACTCGCCGTAAAGAAGTTAACTACAACTTGTATGGCATCGAATTAGTTACCATTGTTTGCCACTAGGGGCGTTGTTTCGGTGCCACACATATTGTAGTTAACTTCTACACGGCTAGTAGTGACAAAACTCGCACTCTACACACTGTTCTCATTCAGCATAATAATGAAAACTCCGTGCCAATTTTGATTGTAATGTAATGTCAGACGGCAACAAGAGGCGGAGTCAGTGGGCGGCGCGGTGGGCGGGGCGCCGCCGCTGGTGTCGGAACTGCGTGCGCTTCGGCAGCGAAAGGACGAGCTGGAGGGCCACCTGTCCTCGCTGCAGGAGTCCCGCAAGCACCTCATGCACCAGCTCGAGGGGCTCATGAGGATGCTCAAGGTGATGTGCATGAAAATACACATATTCAGAAAAATTTAATTTGTAAGCACACAGTCCATAGATATTATGGGGACTATGACCTTGCGTCATTTTGCGTATTTTAATAAGGCATGTATTTAAACTTGCGACAAAACAATTAAATTTTGGATATGAAAATACCCATTAATGAATACTAAATTACTAAGTTGGCGAAAGAATGTAAGGAACAAAAAAATTACAAATCTGGTGACTATATAATACCAATGAATTTTCCAAACTGGCAGACAGATAATATTTTAGCGAACAAATAACCATCTGGGCGACAATTTGTGAGTACACATTTAATTTAAGAATAGGCACATATATTTTCCCTGATGTAGGTAACTCAAAAAACATACAAGCAGCAAAACGAGCGCACACAAAAAAAAAACATAAAGGAGCGTACAAAATTCCCAATTTTTAAATTTTCTCGGTTTTAGGGTGTAGATTATTGTGTAGATTAATTTTGAAATTTAAAAATGGCGGATATTTATTTTTCGTAAAATTGATATGGGTGTCGTTTACCAGGTTTTTGGGAGTGCTGGATACGAAAATGACATTCGTTTTGAAATTCCAATATGGCGGACATACTTAATTTTATAAAAATAATATGGGTGTCCTTTTATTGGTTTCTGGGGTGCTGATTACAAAAAAGTCATCCATTTTAAATTTCCTTAGTAACCCCGCAACCTCATATTTTCTTAATGATGGGAGAAAAAGAAATTTGAAAATCCTGAATTTTCCAACATTTCTATAGCTTTATATATTCCTAGTATCTCAATGTAGAGCATGTACTATGTTTTTATAAAGTTGATTCTATCTCGGAAACGGCGTCTCCTACTGGAAAAATAATGAAAATTTCGTCCCCCTTAGGAACCCCGCAACATCATATTTCCTTCATGATGGGAGAAAATATTTCGAAAATCCTGAATTTTCCAACATTTCTATAGATTTATACATCCATCCTATCTCAATGTACAGCATTATAGGTGTACCAGAATCTCATGGCAAATAGGGACATAAAATTTTGTAGTGTGCAATACTGGGGAAATTGGATTAAACGATCTTGATACTGGTTAATATTTAATTATGTCTTTAGTATTATTGAACATGAATTATAATAAGACTGTATGAAGAATGTTCAGTGTATAATATAGAAAACTAGCTTTTGCCCGCGGCTTCGCCCGCGTGGAATAGTGTTCTTGGAGAAAAAACTACTTCGGCGAATAATTCTCTACCTACTTACAGCAATATACTACTGATACAATATTGAAAATGTTTTTAGGTTTGCCCAATGCAAATTGTTAAAAATGGGACACTATCACCTCGACACGACATGCGTGACCACTTGATAATATACTTACATAATATTATATTTATCGCACTTGAATATAAGTTTTACCATAATCTTATAATATCTTAAAGACTAAATACTTAAAGACTATTATTTTAAAAACAAATCCGTTGCGTAGATTTAAAGATCTAAGCATACAATATACTATACCTACACAGGGACAGACAGATAAAGCGACTTGTTTTATACTATGTAATAAGTAAAGTTATTTGACCAACAAAACTGACAAACCACCTCTGGATATTCCATAAGAATTAAGAACTGCAGTTACTATTATACGTATTCTGTGCTGCAGTTCAAAATATTCGTGAACCTCTTTATACTGTATACGTCCCGCGTTTTCGATAGCGCGATGTAGAAACGCGAGCGCCCGCGCCGCACAGCAACACTATATCCCTGCATTTTAAATCTGTAATATTATCTTCGAAAATATTCATTTAAATTACATGCCGTAAAGGGCAGTATTGATCTATCTTAAATGCACAATGTATTTAAGGTACTTGATTGGATAAGGATTAATACTGTATTGCTTAAAATCGCTTTGTAAATAAGTTATTAAATTAAAATCAAAGTAAAGGATAAAAAAAATGGTTATTGTGGGTTATCCCTAAGAGATAGACATATGCCATCGCGGATTTTTTCGTAGGCTTTTTTAAGATGTTTAATAAAACTGTAGGATATAATTTTGATCTATCTCGTAGTGTTCAGCCAGCATTTTCAATATAAGCGCAAAATATGTGATTTTTTAGGACTTTAGAAACCTCTAAAATTATCTGTGTACCTCTACTATGTTATGCATGTTATATACCTAAAAACCTTCCCGTTAAATCACTTTATCTATTAAAAACAAACGGCATCAAAATCCGTTGCGTAGTTTTAAATATTAAGGCATACATACATAGGACAAACAAAAAAGGGACTTTGTTTTATACTATGTAATGAATTAATGATAATGATATTTCATGAAAAATAAATCAATCGTGAATTACTTTATATAATTATTTATTACGAATAACATACAATTACATTGGCAACAGTTTATTTAATGTTGGAATTTCCTTCCGAACTGTATAGAACTCGTTTACTTTATTCCTAATCAACTATAAATCGAAACTGTCTTATGTTGATTTTCTTTTTTCCTCCTCTCCTCCTTTTACCAGGCATGTAAAACAAACCATCATTCAATGTGCCATCAGCTACGATTCACCGTATAGTAATACTGGAAATACCTTTAAAGAAGTCACAATAATTACCTAAGAAAATATATAAAAAAACTAAAAGTATCAAAACAACTCACTCTAACTTACCGGTCAACTCTACCACGAGCTTTAAATTATAAGATTGAGTTCGATTTACACCATATTCTTTCTGTATTTTGCTATAGACATAGAAAACAATATTTCTCGCTTGAGATCGAATTGCCTTTTTGGATATTTTCACAAAAACAACGAATTCCAAGAACATAATCACAAAATTTTAGCAGCGGTTGACAGATCACGTACTTTGATTTGACGGGTCATACTTGACATTGCCATATGAAAATCACATTTTTTATTTTTTTTTAAATGCCATCAGATTCTGGTAGACCTATACTTCTTTTTTAGGGTTCCGTAATACTTAAGGAACCCTTATAGTTTCGCTCTGTCCGTCTGTCTGTCTGTCCGCGCCTCTAGCTCCTGTAATTATGAATATAAATTGATGAAATTTGGTGCAGTTATAGATTGTGTATAGATCACGGTTTCGGGATTATAAAAAATAATAATTTTATATTTTAGGGGTGGCTCTCCATACATGTGAAGTGGGGATGAAAAATATTTTTTCACTCTACCCCATCGTGTGGGGTATCGTAGAATAGGTCTTTTAAAATAAAGGCAAGGTTTCATACGTTACTTTTTTATAAAGTTGACCATTTTTGAGTAATCGGCCTCCAAAGTAGTTTGTAAGTTGGTCCCCCCCCCTAGCATTTTTAAACTATAGGAGATAGAAACTTGCAAATTTTCATGCTAATAAATCATGCTAAAAACTCTTTAGGAAAATTATTGTGAACCAAATCAGACAGTAACTTTTGGAGTAATTAAAAAAAAGCATATTAATACGCGTTGATAGTTACGGAACCCTCCTTAGACAATATGTCCTGACATGCTCTTGGTTAGGTTATTTATAAAATTGATTCTATCTCGGAAACGTTGCATCCTATTGAAAAAATAATGAAAATTTCGTCCCCCTTGGAAACCCCGCAATATCATATTTTGTTCATGATGGGAGAATTTTTTTTTCGAAAATCCTGTATTTTCCAACATTTCTATAGATTTATACATCCGTGGTATCTCAGTGTACAGCATTTACATTTTTTTTATAAAATTGATTCTATCTCGGAAACGGTGCCTCCTATTGAAAACATAATGAAAATTTCGTCCCCCTTAGCAACCCCGCAATATCATATTTTCTTCATGATGGGAGAAAAAAAAAATCGAAAATCTTGAATTTTCCAACATTTCTATAGATTGATACACACCCCTCGTACCTCAGTACAGCATTGCCATATTTTTTTCTATAGTCGCTTCTATCTCAGAAACGGTGCTACCTACTGCAAAAATAATGAAAATTTCCTCCCCCTTATTAACCTAGAAATCGCATATTTTCTTCATGAATGGCAGAAAAATTCATGAAACCTGAATTTTGAAAAAAATCTATATATAGCTGGTACCTTGAACTACATAACATACTGTAATAATAATCATCAATCCTAATTAGCATCCCCAAGATCTTTTAATTTAGTATTCATATTCATTTTACAAAGATTGAATATTCTCCATTTTGGAAAATGAAATTGGAAGACGATTTTGTAATCAGAACCCCCAGAAACCTGGAAAAGGACAACCTTATTAATTTTAATAACAAAAATTTACGCCATTGTGGAATTTCAAAACAGATTTTATTTTCATATTATTCTGCACCCCCAGAAACCTAGAAAATGACACCCATGCTAAAGAAAAACATACTCCAACAGTATCCAAAAATAGGATTTTCCGTAGCCTGCAAATTGAATTTTTAGCAGGCATTAATTTATCAACCAAATCTGGTTTTATAGCTGCTTATATGGTATAATGGTCACCAACTCTGAAATTAAGTCACCAACTTATAAATGTCGGTGCTAATTTGGATTAAATTTCGCCTCTTTTTATCTGCTGACTTTTGAATTTTTTGTCACCCGAGTGTTTTCGCCAGTTTAGTAATTTAGCCGCCAACATAGTAATCTGCTGCCAAATTCAGTAATACAGTATGCTCACGTGCAGCCGCCAACTTATTTTTTGTTCGCTCGATTAATTATATCCCTTTTAATAATAGAATACGGTTTGTTTATGAACAGACGCAGCAGTCCTCGCCCCGGTCGACCCCCAACTCGTCCCCGCGGTCCACCAAGAGCCCTCCTCTGCCCGGCTCCCAGCCGCAGCCCTCGGCTCCTGAACGGTAAGCTATTTATTTATTTCAAACTAGATGTTGACCGCACATGAAGTCGCGGGTCGTTAATCTTGCGGAAACCGTACATTTTTTTCACCATAAAAGTAGCCCATGTGTAAAAGTATCGTCTTCTACTATATATCTCTGCCAAATTTAGGTGAAATCGATCCAGTAGTTTCGGAGCCTATTCAATGCCAACAAACAAAATTTTCCTCTTTATAATATTAGTGTAGAAGTATAGATGATTATATTGCCTTTCCCATCTTCGGGGTAAAATCATGAAATTAAAATAAAATGTAAAAATCTTATGTTCATAAGAAACTGATACCATAAAAATACCATTTAAAATATGATATCGTAAAGATGTGTTTAAAACAAATAAATAAATATTTTGTGTCTGTCGCAGGGAGAGTAGCGGGCGCGGTGCCGTACGTAGTGCGCCGCAAACGCCGTCGCTGGGCGAGCGCGAGCGACTCGACATGTCGCACAGCCTCGGTAATACACTCCTTCTCTTTCACTCCTCTATTCTCTATCTTTCACTGTCTAACAGGGTAACCCACTTGGAGCTAATTTAGGAGTATGTTGTAGGTACTAAAAAAAACGTAAAATAGAGTTTATTTGGAAAGATGTTTACTACCTTGTGTTGTGTTTTACATACATACACTTTATAAAACTATTGTATCTTAGGTGTGGAATCGATGGGGGTTGACTCCAGAAGCTACCATCAAAACCAAAGGCCGACTACGAGTAAGTTACATTTTAAATATTGTTTGTTCATTTTACAATGGAAAATCTAATATCTATGATAAATAAATCAGGTTTAGACAAACTGTCAAAAATGTTTCTGTAATATAGAAATTGAAAAGTCAACAAATATAGGTATGCAATACACAAACTGCCACCAGAAAGCCAATTAAATAAACACCAAATTCTAAAGCATTGCTTTCTTGAAATCATAATAAAAAATATTTTTTCGATCAACTAAAAAATTTGAAAAACACTGAATATCAGAATGTCGTTCAAGTCTACGATCACTAAAATATCACTAATATTTGTCACAAAAACATGGTAAATAAAACAAACTAATTATCGTTAAATTATGAAACAAATTAAAATCTTCGTTAGAATTAAAGTGTATTCAAAAGCTAAAGCGAGTTTGAACACATCGTATTTTAAGTTTATAGCGTTGTACCCTTATGAAATTTAATCGATATTGCTGTTCGAGATCATTATTAGTTGAAACCAAATCGATTTTCCAATCGCGTGTAAACACAAACGTGTATTTGAATCGTCAAAACTATATCGATTTGTGATCGATTCATTCGTGTCAATCCAAAGTTTTGACGTTCCGTTTCGCCATGAAGAAATTAATTTCCGTAATTTAAATGGAACTAAGAAAAAGCCTGATCTTCTTAGTTTCTTTTATTATTAGAATAATTATATTATTGCATATAACTATAATAACAATTACGACATAACCATTATTTTATCCGCGGTAAGTATGTGGCGTGAAACGAAAAATTTTTATCTTTCCAAACTAGCTTAACTTTTTGAATACACTAAAGTTGACCCAGCAAACAAACGTGTTTGGCCATATAAATTATTACTCGTTTTACCTACTCCCAAACCTACCGAATATACAAAATATTTCATAATGAACGGTCAAGCCGTTTAGGAGGCGTTTGGTTGTAAACACTGTGATAAGAGTTTTTCAATCGGTGGATTTTTTATGCAGTTTTAAAGAGGCAAACTTGCGTTTTGGTGGCATGTTGAATGTTAAACGGTAGCTGACATTTCAGTGGGGATAGACAATCGCAACCTCCGCAGCGATCTGCTGTACGCGGCGGACTCGGTCACCAACGCCATGTCGACGCTCGTGCGAGAGCTCAACTCCGGTAAGACCCCCCGACCCTCTCCCCAGGGGGTCGTCCCCCCGTTTTGTTTCTAGAACGTTTCTGCATGACCTCCCGATTTTACTGTGTTACTGTTTTACGGCACGTTTTGTCAATTTCTGCATGTTTTGTTAGAACACGCCTTTAGACCGTGCTAGGTTTTCGAGTCATAGATTTTTATATTTCATACTGGTTAACTTAGATATCACATAGACCATAGTACTTACAGCTCGTTTTAAATGTTAAACAACGAAATGCAAGCTGCACTCGAGATTTAAGGGGTTGTTTATCTGTTTGCCGGTAAATCAGGCGTTACGGTTTTCTAACAAAACAACGCCATCTAGTGAAAAACAATCTAAAATAATAATAAATGGAACAAAAACATCTTAGGAACACTGATAGTGTTTTACAAAACACTCTATGAGACTAATCGAGAATGTGACTAAAATGTCTTAATATTAATTTTAAATCAGTATAATCTGGGGACGCAATTCTAGTAATTACTATCGGTTAAAACTTGTTTAAATTTTCAAGCTATCCTGCTCGCGCGTGCACGATATGACGTGCGAATGAGTCAGCGCGTTGACCGAACCGAGATTATATCGAAAATAGTTAAGAAAATTGGGTTTCTGATTTGTTAATCTCAGTAAAATGACAGCCAAAACATAACTATGTGTCATGTCAACTATCTCGAAAAAAAAAGAGATATGAAGTGAAAAAAAAATCACTTTACTAATTGAGAGTAAAAATTTGCATATACTAATTAAGCAGTGATTTCGAAACAGAATATCGGCTAAATTCACTTATATCTTGAAAATCAAAACGAATAAAATTCAGATATCGGATGTAAAGCAAATTTTACTTACAATTTTATTGTAATAGGTAGCAATATTTTGAAATCATAATTGACCGTAGGGTTTTCTGGTGGTTTTGTGTGTAGCTTGTCTGTAATAGCCCAAGATCTACTGCCAATTTTAGAGCAGGTCCTCGAAGCAACCTGGCAACTTGTCCTGTAACTCTCTTACCTCTAACAGGGAGCCGCAGACCTGGCTGGTCATTAGTGGGGCTAAGTCAATTTCAAAATTTTTATTAATCATAAGTTGGAAAACAGTAAGCTAGATGATTTGGTTTGGGCTTCGACATTGCCAGGCGCGTGCGAAACTTCCGGTTTTAATGGGCATAATTTTAAAATTGAAATTTGGCCCTTTTTCTATGACAGTGTGATAGAATATTTAGTATAATTTTTTCTCTCATATCTCATATTTTTTTGCCACTAGGTATGCTCAATGTGATTGTGAATTCAAAATGGCTGCCGTCATAAAATGGCGGTCTTTATACTTGTTTGCAAACTCCTCGAATTATGTGTATCATCTTAGAGTTTGAAAAGTAGAATATATTTGATTACAAAAACAATATTAACAACGCAACTAAAATGTTCCTCTAAGATTTTGCAGTGCTAAAACTATAAATTTGACACAAAAATGATCGTAGCACAAATAGTAAAGAATTGTATCTAGTACGATTTTGTTGGACATATTTTTCTTGTAACATGTGTCTGTAAAGAGATATTGCCAAATTATTCCGGTTGGAGTATAATGAGTTACTACAGGACAAGTTGGCAGGTTGCTGAAGGACCTGCTCTAAAATTGGCAGTAGCTCTCGGTTTATAACGCCAGTTTCAGATGCCTACTTTAACATTCGTTGGTTTATGTTTGTCTGTAAAATTGGAATGAAAAATATTCTCCTCGTGATATTCCATTTGCTAGTGGCAACTATCATAAAAACTTACACCATCTCGTAGATAGCTCGAAGTCGACCAAAGACTAGAGTTAACACTAGTTTCATTTTACACCACCAGATTAATATAACCTCCATAGACACTGGAACATCACATGCTAGTGCCCTTTTAAGAATGGAAGGAGCCTAACCTAAGTACCTACTCGGAAAATGTATGAAATGTCTACCACAATCACAATATACATTCTCAGCTAAACACTGGGGCTAGCAGGAACAATTGACAAGTACGTATTTCTTAACGTTTTCGAAAGAGAATTGTATAAAAATTTTGACAGCGTCTATACAATTGATATTCGATAACGATACGAACACGTACTCGTCAATTGTTCGTACTTACCCCTCTGAATATTTTAGAAGTGGACCCAACCTTTTACACACCCTCGACATATTTTATCCCCTCTTACCTCCACATCGAAGTCAGATTCGTTGTTATTGTAATGAATGTTTGGTGGTTTTCATGTTCAATGTTTTCCAGAAGGTTCTGACACTGAGGAAACGGTTAAGGGCGCTCTCGACCCGCGAAAACGTCGAGGTAAGTTCTCACACATATATCAGTGGCATAATATAGTTGGTAGCCATAGTTTTTATCAATTCGAAAATCGAACAACAGTATTTTTACTTACATAACTTTGATTTTTTTTAATTACTAAAATTAAAAAGTTATTGTTTGAGACTTATGACAATGCATAATATAACATAATGCTAACATTTAATATACAACAACATACCTACACCTTGTCTCTTAAACATTTTCAATATTGAGCTGTTTCTAGTGATTTTTTCTTGAACATAAATTAGGTGTTTCTTCTTAGTAAATGTTGTTTTAAATCGCATGATTTTATATGCATGCTACAATTAGCAACATAACTTAGACAATGTTTATAATACTTTTACAAAATAAGATGGTGACAGATTAATTATACTTTATTACTGTTATTACTGCCAAATTCATACATAAACATATTGTAATGAAACTTTGTTAGGTCAAAAAGTATAACAAAATATCTGCATACCGCTATTCAGATGATATCCGGTGTCGTAGCACGGTGCGTTGCCATAAAGTGGAATTGTACGTCATCGTAATCATGGAGAATAGAGTATAGGAGTACCATCTCTCTCAGGCAGAAAAGCTAAAAAATGTCAAACAAAACTGAATAAATAAAAGTTTCAAAACTGGCCATGGTGGCGCCACCTAGCGCCATGTGATACATAGACTTATATATTATAGTTGAGGCATGTCTAGGCAAGAAGTGTCTCATGTTGAATGGCCCCACTTTTGAGATTTTTCGGGCCACTTTAACATTTGAAGTATGGTGAAAACAAGATGGCTGTCATTCGAAGTATGGTGAAAACCAAGATGGCGTAACTTTTTACTGTATGATGACTTGTTCTGTCAAATGTTCATCATAGCTTGTGAATTTTGAAATATTTGATAATAATATATGGTGATTATTGTACAGACTTCGAGGAGGACGAAGACAGCGACGAGCCGATGCCGCGGCCGCAGCTGCCCAGACACTATCTACACGACAACAACGTGCAGGTAATGTTACCAGCTGACTACTCATGTCAACTTAGGTACTATACTCTGATTTTAAATCTCAGAATAACATTACTCGTCAGCGACCACACAGTATAATAGACGCCTAATGCAAGGCGAGCACTTTTTGGCAACACGTTAGACTTATACGTCTTGCTTAATACACCGATCGCGAAATCTGCTTTAGTATCGACCACATCCGTAACCCGTGTACATCTTGTGCGTTTATTACAAAATAAAATACGAAAAAGGAGAAACATGGCTCTCTATACAATAAAATGTAGCCAATCATCTAATTTAAAAAATGCGGCATAATTTTTTATAGGTAAGCCAATTTCAAGATTATTATTGTTAAGAATCAATTTATTCAGACTTCAAATTACGCTGGTCCGAATCTGTAACGTGAGCATATGTTTGTCCGTACATCCCTTTCTTTCAAATAAGTACTGCTTATCCTTTCTTCCATTTTGTTACCTTGAATCGGTCAATCAGCATGTAGTTGGTTCTTCCTTTTCGACACAATCATTTGTTTCGAGAAATTAAAATATTAGGCGTCTATTAGGCTGTGTGGTCGCTGCTCAATGTGGATTATCATGTACGCTTTAGGGTCAAATCAAACCGAAATGGCAGCGGAGCGGCCAGCAGCACAACTGTCATATAATTTTAAACTTTATCTTCATGTCCATAAAACACAGTTTTACTTGAGACAACCACCGCTGCTCACGGCCGCCGGCGGCCGGTAGCGGCTTTTTCTAAGCGATAATATGTACTATAGGAATGAAGATAAAGCTTAAAATTGTATGACAGTTATGCTGCTTGCCGCTTTACTGCCATTTTGGTGTAATTTGACCCTTAATGGTTTATGTAACATTTCATGCGACACTATAATTATTATGATTGTTAATTGTTTAATAATGTAATGGCTAGGAAAATAAATATATTATTATAAGAATAATTATAGCCAAAACATACGAAGTTGGTACAGACATACAAATAAAAGGAGACGAAGTGACAAAAATGTCATTTTATTGAATAAGATCTATAAATAGTCTAATATTTTTAGCAATGAAAAAAATACAAGAATTTAAATTGTTGATAGCACATCTCGATTGCTATGTCTTTTAAACGAGTTATGTTGTAAAATATTAGCTTCTTTTCAATGTTTTGTACATGTTGTTTTGTTATGTATGTATTTTGTTTTTGATTATTTTTAAGCCTGTTTTTTTTGCACCATTTATTTCAGACGATGGCACCTAGTGTTGGGTCTTAGTGTAGATTAGAGGTTTGTTTTTTTTTTCTTTGCTTTTGAGATCTTTTTTTGTATACATTATTTCTGTTTCCAAATATATATTTTTGTACAATGTAATATACTGCTATTTTTCTATCTATACTAATATAATAAAGAGGAAAAGTTTTTTTGTTTGTTAGCATTGAATAGGCTCCGAAACAACTGGACCGATTTTAATGAAATTTGACACAAGTATAGAGTAGTCCACGGGGAAGGACATATTTTTATCGCGGAAAAATGTACCTACTGTTTCTGCAAACTTAACTTTTGCGCGCACGAAATCGCTGGCAACATCTAGTTGTTTATATGAGTGTTACGCAAAATTAGGAATAAAAAAATGAACCTACCATATTTAAGTAATGAATGCTACGGTAATAATAGGCAAGCGGACTGATTTTTTTTTATTGCATAAATGAATAGTACTCTTAAATATGAGTAACTTCTCAGAAGAAACCGTATATCAAAAGTCAATATTTTCAAAGGTACAGCGATTTGTATACAAAATTTCGCTCCGCTCCAGTACCAAAAAAAATTTTTTTTTTTTTGCGAAATTGGTAAACAAAACCTACATCATTAGTTTACTCACATCATATACAAAAATATTCATTATGGTAAGTATGAATATCGGAGATATTTACAAATATATTCCTGCGGCCATATACTTCATATACTACTCCATACTACTTCATATACAAGTGACGTCATTTTTAGGTCGACTTTAGTATGGAGCGTTTTTAGGAGGCTCGCGAAATTTTGTATACAAATCGCTGTACCTTTGAAAATATTGACTTTTGATATACGGTTTCTTCTGAGAAGTTACTCATATTAAAGAGTACTATTCATTTATGCAATAAAAAAAAATTTGTCCGATTGCCTATTTTCCAACAATATGGGTCACTTAGCGTCAGCTCACACCGAAACGAGACGATACGTGACGCAGCGCTGCATTTTAAAAATAGTGATTCAAAATTGCACTTTATTCAGTACATAAGAAGTTACATGATTTAATGGAAAAATGGCGAACTCCTGCAATTAAATGTACAGGGCATTTCACGTCAAGCGGACAACAAAAAAAAAGTGAGGTCGTGAATTTTGTTTATAGTTAATACTTCTAGTTGACGTGGATGTGTACTTACACTTTTTTTTTCGTAACATACTTTATTGCTGAGTTTACCCTTTAAAAAATTACTAAAAGTGAAGTCCGTTATTTTTGGATGCTTAATATTATCTAATGATGATCTTGTGTAATGAATAATGGTCTAAGATACGAACTAAGGTCGACCTTCACTGATGTGTTAACCAGATAAAAGTGATATTTTATCAAATAAAATAAGTTTCTGAACATAATTTAATTAGGCAACCCCTTAAAAAATGGTCAAGACTATAATTAATTCAAGTATTTTTTTTTAGTAAATACAACGTGTGACATATAAGGTATATCCATCCGAAACCCATGAAACTGAACAACTTTCTCCGAGGAACACAGGTCGAAATATGAAAAAAAAATTTGGTTCTCCCATACTAATTTGATTAGCTGACCATGCGGTTTATATGGGAGGTCCAAATTTTTTTTTTTTTACCTTAGTTCGTATCCTCTACTATAAGTTCTATTTGTTTCGCTATCTTAAAAATGCATCGCCGCATTGCGTAGGTATCGTCTCTTTTCGGTACGAACTGACTTAGACTCTTTTATTTCCAGGACACGCCGCCACCGCTTCCGGCTCGCACCGGCCACTACTACCCACGGACATAGTTAACCGACACACTCAGATAACCGACATAAACGACATGACCTACATCCAGGTAACTTGAGACAACCGCTGGGTAATATGTCGATAGTCGATCACAGGCATTAGGGATCTCCCATACATATTTGCTTTATAAACAGTATGTTCTTAGTATAGTCCATTTGAAAGCAATTTTTCTGTGTGCCGTAGACATTCAAGTAATTTGATTCATATGGCATTAATCCAGTACATTTCCTATTTCGATTTCATCTAATACTTTTTAAACACTTTCTTCTATTTATTTGTTAATGCGGAGTTTATAAAACATTGAAATGGACTATGTACTCTCAGGGAATCTATTTTGTCATAATTTATCTGTAATAAGTTATTAATATGATATCGAACTGACATGTCATTGACTGTTGTATTGTGACTGCATGCCATCATTATAATACAAATAAATTATGAGCACACTTTACCTACTTATGAATTAGGTTTCCTGATAGTATAATATTATAGTACTAATTAGCGATCATAATATTATTGTTGACTACTTTAAGTTATTATGTAAGTCTAAATTACCATAATTTTCTTGGCTACTATATTTTGATTGGTATCTAAATAAAGTATGCTAATGCATGATGAAAAATCTAATTTTGTTTCATAACTTTTTTAAATGAAATCATGTTCATAATTATTACACTATACCTAATCTCTTTTTGTATGCTACAGTTTAACAGATAATATAACATTTTAAATCTATGCAGTATTAAGTATAATATAGATGTTTTATTGTAGCGTCCAGAAAATATAATACATAACTTCTGTTGATAAAAAAATATGCTAAAACTACTTAGCTTAGGTGCTCCATCACCTGGAGCATTCGCATGTAATGTAACGTGTAATAGGTGTAAGGGGTCGTCCATTAATCACATGATGCCTAAAGGTGGAGGGGGGTCTCAAAAAAAAATCACCAAGTATCACCAAGGGGAGGAGGGGGTATAAGGAGACATCACGTGTATTAATTTTCGAATCTATTCTATGCATACCGAAATTATTATCGGTTGTAGATTCGTAGTGTTGTTTAAATACTTACAAGACAAATGACTCGTATAGTTTTTAATTGCTTAAATTATTCGATTAATTGATGTTTAAGTTAAAGTTTTTCTTTAAACATGACCTGCTTACTATGTAAAAAAAATACACGTGATCTTAGGTGGGGGAGGGGGGGTAGTATAAAACCTCACCACGTATCACCAGGGGGAGGGGAGGGGTCTAAAAAGTTGTAAAAAACATCACGTGATTAATGCACGGCCCCTAAGAGGATTACCGAGCATTGTAATGCGCACCTTGTAATGATCCCGTCCGCTCGGCGCTCAGAAACGACATTACACGCGAATGCTCGTCAGTCAAGGAGGTAGTATTGTAATGTAATGCTCAAAGCTCAAAATCTGTAACGTTACATTACACGCTGCTCTAGGTGAGGGAGCACCTTAACACTATAATAATATTTCGTTCAGTAACATTATTAATTACTTACTTATTATTTTTAACTGCATTTAAAGTTTACACATTCGTTCTAGTTATATAAAATCATAAAAATGTTTGGCTTGTTGTACAATATTGTGTGTTACCATATGAATCACATACAGAGTACTTATGGACAGACTGATTTAGGATATAACCGTTGAGAATATACAGGCTGCACCATATTATAATATTTTGAATTATGATACAGCCTGTATATTATGTCGTTATATTATGTTAGCTCCCGGATCCATTATTTTTATACCATTTCATAGGGTGTAGAGTAAAAATAGAACCGTTCGATTTGTGAATGAAGAAAAAGGTTTGATTTAAGGATAGATAATAAAAATATTTGTGTTTACAATTGTCCCGTACGTGTGTTGAAGAGAAACATTACGTGTACCGTGTGTGTATGGCCAATATTTTAAAACTGTTATTTTGCTTTTATCAGGTCTGTATGTACTTATTTTTTTTCTTTATTACACACTGACATTTTTGTAAATGAATTACACCTTTCCCTTGCTCTGTGGCATTTTTTTTGTAACCCTGTTAAATTATTAATTTCCTGTCTTCCAGTAGTCAATTCCTTCCAATATGTACAAAAGAGTCAATTTATTCTTCCCAAATTCTATTTTAGTAGTGTTTTGAAATATTTTACCGAACAATAAAAACGTCAAACGATATAAAAGAGATTCACTTATATATTACTTTCTGTATTTTTTAAAATTTATAATTATTTCATTAAGTTTTCGTTTTTTTCTCAGTTAAGTTTTGTTATAAGTAACGTTTGTCCTTTAAAATAAGTTATTGAAGCCTTATTTATTTAGCCCTAGTTTTAATCCAACTACACCAAAATTACACAGGATCTGGAATTATTTTAAGACTGAAGACCACCGAGTTTGTTATGCCAAAATTGTTGGTAAACCAAATTAATGCCTAAATTATTTTATTACTAAAATGAAAATCTGTTGACAGACTGTTGCTTACATGTTTACAATCATAAAGTTAGTGTACGACGCGGACAGTATATGCAACAAGGAGAAAAATAAGCAAATATGATAGGAAGCGAGGACAAAAATATATTTTTGTCCTCGCTTCGTTATTGGGCATACCTTACTTTTTAACAGCATTTAGTTAATTAGAATTAAAGTAACGTTACTGGCTTATTGAGGAGAATGGAAGAAATGGATGGAATAAATTTCTTTATAGTATGTTAGTACCTACTGTTTCTCACATTGAGGAGTTTTGGAGAAAAAGGCTTACAAAGATTTATGTAAAGATTCTTTGATCAACTTTGTCAGCTAATGAATTTTTGTACATTTTCTGGAAATACCCAAATTAATAATGTTAAATCTATCAGCTGATTTTTTGTGGGAAATCCAAGAGCTATTTAACAAAATTGTTCCTATTAATTGAATATATTCGAATTGCCTACTTCAGTGTGACACGTATTTGTAAGTGTATGCTATGATTGTAATTTGTGCGCAAGAGATGCATAAACATTCTGCCAGGCTTTACATCAGATAGTTAAAAATATTAATATGATTTTAATACGGTCATTCAGGGTAACTTTGAATCACGAGGGTAACTTTGACAGTTTGTTCACAAAATTCTTTTCTATTGTTTTATGTGGGAAACAATTGGCGCTTAAAATTTAATAACAATTCGTGTACGTAACATACTTCGTAAACGAAATCTAAAAAAAAAGCAGCTGTCAAGAGAAGATAATACCAAAAACTTTTGTTTTTAACCGCGCGCAACATAATGGGTAAAAATCAGTGCAAAACTTTGTTTAAAAATCTCGTTAACTTTGCTGCTATCAAGGTATATAAAAACATATTTAAATGTAATAACTTTATGGTTTTTTTGACTTGTCTATGACCCCACTGCATCAATATTTAATATAAACATAAATTATTGTCACTCTGAAGCTGTAAATTAATTAAAAGTTAGTTTGTGTCAAAGTTACCCAAGTTAGGTGGTAACTTTGACACACGACAAAATTGCCAGTTTTTAATATAATTAGTCATTTTTAAAGACGTTTTATAACTTTATAGCATGAAAACCAACCTGAGAGCACAGATTAACTAAACTCTTTTGACTAATTCTTAACATAGTAAAAGTTTGATTAAAAAATATGTCGATGATGATTCAAAGTTACCCTGATTGACTGTATTTGTTTCTTCAAAATTTCATGTTTATTTTGTAGTTATATAGAATACGTGCGATATATCGTCAAAAATATTTCTTTAATTTTATATAGGCTTAGGTAAATGCATATCATTTCTTTTTAATTTTAAGTGCAATATATTTAGGCGTGTAAAGATTTTCTTGCCGGTGTCGTGATGAATCTTAGTCACTTACTTTTAATTCGGTAGTTTTAAATTGTTTTACAATCCAAAGTGTAGTTGTATTATTTAGCGTAAGTACTGTACTTAATGACTTGGTTATTGATTCTTCAACTCGGAAATCGAACCCACAACCTCCGAGCCAACCAGTAGACCACGGAAGCTGTTTCGCAGTATATTTCAGTTAACGGTACCTACTAAAAAGTTAATCACAAGGCAATGGTTCGAGGCTGTTTTTAAACTGATGGTTCATTATAATATTTACAATTACAAACTGTTGAGTATGTATTGAACGGTTTGTACTGTCAGACTATATGTAGGTATCCGAATTACATAGTATTTTATACCATGAATAGATTTCATAATAATCTAGAAGTAGTTTGTCTTACCTTAAGAACTAAGATATACTATATTATATAGCATATGAAGCACAAAATGTACTGTTTCATATTATATCATCACCATTAATATTTCTATCTATGTTGTATATGTTATACTAAATTATATATGTATAAAATATTTACTGTACTCTACTAATTTACGCAGTGTTTTGTATTTGTATAAGAATATTTGGATAGTATTGTAAAAAAGTCTTACTTTGTATTTTAATTAAAAGGTCTCCGGTTCAGGGATGTTTGGCCTGATGACAGCAACGCAGTAAAATTCTGACCAATCAAAAAAATGCTCGTTGATATATGCGGCCAATCAGTGACTTCATTCAAAATGTTGACGAGTGACGTCACGTGGGCAGCACTTTTATGGTGACGCGATGGCAAAAAAAGGAACTAAAATGTCCATATAATATTTTGATTGGTTTTGTTATATTTTTGTGTTTCTGTAGTCGGGTCTAATAAATGTAAGACTTGAGATAGTAATGGTAACCCGCGAGCGATATGTAAGGTTGTGACTTCAACGAAGGAAATGGTACAGAATGATATTGTAAAATGGAATTGTATTCAAAGTAAGACTTTTAAGAGTAAGCTTATACTATACATCCATGTTGTAAAGACTATGTCACTGCAAATATATACATTCCATTGCTTGTGATTTACTTGTTTCAATTCCATAATCCTCATAAATTCAAACTTGTCTTATTATCGCTCTACTTTTATCGATGTCTGTTATTATTGAGAAAGTTTATGTATTTTTGTCTCTATAAAACTGTAGGAAGCTCTGAAGTCTGATTTTTTTAAGCCTAAGTCATGTCTAACCCCCACTCACTAACAGTCCGCCTGCAGTCTCTGGTCCTATCCAGGGGCCTGCCATGCTAGGTCAATAGTGCCAACACACTAAAGCGATTTTTGCCTGCCGACAATGCCCTGCTGCCACTTTTGTGGCTACACACTAGCAGTCGGGAGTCGGCAGTTTTCAACGACTGCCCGCTAGTGTGTGTTCATTCGCCCTCAAGGCCATAGACTGTCCGGCCGACATCTGTCGGCGCAGATCGGAATCATCAAGCGGCTATACACTATCAGTTCGTATTAGTCTTCAGTCCAAAACCTTAAACGGAACTGTTAGTGTGTGGGCTATTGCGATTAACTGACAGATTTATATCGTCCGGCATACTGTTAGTGAGTGGGGAGCTTAAGGCTGGGACTATATGCTCCGGAATTCGGAACGCCCTAGACAATGAAGAATGTTCACAAATTTTGTTTTTTAGCTCTCCGTATACTCAGTTGAAAATAAAAAATATGAGTGAAAAAATTATTTCGATACGCCGTGTAGTTTCCGAGATATTTAATTCCAAAGTAAGTGCGCGACTCGAGATTCCACCAGGCCGGCGCTCGGGGCGATGACGTCACTGCACAATACATCGCAATACTCGCTCAGTAACACTGCGTCGCCCGTACCTTTAACTTACTATTATAGTTAAAAATGTCTAATCTACATGCTAGAAAATCATGTGTTTTAGGTAGGTTATACGATTGCCCTTTTTAACAGACTTCCAAAAAAAGGATTCGGCTGTATATAGACTATATTGTTTAATTTTTTTATACGTTCAACGATTAGGTACTCCGCCGTCTGTGGACCGATTTTCAAAATTGTTTTTTTATGTATAGGGTATAATCCCAAATTGGTCCTTTTGACATCATAGTGGTGACCTGATGATGGAATCCATGAGGAATCGAGGGAACTCCTCGAAATTTATATGTAGGTACACAATACACATTAGGTAATATGTGTGGTGTGTGATTGAAACTTTTGTAAAGTTGTCCAAGCATATGCTACCAAAAAGTTAATTTTGCTCCAAGGTATACCCTGAATCCAAAAGCACTGAACAGAACTCCTCAGTCTTTAAAGATACGCGTTTGGAAATTTCGGCATTGTTTAAAAGCCTGCAAGCATATGCCACTATGTAACTTACAGTAATCTTCATCATCATCATCTTATTTACAATACCCAATAGAAGCTAATGGCGCATTTTCAGTATTATACATCGATCGTTTATTTAAAGCTATCGTATAATGTTTTAATAATTTTACAAATATCAATAGAAAAGTGAAAAAAATATTTTAAACAAAAAATTAAACCGACTTCCAAAGTAAATATGCACAAAAAAGCATGAAATAAAACATATTTTTAAATAGGTACTTAGGTAATTGCTCTTTTAAATTTGACTAAAATTCTAATTTATTTCTCTACTCAATCATCATAATTTTGCAGTCGGTACCAGCCAACTTGAAAGTGAGTTCTATTTTAATTAAAATAGAACTAATTTATAATTTTTAAATATTGTTTTATCTGAGTTGTTCAGGCTGGTACCGTTTCAATCCATTGTACTGCACATAAATAACAATATTATATACACTAATATTACACTACCAAATACTAATAGACACTTATTAAACTTAATATTACTTAATGTACGGAGAAACAATATAAAACACTGCAATAATAGCTGAGCGCAAGCAAGATATGTACTCGGTAACCCGTCCGGCATTGTGCAGTGACGTCACACTCTCCACGGGCGCCTGCTTCGGGCCGCGAAATTTACGAGAATTTGAAATGTCTATAAATCCATTAATACTTGGTCTTTTTCAATGAAACAAAAACTAGTGTATTTGTATAGATACAAGCTTTACTGGGAGAATCGTTTTAAGCAATTTTGTATACCTATTAACATTCTTCATTCTGAGCATTGAAGATAGAACTCTGCACTCATACAATATGTTGAAAATGGAAGTTTCGATTGTTGAGCTGTCATAGGTATATGCCATTGATATATGACTCAACATTGGTGTTCCATTTTCAAGTCTATTGTATTGTTCCAGAGTTCTATTATCAATGCTCTGAATTCTCTCCGGTCGGAGAGATTCCGGTAATATAGTAACAGCCTAAGTGGAGTAAGGCATTTCCGTATGATGAAGATGTCAAAAAAAACGCAAACGCATGTAACTTTTCTTATATTTCTACATCTATACATTAAATACATATCACTAACACAATTACAGCCTAGTAATGTTAACTTCTGTTTCCTTCTGTTTCTTCCTTCCTCCCAGCTCGTCGTAGATCTCCTCTATACTCCTCATCCTTGTCTCTGGCACGAACAGCGCGATGTAGACCGTGCTGACGAGACACACTGCTGAGAATATCCAGAACACGAAGTGGAGACCGACCGAGGCTGCCAGAGGCTGGAATACCCGTAGTTCTACCGACACCAGAACACAGGCGAAAGCCATCACGGTGGACGTTACTGTGCCGCGATTCTGAAAAATACAAATTTGTTTGGACTTGGTCTAACAAATCCGAAAAAACAGGGAATCTGGTAGGCATGAATTGGTTCTTCTACGTACAGCATAGAACAATTCGTTAATAGAAAGGACCGTAGAGTTTCGGACTATTCATTTTTGGCACAAGGTTCTCATTATTTTCAGTTCTGACAGACCTATTTAGATATGTATGATGTGGTAGATGTGATCTTCAACAAATATAAGACTCAAAATTAAATCGAATGTGGACTGTGTGGGCCGAACGTACATGTATATTGTACGTCGTACGTACCTCGAACGTAGAACGTACCTCGTAGGTTTAATGGGTAAACTGACCTGGAAGGAGAACATCTCCGTCATGACGACGAAGGGGACTGGCTGCAGGCCGGCGGCGTCGCAGTAGATGCAGAGGCACAGCGCCGTCACCGGCAGCCACGCGCACGCCTCGGTACTGCCGGAGCCCAGCACTCTGCTGGCCGTAAACCACGCGGCCAGCGCGGCTAGCGCCAGCCCGGATAGTGCGCAGGTACCCGCCAACAACTTCTGCAGAAGCAGAACAGACGAAAGTAAATATCACAATTGTTCCTGAAATGTCTTCTTAGTATTTCTCAGCGTTTTCTGGCATAGACGTATGGTACATATAGTAGACTGTAGAGGAGTCGAACTAAGGTCGACCTCCAGTGTTGTGTTAACCAGATGAAAGTGATATTTTATCAAATGAAATAAGTTTATCAACATAATTTAGGCAACCCCTTAAAAATGGTCAAGACTATTCATATTTAATATATAAAAAAAATCTTCATAATTTCACCGACGGGTCAACCAAACAAAACAAACTCCAGTGAAAAATTTATAATGTTCACAACATGGAACACCTAGGTTGACTACCCTTTTCTGGTCCCTATTACCTGGCAGCCGCGTTCAAACAGGTAAATAACAAATAGGCAAGCGGACTGATTTTTTTTTATTGCATAAATGAATAGTACTCTTAAATATGAGTAACTTCTCAAAAGAAACCGTATATCAAAAGTCAATATTTTCAAAGGTACAGCGATTTGTATATTAAATTTCGCAAGTCTCGTAAAAACGCTCCATACTAAAATCGACATACAAATGACGTCACTGTTGGATTAAAGTGTATTAATAAGTAGGTATAAAGTATACGGCCGCAGGAACATATTTGTAAATATCTCCGATATTTGTGCGTTTAAGTTCATACTTATCATAATGAATATTTTTGTATATGATGTAAGTAAACTAATGATGTAGGTTTTGTTTACCAATTACGCAAAAAAAAAAATTTGAATGTACGAATTGAACGAACAGATGTTGTCCGATCCCCTATGTATTGGGTCACCCATACTAATTTGATTTGATGACCGTGCGGTTTGTATGGGAGGTCCAAATTTTTTATTCATATATATACAGTACCTATGTTCCTTGGGGAAAGTTGTTCAGTTTCATGAGTATTATCACTGGGTTTCGGATTGATATACCTAACATGTTACACGTGGTATTAGTAATTGCACTCTTCTGTCAACCAATCGAGACCAGTTTTAATATGTTAACAATTTAATAACAAATAACGTAGTATAAGGTTACTGGAGAAACTTTGTTCCTAGATAGTAGTTGTTAAAACTTTAAAATTGAAAAATCGTGCAAGTTTGCACGAAATAAAAACGATATAGTCTACACGTTAATGTCTCCAGTTTCCACTTTATAATTTTTTTATTTTTGCATATAAATTCATCCTTCGATTATTATTTATTGTTTTATTATATCCAGTCCAAACAATATCTGATAAAAAATGGCTTCCGACTTCCCTTGAAATTTATATGGACACTTCAACACTTTTGTGACAACGGGACCAACTTCAGGTTTTAGACGGTTTTAGCTTCGACATGCCCTCTAGTACGGTAGGTACTAGAGGGCATGTCCTAGTAGTAACCTAGTATACTACGTTATACTATGACGCTGGTAAAAAGGGTGGTCATCGTAGACCGAAGTTTCATAACTTTATATTACTTCTGCATCTAAGCAGCTCAGTACTCACTTTCCTCCCCGTCTTCTCAACTAGACTAGAAGCTGTGAAGGACCCCACGAGCTGCACTGCGCCCAACACCATGGCCTGCTGGTTGGGCGTCATAAGGAAGCTGCCTGCGCTGCTGAAGATCGACGAGGCGAAGTGGATGACGGCGAGACACCCGCACAGCTCCCGCGCCAGTGTAATGGTCAATGTGATGCGAAACGCGCGGAACGTGCTGCGGTCTGACACTGGAAGATTTGAGGTTATTATGGTTAAAATAAGGATTAAGCTTGTGGCAACAGCCTCCGTGGTCTAGTGGTTAGAGCATTGGCTCTCGACTCGGAGGTCGTGGGTTCGATTCCCGCATTGGAACACCTAAAAATGTTGTTTTCAAGTTTGGTTAGGACAATGCAGGCTGATCACCTGATTGTCTGACAAGAAAGATGATCCATGCGTCGGATGGGCATGTAAAAAGTCGGTCCTGCGCCTGATCTCTCGTCAGTCGTGTCGGTTATCCGTCCCACTGAATTATGAGAGTTAAAGGAAGAGAGAGTGCTCTTGTGTACTGCGCACACACTTGGGCACTATAAAATTACTCCTGCGTAACTGGCCTGGTTTCAAATCGGCCACCATCACCAAAATCGGTGTGGGGAGTTATTAAGCTTGTGGCGGACCAATTAACGCCACGATCTAAATCGCGCTATCAAAGTTCGGCGCTATATACTTATATAAAATCTGAAATGTTAGCTAATTTCGGTCAGGCCGAAGCTTTGTAAGCCGAAGTTGGCTTCTGCCTGACTGAGCATACCACCTTGTTCGGTCCTTCTCATTCATAATTCTCATTTCCCTTTGTGGCTTCCACTATTCCCACAAGCTATTTGGAGAGATACATGTGATAACTGACATATAAGTTCCCACCAAAAACATTCTGTAAAAAACTAGCCAAGTCTCGATGGAGCTGCTTGTTTATCTCTAAAAAGTAATGAAATCTAGACAAAGTCGTGCCAAGTCTAAGGTTCCTTACTGCGATTTCTTTATTATTATAGTTAATGTTATGTGACTTGGCCGTTGAACATTCTTTATACGTTAGTGGGTACAAGTCAATTTTGTTTTCCAAGTGTCAATTTTCCATCGTCAATGGTTAGTGGTTCTGGCGACAGATTGGTGCAATGGTGTCATGGAGCACCTAGTTTTGTACTCTTGTGTACCCTTCAACGGCCAAGTCACACAACATTAACTATAATAATAAAGAAATCGCAGTAAGGAACCTTAGACTTGGCACGACTTTGTCTAGATTTCATTACTTTTTAGAGATAAACAAGCAGCTCCATCGAGACTTGGCTAGTTTTTTACAGAATGTTTTTGGTGGGATTTCCCTTCTTTTTGTAGAAACGTGGGCATATTGATTTATTTTATTAGATTTTAGTGTAATTTCTTTATTTAATTTGTGTAATGTTCGAGTAGAATAAAGTTAATCGTTCGACTATTTCTTCTTGTAAGTATAAGTATAAAAGCCAGTCTAGTCTTATCCAGAGTTTTCCTTTAATTTTATTTATATGCGTATTAAAAGCAGAAGGCATTCGCCCAGCAGTGGGACGCTACGGGCTAGATTAAATTAGAAGATGTGTCCCACTTTACTGGATTTTTGCAATGACAGTCGATTTTTTTATGTACCAATAGTAGAAGGGGGCATTACCATATCTCTAATCAGCTGAGACCAGCTGAGGGTTCTTCATCAGATACTTCAGACCTTCGATTTTTGACATCAAATGAAGTGGCCCACCAAGTTGAATATTTTTTGTAAAGGCAGTATGTCGATCTCTAATAGTTTGGTTGGGCTCTTGTGTTTTCTAATAAGGGTCACCAGGTACTCCAGATCTTCGATTATCCTAGTTTTTATAGTTTTCCCTTTATGTGGCTATTAAACCCTAACTCTGTACCAAATTTCAGCTCTCTGAGTTTATGGGAAGTACTAGTTCTATTCTGATGATCATGAGTGAGTGAGTGAGTGTCGTAAATGCGAAACATTGCTTTCGCTTAACTTCGGAACTAAATGACCTACAGACTTGAAATTTTGGATTTTAAGTATGTGATTATAGCTTACTGGATGACGACAATTTCTGCGTTCTGGTCTTATCCAGAGGTTCTCAAATAGGGGCCTAAAAATGCGGCGAAATGGTTCCAGTAAAGGATGGTACGGCAGTGTTTGCTTCGCGCTCGACTTGGCGGGTGCACTGCCGTGCCCCCAGATAACTAATTATGCTGTTGATAAAATTTGGCAAACGATTTAATGAAATAAACGATTATTTATAAGTACGTACCTAATTACCTAACTATTAAATCTAATCTACAACACAATCGCTCTAAGTTATAACATAATATTAATTTCAATCAATCAATGAATCAAACCTTCTGCAAGGCGCCAAGACCTTCGTGAAAACACAAACACCTCAACAACAGTTAGGCAAACAACTATTATCACGTGACTCCGACTATCCCCGTAATAATAGTCAAACATGTCACGGGATACCTCCACTTAATGTGCAGTTACAGAATTTACATATCGTTAGGGCAAACAAATGTTTGTGCTGAAATACCGGTCAGTTATCCGCCATTAGCCTTAACATTGTTACATAAACTTTTTGCTCTACAAGCTAAGTTAGAAAATATTATTGAGTATTTTTTGGGGATATTGTTGAAGCCGCTTTGAATGCGACCCAACCCAAATCAAAGACCCAAAAGCAGCTGTCTTGAATGAAACCAATACTATCTATTATTTTTTGGAAACATCTTATTACTTTAAACGAGACAATATTTTATAAATATAATTGGTTTCTCGAAAACGGCTGCGTGTTATCATGAAATTTAGTATACAGGGAGTTTCGGGGTGACAAATGGATATAGCTAGTAGCTAGGTCTTATCCTTAGGAAACTGAATTTTAAGCTATATATGTATTTTATTTCGTTGTGCATATATCAATAATTTCGACTCTATTATGTCAGTCCGATTGGCAGTTTTGGTATAATTTTTGTTTTTTTTTAGAAAATTCGGAATGTGGTAGGTCCAAATTAGGTAGATATTTTTGTGATTCTTTATATGTATGTATATATATTTTTTATCAAAACTTCGAGCAAAGCTCGGTTAGCCACTTTAACTTTATAGAAGTACTCAGTACGAGATAGAACTAATGTGGTGCTTTATCAAAGTCTAAAACTATAAGGGGCCGTCCATTAATCGCGTGATGTTTTTAACAACTTTTTAGACCCCTCCCCTCCCCCTGGTGATGTTTTATACTACCCTCCCCCCTCCTCCACCTAAGATCACGTGTATTTTTTTTCACATATTAAGCAGGTCATGTTTAAAGAATAACTTTAACTTAAAAAACAATTTAATCGAATAATTTAAAGCTATTTAAAAATTAAAACTATACGAGTCATTTGTATTGTAAGTATTTTAACAACACTACGAATCTACAACCGATAATAATTTCGGTATGCATAGACTAGATTTGAAAATTAATACACGTGATGTCTCCTTATACCCTCTCCTCCCCTTGGTGATATTCATTGATTTTTTTTCGGACCCCCCCTCCCCCTTTAGGCATCACGTGATTAATGGACGACCACTAACCTAACATTGAACCTTACGTTCTAAATCTAAAATGCAATGTTACCGATATTTTTGAGCGTGGCAAAGAATTTTCCAGAGCTCTTCTTCTCTAACTCCTCCAATAGTGATGTCAGTTCTTCATCGACCACTACGTCATTAGCTTGACGACATCGCAGCCATGCGAGAGCATTGCGCGCTTCCTAAAAACAAAATTTCTTTCTAAAGCACCTTAAATTTTCCTCATGAAATAAAGCAAAGTTTTTTTAAGGATATACCTAAGCGTCTTCTCACAGTTACTACAACCACACACACCGACGTGGTTGCGCTGTTTCTTCTTCTCGTTGCGTTGTGGTACTGACAAAATTTCAATGTTTGTTATCAACCATCATTTGTGGTGTGGTTGTGGTACGTGTAGGAAGTAACCAAACGAAAAATATTTACATCTAAGTCTTTAAGTTTATTCTTACCTCGACTTTTCCGGATTTGAGCAAATACGAAGGCGTCTCAGGCATCGTCGGGAACAGAAGTAAGTGGACTAGAGGCACTCCCAAACAGACCCATAGCGTGGCGTCGTAGCTCAGATATTCACCCATAATGTACACCACTAGGTTTCCCAAATTCTGGGACAGTACCACCAAACTACCCAAGATCCCGCGGATAGAGTCTTCGCTGATCTCCTTTAGGTACAGAGGCGTCACCACATAGGATCCGCCGACACCAAAACCTATTATGGCGCGAGCGGTTAGTAAGGCCCACGTTTCGGTTGAGTAAATTTTAAGACTCCAGCAGATCTGAAATAGAAACATTTAATGAATATTCAAAGGCGCTTAAACGTATTATGGTACAAGAAAAATAATAAACGGAAATTCTGACAATAAGGTTGTCTATTAGTAGGTAAGTATGGAATTTATGACTAGGAATAAATCAATAATTAATTAACATTTACTATTAATAATTATTGATGATATTAGATATTACACTAATAGACTAGTGCCAATAGGTTTTGAAACAAAATAAATTTATAGTAGGATGAAACCCATTGGAAAAGGAAGAGAATATAACAAAAATAAAAGGAAAAATATCTTACGGGCGATTTGAGATCGGGAAGTGAAAGGGGTGAGTTTTTAAGGGTAGAAAACGGATTATCTGGGGGCACGGTAGTGCCCCCATGCCTAGACGTCAAGCGAAGCGCAAGGGCACTACCAAACCACCTTTTCTCGAAGCGTTTCGTCGATTTTTTGAACCCTCACACCTTGAGTTTGGATTGTACCAGATAAATGAAACTTTCAGGACTTTGTTCCCATCAGCGGTCTCATTAAACATGTAAAGTTTCGATTACCTACGTCTTATACTTTAGATTTTATTGATATCTAAAAACCCCTGATTCCGTCACTGACTCACTGATGATCAACAAAATTATATCGTACTTCCGGATGTTCTCGAAAGCTGAAATTTGTTACGTAAGATTGTATTAATACACAACCAACATAAAAATTCTCAAAATTGGAACTTTCATCTTCCAACCCCTTAAACAAAGGAGTTAAATTTAATTATCTGTGAAAGCGCCATCTATCGCGTTATTATGAACTATATAAGTTATGTCGTCGTTCATCGCTAGGCTTGTAAACTAATTGACTAATATTGATTGAAATAATTATTTCCCGAATATTCTGAATTTGAACGGAAAATTTAACATAATATATACAACATTCATATTATTATGTTAAGAATTATTAAGGTAAGAAGTCTCATATAAACTTTTATCCTTCAACCCCTTAAACTACAGGATGGAAGTTTCTATAATATTACCACAAATTTAGCTAGAGGCCTGAAAATTGTTGTTGTTATTAGGGATCCGATAATAACAATAAAATTTTATAAAATAACCATGTATCCCTTTATTAACAACAAAAAACACAATATTTTTTTAATCTTTATCGATATATTTTATTGCACTTGTTAATTTTACCCGTATGTATTTTCCGTTTAAATTACTAAAGAATACTCGGGAAATAATTAGGTACCTATTTAAATATTACGTCAATTAGATTCCAATTCAAGCGACGAACTCATAACTAACATAATTCATAATGTACGAGATAGATGTCACTTTTACACAAGACTATAAAAATATTATGAGTTATCATTAAAACCAATAATAATAATTAACTGAAGGGAATGAAATAATAAAAAAAACTATGTATCAAATTACAGTTATATACTTTTTAGTATCATCAAAATATTTACAGTATCCGACTTACAATAAATAAAATCTAGTAAAAGCGCCACCTAGCAAAGCTTATAAACAATAATCAATTATAAATGGGCATTCAAGTAGTACTTACTGTTACCGACAGATGTCAGTGCTTCGACTTTTATTACATAATTCATAGAACGTGAGTATAATTTTTTTACCTGAAAGATTCGGCTACTTGTTTGTAGTAACTAGTACCTGGGAGACGTGAGTCATGCTCAGGAGTGACCCGGGAAATCGAGCTTTGCTCGGAGTTTAAACAATAGTACGGAAGAAGAAAAATTATAAAAGGAATAACCTAACCAAGAGCATGTCAGGACATGTCTAAGGAGGGTTCCGTTACTATAAACGCGTTATTACGGCTATTGCCAATAGGTATTTATTTAAATTACTTCAAAAGTTATTGTCCGATTAGTTCAAATATTTTTCCGAAAGAAGTAACGACCACTGTGGCGCAGTGGTGAGCGCGTTTGCACTCAAGCCGGAGGTCGCGGGTTGAAGACGATACCATATGACTAACACTGTCAAAAATCTGAAATCTCATGTAAAACCAAGCTTCTTACCCTACACGCCTTAACTCTGCAAGCGTAACTTCACAAACTCTATACCTTAGTCATTTTATGTGGCTTGGCCATTTCGTTATTATAAGAGAGTATAATAGAAAACAGTCGATTGTAAATTTTTCTCCTTACGGCCAAGTGAATGTAGCGAAATGACCAGGCCACATAAAATGACTAAGGTGTAGAGTTTGTGAAGTTACGCTTGCAGAGTTAAGGCGTGTAGGGTAAGAAGCTTGGTTTAACATGAGATTTCAGATTTTTGACAGTGTTAGTCATATGGTATCGTCTTGGCATAATTTTTTTACATGAAAATGTTTTTGGTGGGATCTCGATTTCCGGCAAAACTACAAGTGCTATGGAAAAAAGTTAAATGGCAAAGTTGTAGGTAATAATAAGATCTACAATTTTTATGTTTACACTCTTTTCACATAACCTCAAAATTTATGTGAAAAATTGAAATAACCAAGTTTTTGGTTTTTTATTTTTATCTTGTACAAAAAAAAATCACGAAATTTAGTGAAAAATTACCTTTTTATGTCCTAAGTACACTCTAATTTTTTTGATTTAATATATTTATTTTTTCACCTTATTATTGACTTAATATCGAAAAATTAACCCTAATTTTCAATCTAAAATTTTCGCGTTAAAATATCAGAATTTTTTAAAAAGTCGGTGGGCTTTTTGTTCGTTGAAATCCATTATTTCTGATAATTTAAAAAAATATATACATTATCATAGTAAATATTCTCAGAAAATGCAGAAAATCGGCCGGGTATTACCTACTTGTCGGAACTTACTAAACTATACTAGTTTTTTATTCGTCCATGACTATACGAAATACTTACCACCATTGACAGTGACGTGAGCATCAGCGCTCTCTTCCTCCCGTAGTTGTCCACGATGTACCCGAACAGGAACACCGCGGGCGTGCCCACGACGTACACGACGGACGCCATCCACGACACCGTGTCCGGGTGCACGGGCGCGGCCGCCGGCGTCCGGTCGGACATCAGCAGCGGACCCATAGGCGACAACCAGCCCACTGCGGTCCCGTACGAGAATATGGGAAACACCACTGAAAATAATATTTCATTTAATAGGGAATATGCATGTGACACCAAAATGGATAAAATATTTTTATTTGTAATCTTTATCGCTAAAGAAACATACCCGTACAATTGTTTTTTTTTAATTTATCGTGAATTAATATTGAAAATTAATCATCAAAAAGTATTGTTTTTGAAAATGCCGCGCAAATTTCAAAAAAGGATATTATTGGCTGGACAAAACCTGACGTCATAGACCGCACGGACGTGTGTCAACTTTCAAAACATTTTTTTTTTAATATAAGGGGAAAGGTATTAAACCATTACCTACCAATGTAAAAAATTTCATTGTTTCAAGTGAAACAGAAATTTCATATAAGGCTGGGACTTTAATATGATCCGGAATCCGGATTAAA
This sequence comes from Glaucopsyche alexis, assembly GCA_905404095.1. Classification (NCBI taxonomy): domain Eukaryota; kingdom Metazoa; phylum Arthropoda; class Insecta; order Lepidoptera; family Lycaenidae; genus Glaucopsyche; species Glaucopsyche alexis. Next base: position 29,912,861 of record FR990043.1, on the reverse strand, counting down.
TTTCGGAATCCGAATTAAGGCCACGTGGACCCAATTTTACATGACTTTGAATCGATAATAAACAAACAAATAGTAACTTTAAAAAGCCAAAAAAAAAACACATTATTGTTTACTTAATGTTCTTTAACAATTTGTGGTTCGAAACATAATATTGAAAACTTCACTCGATCAAAAATAATTCCGAAGAGGAGGCTAAATTTGAATATTTTTCTTTTTGTTCATGAAGTTCATGATAGTTTTACTTTCAAAAATCATATCTACGAAAAGCTAATAACTTAAAAAAGAATAATTTCTGGTTACATTTTGCATGTTGGTTTAATTATTTTAACAATAAATTAATATTGAAATGCAGCGTGCGTAAGCCGCTAGAGTCGCCCCACAGTCGCCCGCTAGGCGTTGACGAGGACAGACCTATGTCAGTTTTGCTAGCGCACGCCTTACCCGCGTATTTATCGAACAATTCTTTCGTTTCTAACGCAGTGTACGAAAGTCAGTTTGTTTTGTTTCTTTTTATTTTTGAACATATCATACACAATAACATGTTATATTTTATCGTCGCCGCGTCATTGCTTTTGCCAGATGAGATGACCTCTGTGGCTCAGTGATTGAGCGTGTTGGTGCTCAAGCCGGGGGTCGCGGGTTTGAATCCCGCCGAAGGAAAAAAAGTTTCCTGTGTTCCCGGGTCATGGATATGTATAATACAATAAAAATCTAAAGGAAAGTCAGTTTCTTTGTATTTTTTTATGTTTCTTTTTATTTTTGAACTAAATCTATACATCTATACATCTATACAGATAAATATAATTGAAGTGTCTGTTTGTAATGTCAAATTAACAGCTTATCACTTGATGCATATGAAAGTATATTCGATACTAACAATAAAATATCAATTTTTAAAATTTTTGTCTGTCCGTCTGTCTGTCTGTCTGTCTGTTTGTTCCGGCTAATCTCTGAAACGGCTGGACCGATTTTCACGGGACTTTCACTGGCAGATAGCTGATGTTATAAGGTCTAACATAGGCTACTTTTATTTTAGGGTTCCGTATAAAAAATAGGGATCCGTTTTCGTTAGTTGCGGGTAACGAAGTTATGCAAACGAAGTTGCGGGCATCAGCTAGTTATACATATAACCATACACAATAACATGTTACATTTTACTGTCGCCGCGTCGTTGCTTTTGCCAGATGAGACGACCTCTGTGGCTCAGTGATTGAGCATGTTAGTGCTCAAGCCGGGGGTCGCGGGTTTGAATCCCGCCGAAGGAACAAAAAGTTTCCTGTGTTCCCGGGTCTTGGACATATAATACAATAAAAATCTATAGGAAAGTTTGTTTTGTATTTTTTTATGCTTCTTTTTATTTTTGAACTAAATCTATAGGTACAGATAAATAAAAATGAAGTGTCTGTTTGTAACCTCAAATTAACAGCTTTTCACATAATGCATCTGAAAGTATATTCGGTACTTACAATAAAATACCAATTTTTTAAAATGTCTGTCCGTCTGTCTGTCTGTCTGTCTGTCGGTCTGTCTGTCTGTTTGTTCCGGCTAATCTCTGAAACGGCTGGACCGATTTTCGCGGGACTTTCACTGGCAGATAGCTGATGTCATAAGGTCTAACATAGGCTACTTTTATTTTAGGGTTCCGTTTAAAAAAATAGGGTTCCGCTTCCGTCAGTTAGGCGCAAACGAAGTTGCGGGCATCGGCTAGTTATACATATTATAACCATACACAATAACATTATCGTCGCCACGTCGTTGCTTTTTCCAGATGAGACGACCTCTGTGGCTCAGTGGTTGAGTGTGTTGGTGCTCAATCCGGGGGTCGCGGGTTTGAATGCTGAAGGAACAAACATTTTTTCTGTGTTCCTGGGTCATGAATGTGTATTAAATATACTAAAAATCTTAAATATGTGTATAATATAAAAATTATTAAATATATTTCTGTTGTCTGGTACCCGTAACACAAGTTCTTCGAGAACTTACCACGGGACCAGATTGACTTGGTGTGAAGCGTCCATACATATATTATTGTGTTGTGTATTATGAGAAAAAAGTAGCTGATGCGTGGAGTAGCCTTAGTACATTATTGAATAAGCCAGTACTTAAACGGTTTTTATGAATTTGTAACATCTACCATCTTCTTTGCCGTACTTTTCGTTTCTTTTTATTTCGATTTCTGTTTTTACAATAATAATAATAAATAACTCCCCACGCGACATCCGAGTCGAGAGCCAAGCTCTAACCACTAGACCACGGAGGCTGTTCTATTTACAATAAAATATAAGGATACGAGCTCAACATCTGTCATGCTTGCCTTTGCAGAACACACCAAGTCACTCGCAAGTAGGGGTTGCAATCCGGATACTTCGAAATTCAAAAAATTCGAAAAATCCAGATTTTTCGATTTTTTCAATCTTGGTTACTACTATGAAAATTACATATTTTAATTGTAATTAGTATGTACTCTAGACGTACAATATTTGAATAAGGGATATAATTAATCGAGTGAACAAAAAATAAGTTGGTGACTGCACGTGAGCATACTGTATTGCTGAATTTGGCAGCGAATTAATATGCTGGCGACTAATAATAATAATAATATGTTTATTGCAAGAATGTAGTGTTACAGAGATCTTACTAAGATAAAAACATGTTCTTGTACATTCTGCCATACAGATGGCGTGCAATTAAAAAAGAAAATATTATTATGAAGTTATATAAAGTAAGGTGACATTACAAATACATTCATTAAAAAAAATATATTAAAACGTTTAAACTATTTAATATCCATATTTCTTAAACATGTAAAAAAAAATTATGTCGGTTCTTTATGAGACATGTATTCATCTAAACAATAAAAACAGTGTTTTAGCAACCATTTGGATATCTCTCTTTTAAAAGAAGTGGTAGGTAATTCCTTAAATCGATTGGGCAGTTTATTATACACTCTGATAGCACTAACATAAACATTGCGTTTGAATATGTCGATTCTACATTGAGGTAAATATTATTTAAATTTATTTCGTGGAGCGACGTTTCTATTGATTACATTAGAGTTTAGTGCGAAATATTCAGGATTTTGTTTGACAAAAGTACAGATGTCTCTGATGTACATACAAATCAATGGTAAAGTATGAGATTTATGAAATAGTGGTTTACAACTATCCAACGACCAAGCACCATAAACTGCTCTTAAGCATTTCTTTTGAACACGGAAAGCTTTGCTAAAGTCCACGGAATTGCCCCATATTATAAGACCGTATGATAGCGTTGAGGCCACGTACCCGTGGTAAGCCTTTAATGCAGTTTCAGTAGATACCGTCAAACGTAGTTTTTTAATAGCAAATACGAATTTGTCGAGCTTATTACATATATATTCTACGTGCGCTTTCCAGTCACAATGTTTGTCCACCATTAAACCTAAGAATTTTGTAGAGTCAACTTCTTCAATTTTTGTATCACCGTAACAAATGTCAAGATTAATAGTAACTATTGGCCAACTGTTGGCCGTCTAGGATTTTTAAATTGTATCATTTTAGTCTTACTTAAGTTTATTTTTAAATTATTATTATGTAGCCATTTAAGAATTTTGTCAAGATTTATATTAAATAAATTACTTCAATCAATCTTGGTTACTACTATGAAAATTACATATTTTAATTGTAATTAGTATGTACTCTAGACGTACAATATTTGAATAAGGGATATAATTAATCGAGTGAACAAAAAATAAGTTGGTGACTGCACGTGAGCATACTGTATTGCTGAATTTGGCAGCGAATTAATATGTTGGCGACTAAATTACCAAACTGGTGAAATCACTCAAGTGACAAGAAATACAAAAATCGGCAGATAAAAAGTAGCGAAATTTAATCCAATTAGCACCGATAAGTTGGTGACCATTATACCATGTAAGTAGCTTATAAAGATTTGATTGATAAATTAATAGCTGCTAAAAATTCAATTTGCAAGCTACGGAAAATCCCAGTTTTGGATACTATTGGAGGTTTTTTTTTCTTTGGTATGGGCATCGTTTTCAAGGTTTTTGGGGGTGCAGAATGATATGAAAATAAAATCCGTTTTAAAATTCCAAAATGGCGTATATATTTTTTTTTATTAAAAATGGATGTCTTTTTCCATGTTTCATATGCTGATTATAAAATTGTCTTCCAATTTCATTTTCCAAAATGGAGACTATCCAATCTTCGTAAAATTAACATGTAGTTTGTAGAGGTACCAGCTATGTAAGGTATAGAAACTTTTCGAAATTCAGGATTTTCAAATTTCTTTTTTTGGCATTCATGAAAAAAATATGCGATTTCCGAGTTAAGGGGGAGGAAATTTTTATTATTTTTCCAGTAATAGTATTATTTTTCCGTTTCTAAAATAGAAGCGATTTTAGAAAAAAAATATGGCAATGTTCTACTTTGACACGAACAGTGTATAAAGCTATAGAAATTTTGGAAAATTCAGGATTTTCAAATTTCTTTTTCTTCCATCGTGAAGAAACTATGGTGTTTTTTTTTTTTGAAATTTTCATTATTTTTTCAATAGGATGCACCGTTTCCGAGATAGAATCAATTTTATATAAAAAAATTAAATGCTCTACATTGAGATACGAGGGATATATAAAGCTATAGAAATGTTGGAAAATTCAGGATTTTCGAATTTCTTTTTCTCTCATCTTGAAGAAAATATATGGTTACGGAGTTATTAAGGGAGAGGTAATTTTCATTATTTTTCAAGTAGGATGCACCGTTTCTGAGATAGAAGCCATTATAGAAAAAAAAATACGATAATGCTCTACTTTGAGACACGAACGGTGTAAAACGCTATAGAAAATTTGGAAAATTTAGGATTTTCAGATTTTTTTTCTTCCATCATGAAGAAAATATGATGTTGCGGAGTTTCTAAGGGGGAGGAAATTTTCATTATTTTTCATTAGGATGCACCGTTTCCGAGATAGAATCTATTTTATTAAAAAAATATAAATGCTCTACATTGAAAAACCGGGGCCGGGATGCATAAAGCTATAGAAATGTTGGAATATTCAGGATTTTCGAATTTCTTTTTCTCCCATCATGAAGAAAATTTGAGGTTGCGGGGTTACTAAGGAAATTTAAAATGGATGACTTTTTTATAATCAGCACCCCCAGAAACCAACAAAGGGACAACCATATTATTTTTATAAAATTAAGTATGTCCGCCATATTGGAATTTCAAAATGAATGTCATTTTCGTATCCAGCACCCCCAAAAACTTGGTAACGACACCTATGTTAATTTTGCGAAAAATGAATAACCGTTATTTTTAAATTTCAAAATGAATCTACCCAATATCTATACCAAGTCGAGGAAAATTAAAAATTGGGAATTTTGTACGCTCCTTTGTTTTTTTTTATGTGCGCTGGTTTTGCTGCTTGTATGTTTTTTGAGTTACCTACATTACGGAAAATATATGTACCTATTCTTAAATTAAATGTGTACTCACAAATTGTCGCCAAGATGGTTATTTGTTCGCTAATATAATATCAGTTTGGAATATTCAGTGGTATTATTTAGTCACCAGATTTGTAATTTTTTATTCCTTACATTCTTTAGCCAACATGGTAATTTAGTATTCAATATTCGGTATTTTCACATCCAAAATTTAATTGTTTTGTCGTGATTGTTTTAAACACTTACGGATTTTGTCACGGTTTACGTTTTACGGTTACGTTTACGTAACGCGACAAAATCCGTAAGTGTTTAAAACAATGAACAATATTCGCGTAAACATAAGAAATAAATATGTTTTGTCGTGAGTTTAAATACATGCCTTTGGATAATTTGATATTATTTGTTGTCCTGTTGAAATTGTTGACACATTTTTCCATTTATTCAAGTTATTTGGTAGAACATAGTCAATCCATTAAATGGAAATGCGAGGGATGAAGATCTGTTAAAATATTATGGCCGCTATATATGTATACTAGCGACCCGCCCCGGCTTCGCACGGGTACAATACTGATACTAATACTACAGATAACAGAATGTCTTTAAACCTCTAACAAAACGGGTGAAATTTAGTCAAAACAAACAGAAACAAATTAATATAGGTACCTACTATGCTAATACTTAATGAAATAAGTAAGTGGGTATACTTTTATCGTATGAAATACCTACACTTTTCAGAACTAACAATACAACAATCACTAAATAAATAGTTACTCAAGTATCTATCCATCATAGTTACAACGAACACAAAACAAAAAATTTACTCATAGATCTAAACTCGCACGCCTTGGCGACGACGCGACGCCCACTTCGCAACGGGCCGTGCAGCAGAAATCGTAATATTTTAATTTCGCCATACCTTCAAAACCAAACATTCATTTTAATCATTAAAAGACCAAATATTATCTACATAAACTGTACTTAGTGATGAAATAATTTATTTTGATAAGGATTAATAGCATGAGTAAAATAAACGCGTTTAAATGTAGTCCAAAAAAAATTCAAGATTTCTAAATAAAAAAATGGTTGTTGTGCCTCACTCGACATAGATAGGTATAGTGTGTCGCGGACTTTTTTGTAGATACTTATAAGATCTACAATTAATTAGAACATTTTATGGTTCTATCTTTTATAGTTTAGGCAGCGTACGCAAAATAAGTAACTTTTCTGGTTGATTTTTTACACCTTGTGTCCGAAAAACCCAAATATCTTACGGAACCCTATTTTTTTCCAAAATAAAATTTAGCCTATGTTACTCGTGGATAATGTAGCTTTCGAATGGTGAAAGAATTTTTGAAATCGGTCCAGTACTTTTTGAGCCTATTCATTACTAACAAACAAACAAACAAACATACAAAGTTTTCCTCTTTATAATATTAGTATAGATGTATGGACTGTTTCTAAGATACTTACAATTTTATATTTTTTCAGTAGTAGTACAGTTCATTAATAGGTGATCCAATTTATAAAAACACTGAATATGGTTTCAGTTTCAATTGCACAAGTAGTAAGAAGTATAATAAGCAAATCCAAACCCAATTAAAGCTTTGTATTTTTATATTTATTGAATTCTTACTAACGAAAGTCGAAACATATTATTGCAATTTTAATTTCTACAATCATAGAATGCCAAATTAATATGACAGCTTAAAAAGAAATGTAGTGGTTTAACTATATTTAATTATCTTCTAAATAATGAATATCTAAGTCCAAATACCTAAATATTATCTCTTTGATATCAGGAAGAAGTTTTGGAGTCGATAATACCTGACTGGTTGGTTTAAGATTAGAGAGAGTTTTGCCGAACGAGTCAGTAGCAAAACTAAATGAAAATCAACGCTCCTGTTTTTGCGTAGAAATAATTATTTTTAGATAATATTTTAAAGATAAGATATAGGTGTCAAAAATAGCACCAACGATTTGTGTAAACCACTGTTATTTTTTTAAGTAATGTAGTTTTCATCTTATAGCGGAAACTTCAAAGTGCAATGAAGAGTAAGATGTTACTGTTTATTTGTAAGTAAAATGTTAAAATAAAGATCTTACAACAGTTATAGGTTTTAAATTGTGCTTAGAATTGCTTATTGTACTTCTGTTAGTTACCGAGGGAATTAAAAGCACCATTTACGTGTTTAATTATTACCCAAACAGGTGGGTGATTTTTACTTTCAATAACTCAAAAGTGGTCCAATTTCGTCCATACAAAATTATTTGTTCAGCCCCATGCTTCAAATGATTTGTCTTCACTCCCCGGATCTCGATTTAAAGTATTTTCAGTTTCCTACGTTTTATTAAACTGTATTAATTTTCCTACGTTAGTACTTTCACATAGAAATGGAACTTTACGAAAACGGTAGTGGTGAATATGTAAAAAAAAGCGTTAAAAAGATCACAGGCTATTCCAATTTTTTATAATTCTTTCTGCTGGAACATTTAGTAAATAACAATATATACATACCTTATTTAAAATAAAATACTAACTATAAAACTGAACATTGTAGGATTTGAAACGTAATCAAAAATATTTCTAAAAATAAAAAAAATTAATATAATTAAGTATATAATTTTGATATAATCTCATTATGTTTTTATTTATTCAGATTGTAATTCTAATACTTACAACTTAAAATCAGAATTTATTTAAATTAAATTATAAAAAAGTAACTTTTTTTTACTAATGGGTGTAAGTTTTGTTACAACATAGTAGTAAAATAAACATTAAAGTTTTATAAAATATGCAACAAATTTTAAAAAAATGAAAAAATCTGAATTATCCGGATAATCCGGATTTTTGGGAGAAAAAATTCGGAAATCTGGATTTTCAAAAAGTCAAACGTTTGTGGAGGTTTGGATTTTGCGGCAAGTGGCAAACGTGCGGACTCGGCAGTAGGAATACATTTTTTGCAAGTGCCTGCCTAAGTAGTTACCATCAAATCGTCAGCGCCTACCTGATACAGTATTATTATCTCACGAAACGACACGTACTTTAGTGACCACACGAGCTAACGATAGGTACTCGTCTCCATGCACACATCGAACACAGCGTGTTTTTATACTTGTAACAGAACACACTGCATAGAAACTGTCAAAATAATTGAATATAATTTAATCATTTTTTACTTAGGTAGGTACCTACCTATAATATCTATTCAAATTATGTGTGCTATGTGTTGCATTAAAACAGTTATCTATGGATTTTATTATCTTTTTCAATACAAATAATAAAATAAGATGACCTACTGCCGACACGTCTACACTGTAACACTTTGGGTTCATGTAAGTTCACGCCGGCGACGTAGGCGCGCGGCTCGCTTTGCGGCAATTGCGGGCAACTCTTGGAAGCGTTAAATGCCTATTTCGCTTGGTCTTCGTGGCCTTAATATTATACAGCGTGTCTCGACACCTATATCGGAGCCTTTAGTGGTAAAAAATATGGGTCTTTTTATCGAAAAATTCCCCCTTAAATTTTATTTTTCTCTCACGTTTGTGAAATGGCAGCCATTTTATTTTTTTGTAACCAAGACCCGGGCTCTCGTACTAATTCGACCACCACTACTCATGTAAATATCCTAGGAACATAAAAAGGGTCTCATTTAATAGCTTAATATGTGGACAATAATTCAAAGTTAAAATGTTTTAATTTTCTTTAAACAGAAAAACAAAAAAAGGTAATTCAAAAAAAATAAAGGTAGTTTTTTTTGTGAATTTTTTAAATTATTTGCTTTTTGTAAAAAATCTAGGCCATTAACCTGCTTATTTTTTGTTCTAAAACGATAGAAGAGGACGTTTGCTAAAATAAAATACAAACCCCTTTACTCTCAGTGCAATAGTTTAGAAATTATAACAATTTGTTGGAATCATCTCAGGCAGGGGGCCAGCCAGTCGTCTTTTTCAAAGTGTTATAACTACTAAACTATTGCACTGAGAGTAAAGGAGTCTAGTATTTTATTTTAGCAAACGTCCTCTTGTATCGTTGTAGAACAAATAATAAGTAGTTATAACAATTTGAAAAAGACGACTGGCTGACTGGCTGGCCCCCTGCCCGAGATGATTCCAACAAATTGTTATAACTTATAAACTATTGCATTGAGAGTAAAGGAGTTTGTATTTTATTTTAGCAAACGCCTTCTTCTATCGTTTTAGAACAAAAAACAAGCAGGTTAATGGCCTAGATTTTCCACAAAAAGCAAATAATTTAAATAATTCACCAAAAAAAACTATATCATTTTTTTTATTACCTTTTTTTATTTTTCTGTTCAAAGAAAATTAAAACATTTTAACTGTGAATTATTGTCCACATATTTAGCTATCAAATGAGACCTTTTTTATGTTCATAGGACATTTACATGAGTAGTGGTGGTCGAATTAGTACGAGAGCCCGGGTCTTGGTTACCAAAAAATAAAATGGCTGCCATTTCACAAACGTGAGAGAAAAATAAAATTTAAGGGGGAATTTGTCGATAAAAAAACCCATATTTTTACCCCTAAAGGCTCCGATATAAGTAGGTGTCGGGACACGCTGTATATCTATGTTTAAAAGAATAAAAAAATACATGCATATTCCCTATTGATGTAGATGTAGTACTCGTTTCGTCAACGTCATTCTGATGTGTTATGCGTAAATTGGTACAATCAATGAAAATAACCTAACTTTTAAAGTAGTTCAAGCATATGCTACCAAAAAGTAAAAATTTGCTTCAAGGTATACCCTGGCTGGGTCCAAAAGTACTGAACAGAACTCCTGACTCCTTAGAGATACATGTTTGGGGATTTCTGCGTTGTTTAAAGAATTTCATCATATGCCACCCTGTCAATTAGAGTAAACATCATCATCACCACCACTATACAAAGGTAGGCATTCACGAGCGATCCATATGGCTCTCGCGCCATTGGCTCGATACTCGATGTCGCGCCGAGCCAAATTCATGGCATTCACGAACACGCCAGCGAGCCGTTCCATTTGATAATTTTGGGTGTAGGCGTCGACAGCACCGGACATGTTCATAATGTTTGTTATCCAACGGCTAAACGTAAACTAAAATCAAAATGGCGTCTTTGGCTCGCGAGTAACACCATTCACGAACGAGCGAGCCGTATGGCACGACGGCTCAGACCGACGGACCGTTGGTTTTCTGCATTCACGAGCGCGCCGCCTGCGTATGCACGCCGCGCCAATTGGTTCGGCGCGATGGATTTCGGCGCAGTTGGAATTCCATCGTGTCGAGCCGATCTATTTAGACCGACAGTGTTTTCACATTCATGGACGAATTTTGGATCGACAGCGTGCCAAATAGATCGATGGATCGCTCGTGAATGCCGGCATTAACGAGCGATCCATCGATCTATTTGGCTCGACACGATGGAATTCCAACTGCGCCGAAATCCATCGCGCCGAGCCAATTGGCGCGGCGCGCATACGCAGGCGGCGCGCTCGTGAACATCGCGCTCTCTATATAATATACTGTATTATCTATGCTCATGAATGCAGAAAACCAACGGTCCGGTCGGTCTGAGCCATCGTGCCATACGGCTCGCTCGTTCGTGAATGGTGTTACTCGCGAGCCAAAGACGCCATTTTGATTTTAGTTTGCGTTTAGCCGTTGGACAAGAAGCATTATGAACACGTCCGGTGCTGTCGACGCCTACGCTCAAAATGATCAAAATTCAAATGGAACGGCTCGCTGGCGTGTTCGTGAATGCCATGAATTTGGCTCGGCGGGACATCGAGTATCGAGCCAATGGCGCGAGAGCCATATGGATCGCTCGTGAATGCCGGCCTTTACACCATATATCATCACATTATGATGATATAAAAGGTACCTACTTCTCATAGTATTTTACACCAACACGAATCTTTGAACATTACTCTGCTGTTTATGGACCTATTTTCAAAATTATTTTGTTGTTATAAAGAAAGGGTTTAATACGAAATTGGTCCTTTAGTCACTAAGGTGGAAACCTGATGAAGCGATCCATGAGGAATCGATGGAACTCCTCGAAATTTATATCGACACATATAGTGATTTTTACTTTTACTGAAGTAACACAAGCATATGCTCCCAAAAAATTATGTTGAAACCAAGGTATACACTAGATCCAAAAACACTGAATAGAACTCCTCAGTCTTTAAAGATACGCGTTTGGAAATTTCGGCATTGTTTAAAGAACTGCAAGGATGTTTGCTGATGCAAAAGTAGACGACTTTTACGCGGTAATGCGTAAAAAAGTAGCGTCGATAGTACATCGAGTGCGGGGGAGCCGGAATAGTGTCCTGAGAATGATAGGAGACAGAACTAGGGTTGCCATATCTTACATATGACTCACCGGATAAGACGCGTGAAAACCCCGGATTTTGGAGTACGAAACCCGGACATAGAACAATTTTTACCCGACTACGGCAATGTCAAAAAGAAAGGAATATTTATTATTGCTGCAAATCAAAAAAAAAACTTAGGCCTTCCTAATTCTGCCTACAAAAACCCGGATAGCAAATAAAATCCGGCCCGGACGCTCCCCGGACGCCCATTAAACTAGGACAAATCCGGGGAAACCCGGACGGATGGCAACCCTAGACAGAACTGACACTGCTCTCCTTCGCAGACTCACTGAGTTACATGTTAGGGTAGCGAGATAGGGAGCGTGCTAATTATTTTAATAAGTTTTGGTTCCCCTCTCTAATTAAGTACTAAGTTTTAATTCTTATATTATTTATTATTATTTATGGAATATTGCCTGAAAATAAATGGATTTTATTTTATTTTTATTTTATTTATTTTATATGCCACTTTGTAACTTACAGTGATGATCATCATCACCTTAACAACAATACCTAATGGAAACATGGCGCGTATTCAATTATACATTCGATCGTTTATTTTAGACGTTCTCAAGACGTAATAATAACAATTTAACAAAATATATAACTAAAAAGGGTGAAATTATTATTTTTAAACAAAAAATTAAACCGACTTCCAAAGTAAAAATACATAAAAAAGTATGAAATAAAACTTATTTTCTAAATAATTCCCCTTTTAAATTTAGCTATTTCTCTACTTAATCTTCTTAATTTAGAAGTCGGTACCAGCCCAAAGGTTTATTATATATACTCTCGGCATTGTTCTCAAATTCACACTCTTGTCTTATAATATAATAATACCACAAGAGCCCCACTTCGTTCAATTTGTACCGTGCGTTCCGTTCTACGCACAGGGCATAGGATTTTGTTACTCTTAATTAATACAGGTTTAGTTTGAATTGAAGACCCCTAAAAAAAACCCTGAAGGTTTTCTGCCCCTAAAATTGCCCCTTTTTAAAACTTTTCCCCCTAGATTTAGGGGGAAACCCCCGAGGTTGACACCACTGACAATCAAAGAAAATATTTACTCTAGCGAGACCTCAAAGTAGGTACGAAGAATACAACCAGATACTTATAAAAATTTTAAAGCGCGACACCTGAGACTTAAGAGGTTATACATATCAGCGAGGTTTTCGATAGCGTGATACAGAATTTAAATCCAATAACACAGCGACATCTAGTATTATTTTTCAAAAACAATCCACGATTTAAACAGGAGACTAGCGCCATATACCTAGTTTTCGTAAAGTCACTAGCAAATTGAAGCTTTTAATATTAAAGGTAGGTATTAAATTATAATAAAAAACAATAATACTATGGTAATTGATAACATAATTATATTCATGTGTTTTTAGTGTTATTAAATTATTGTAATAATTGGTAAAAGAGGCACATATTCGTAAAATTAATTATTAATTAAAATTTTACGTGTTTCAAAACTTAGCTCTAATTCTGGTAAAGAAACGTAAATTCGCAATAATCAGTATAATTACTGTAGCTCAGTTAATCATAGTGTTTGTCCTTGGATGTAGGTTCAAACCCGACAGCATGTATTATTTATTATTAATTTAAGTTATTTTTATTAATTGTTAATTTCAGTTTTTTTTTAATTTTGCAACCAGTTTTGAAACATTATTATAAATGATAATTTCACATGATGTTTAATAATTATTCTGATTTGCTTTAATATTATGTTAATTTGTTTTTCTATAATAGGGAATATGCATAAAATATAAAAATAGCTTAAAACATAATAATATTATTCTAGACTGAAAAATAAAGGAAATGGCGAAAAAAATGTCAATATCTGTTGATAAATGAGTAAGATATGAGCGGTCAAAGTTTGTAATCTATCTCTTTCTAGCAAAACGACATTTAGTATGAACTTTCTATGAAAGTCGTGTTATGTGACGTCACGATACACGTCCGATCTCTCTGTCTGACAGACTACTATAAACGTTCATATCTTAGTTATTTTTAATGATATCAAAAAACTGATTTTACCATACCATTTACCAAACAAGATAGATCTATATAAAAAAATAAAAAAAATACGTGCATATTCCCTATTGCTCTAGAAATAGAAATTATGGTGCGATTTCGTTCAAAATAGTTTTCCTAAAGAGTTTTTAGCACGATCTATCAATATGGAAATTTGCAAGTTTCTATCTCCTATAGCTTAAAAATGCTAGGGGGGGGACCAACTTGCAAACTACTTTGGAGGCCGATTACTCGAAAATGGTCAACTTTATCAAAAAGTAACGTATGAAACCATGCCTTTATTTTAAAAGGTATTCTACGATACCCCACACGATGGGGTAGAGTGAAAAAATATTTTTCATCCCCACTTCACATGTATGGAGAGCTACTCCTAAAATATAAAATTATTATTTTTTTATGATCCCGAAACCGTGATCTATACACAATCTATAACTGCACCAAATTTCATAAATTTATATTCATAATTACAGGAGCTAGAGGCGCGGACAGACAGACAGACAGACAGACAGACAGACGGACAGAGCGAAACTATAAGGGTTCCTTAAGTATTACGGAACCCTAAAAATGCTAGGACCAACTTACAAACTACTTTGGAGGCCGATTACTCGAAAATGGTCAACTTTATAAAATAAAGGCAAGGTTTGATACGTTACTTACGTATCAAACCTTGCCTTTATTTTAAAAGACCTATTCTACGATACCCCACACGATGGGGTAGAGTGAAAAAATATTTTTCATCCCCACTTCACATGTATGGAGAGACACCCCTAAAATATAAAATTATTATTTTTTTATGATCCCGAAACCGTGATCTATACACAATATATAACTGCACCAAATTTCATCAATTTATATTCCTAATTACAGGAGTCAGAGGCGCGGACAGACAGACAGACAGACAGACAGACGGACAGAGCGAAACTATAAGGGTTCCTTAAGTAAAAAGCATTAGGAAATTCGTATTAGAGATGAACCTTATCCCCGTCACGTTGCAGAGAGATCCGTAGATAGTACAAAGGGTTTACTATAGTACAATAATTTTATGCCTAGGTTAGGTTCGGTTACCCGAAATTCGAATGACTATTTCGCTATTATGTGGCCGCAGTAAGGGGTCGTCCATTAATCACGTGATGCCTAAAGGGGGAGGGGGGGTCCGAAAAAAAATCATCAAGTATCACCAAGGGGAGGAGGGGGTATAAGGAGACATCACGTGTATTAATTTTCGAATCGTGCCCCGGGCGGCACTTTTAAGGTGGCGGCAAACCGTAAGTAAGGGGGCGGCAAAACCTAAGTAAGAGGGCGGCAAAACCTAAGTAAGGGGGCGGCAAAACCTAAGTAAGGGGGCGGCAAAACCTAAGTAAGGGGGCGGCAAAATTGACGTCCGCCCCGGGCGGCAAACACCCACGCTACGCCACTGCCTGTTGCACATGTCTAAGCAGTCCAAAAATAATACCATATAAACATGTACATTTTATTAGCAAGAATAGAGGCTTATGGATGAATGAAAATTAATTTATGCAATTTCTTAACATCGTTACTAGCTAGACCCATAATGTTCTAGAGAAGCTCTCCAATCTCATTTTTGTTTTTACACTATAATCATTACTGATTACACTAATAAGAATATTTAAACGGTGGATAAGCAATACCTACAATGTTTTGTCTTTGTCTGATACGTGGGAAAAGTCGCTTGACAAAACGTGTAAATATTTTTATTAGTAAGTATTAGAATAAATCGTTATCCTTTAACGAGACAATCGTAATCTCGGAAACGGCTGCAAAATAAAATTTTGTTTACAGGGAATTTTGGGGCAGAAAAAGCATGGAGCTAATACTAATCACGGAGCTAATACAAAGCATGGAGCTAATACTAATCACGGAGCTAATACAAAGCATGGAGCTAATACTAATCACGGAGCTAATACAAAGCATGGAGCTAATACTAATCACGGAGCTAATACAAAGCATGGAGCTAATACTAATCACGGAGCTAATACAAAGCTTGGAGCTAATACTAATCACGGAGCTAATACAAAGCATAGAGCTAATACAAAGCATGGAGCTAATACAAAGCATGGAGCTAATACCTCGTATTAGCTCTATGAGAAAAAGTGGCCGCAACTACTGGTGACATTGTTTAACTATACCTACATACTATATTACATGTGAGTACTGAGTAGGTATGTGACTATGTGTGCGTGCGCACGATTTAACGGCGCCGCGCTGTCAAGCAATCTTCATATTATGTATGCCTGGTCGAGCGGCAAGTTGTTCGATAGTACATAATATTCGTTATGATTTATGTACAATATAATTACGGATAATCTCAGTGTTGTGTACAGAAAGCTTACGTTCGCACAACGATAATGGACCGATCGTCTTGATTTAATTTATGTGATTATCCTCTTAACCCTACCATTAGGCAGCTAAATATTGCTTTAGAGTTTACACTCTGTTGTAAGTAGTACTACTAATACTGTATCTGTAAGGGTCAATTCACATAATACATACTTAAACCAGCAGGCACCCTAGTAGTCATCATGACTGATCCCAAGACTTGTCGTAGGGCTAGGGTGCTACACAAGTACACACACACACTCTTACTATCTCACGCACACACCCACACAACACACACATCCACACAGTACCTACACACGCACACTCACACACATACATATATATAGGGTTGCCATCCGTCCGGGTTTCCCCGGATTTGTCCTAGTTTAAAGGGCGTCCGGGGAGCGTCCGGGCCGGATTTTATTTGCTATCCGGGTTTTTGTAGGCAGAATTAGGAAAGGCCTAAGTTTTTTTTTTTTTTGATTTGCAGCAATAATAAATCTTCCTTTCTTTTTGACATTGCCGTAGTCGGGTAAAAACTGTTCTATGTCCGGGTTTCGTACTCCAAAATCCGGGGTTTTCATGCGTCTTGTCCGGGGAGTCATATGTAAGAGATGGCAACCCTACATATATACATAGGTACCCCTATACACCACTCTCACCTTAGTAGGTATATGTAACTCCTCATGTATAAAAATCTCACTAGAGATTCATAGCATAAGTTATTGTCTTCTTTTTTTCTGTAATTTGTTACTCT
The DNA here is from genome assembly GCA_905404095.1 of Glaucopsyche alexis. NCBI lineage: Eukaryota > Metazoa > Arthropoda > Insecta > Lepidoptera > Lycaenidae > Glaucopsyche > Glaucopsyche alexis. Next base: position 29,895,916 of record FR990043.1, on the reverse strand, counting down.
TGAAATAAACAGATTTTTTTTATTAAACATCAAAACGTAACGACAGGCGACGCGGCGCTGCATTCTTGTGATAGTTATTCAAAATTGAACTTCATTAATTAGAACTATGTGAGAGCCACGCTTCGGCATGAATGGGCCGGCTCGACCGGGTAAATACCACGACCTCACAGAAAACCGGCGTGAAATAACGCTTGCGTTGTGTTTCGCCGAGTGACCTGAGGCCCATGGGGGGATTGGGATTTTAAGGACCAGGAGCGCAAGTCGCAGCACCAGAGGAGTTACACGTGTAATCCTCTGGTATTGCGAGTGTCCATGGGCGGCGGTAATCGCTTACCATCAGGCGATCCGTGTGCTCGTTTCCTGGTTCATTACATTAGAAAAAAATTACACAAGAAGTTACACGTTTCATTGTAAGAGTTGGAATTTCAAGTTGCACAGCGCATGTGCAGTGAGTGATGTCACAATATGAGACGTGTGTCTTTTTGTGTAGTAAATAAAGTTCAATTTTGAATAGTTATTTCAAGTTGCAGCACCGCGCCGCGTCGCGCCACGAATGGTCGCAGTGTGAACTCACCTTAAAGCTGCGCGTCTACTGCATCGGAATCGGAGCGGACGGAGCGGACGGATTTGTTGCTTTGTATGGATTTCTATGGTACTGCGTCCACTGGATCGGCATTTCTGCGCCCGCGACCGGTATTTTTGCCGATGACGTCATCGGCAGTGAACCCGTCATTCGGATTCCGAACGTTTCAAGTTCTGACGTGTTTGCGACGACGCGACGGCTATACATAAATACTTATTCACGACGAATGACGATATTTTAATTACTTTAGTGGAAAAATATCATTTTCTGGCAACGACACTACCAGCCGCACTACCAGTAGTGTCGTTGCCAAATGAACGACACTACCGCACCTATTTGGGATCAAATTGTACAGTCAACAACGACATTATGTCTTTCGTTAGTACTGAGACCAAAGAGATTAACTCAAAGTTCTAACTTATGATCAACCTCTTGGCTGATAAAGTAGTGCTATATTCCTAAATGACGCTATCGAAGCTTTCGCAATTCACCACCCGCTCGGTCGGAGATATCCCTTTGTGGCCCTTCCATGTTTCCACATTGGTAACCCTCGATAGAATACGCCTCCTGGTGGACATTTATCTCCCCCGTCCGACCCTCCGTGCAATGCCAGCCAGCTTCAGCCTCATCGGGTATCTCGGCTGACTAGGAGAGATGCTCGCTTGCTGATAGGTCGTTGTAATGAAAGTGCTCGATGAAGCCAATGATGGTTCGACCAGGCCGCGGTGCGTTGAGGCTGGTGGTCGAGATACCCGATGAGGCTGAAGCTGGCTGGCATTGCACGGAGGGTCGGACGGGGGAGATAAATGTCCAGCAGGAGGCGTATTCTATCGAGGGTCACCAATGTGGAAACATGGAAGGGCCACAAAGGGAGATCTCCGACCGAGCGGGTGGTGAATTGTGAAAGCTTCGATAGCGTGATTTAGGAATATAGCACTACTTTTTCGGCCAAAAGGTTGATCATAAGTTAGAACTTTGAGTTAATCTCTTTGGTCTCAGTACTAACGAAATACATAATGTCGTTGTTGACTGTACAATTTGATTCCAAATAGATGCGGTAGTGTCGTTCATTTGGCAACGACACTACTGGTAGTGCGGCTGGTAGTGTCGTTGCCAGAAAATGAAAAATATGATGAACTTTACAATCTAAAACATCAACATTATCTTAACCAACTGAGGAGAGACGATATATGGGATGAAATTGGGCAAATAATAAATAAAAATTGTAGAATATAGTGAAGTTCAAAAAACTTTTTTCGAGTCATATGAATGTACCCAAAAAATCTATTTTCATCTTCTAATAAATCAGAATATAATTTATGAAATTCTCCAAAAATTATTCTTTTTGAATTTATATTATGATTTATGAACCCATATCTTTCGTTTCCTCTTGTTTCTCTTTTCCTCTTCTGATAAAATAAGCTAATTACAACCTATTCGGTCTGAGATTACAACAATATAATTATCTCGTCACTATCCTCCATAATGCAAGTGCACGTTCAGGCTGACGGATTAAAAATAACTAAATTGCCGATGCTGAATCCGGATGCAGTGGACGCACCCCATCGGCATTTTGTAAATGCCGACGCTCCGTCCGCTCCGTCCGCTCCGATTCCGATGCAGTGGACGCGCAGCTTAAGTCTCAATATTGAGAAGCAATTACCTATTTCGCTAAATAACTTTTTATTAGCTTTCCATACATCGACGAAGACATAGAATCTTAATTTCATATCTAGGAAATAAAACTACCTAGATTATAAGTTAAATTGTAGTCTAATGATTGTATTCTTTAATGTGAGCAATAAAAAGTTTATCTTTCTGTCTACAATCTACATTAACTACCATTTTTTCTAAACTCGGTCTCTCAGCTGGTGCTTAAGCTTAAAATAACATTTGTTAAAATTATGTTGCCAAGTTTGGTTAGGATGATCACCAGATTGTCTGACAAGAAAGATGATCCATGCGTCGGATGGGCATGTAAAAAGTCGGACCTGCGCCTCATCTCTCGTCAGTCGTGTCGGTTATCCGTCCCACTGGATTATAAGACTAAAGGAAGAGATAGTGCTCTTGAGTACTGCGCACGCACTTGGGCACTATCAAATTACTCCTGCGTAACTGGCCTGGTTTCAATGAAACCGGCCACCGTCCCCGATATCGGTGTGGGGAGTTATTTATTATTAAGTTTAAAAGAAGCCCAGAGAGCAACTCTGCCGTCCTAACGAAGAGTGCAGTAAGTCGAGTTTTTGGGCGAATTGAGTTATGAGCATATTTAATACCATAATATAAGGTCTTAATCCAATTTGCCCAAAAACTCGACTTACTGCACTCTTCATTAGGACGGCAGAACTGATGGTATGCGAATGTCATTTAATCGTTTGAACATCTGCAACTATGACTGAGATGTTATATCGATACACGTGGGTGAACATTAGACCCCGTACGCTAATGAATATGGACGTGGCGGCAGTCGTGTAATCATACGTAACATTGCAATTAATACAATAATTTCTCTATTGTTAGCTCTATATCTTGCCTATTCTTCTTTTTACATTCTACTACTGTAATTGAAAATGTGAAAGTTTGTGAGGATGCTTGTTTAGATGGATGAATGTTTGCTACTCTTTCACGGAAAAACTACTGAACGGATTCTAATGAAATTTGGTACGGTAGTAGTTTAAGCTCTGGAATAACACATACTATGCTACTTTTTATCCCAAAAAAGTAGTATTTCCGTGGGATATCTATGTATACCAATATAATAAAGAGGAAAAGTTTTGTTTGTTTGCATTGAATAGGCTCCGAAACTACTGGACTGATTTTGATGAAATGTGGTACAGATATAGATTAGACCACGGGGAAGGACATAGGCTACTTTTTATCGCGGCAAAATGTACGAATTCACGAAGTCTCGTGCAACATCTAGTATATAATATAGGATGTGCAACATCTAGTATATAACAGCCTCCGTGGTCTAGTGGTTAGATCATTGGCTCTCGACTCGAAGGTCGTGGGTTCGATTCCCGCATTGGAACAACAAAAAAATTTTGTTTCCAAGTTTGGTTAGGACAATGCAGGCTGATCACCTGATAGTCTGACAAGAAAGATGATCCATGCGTCGGATGGGCATGTAAAAAGTCGGTCCTGCGCCTGATCTCTCGTCAGTCATGTCGGTTATCCGTCCCACTGAATTATGAGAGTAAAGGAAGAGAGAGTGCTCTTGTGTACTTCGCACACACTTGGGCACTATGAATTTACTCCTGCGTAACTGGCCTGGTTTCAATGAAACCGTTCACCGTCACCGATATCGGTGTGGGGAGTTATTTAATATAATATAGCAACTGCTGCGTTAAGATTTAGAGCTTCAAATTATGAAGGCTTTAAAGCTACAATATCAGAATCTATTTAAGTGTAGAGTTTTAGACGTTAGACATGATTGCAATTTCTCTAAACAGTGCCGAATTTCCCTAAACAGAACGATAAAGCGAAACAATATTTCAACCAAAAGAAATAAATATTTCATTTAAAAGTGCAGGTTCGATTCCCAGGTTGTGGCGTGTACCAATGAGACTTTTTCATATCTCAAGTACATTATACGGACGTTCTAACGGTCAAGGAAAATATTGTGAGGAAACCCGCACATGGTTAGCCCCAGACGTATTGACCAGTCATTCCTCTGCACTGAGCTGACTGTGTTGTGTGACTTGTGTGAGAATGCCTTATATGCTGGGGCAACCATACGACATTTAAAAAACCGCCTGTCCCAGGCACTACAGTATTTCAAGAGTGGTCACTTCGCTCCAGTGGCGAAGGGTTCCTATAACTCCATTCCTATCGGCTTCCCTTATCACTTACCTTTTGCAAACCTTCATAGAAATCCCTACCTATTATACAGGCTCCGGCTTCCCTATGAAGGAGAAGCAGCCTTCGCCACTGCTTCGCTCGCAATACTGTATAAATCATTCAATAACGGATGAAAAGTACTAAGTTTTCGTACGAAAACTCAATTAAGTATTATGCTCTCAACTCTCAAGTCAAAAGCTTTCCTTGCCAGATTCGACTTACATCGCCAGTCTTGTCACTTGTGAGATGTTGATGTCGACGTGAACATTCTAGAATGAACCAATCTTCGTTTACCGTTAAATTGAGGAGCGTATGGCTGGCGGACAGCAGTGTAAACACAACACTTAATTAAATGAAGTTACCATCGACATTTCAATCAACCCCATTATGTGTTTCAATGTGTAATGAAAACATAACTTGTACTACAAGCAGCATTATGTAGCTTACATAGTATCAATTATTTTTTTATGAATTAGGCCGGGAAATAAGCAGATGAATTCTGATGGTATGCGATTACCATCGCCCATGGGCACCTGCAGCACCCAAGGAGTTACAAGTGCGTTTCCGATCCTTAGAACCTCGACCTCTTTGGGCTCTCTGGTGTGCTTATAATAATTTATTCCATCCATAATGCAGAGGTTCCTAAACTTTGAGGATAACGGAACACTAACCACTTTAAACTTGCGACAAAACAATTAAATTTTACCGAATATTGAATACTAAATTACCAAGTTGGCGAAAGAATGTAAGGAATAAAAAATTACAAATGCGATGACTAAATAATATTACTGAATATTCCAAACTGGCAGACAGATATTATTTTAGCGAACAAATAACGATCTTGGCGACAATTTGTGAGAACACATTTAATTTAAGAATAAGCACATATATTTTTCCTAATATAGGTAGCTCAAAAAACATACAAGCAGCAAAACGAGCGCACATAAAAAAAAACATAAATTAGCGTACAAAAATCGATTTTTTTTTATTTTTTTCGATTTTAGATGTGTGTTGTAGATATTGTGTCTTTCAAATTTAAAAATGGAGGATATTTATTTTTCGTAAAATTGATATGGGTATCGCTTACCAGATTTTTGGGGGTGCTGGATACGAAAATGACATTCATTTTGAAATTCCAATATGGCGGATATACTTAATTTTATAAAAATAATATGGGTGTCCATTTGTTGGTTTCTGGGGGTGCTGATTACAAAAAAGTCCTTAGTAACCCCGCAACCTCATATTTTCTTCATGATAAAAGTAAAAGAAATTTGAAAATCCTGAATTTTCCAAAATTTTCATAGCTTTATACATCGCTCATAACTCAAAGTAGCAAAAAGACTCTAAAGCCGGGTTTTCACAATACGAGTACGCTCGGACCGAGTGCGCTCGTACGAGCCTAATCGTATACGAGCCCACTCGGAATTTGGTTTTCACAGTTTTGGTTTTTTGAATCAAAGTAGCATTTGATTTCTAAACACACAAGATGACGACGACTGACTTGTTGCTTCGAGGTGTATAAATTGTGACAGATATGTTATTGGCTGAAATAGAAAATCACGGGAGGGAAATAAAAAAATATAAAATAACGATTTCGACTCGGAAAAGGTTTAGTTTCACGTTCTGTCCACTTTTTCTTTAGCTCCGTTTTAATTTTTTTAGTTGACGCCATTTTGTTTTTAAAATTTCATCCGAGTCAACTCGTAAAAGTAGAGCCGCGCCCGAGTCGACTCTGATCGGATGCCATCGTCCGAGTGTGCTCGGATCACCTGTTTACACATTACGAGTAGCGTCCGAGTAGCCATCCGAGCGCACTCGGTCCGAGCGTACTCGTATTGTGAAAACCCGGCTTAACAGACACTTTACAATGTATGTCTTATGATGACACTGAGAAGCAGAGGCGGCTCGTGACCTTATTTTTTGGGTGTTCACAAAGAAAAAGGGTTGCTTACCATTTATTTGTATAAAAAATCCATTCGCCGGTCTTTTTCGTGAGCGAAGACCTGAGACCTCTATCACTTTTTCGTAAAAATCGGATATGGAGTTTATCTAGCGTTTTTCTATGCTTATCAATTTATCATACACAATGCATGCAAACAATTTATTGGTTTCTTCACAACCACACATCCAAGGTGTTTATAAATACTGTTCGGGTTTAAACACACGCTAAAAGTTTTAGTTTTTAGCACATTTTGGACCTTTTGCTTTTAGTTCGAGACGCTTTTCTATAGTCTTTTCACAGTATTTAATAAAATATACATTGTATTGTTGCATTTTTACAAATAACGCACATAAACTATTTTTTTAATAGCGGAATATCACAAAACTGCCGTATTCGCGCGAGAACCTAGTGTAGTGACACTAGTGACCGGTGACGATGAGACGCAATGTTTGTTTACATAAGATAGGCAACAGCGCATAATTAGCCACACGGCAACGTCGCTTTGTAGGAGCGCCGCACAGTGGGTCGAAAATCGGCTTTCATAGACATAGAAATGAAATCTCGAAAGTGATAGATTTTTTGATGGATATTGCTTCAGTTTAGTATTACTATGTAGAAAATTAAGTTTGAGATAATTTGGCCCAAAAATGAGGGAGTAATAATTTTTTTACGAAAAACTTGTATGGAGCCAACATGAAAAATTCAATTATTTCAAAAACGGCAAGTTTAACCGTAATATCCTGACAGATGGTTATAGTACCAATTATTCATGATTTTTTGGCATACATCATATAACGGTTTTAGCTGCTCTTTTTTTTTTTTAAATCGTCGAAATTTTTGAAAAAAAGTCACCCTGTATTATTGCACGATTCGATAGTGTTACTATTAAGGAACAATTTCTGGAAAGTAATGGTATACGGCAAACTTGAGGAAAGTGTTGAATTTTAATAATCTCCTTCATATTTTGAACAAATGTATGAACAATTATATAAAATGCTAAAATTAAGCACTTTCCTTAACTTTCTCACGTATAGTTACTTCCCAGCAATTGTTATTTACTAGCAAGACTATCGAATGCTGCAATAATACAGGGTGACTTTTTTCAAAATTAACGGATTCGAATCCTAACCAAGGATGTTGACTTAGCAATAATCTAATAATGCAGTTATATTCATCATACACTGTGAAGTGAAGGAAAATTATGCCTGAGTAATTTCTTCCCAAAAATACTGGATTTATAAATTTTTTTATAGAAAATTTCTATGAAGCGAATGAGAAAAACCAGTTATCTTCAAAACGGCAAGATAAATCTGTATATCCTTACATGCTGATATAGTACTATTGATTCGTGATTTTTTTACATAGTTCATGAAACGGTTCTATTTGCCATTTTTTTTTAATTATCAAAATATTAGTTTTGAAAAAAAAAGTCACCTGTATTATTGCACCATTCGATAGTCTAGCTAGTAAAGAATAATTGCTGGGAAGTAATTACACATGAGAAAGTTGAGGAAAGAACTAAATTTTAGCATTTTATATTATTTTTCATACATTTGTTCAAAATATGAAGAAGTTTATTGAAATTTAACACTTTCCTCAAGTTTGCCGTATACCATTACTTTCCAGAAATTGTTCTTTACTAGCAAGACTATCGAATGGTGCAATAATACAGGGTGACTTTTTTTTTTTCAAAATTAATATTTCGATAATTAAAAAAAAATGGCAAATAGAACCGTTTCATGAACTATGTAAAAAAATCACGAATCAATAGTACTATAACAGCATGTAAGGATATACAGATTTATCTCGCCGTTTTGAAAATAACTGGATTTTTCTCATTGGCTTCATGGAAATTTTCTATAAAAAAGTTATAAATCCAGTATTTTGGGAAGAAATTACTCAGACATAATTTTCCTTCACTTTACAGTGTACGACGAATATAACTGCATTATCAGATTATAGCCAAGTCAACATCCTTGGTTAGGATTCGAATCCGTTAATTTTGAAAAAAAGTCACCCTGTATTATTGCAGCATTCGATAGTCTTGCTAGTAAATAACAATTGCTGGGAAGTAACTATACGTGAGAAAGTTAAGGAAAGTGCTTAATTTTAGCATTTTATATAATTGTTCATACATTTGTTCAAAATATGAAGGAGTTTATTAAAATTCAATACTTTTCTCAAGTTTGCCGTATACCATTACTTTCCAGAAATTGTTCCTTAATAGTAACACTATCGAATCGTGCAATAATACAGGGTGACTTTTTTTCAAAAATTTCAACGATTATTTAAAAAAAAAGAGCAGCTAAAACCGTTATATGATGTATGCCAAAAAATCATGAATATTTGGTACTATAACCATCTGTCAGGATATTACGGTTAAACTTGCCGTTTTTGAAATAATTGATTTTTTCATGTTGGCTCCATACAAGTTTTTCGTAAAAAAATTATTACTCCCTCATTTTTGGGCCAATTTATCTCAAACTTAATTTTCTACGTAGTAATACTAAACTAAAGCAATATCCATCAAAAAATCTATCACTTTCGAGATTTCATTTCTATGTCTATGAAAGCCGATTTTCGACCCACCGTGCGCCGCTCCAATTTAGGCTAATTTCTCATACGAAATCTTTTGTTTCACGTACCGGGCCGTGTCGATGTTTCTCTTTCGCACTCATTGATTTCAGTACTAGGCGTTGTATTGAAATTTTTCTCATAGGAGCGCAATCGCGAGCGCTCCCGTGAGTAACGACTTAGCAAATCTTGAAATATGCTTGAAAACATTTTAACTTCTTACGTAGGTAGTTAATTAATTCTAGTAATTAATAAATACTATTATGTGTGCATGTGTATGGTTAAAAATATATAAGTGGGTAGCAGATTAAAAAATACATTTTTATTATGTACTTATTTACTATTTATTATATAAGTGGGAGTGCAATGCACCAGTGCTCTTTAGGACGAGCCGCCTCTGCTGAGAAGTTATTATTAGTTTATAAATAAACAAATTAATTAGTGTTAGGGGAAAGTGGTCACCCTTCGTACACTTTTAAGATTTTATTTTTTTAATTGATGATTAATTATCGAATTTATCTAGTTTATGAACCTAAGTGTAATAAATATATTGTAGTTTGTTACATAAAATCCCGAAACTAATATGTCAAAAGGTTAAAGTGTTATAGTCATTTTTCTACGGTAAGATATTTGTACGAATGTACCCCACGTATGGGGTACGTTCGTACAGTAGGTGGGGTACTTTCATACACCATGGGGTAGATTCATATAGGGTAATTAAAGCCTATTAAAGTCGTTAAATTTTTATTAATTATTATAAAAATATTTATATAACAAAGAACTAACTTAATAATATTTGACTTGACTCGTAGTAAAAGAATCTTTCTTTAGAAAAATAACAGATCTTAACCTACAATTATTTTCTATGAGATTGTTGTACAGTCTTTGACAATTTAAATTTAAAGTAGGTAATCATAAATTTGGTTGTTATTTTCGAAGTTATAGTTTTTGAAGTATAATTATGAATAATTATAATGTGCAATAACACATTATATTTCAATTAACTGCAAAAGTAAAAAGTCCAGTCATTCTAGCTGTACAGACCGCTCGTGGTTGTGGATCAGGGTGTATTCTATATCAGGGAAAAAGAATGACCATGATGATCCCAGTTTCTTCCGAATATATTTTCAGCTCTATTCCCGAATAATGACTGAGAACTTTTCCGACGTAATAAACAACAGAAGTCTTATTTATTCCAAACTTTACCAAAACAAATTTGATTTTCTCTGGTGTCACATTTAAACAATTATTGATACTGCGATCATCAGTCTCTACGTCCGTTTCGAAATCGATTGGAGATGTTGAAGTTAAACTCTCCCGCAAGCTAAATTGCGGTCCTACAGATTCCTTTAAATCTTCATCACTTTCTATTTGCTTAGCTTTCTTTTTCTTTTGTCTTGAATTAAGTTCCCTCAAAGTTCAAACTACGTTTCACTGCTTTGGCTCTAGTTTTCCTTTCCTGTTATATATTTTTAATTCTTTCTGTCTATGTCTATCTTCAGTTTTTTTAGGTGTATCTGTATATATATACGGGATTTACCCGGTTTTCTTCGGTAGGTAGAGTAGGGTAGGATAAGGCGTACCCTTTTTGTATATTTTCGCACCATGATTCTGCAATAAAATATTAATTATAAGGTTTACATAATAAAAATATTTCATTTTGTCCTTTTATGAAGTAGAATACTTCATAAAAGGAAAACTATGTTATTGTGCTGTCTGCACGATAATTTCAAAATGTTACTATATTTTATATTTCATAAAAATCTAATTTTGATGTTCTAGTGGTTAATAAAATCTAAAGGGGAGCATTCGTACGCGTACGAATGTGCCCCCTGTTTGGCTGTCCGAATGCACCCCATGCCTTACACAAAAGTAAAATACAAGTTTATATACATATTCTAATTTAGTTTGTGAAATATAACAATTAAAACTCAAAATAAACAATGTTAACATTAATTAAACATCATCGTTTTGTCAAAAACATAATAATTTTACTTACCATTGCGAATTAAACATACGTAGAAAATTTACTCACCGTGTGCGAAAACACGTTACGTCTTGTCAGTAATTAACCGTGGTGCGACTGGCGTGACACTCCGCTAGCAACATGGCAGCCGGTGTTTCTATCCACACAAGCAAAGGCGTGTTTGTGTGCCGTTTAGTTTTTCTGTTATATTAACTGTACGAATGTGCCCCGCGTACGAATGGTGACCACTTTCCCCTAAGTATTTTAACTGTATTTAAGTGTATTCAATTAATTGCTCTCTCTTTGTAAGTAAATACTATTTATTTCAAGTAGCTTAATTTAATAATAATGTAGTTAATATATTATGCTAGCTTTAAGTAGTCTAATCAGTGATTATGGTAACCTATTTATTAGCCTCTATCGCCTGAAATACAGGTCAACCTAGTTCAGGCAGATACATATTTATTGTTAGTCCATAAGATAGTCTTTAAGAATTTTTAAATAATCTATTGTAATGCATAAGTTGTTTATTTGAATAAATATTTTGATTTGATTTTTGATTTTGATATACTTTTTTTCTATAATCGCTTCTATTTCAGAAACGGTGCATCCTACTTGAAAAATAGTGAAAATTACCTCCCCCTTAATAACCCGCAACCACATATTTTCTTGATGATGGTAGAAAAAGAAATCCGAAAATCCTGAATTTTCCCACATTTCTATACATCTCAATGTAGAGCATATAATTTTTTTTATAAAATTGATTCTATCTCGGAAACGGTGCATCCTAATAAAAAAATAAAAAAAATGGAAATAACCTCCCCCTTAGGAACCCCGCAACGTATTATTTTTTTCATGATGAAAGAAAAAGAAATTTGAAAATCCTGAATTTGCCTAATTTTCTATAGCTTTTTACACCGTTCGTGTCTCAAAGTACAACATTGCCATATTTTTTTCTATGATCGCTTCTATCTCAGAAACATAGCTGCAGCATTAACATAGCTGGTACCTCGAACTACATAACATACTGTAATAATAATCATCAATCCTAATCAGTAACCCCGAGAACTTTTAAATTAGTACCTACTCATATCAATTTTAAGAAGAATGAAAATTTTCCATTTTGGAAAATGAAATTGGAAGACATTGAATTGTAATCAGCCAAAGAAAAACAAACTCCAACAGTATCCAAAAATGGTATTTCCCGTAGCCTGCAAATTGAATTTTTAGCGTCCATTAATCTATCAACCAAATCCGGTTTCATAGCTGCTTACATCGTATAATGGTCACCAACTCGAAAATTTTGTCACCAATTTATAAATTTCGGTGCTAATTTGGATTAAATTTCGCCACTTTTTATCTGCCGATTTTTGTATTTTTTGTCACCTGAGTTCTTTCGTCAGTTTATTGATTCATTCGCTGCCAAATTCAGCAATACAGTACGCTCATGTGCAGTCGCCAACTTATTCATTATATCCCTTAAATTTATGGAGCCCCACATATCAAATGATTATAAATTAACACTGAAATTAATATTTAAAGGACAATTTCGCCTGATATTTTGCGCTAATTCAAAATATGTAGGTAATATTTGTAACCGTATTAATTTAATAAATAAGTTCGTCGTAGCCCTGTTGACAATTCTACGGAGCCACTCTGTTCTGGAACTTTGGGAATGATGATTCATGAGCACTAGCCACTAATTGTTTATAAATGAAAGCTCTGAATAATATGTTTAACTGAATCCAGTCGAATCCGACCAGAAACTTAAATTCTACTTATGGTCAATAAGATCGATTAAATGTTTGTTTATACCAATTACCAGTATACCTTAAATAGTAGAAGAGTGAAATTGGAAAATGAACTTAAAAACGTAGTGTTGGCGTGGAAATCTGAAAACAATTATAAAAAAAATAAGGGGTTTAGAGCTACTAACAGGTAGAGCTACCTAAATCAATTGGTTAGCTACAAAAAAATAGTGCCACAATTGGTCAATGGAGTCATTCGGAAATATTTTGATTAATGATTACAGAACAATTACATAATGAACGTGTTAATTGCTGAAGTGACGTGCTATATTTTATGAATTTGACATTGTTGGGAGTTTGCTTTTCTCATCGTCTCATCAGTCTTCTAAAAAGTTACATGAGCAGTGGGACATTATTTGATTGTGCATGAATTGACTGAAGAATTTAAAAAATCTAGTTTTATACAAACAACAAATTACAAACTATTTTAAATTGAATACTGAATGATGCTTAATAACAAAACTAACCTGCCTAGACTTTTATTAGGCTATTTTTAATACTACCAAAGCAAAGCTGTCATATTTATTCGCATGCCTTATGAATCGTAAATCGTAATTCATCTCTTAAACGAAACAAAATATGTAATTAAATCTGGTATATCGTTTTATTGTTTTTCAATCAGCCGCATGAATGGCATCGACGCAAATAAACGCAAACTGCTGAGTTGTTATTGCGGTATTACGTTACTGTGATCGCGCGATGGAGCAGACGAGATTCTACTTACTATGTGGTCAACTGGTCACTGATAAGCATTTCAAGATTTCGTATCCAAAGGCTAAAAACGGGACCCTATTACTGAGACTTTGCTGCCCGTCCGACTGTCTGTCTGTCACCGCTGTATCTCATGAGGCGTGTCCCGTAATAGCTAGACAGTTAAAATTTTCACAGAGCGAAAAAATTAAGGTATACAAAAAAAAATGTTCGCTGTTCTTTGATCGATATTGGTACTTTAGGTACTAAATAGAAATACTAATAGTTGTATAGATATACCTTAAATGGTACGGAACCCTCCGTGCGCGAGTCCGACTCGCACGCTTTGTCAGTTTTTTTAGAATATTTGTGAATTTGATGGTTATAATTGAGGTCGAAGGACTATCAAAAACGCTCATTGGGAGTATTGGTAACTAATTAAATACTTACATCACCAGTGAATTAATCCTTTAGGAATTAGGTGTCAGATTATAAACGATAGCCGATAGGAAGTTAAGGATTAGATATTAAATGAAACATTTAACAACTAGGACCTAGGTAAAGATTACAAACACGAATCTTTAATACAAGAAAACTTAGATTAATAGTATCTATATTGTGATGATCTGTTAGTGAATTTTTGTCCAAGGGCACCGAAAATTATGTTATGATCCAGAACTCATTCGATTCGGAATGATCTCTAGAAAGTTTTTAAAGATTTCAAGAGGGGCTCGAAAAAATTGCATAAGTTATAAACAATTTAGTAAAAAAGGGGGTATGGTTTTTTGAAAATATCTCGGAAACTATTAATGATATCCAAATTTTGAAAAAAAAAATCATTAGAGGAGGAAATTTCCTAAAAAAAAGTTCCAACTCCCGGAACTCTATGACCAATATTTATAATTTTAATTTAGAGGTGAAAATAGCGCTGTCAATTATTATAAATAAATATAAATTATAATATGTTCAGTTACTTGTTAGGTCACGTATCTTTAATGTTCAAATTACTAGTTCATTCAATTTTCACTGCTGCAGGTAGTTTGATAACAATATTGCGTATGCTATGATAAATTCTCATTACAATAATTTTCAAAGCAATAAAGTTTAGGAAATGGTACTTTTCCAGTGTATGAAATGATGAAAGTTTTTCCTTTACGTGCTTGAATTGAATTAAGTTACCTGCCAGTTACATACTATACGTATCATGTAGGTATGTAAACATTTAAAAAATATAGTTTAAAAAAACTAAAAAAACACGCTTTTAAAGAATATCGAACTAAAAAGTTGAAAATAATTTAAAAAAATTTAAAAATAAACTTAAAACAGTAGTATATAAAAAATACAAGTATAATTGAGGTAAAAGCGTGGGTCTCTCGATATACGAAAATTATGGCACAAAGCGCCCCACGCTTTTTTCCCTCAATTATACTAGTATTTTTATATACTAATGTTTTAAGTTTATTTTTAAAATTTTTAAAATTATTTTCAACTTTTTAGTTCCAGTGTTTTTTTAGTTTTTTTAAACTATATTTATTTTCAACTTTTTAGTTCGATATTCTTTAAAAGCGTGTTTTAAAGCTACCAGAGCCGAGGAAGGCAGCAGGCGCGCAAGAGAGAGTTACATACAAGCAAACAAGCTTACATACAGGTGAAGTTAATATAAGCGTGTTAATAAAATGAAAAACATTACACAGATATAGTAGGCAGGTACAGACAGGGTATAAACTGATAATTCTAATGTTTGGTAGACTATGATGACAGGTTCGGGGGCTCGATTCTCTTGCAAAAAAGAAAAGTTCACATTTGAAAAAAAAAAAAACTACAAATTTTGTGCTTAAATTTTGGAACTTCACAATCGAAATTGTTCGAACAAACGTCACTTGTTGACACACGTGTAGTTCAGAAATTGCACAAACTCTTTTGAGTTCTAAAAAATTCAAACACCGAATTTTTATTCAGGTGTGATCTTTTCTCTATTATCATATTATCAACTCGTCGGATTTTCGGGTGTACACAAGCGTAGCTATCGTTTAACTGGGATTTGTCTGCGCCTTTGCAGGCATAACAGATACTATTAAAAAAATCTACATAGGTTGATTTAATATCGTGGATTCCGTGGTTTTATAAATATGACCATGGAGCCCGGACAAGTTTGTGTAAAACGCCTGATATTAGACTGAAAGAGGCATATCATAATTAAGCCTTTTGCCTAACTGAATCTCTAGCGCTGTCGTGATTATCGCGAGTAAATGGAGGTGCCAAAGTGCGACACTATTCACTGCCCGAGGTGGCTCCTAGGGTCAATTCACATCGAAACGAAACGATACGGGACATAGCGCTGCATTTTAAGATAGCTATTCAAAATTGAACTTTATTCATTACACAAGAAGACACATGTTTTATTGTATGAGTTCGAATGTAACACCCCGTCTAGACTACTCGCGAAGTAGGCCGAGGTGGGCCGAATAAGACAGTGAGGGAACGCACTTCGCTTCGCCTTTTCATACTTCGGCTTACTTCGCGGAGCACTTCCTCGGCCTACTTCGCGGGCAGTCTGGACAGGGCATAAGGTTGCATCGCGCGGCACCGCGCTGCAGCTCAAAATTCGAACACTCCTTACAAGCAATTAAACAACTTCTTATACAAGCTTTCAATTTTTTGCAATGAGTATAGACAAATTACATATTATCGTGGAGAATGGAGATGTAATGACATCTGCCAGTCGCAGTCGTTATGGCTTTCATCTGGGAGCACGGTAGTGCCCCGCCAAGACGAGCTAAGCGAAGCGCAAGAGCACTACCAGACTACTTTTTCTCGAAGCGTTTCGTCGATATTTTGAATTCGTCGATATTTTGAACCCTCATAACTTGGGATTAGATTATACCAGATACACAAAATTTTCAGGATATGTTCCCAGTAGCGGACTAATGAAACATGTAAAGTTTTGATTATAAAGGTCTAATAATTTAGGTTTTATTGATATCCAAAAACCCCTGATTTCGTCACTGACTCACTGATGATCAACAAAATTATAGGGTACTTCCTGATGTCATAGAAAGCTGAAATTTGGTATGTAAGCTAGTTTTAGCACATAACCAACATAAAAATTAACAAACTTGGAACTTTTACCCTCCAACCCCTTAAACTAGGGGATGAAAATTTGTAAGAGACTTACCTATGTAAATGTTTACTCTAGAGGTCTGAAAATTGTCTTTCAAAAAGAAGTGAACTCTCACCAAAAACATTTTCATGTAAAGTGATGCCAAGACGATACCATATAACTCGCACTGTCAAAAAGATATTAGATCTCATGTGAAACCAAGCTTCTGACTCTACCAAACTTCTAACTCTACACGCCTTAACTCTACAAGCCTAACTCTACAAACTCTATACTTTAGTCAAATTATGTGGCTTGGCCATTTCGTTCGTACAATAATAGTATAACAGAAAAACAGTCCGTAAATTTTTCACCTTACGGCTAAGCGAACGTATCGAAATGGCCAGGCCACATATTTTGACTAAGGTGTAGAGTTTGTGGAGTTAGGCTTGTAGAATTATGGCGTGTAGAGTTAGAAGTTTGGTAGAGTCAAAAGCTTGGTTTCACATGAGATCTAATATCTTTTTGACAGTGCGAGTTATATGGTATCGTCTTGGCATCACTTTACATGAAAATGTTTTTGGTGAGTCTAATAGTCAGTTTATGTAAATTGCCTAGCTTCCAGTCATAGCTTTCTAGATGGGAAACTTTTTATTATGACTTGCTTCATTGAGCAAATGGCTATTAAATAAAGCAAAAACGTCTTCGAGTCAAGTCTCTGTAGGTAATATGTTCTAACTTTTAAAGTACCAGGTAGCACGTTCATTAATCATTATGCTACTATATATTGCGATCATCGGGCATTTAATTCAATTCACGTTACCTATACATTTTTATATAATTTTGGTCCTCAGGTTGTCGTGACGTAAAAGAGGAACCTTATTATCAAAATATAGCGTAGAGTAAAAAAGTGTCTAAAATTATGCCATTAAGCAAAACTTGTACCTAATTATTTTATTAAATTACCAATGTACTATTATTATTGTTATTATCAGCTGTAATATGCAATTTACGGTGCAGTTAAAAAAGCAAAGAAAATAATTTTTAATATATTCTAAGTACGTACTCAAAATTGCAACCATTATTTGATTCACTTTGCTGCCTTCTGAACAGTATTTTTTCACAGTGTATTTTAACATTTTAGCACAAATACTTTGCCGCACTTTTTATTAAAAAATATTCTGTCATTAACTGAGGTGTTCGTATTTCAAAACGCGCGCGCTCTCTACAAGTTCCTTCATACGAGTGTCTTAAGTGTTTCTCGATTCATGACTGTCGCCCATAAGGGTGTACAACTCCTACATAATATTATAAATACTTCGGAGGGTTATGTGAATAGGTACAAAATTCCAGTTACGTAACAAGTATTAAGTGGCTTACCGGATAGAGCAAAAGCATTATGTTATGCTCTAGCTCTACATTTAATACATACAATAAACTATGCCTGTTTTAATCCACAGTCTAAACTACCGAATAGCCATGTTGAATTTCAAGTTTTTGCATAAAAGAGTAACAAAAATCAATCTATCCATCCATCCATTTGACGACCTCCGTGGCTCAGTTGGTTGAGCGTGTTGGTGCTCAAGCCGGAGGTCGCGGGTTCAAATCCCGCCGAAGGAACAAAAAGTTTTTCTATGTTCCTGGGTCATGTGTATTAAATATATGTATAATATAATAAAAATCTTAAATATGTGTATAATACAAAAGTATTAAATATATTTCCGTTGTCTGGTACCCGTAACACAAGTTCTTCGAGAACTTACCACGGGATCAGATTGACGTGGTGTGAAGAGTCCATAGATATTATTATTATATTATTATTATTATCCATCCATCCACACCTACACAGTACATACATCCTTACAAACTTAAATACTTATAGATATTAGTAGTAGGAAATATGCAACTATTTATAACATTACTTTTAATTTTAATCAGCTTGAACTTCTCATTAGCTTGTAGAGCTTTAAAATTTTAATATAAGAATGTAAATTATTATTATTTTATCATAGCACAACATTACGATTTAATTTTTTGAACTCTAGGTACATTGTACACGATACAAATTTATATTTTATAGACTATCCTCCTCCGTGGTCACTTTGTAGTGGTTTAGATTTTGGCTCTCGACTTCGGAGGTCGTGGGTTCGATTCCCGCGTTGGAACAACAAAAAAAAATTGTCTTCAAGTTTAGCTAGAACAATGCAGGCTGATCACCTGATTGTCTGACGAGAAAGATGATCCATGCGACATGCGTCGGATGGGCATATAAAAAGTCGGACCTGCGCCTGATCTCTCGCCAGTCGTGTCGGTTATCCGTCCCACTGATATAGTAGAACCCTACTCATAGCCCAGTAGTGTTGCCAACCCTCCCGGATTGCCCGGGAGACTCCGGTAATAATGGTTAACCTCCCGACCTCCCGGAGTGCAATAATTTCTACGATTTTTTTTATTAAATGCATCCGTCCTGCGCTCGTCGCGATTATGTATCTGTCACGCAAACCGCGCGCGCAAAGATCCGGAAATACGAAGCAATGCTCCCGATCTTTCGACTCCCGTCTCGCACATAACACTAGTTATGAGAGTAAAGGAAGAGTTCTTGTGTACTGCGCACACACTTGGGCACCATAAAATAACTCCTGCGTAGCCGGATTATTTTTAACTAAACCAGCCACCCCCACCCAAATCGGTGTGGGAGCTAGTTATATTATTATTATAAACTTAACATTTTACAACTTTACACATTAACATTTTATAACAAGAATATTTCTCCAAATATGTGATATTTATTACTTTTCCTTCGCATCTAGCATCATTACTACTTATTAGGCTAGTAATACTAGCGTCTAGAAATTTCTGAGCATTTGATGTTGGAGCCATGCTGTTCAGACATTCATTACGTGCGGGATATTAGCAGCCTGCAGCAATATATTATTCCCTACGAACCCGCGCCCGGTCACGACTTGTAAATTGTGTTAATTAGTTACATATAAAAATACTTGAGCAGCACTGAGCATGCATGCACATGAGGTGACGAATCGTTAGCGAAAATCTAAACTTGGACAAATAAATATGATCTTGAAATTAGGTAGCTAATATGAGAGGGTAGCAATCTTTTAAAGTGAGGCGTACCTAAATAATGTGATAGGTCGATATGGTTTGTATTTTCTTTAACGTTGTTGTATAGGTTCACGAAACTTGAATTTAAATCGTTTTGGTCTCAGGTCGCCACTGACAACTTACAAAAAGCCTTTTTGTTTCCTTTCTAAATTAATAAAAACAAATAAACATTCACCTAACATATACATTATGTACTTATCTTCGACAAAATCAAGTCAGTTATAATAGTCCCCGGTACAAGGACCATAAATTGTTTTGACACATACAAATGTAAAATTTTTGTGAGTGCTTTTTTTGCGATGAGTCCGACAAACTTTTCTAATGCGAAAACTTTCGACGCTGCTGCGTTTTCGAATGCTCGGTTCCTGGAATTGTCGATATGACGTCACTATGACTCTCCGTATATACAACTTTGATTTTTGGAAAATTATTTAATAAAATTAATTTAAAAATTGTGGTCAACTTGTCCGACAAAAATCATGTTGCGTATGGGGTGTCCACCACCCCAAAAATGTCGTTATGACGTCACTATGACTCCTCGAACATACAAGTTTCATTTTTTGAATTTTGTTTAGTAAAGTTAATTTAAAAATTGTGGCCAACTTGTCCGACAAAAATCATGCTGCGTATCAGACATAATGACGTCATATCGTCATTTTCGGGGTGGTAGACACTCCATACGCAGCATGATTTTTGTCGGACAAGTTGGCCACAATTTTTAAATTAACTTTACTAAACAAATTTCAAAAAATGAAACTTGTATGTACGAGGAGTGATAGTGATGCCATATCGACATTTTTGGGGTGGTGGACACCCCATACGCAACATGATTTTTGTCGGACAAGTTGACCACAATTTTTAAATTAATTTTATTAAATAATTTTCCAAAAATCAAAGTTGTAAATACGGAGAGTCATAGTGACGTCATATCGACAATTCCAGGAACCGAGCATTCGAAAACGCAGCAGCGTCGAAAGTTTTCGCATTAGAAAAGTTTGTCGGACTCATCGCAAATAACCTAACCAAGAGCATGTCAGGACATGTCTAAGGAGGGTTCCGTAAACTGTTTACTATAGTACACTATAAAATTTTAAACGTATGATAAATTAATAATAATATTATTATGTAATATTATGTATTATTTCTTTATTATTTTGAATGTTGATTAATAATCAAAATATATAGTGAATACTGAATATACTACCAGATGTTCTTTAAGATTAATTTTTATTCGATTTCGATGATATTAAATATTTTAAAGAGTTTTTTATTAATATTAGCTATAAGCTAATTCACTTAATATTTGATTAATATTTGAGCATATTTAAGTCTAAGACGATATCACCTATCTCAGTGTATAAAGAATACAACCAGATACTTATTACTTATACAATATATCAGTGACGTTTTCGATAGCGTGATACAGAATTTAAATCCAATAACACAGCGACATCTAGTATTATTTTTCAAAAACAATCGACGATTTAAACAGACTAGCGAGTAGCGCCATATTGTTTTCGTAAAGTTACTAGCAAATTGATGCTTTTAATATTAAAGGTAGGTATTAAATTATAATAAAAAACAATAATACTATGGTAATTAATAATACATATTAATGTGTTTTCAGTGTTATTAAATTATTGTAATAATTGGTAAAAGAGGCACATATTCGTAAAATTAATTACTAATTAAAATTTCAAAACTTAGGTCTAATTCTGGTAAAGAAACATAAATTCGTAACAATCTATATAATTTCTGCAGCTCAGTTAATCACAATGTTTGTCCTTGAATGTAGGTTCAAACCCACCAGCGTGTTTTAGTTATTATTAATTCGTTTTTTTTATTAATAATTAATTTCGGTTTTTTTTTTATTATGCAACAAATTTTGAAACATTATTTTAAATAATCATTTCACATTATATATAATTATTCTTATTTTGCTTTATGTTAATTTGTTTTTCTATAATTGCTCTAGAAATAGAAATTATGATGCGATTTTGTTCAAAATAGTTTTCCTAAAGAGTTCTTAGCATGATCTATCAGCATGGAAACTTGCAAGTTTCTATCTCCTATAGTTTAAAAATGCTAGGGGGGGGACCAACTTACAAACTACTTTGAAGGCCGATTACTCGAAAATGGTCAACTTTATAAAAAAGTAACGTATGAAACCTTGCCTTTATTTTAAAAGACCTATTCTAAGATACCCCACACGATGGGGTAGAGTGAAAAAATATTTTTCATCCCCGCTTCACATGTATGGAGAGCCACCCCTAAAATATAAAATTATTACTTTTTTATGATCCCGAAACCGTGATCTATATACAATCTATAACTACACCAAATCTCATCAACTTATATTCATAATTACAGGAGCTAGAGGCGCGGACAGACAGACAGACAGACAGACAGACGGACAGAGCGAAACTATAAGGGTTCCTTAAGTATTACGGAACCCTAAAAAGGCACTCACAAAGTTTTACATTTGTATGTGTCAAAATAATTTATGGTCCTTGTACTGGGGACTATAAACAATTTTACTTTAATCTCGTCTTGTTGCTCATATTATCTCTTCTATGCTCTTTATCTTAGTTTCTGAACCTCGCAGCGCAATGTACACTAATATACTATACCTACTGACAAGACAGACGGCTGAGAAGAACCAAAACATGTGGTGGAGGCCCACGTAGGTATTTGACTAGCAGTTGAAAGGCCCGCAGCTCTATTGACGCGCAGAAACGCTTACTATCCACGCTGGCGGTGAATCCTACTATAAGTACTAACTATTAACAGGGATTTGGGCATTTACGTGGGTTGATTTTCGCCTTACGGCGAGTCGCCTCTCGCCTGACATGTCGCCTCATCTCGCCGCATCGCAAGCTTATTAATCGGGTGGCTAAAATCGCATGCCGCTTTAGAGTAACCTCACACTGGCGCTGAGTTTTTTTTTCAAGGGCAAGAGTTTTTACCTACAGCATATTCATCTCATTATTTACTCGACTACGGCGAAGCCGAAAGGAAGGGTAATGATTTTGGCAGTATTTGTTACATATTGTATTGTACGTACATAATATGTATGTTTGTTCCACCGTGGCCTGGCACCTAAACTACTGATCCGATTGTAATGAATGAAGTGTGTCAATAGATTTGTAATACCTTATTAAGTATTAGCTCGGATAACATAGGCTATTTAATGCTATGTCGGATTAAAGTTTAAAAAAAATTGTATCCATTATTATTAAGGTAACAATTTGTATTACTGAAACATGGAAGCGCGCGCGCCTACGCACGTCTACGTTTTTGTAGAGCTCTACGTTTTTCAGCTTTGCGCGTCGCCGCGCTTAATCGGGGACAGTGACGCGTCAGACGCCGTTCTAGGTACTTCTAGCCCTTTAATTTTGAGTAATGTATGTTAATGTATTCTGACAAAATATTGACAAATATTTTGTCAAAATACATTTTTCAAAGACATTTTATTCCAAATATGAACAACACAAATAATACAGATTTGTAAAAAATCATAAATCCTCACCCTGTTCAAAGAGAATATAATCATGACCCTGTTATGAAAGCCATACGCGCGAGTACGATCGTGTTACCAAATCTCAAAATTCAATTTCAGGTAACTCATAAATAATAATACCAATATTCTAATAGATATTCTATTTATTTAAATTTATTACACATTTTCTCTAACATTTTAAAGTAACAATATTTAATATCGAATTCCATATCATACCAATAGTTCACAGCTATGCAGCCGTGGCTTTGAGTGACATGATGGAACCACAGACTAGGCAGGTATAAACAATCACCTTTGTTTACTCGCACTTTAAACTTGTGCGCATTTTCGAATTCTGGATACTTTATTAAGTCTGGCTTCAGGGGATCTGAAAAAAAAATGCAATGAGTAAACTACACTGAGTAGAATTATCAGTCTCATATTGAGGAGAGACACTAGCCCCAGTAGAAGGGACATAATTCAATATAAGTGGTCATTGTTAGTATTTTAATTATCTAAGGGCCGTTTCACACCAAAATGGCCAGCTGCTAGCAAGTAGCAGCCGCGCGGCTTTTGGACCTTTAGTTTCTACATTTGGCGAGGAAACTCTTTTCGTATGTTTGGAGTGAAAATGATGGAATTGGCTATTATAGCATTTATTGAAGAAGAAATAAAAAAACGGAAAATAGAAATGTGGTATCTCCTCGGTATCCAGTTTTTGACACAACAACAACATATCCCGACACTAGAACACAGAGAACTGGTGCATGTGCAGTGGAGGCGAGCACTCAGGGAGCGAGGAGCCGCCCATGGCTGCAACCCGATGATGCGCGTTAGCATGGCAGCGTGACCTTTTCGAACTGTTTAAACGATACTAAGTCTTATAAGTATGTACATAATGTTTAAAATCATTTCACACTGAAAGTGCTTGTCGTGCTGCTGCCGGCCGCTGCCATTTCGGTGTGAATCGGCCCTAAGACAAACATGGCAAGACTTTACCTATGCAAATCCATGGCAAGCCTCCAACATATTCATCACAACTTGAGGATATCTCTTTTTGTCCTTCAATAGGCACTATGCTCCATCTCTCCTCAACTCTTCTGAACTCAGCTTGAGGGTACCTTTTGTAAGGCACAAAGGGTAGGTCTGTTGGAGGTATCAGTATAAATTCCTTGTACCCGTCAATAACACAATAAATATTTTCATATGGATCTTTGTGCACTGTAAAAAAATAAAGCTATTTTAAGTTTTTAACCTTTCCTAGAAGCTAACCTACCTTTCTAAGGTATACTATGAAATTGTAGACATTTTTGTAAAAAAATATACACATAATAATAGAACACTAAGTAAAGTTAAATATTATTAGTTCTTTGTATTTCAATAAAAAGAAACTTAATAACATACTTGACGTAACAGCTCTCTCATCTCCCATCCAAAAGTTTATGGCATCAGGCTTTTTGTCAAATGCTTCACTGGCAAACTTAATATCAGCGCTCACATCAGACATCAACTCCCTAAAATCCTTTGTCAGGTTCGAGTTCTGCCTCTGTATGTATGGGATCAAATCTTGCCTTAAAATAGTTTGATACAACATGCATTCTTAGTAAAATATTTTTTCACATTTAAGTAATGTTATGGACAATTACCTCTTCTCATTCAGTGTTTCCAAAAATTCTGACATAGTCATATCCACTTCATGAGGCATCACAAAATATTCAACATCATTAACATCTTTGGTAATTCCGTCTGCTAGACCATTAGGAGTAATTGCCACTGTAACTATTTTGGAAGAAAGATTTTCCCTGTAAAACATAATTTAGGTTTTTTTTATTTCCATTTATTTACGTTTTTATTTTTCAGTACATGACTCATGCTTTTTATTGCTAGTAATCTAAAATATACTAGCATTTGCCAACTCACCGGAAATATTTTTGATTCCATTTTTGAATAGCTGGCCAAAGTGAGCAGCCACCTCTTATTATAACAGGGATATTCTTTGACACGTAGTCCCTTTGGAACTGCAATGGGGTAAGCGATTCGACCTCGTCTATACCGCTTGATAAGTACAGGTCTGTTTGAAATACAAATACATTGAATATAACGAGGTTAAAATAGGCTAGGCAAAAAGTAAATCGTTAAAAATTATTACCTTTTGATTCTTCATTAAGGGTTTTAATAGCGTCATAAAATTGTTTATTCATAATAAAGGTAAAAAATAAAACCTTTGAAAATTTTTTGAAAAATAAAAACCTTGTTTTATTACTTTTTATAATTGCGTGTCTATATGCGTAAATCTGATATTGAGATATCAAAATAAGT
Organism: Glaucopsyche alexis; assembly: GCA_905404095.1. Lineage (NCBI taxonomy): Eukaryota > Metazoa > Arthropoda > Insecta > Lepidoptera > Lycaenidae > Glaucopsyche > Glaucopsyche alexis. The sequence goes on along the minus strand of FR990043.1, from coordinate 29,870,478 downwards.
AAGTCTCTACATTAAATTTTGCATAAAATACTTTACTTAATACAAACAAAAAATTAAAAATACCTAACCCTAAAACTAAACTTGTCATTTGTCATTTTGTCAAGTGGCAGCTGTCAATTTAGTTCTTTTTATATAATGGCATTGCGGCCTACAACCATTAGCCAGTGTTATGTTAAAAACGCGTTTTTTTTAACGTTAATTAATAAAGTTTGCAACGCCGTATGACGTATTTCTAAATCGTCAAGTCCAAAGTCTAGTCAAAGTCCAAATAAATAGTCAGTGCAATCAATGAGTCAAGTCAATCTATTCAATAAAGTGGTAGACGCTTTATTAATTTCCTAGGGAATTTTGGAGGGAACTCAAAATAAGACGCATTTTGTAGAACTTGTATCACTTGCTCACACTTGTGCACGTCAACTGTTATTTACTGGTCAATATTCTACCAATATTACGCATTAAAAACCGAAATAACACAAATTTTATAAGAAATACAAATACAACAACGTCGCTGATTGACATTCCCGCCAAAACTACTTCAATAATAATTTAGTTAACGACTGGCATTTGTAGTTTTTTAAGACATTTTGAAGGTAGGCAAATAGAAAAGCATAATAAAAGGATGAATTTCCATAGTATTTTTTTACTAATAAAAAGACATATTTTATAGAAATCCATAAATGCGTTTACGTCGATTAAATTATTTCAAATGTACTTCATTGGCATAGGTTTTTTAAGAATTCCTTTAGTTTGTTGAGCACTTATCGATTTCTGGCTTTCTTTTAGTTTTACTGGTGCTTCCATGGGTGGAGCTGAATAATCACGAGTCTGATTACGTTGATTGCGCTGAAAATCCCGCTTTATAAATATGTAAGCAGAATCTGCGGCTGAAACTAAAAAAATATGTAGATATTATTAATTTAGATTAAATCATATTTTAATTAAAAAAAAAGAAGCCCGTTTTAATTTAAATAAAGTGAATTCTTTTCAGCCATTTTTTTGAAGTCGGTTAAAAATGAAACATACATTTCGGCTTTTGGTTCGAGTACTCCGATATCGATAAAGCGCTTTGTGCTCTTGGGCCAGTCAGCATATTTAGCTCCATAAACTCCTGCAGTCCCTCCGGAGTCATACTAATTTTATTTTTTTCGTTCAACTGGCGAAGTCTTACTGCCTTATCAAAACTTTGCAAGAAAACACGGGAAGTGTTGTAGATTTGTACATTATCCAAAATTTCTGTAATAAAATTGATTGTATAATTATAAAAAACTTGAAAATACTTATTGAAATATGAAAGTAAATGCGAAAATACGGAGTTGAAAGTAGAATCTGGAAATTTAGTATCTAGCTATTAGAGTTCTAAGTAAGATCTGTAACTAATAGTTCTAATAATCCAGTAAACACAGTTACATAAAATTATCGTCAGGGTGACGTCATGCTATGTCATGATTTACGTAAGATATGCGTCATATGGGTCATATCACATATGTGAGTCATTATTACATACCTTTTAACGTCAAACTATTACGTAAAATTATGACGTAAATATGACCATAATCTCTACTTCAATATGCTAAAACTTTACTCATAATCTATCTAAGGGATGCAAATCCGGATTAGGCACTATAAAAGGGGCGGCAAAATCTCACACTACTATATACACCTACCTGTGGTGTTGCTTGAGTTTCACCATAAGGATTACCTTATTAATAAGCTAGGCTATTTAGTTTAGGCCTAGCCTAAGCCTGTGTTAGTTGCTAAAATATTATGTAGTAACTAGTATCTATTAAAATACAATTTTTTTGCACTAAGAGCCATCTATTGGGCGGGGTAGGATGTTTTAGTTCGCCTAATCGACAGCGCGTGCACATAGCGCTCGAGTCGACAGTCAATATGAGGTCATGGTCATGTCATACATATGACATCAAATAAAAGTCATCAAACATAGTCACTATTATGTCATACCTATGTAAAATTTGGACTTTGACGTTGGACGTCGACAATTTGGACGTTAGACCTCTGTGTGACCTATATATATGACGTCACTTTTAAGTCATATTGTGTTCAATGGGAAGTACTTACTTAGATGTGTACATCTTGCTATCATAGTTTCTTTATAACGATGTTTTGCTGTCATGGGGTTGCCTATAAAGTTAACATCCATCAAACACGTTATCGTACATAGATTTTCAGACACTTCCTGAAAGCACGGGTATATTTTGTTGTAAATATATAACTTATGTATGTCGTACCTTTCAGAATAATAGTTTACTATTAATAATAATTATTATTAAGGTAAAATCAAAAGTAGAAAAGTATCAACACGGCCGTTTAGTGTACGTGACGTCGCTGTGACGTCATCTGTCGTCGTCACCTCCCCTCTGAACCAACACCTTCTGCTAATCTGATATCGTGGGCATTGCTCTAAACACAACTAAAATTTTTAATATAAACAAAAACGATGCACGGTACGCTCAAGCGACAAAAATCGGAGAATGAATACTTATAGACTACAGGTCCATGTCCAAAAATGGACGGGTCATAATGAACCACCAGGTGACGTACACGTCACTTGTAAGCTGTCCAACTGAGTGCTGGTGAGAATTCAAAAGTGCAGGTAGAGTGAGTACATTTTGGTCATATATTTTTGTACGGCATTTTTACCATCGAAAGATCCATGAAAACTAATAGAGAGTTTTACCTTACAATAAAACTTACCTATTATTTTTCCTGAGATATCCGGAATCCATCTTGAGTCAAGCACCCGTCTTTCTGTCGATTTCCGGCTACTTACCTCCTTCCACGTACGGCAGATGGCGCTAGTGTCGCGGATTTGAGACGGTTGCGCGCCTAACTGACTTTCTTCATTATGAAGCTCGAGATGTACCAGGTAGGGATTACCTGGATTCCGGATATCTCAGGAAAAATAATAGGTAAGTTTTATTGTAAGGTAAAACTCTCTATTATTTGTTCCGTCTTCGATATCCGGAATCCATCTTGAGTGATGTGTTTGTTATCTCCTGGTATACATACTGCAAATTTAAAGAATTTGAAAATGATGCCATAATGTGTTATTTGAATACATCATTTAATATTAATTAGACTTAATTACATCAATTCAAAATTTTTACTTAGGTCCAAAATAATTAAAAATAAGAAAGAAAAAGCCTTTCTCACATTGATCAATATTGGATTACATCAATCCACCCGAGATCAGCCAGGCCTCCAGGTTGATTGATTCTACTGCAGGAGGGCGCTTGCCTGTGACCGTGTCGATCAGTACATTGCGTAGATTCGGGATTGAGTGTGGTATCTGTAACGCTCGACGTTGTAAGTCGCCTCGCCAAAAAACTTTGTTCCACTTGGGTACTATGAGAATGTATCGACCAATTTGCGTGTTCAAATGAGCTAATACTTGCGGAATTAGGTTTGGTGGTGGAAACAGCCACGCTAGATCGAACCTCCACTGGCGACTCAAGGCATTGTAGAACTGTGCTCGGGGGTCCCGTAGATTTAGTGTCGCATAGCTCGGAACTACGTGGGCTGTCGCGGACGCAAAGAGATCGATTTGTGGCATCCCCCACATATGAAAGAGCATCGAAGTCGCTGCTTCTGTCAAATGCCATTCTGGGCATTTCTTCCCTCGAGACACCGCGTCTACGTCTCCGTTAAATCTTCCCGGGAAGTACTGTGCTGTCAAAGATACATTAAACTCGTCCAGTAGCGAAAGAAGTTGTTGTGTCAGTTGCAGTAACTTTTTGGATTTCGTACCACCTTCCTTCTTAATGTAGGCAACTACAGTGCAATAGGGTATTATCCTATGATGAAAATATACATCAGATTGTTGATATTTTATCGCTAAACATTAATTTAAACCACTTTAACCAACTTTTTACATAAAAATATGTATGATTTTTATAAAATATCAAAAATAAAATTATGAATTTTTCACGTTTGACCACGTGACTAAAAACGCACGAGATTGGAATGTGACGTCATATTCTTGTACTTCTTCTTCTTTTTTTTTTTTTCTTAATGGCCTCCCGATTTCCATATAGAATGGCCAGCATCAGAATCATTAACGTCATGCGTCAGCGAGTAATAGCCACTTTTTCCCATTTCAGCGTTCTTTGGTATGGTTACAGAGATTTTCCCCGGTGTTTTAATAGATGTATTAGTGCACTTTGGCACTGCGCACCATTTATAAGGCATTTTTTAAAGCCCTTAAAACATTTATTTACAACGTAAACAGTAGGTATTTGGCATTTTCAGTGTAATTTGACACTTGACATTTGACAGTTACAATGTTACAAGAATGTGACGTCATGACACAGTAATAAAGCGTTTTCGCGCCTATAATATTAATTTAAACTTTTAGGCTAATTTGCAAGGAAAAGAAAGAAATTCACGAAGAATGGTTGAAACTGCCAATGTATTTTAGTATTAGGAACGATTTGACATACCTTTTAAAAACTTGGAAAATACCCTATTGTCCGTCTGTAATAATACCTGTGCATTCTGTAGTTGATGGCTCTCCTGGGCGACCGCTGCGTGAACGGCGTACAGCTCTTTCAGGTTTACGTGCCAATCTTTTTGTTCCTGCTTCCACCTTCCTGCCATCTTCTTTTCTCCAAGCTGCGCACCCCAACCGATGTTGGACGCGTCGGTCGTTAGGAAGTGAGTTATCGGGTTCGGGTGTATCGGTAATGTCCCGTCTGCTTCCTTTATCCACCAAACCATCTCCTGTAGCGCAGGGTCAGGTATAGAAGATTTTCGGTATGGATGTTTGGTGGACAGATGTCGACTGTAGTACTGCAGTGTTCGACAGTGTAGACGACCTCGGCGAACGACGAATGTGGCGAAGTTGAGTCTTCCCATTAGGGACTGGGCCTGTCTGAGAGACCAACTGCCAACCGAAATTTGGTGCTGAAGTGCCCTGCGTAGCGTTAGGCACTTGGGCTCCGACAAGGACCTCGTGTTGTGAGTGGTGTCCCAGGTGACGCCCAGAAATTCTAGGCGTTGCGTCGGAGCCAGCACACTTTTCTCCCAGTTCACCATCCAACCGAGTAGCTTCATCGTGGCGATGGTAAAAGCTACTTGCTCGGTCAAATGGTCGACGGACTGATGGGCTAGGAGGAAGTCGTCCAGATAGACCACACACCTGATGCCGTGAGACCTGAGGTATTCGGCGACCCAATTGGTTAAGGTAGCAAACGTTCGTGGTGCTGACGCCAGACCAAAGGGTAGGCAGGTCATTTGGAGCAGTTCGCCTTCGTAGCTCATCCTCAGGAACCGACGGTGCTTCTCGGAAATGCTCAGATGAAAGTACGCTTGGCTTAGGTCTAGCTTCACCATCCAGTCTCCTTTCTGCAAGAAACTCGGTACTCTAAAGTGGTTGAAAAGTTGAAAGGGCTTTATTTCCAGAAATTGGTTGAGCGTCTTCAGATTGAAAATCGGCCGAAAGCTGTTGTCTGGTTTAGGCACTAGAAAGAAGGTCGAGATATAGCTGGGAGTGACCTCGGCCCTCTCTAAGATTCCTTGTTTCAGCATGCTCTGAATTTGTTGTGACATATCGAAGCTCTTTTTGGTCTCGTATGCTTTCAAAACCGTCTTTCCCGGATAAATTAAAGGTGGTTTTCGAATGAACGGTATTAAAACTCCTTTCAAAAGTTGACAAATGTGATCCGGTACTCCTAACCTTTTCCAAACACGCTGATATTTCACGAGACAGTCTCCTCGAAATTTCGGCCAGTCATTAGTGATATCGGTTACTTGGTGAACTTGCTTTTGTTCGCGGTTTATTTCTGCTATCGCGCTTGTTTTTATAGTTTGATGCATATATAGCTCGTTTATTAGATGGTTGTTCCGATTTTCGATTGTTTGGTTTTGATTTGTTGTACGATCGAAAAAACGTGTCGGACTGCTTATGATTAGCAGAGATAGTAGCAGAATAATGGGCAGGTGCAGCGCGTCCCGTGTAACGGTTTTGTGTGGACGGACCTGCCATGGGAGCGAGCTTATCGGCCCCCCCAATTTTTTGGAGGTACGACGATAAAATGTCTTTATCGAATAAAAATTCTCCATCTGGAGGAATTTTTTGTAACGCACTGCTGTGATATTCTTCAGGTATTGTCTCAACACTGCTTCTCTACGCGCGTTAATATAATCGGCCCGTCGCACAGTGGGTCGAAAATCGGCTTTCATAGACATAGAAATGAAATCTCGAAAGTGACAAAATTTTTGATGGATATTGCTTCAGTTTAGTATTACTATATAGAACATGAAGTTTGAGATAATTTGGCCCAAAAATGAGGGAGTAATAATTTATTTACGAAAAACTTGTATGGAGCCAACATGAAAAATTCAATTATTTCAAAAACGGCAAGTTTAACCGTAATATCCTGACAGATGGTTATAGTACTAATTATTCATGATTTTTTGGCATACATTATATAACGGTTTTAGCTGCTCTTTTTTTTTTAAAAATCGTCGAAATTTTTTGAAAAAAAGTCACCCTGTATTATTGCACGATTCGATAGTGTTACTATTAAGGAACAATTTCTGGAAAGTAATGGTATACGGCAAATTTGAGGAAAGTGTTAAATTTTAATAAACTCCTTCATATTTTGAACAAATGTATGAACAATTATATAAAATGCTAAAATTTAGCTCTTTCCTTAACTTTCTCACATATAGTTACTTCCCAGCAATTGTTATTTACTAGCAAGACTATCGAATGCTGCAATAATACAGGGTGACTTTTTTTTTCAAAATTAACGGATTCGAATCCCAACCAAGGATGTTGACTTGGCGATAATTTGATAATGCAGTTATATTCGTCGTACACTGTGAAGTGAAGGAAAATGATGTCAGAGTAATTTCTTCCCAAAAATACTGGATTTATAACTTTTTTATAGAAAATTTCTATAGAGCCAGTGAGAAAAATCCAATTATCTTCAAAACGGCGAGATAAATCCTCATATCCTTATACGTTATTATAGTACTATTTATTCGTGATTTTTTGACATAGTTCATGAAACGTTTCAATTTGCCATTTTTTTAAATTATCGAAATACTAATTTTGAAAAAAAAAGTCACCCTGTATTATTGCACCATTCGATAGTCTTGCTAGTAAAGAATAATTGCTGGGAAGTAATTACATATGAGAAAGTTGAGGAAAGAACTAAATTTTAGCATTTTATATTATTTTTCATACATTTGTTCAAATTATAAAGAAGTTTATTGAAATTTAACACTTTCCTCAAATTTGCCGTATACCATTACTTTCCAGAAATTGTTCTTTACTAGCAAGACTATCGAATGGTGCAATAATACAGGGTGACTTTTTTTCAAAATTAATATTTCGATAATTAAAAAAAATGGCAAATAGAAACGTTTCATGAACTATGTCAAAAAATCAAGAATAAATAGTACTATAATAACGTGTAAGGATATGAGGATTTATCTCGCCGTTTTGAAGAGAATTGGATTTTTCTCATTGGCTCTATAGAAATTTTCTATAAAAAAGTTATAAATCCAGTATTTTTGGGAAGAAATTACCCTGACATAATTTTCCTTCACTTCACAGTGTACGACGAATATAACTGCATTATCAAATTATCGCCAAGTCAACATCCTTGGTTGGGATTCGAATCCGTTAATTTTGAGAAAAAAGTCACCCTGTATTATTGCAGCATTCGATAGTCTAGCTAGTAAGTAACAATTGCTGGGAAGTAACTATATGTGAGAAAGTTAAGGAAAGTGCTAAATTTTAGCATTTTATATAATTGTTCATACATTTGTTCAAAATATGAAGGAGTTTATTAAAATTCAACACTTTCCTCAAATTTGCCGTATACCATTACTTTCCAGAAATTGTTCCTTAATAGTAACACTATCGAATCGTGCAATAATACAGGGTGACTTTTTTTCAAAAAATTTCGACGATTTTTTAAAAAAAAAGAGCAGCTAAAACCGTTATATGATGTATGCCAAAAAATCATGAATAATTAGTACTATAACCATCTGTCAGGATATTACGGTTAAACTTGCCGTTTTTGAAATAATTGAATTTTTCATGTTGGCTCCATACAAGTTTTTCGTAAAAAAATTATTACTCCCTCATTTTTGGGCCAAATTATCTCAAACTTCATTTTCTACATAGTAATACTAAACTGAAGCAATATCCATCAAAAAAATTGTCACTTTCGAGATTTCATTTCTATGTCTATGAAAGCCGATTTTCGACCCACCGTGCGTCGGCCGCATACAATTTGTAAAATATCGTCCGAAACTTTTGTGTAACCGGATTCCTTATTAAACAATTGTTCAATTTTATCAAACAAAGATGTAGGAGTTAAATTTTTATCATTATCCGTAGCCCAATTTATCAACGACTGTAAATTACTACGTAACTCGTCCTTTTGCTTTAAAATAGCATTTGAAATCGAAGCAAAACTACGTTCGGTTAAATAGAGGCGCAATGACCTTTCATCCGTAGCCGATGGGGCGAAACGCCTAAGTTCGTCGTTAACGTTCATCTCGATAAAGCCCGGAACAGTAGCATATTTCTTTTGAGCGTCCGAAAAACGAATACAATTCCAGTCGCTACTCTTAAATTTTTGTAAATCAAAAATTCTCTTATAATGTTCGTCATTCGATTTTGGAAACAAAGGATCTTTCACTGTAGTGAATAGACAAATTTAACACTTGCGCAGGCTTTTGCGGCGGCTGCAACTCGAGAGTATTGTTCGAAACCGCGGCGGGAATATTTATCGAACTACCGCCCGTAACGTTTATGTCCGACGCATGCACTCGCGTATCACTATAACTACACGCGATTAAGTTAGTCAAATACGAAACTTGTTGCGATAAATGTTCAAATTGTTCATTACTCACATGGCGGGAACGTTTACTTACGGTGCGGAAACGTTTGTTTCCGCGTGGGTCCGAATCGACCCCATGCTGCAAAGACGACGATGACGATGAATTGTCCGTAGATTCTCTCGAACGGGAAGACTTCCTCTTACGCGGAGTGGAATCCTTTGACTCGCTCATGATTTCGTCTTCCAGTGGAAGGAGATGCTACATTTATCGCGAAGTAAAATTACGAACACGTGTTCGGCAAAGAAAATCTTTAATCGCGAAAATTTATTATTAAATACTAAATATGATTTCACTTTTTATTATTTAACATTACTTTCAAATTAAATGATATTAAATTGTAGCAATTAGCAAAATTTACGTAACAAAAATTTTTTGCCGATATTCACGACATGAAAAACGACGCCATAATGAAGAAAGTCAGTTAGGCGCGCAACCGTCTCAAATCCGCGACACTAGCGCCATCTGCCGTACGTGGAAGGAGGTAAGTAGCCGGAAATAGACAGAAAGACGGGTGCTTGACTCAAGATGGATTCCGGATATCGAAGACGGAACAAATAATGGTAAATTTGGTCATTTCATTCTGTACAGTTTCATGCTGTTTCAATACAGCTTCTAATCCATTATTCCGCAACAAGGGGAAAATCATGGAACAAGGGGAAAAAGCCAAGGGTTCCAACCCTCTCTTTCCGTGGTCCGGGGGGTTTCGCTGTTTAACGTGTTTTTTTTTCCAGCATATACTTAACTGTATCTTCCAACTTTACTATCGCTATCGTTTTAAGTTACAATTTTAAAGTTTTATATTACCTCGATATTGTCAAGTAAGTTTTTTCGAGCAATGAGTCGTTCTAATCTTCGCAGTGGTTTCACCCAAGTCATGTCCGTTATTTTATTTTCAGACACATTTAATATTTGTAATGATTGCTGAAAAAGAAACAGTTAATTTTACGCAATTTGACAATAAAGTTCTTGTACATATTTATTTATTTGTAAAATTTAAATAGCTAAGATCTACAATAAGAAGGTATGCATATTTTATTGTAAAAATGAATATACTTATACAAAAAAAAAATAGATTACCCCAAGAGAAATCATAGTTCTAGGATCGAAACATAGGGGATCAAAGCCATCTAAATTCTGCTTTTCAATATGCAGTTCGTCCAAATACTTCAAATGTTCTAAGTTTTCTACGACACTGATTCGGTTGTTACCCAAGTATAATTTCTTTAATTTTGTTAAATTCTCTAACCCTTCAATCTTCCTTATATTGTTCCATTGTAAATGCAAATGGGTTAAGTTTAATAGGTCCGAAATGTTCTGAATTTTTGATATTTGATTTTTGTGATAGTATGCAAATATTATATGTGTTGGGTTTTTGGGTTTTGGCTGCAATATTGTACTTCAAAATTTATTTTGCAAAATATAACGTTAATAAAACTGTATTACCTGATAATATTATAATGAACTACCAATCTGAAATAAACTTACTATCTCAATAAGATATTTTTCGTGCATAAATAAATGTGTGGTCTTTTGAATATTAGTTTTACTTCGTTGATTTGCCTGCTTACGTAGGTCTCGTTCATTTTTTAATTCTACTAATTTTTTCTTCATATCGCTCATAGCAGATACTTATTTTCTCACTTATTATGACCAAAGCTACAAAATGCCAAAAACATAAATATTGATTTCAAAACAACCCGCGTCAAATTGTTGCCATGGCAACAAAAATCAAGACCGTTATAAAGTTGAGACCGCACTAAGCGGTAATTCTACACGGCAGCGGAACGACGCGACGCGACACGACACAACACGACACTTCTGGCTCTTAAAGTAATAAATCAACCGGAGACGGGAGACGTCATGGTCAGGTGTTCCCATCTGCCTAAGGAGGGTAGAAAAAAATAAAATAATTAAAAAAATAAAAAAACCCGACTGTGTAAAGAGTGAACCAAACTACGTACATAATAAAAAATGCAATAGTATTCATTCAATAATATATTAGGTATAGAATTCTAGACCACCGGACATCTAAGTGCTTGTTTTTTTTTTCTTTTCAGTTTTTTTTTTATTATGTACATAGTTTGGTTCACTCTTTACACTGTCGGGTTTTTTATTTTTTAAATTATTTTATTTTTATTTTATACTTTTTAGTTATGAGTAGACGTACCTATTTAGCTATTTACCAGATCGGTTGAAGTTGGAGATGGGCGACCGTGTCAGACTAATGTACCTAAAGTATCTAATGATACTTTAGGTAGTCCAAAATACCTACTAGCTATACTTTAGTATATTATGTCCATCCACATTCACAGGCACTGTCATCAAGTTTTCGTCTTTTCTTTCATAATAAATTTCTACTGTCTAAAAACCTATAAGTATACCTATGTGAGAATGGTTGTTATGTAACTTTAAATCGATATAGATCTTAAACGGTCAGTCGAATCGAAAAATGTTGAGAAAAAACTAATAATGATTTTTAAATACCTATTCAACGATACCCCACTTGATATAGTTTATGGACTTTTTTTTTTTCATTTTCACAGTATGGCATCCAGTAGTCGCCATATTGAATTTTCACTAACGTCATGTCTTTAGTGACACTCGCTGGACTAAGAGGAATCGATTGATGTATGAATCATAAAAATCGGCCCAGGCGTTTGGTCTGTATCAAAGACTTCTAAAGACGGAGTCATCGTTTTTGAAAGTTGGTACTATGTTTTTCTGTTGCTCTGTCTTACTAACGATGTGTCAATACGAGTGAAAGAAAGAGCTTATATCGGTGTATAAACGCGTGTTTCGTGTCATGTTATGACCAGCTCAGTAGGCCATTGCAGAGCAGTAGCTCTGTGTATTTTTTGTGTTTTATCAATGAAAATAAATGTGTAAAGGTTATATTAATTTTAAAACATCTAATATGTGTTGCTCCGCTGCATATTATTGTGCCTCAAGAATGACGACAGAAGATGTCAAATACTTGGAATTATCATTTTACACGTAATGATTTAACAATGTATTGTGAACTAAATAATGAGTATTTTTATAATATAAACAGATAATCATTAAATTTAACGAACCCTTTTTCGTACTATATCACGCTTTAGTGATGAATATCACGTAATGAGTAATAATTTGTACAAAATAAAAGCTTTGTTTTTTTGCGTATTTTGAGTGATGTACCCTACTGACACAAGAGTTTATCGATAAAGATAATAAACTTTTACTTAACGGTTTTATTAGGTCTCGGAAATGCTCCGGAAGAAGAGGCGAATAGATTGAAGCAGTTCGATGCGAAAATTAGAAGAGTGTGTCCCACCAGTGAGACAGCTTGGTGTGACGGTATTGATACGGGGAAGATATTTCTGTTTTACCGGACAATTAAGAAGACGTACGATAATAAATACTTTCTTAAACATATTTTTTTTATTTACTTTCCAATTAGAATGCACAAAGTGCATTTTTCCATTATCCGATCCGGATCGAATACGATATCGGTATCGAATGCCGATACAGTAATCGATATTCAATAGCCATGCAAGGGCAAGTAAAATATATGAAACACATAGGTCTTTCACATTATCGGTTTGATATCGGATAGAAAAGCACTTTTATTCCTGTAAATATGGGCCTAGCAGGAACAATTGACAGGTGCGTAAATGCAATGTTATCGAATGTCAATTGTATGAGCGCTGTCATAATTTTTATACAAATCTCTTTCGATAACGCAACATTTACGTAATTGACAATTGTTCCTGCTAGGCCCCCAAGCAAGTGAGTAATCTGACTGATTCAGCTAATCTCTCAATGTATTTACTATTTAGATGCTAATCAAAAATGCAAATACAATACAAAGAGAGGAAATCGAACGCAAAATTTTTGTGTTGTCAGATTTGACATGAAACTCGTGTGTTCGATTTTCAGTTCTATTGTATCAGTCCAGAGTTATATTTTCAATGCTCTGAATTTTCCCCGGCCTTCCAGATTCCTGATAGTATGTCCGTCGGGATATATTATCGGGTCGGTATTACTAAGGCTTACTAATAAAGAGGAGGTTCTGTGTTCGGCTGTATGTAACCATAAAATTTTAAAAACCGTTAGATTGTAATATTACTAGAGATATTATAAAATGTCGACAGATTGTCAAATAAAAATTACTTCTTACAATTTTACACGTTATTTTTCGTTTTCCGTTTCAGCCTGGTGACGTCCACTGCAGGACATAGGCCTCCCCCATAGATTTCCAGTGCGACCGGTCGCTCGCGGCCTGTATCCACCGACTTCCTGCGACTTTTCTCAGGTCATCTGTCCACCTGGTGGAAGGCCGTCCTACGCTTCGGCGTCCAGTTCGTGGTCTCCACTCAAGAACCTTTCGGACCCAGCGGGCATCGGTTCTACGGGCTATATGTCCAGCCCATTGCCACTTTAACTTGCTAATGCGCTGGGCTATGTCGGTAACTTTAGTTCTGCTACGGATTTCCTCATTTCTGATTCTATCACGTAGAGAGACTCCAAGCATAGCCCTCTCCATAGCTCTTTGAGCGACACGAAGCTTTTGAATAAGTCCCGTTGTGAATGACCACGTTTCGGCTCCATATGTCATCACCGGTAACACACACTGCTCGAAAACTTTTGTCTTCAGGCACTGAGGAATTTTTGACGAGAAGATGTTTCTGAGTTTCCCGAATGCTGCCCAGCCGAGCTGGATTCGACGGTTGACCTCTTTTTAGAAGTTGGACCTACCTAACTGGACTTTGTGCCCTAGGTATATATAGTCGTCAACAACTTCGAGCGTAGAATTTCCAACGATCACTTGGGTGGGTACAACATGGGCATTAAACATAATTTTCGTCTTATCCATGTTCATACTAAGTCCCACCTGTTGTGAAACTCTACGGAGGTCTTTTAGCATAGTGTTAAGGTCTTCCAGAGTTTCTGCCATAACCACGATGTCATCGGCAAATCGAAGGTGAGTGATGTAGTCACCATTTATATTGATCCCAAGTCCTTGCCAGTCCAGGAGTTTAAACGCATTCTCCAATGCAGCGGAAAACAGTTTCGGAGAGATGACGTCTCCCTGTCTGACGCCGCGCTGCAATGGAATCGCCTTTGTGCTATGCTCCTGTACTCGCACGGACATGGTGGCTTTGCTATATAAACACTTCAACACTTCGATGTACCGGTAGTCGATCCGGCATCTCTGAAGAGACTGTAACACCGCCCAGGTCTCAATCGAATCAAAGGCTTTCTCATAGTCCACAAACGCCAAGCATAGTGGCAGATTATACTCCTCGGTTTTCTGTATAACCTGCCGTAGCGTATGTATGTGGTCTATGGTACTAAAGCCTCTTCGGAAACCGGCTTGTTCGGGAGGCTGGAAGTCATCAAGCTTCCGTTCGAGACGATTCGTTATGACTCTTGAAAACAGCTTATAGACATGGCTCAGCAGCGTAATGGGTCTGTAATTCTTCAGCAAAGTCTTATCTCCTTTTTTGAAGAACAAGACTGCCACGCCCCTGCTCCATGCCTCTGGCGTTTTGCCCTCGAACAAGGCGGAATTAAAAAGTCTCTGGAGCATTTTGAGTGTTGGTGTTCCACCAGACCTCAGCAGCTCCGAGGTGATCCCATCCTCGCCCGGCGCCCTGTTGTTTTTAAGCTGTTTAAGAGCCATACTAATCTCGTACAGGCTGATGTCCGGGATATCTTCCGTGTGATGTCGGGTTAGTCTAGCTCTAGGATCTTCAGCCAGATTAACGACAGGCTTGGCAACTGAGGTGTAAAGTTGCTCATAGAAACTCTCGACCCCTGCGAGCACCTCGGGCCCGGCCGACACAACTTTCCCATCCTCTGTCTTCAGCTTCGTCAACCGGCTCTGCCCAACAGACGTGTCTCTTGCAAACACTTTTGAGCCCTTGTTTCGCTGTATCATGTCCTCAATACTTCTAGTATTAAAGAGACGAATATCGTGCCGCAAAGACTTTGATATCTGTCTGTTAAGCTGCCTATAAGACTTAGCATCGTCAGAGGTTTGAAGAGTAAGAGTGCGTCGCCTAGCCATTAGTGTAAACGTGTGGTCGGAGATTTTCTGTGGCTTACCTCTACGGCGGGTTTCACAGTACTTTGACCCAACCGCATGGATAGTCTCTGTGAACCTGTCATTGATTTCGTCCACTGACGCGTAGTTTTCCAGGCTAGCAAAGCGGTTTTGTAGCTCGAGTTGAAAGCTTTCGGGGTTTCTAATTCCGGCTTGAGACGGTCGGAGCGTAGACTTTACCAAGCGAGCTCTTTCGAGTTTGATATTTAGGTTTAATGTGCCTCGCACCATTCGGTGATCGCTGCCGGTTTTCACTTGGTGTATCACGGAGACATCCTTAAATATCTGTCTCTGGGTGCTCATGATAAAGTCTATCTCATTTTTTGTCTCTCCGTCTGGGCTCATCCAGGTCCATTTCCTGTGAGGTGGCTTCTGGAAGAAGGAATTCATCATAAATAGTTCTTCCTTTTCCAGAAAATCGGCCAACCTTTGGCCCCTGGGATTCCTCTGACCAAAACCAAACTTTCCCACTTTCAGCTCGTTTTCACCTCGCTTTCCCAACTTTGCGTTGAAGTCTCCCATAACAACATTGAAGTGAGTTTTCGAGTTATGTATGGCTTTAGATATGTCCTCATACATAACCTCTACTTCTTCATCTGGGTGAGACGAGGTAGGTGCGTAAACTTGTATGACCTTCAACGAATATCTTTGAGATATTCTGAGTATAAGGTACGCAACCCTACTCGACACACTTTCGATGGCCACGATGTTGTTAACAAGAGACTTGTGGACGAAAAACCCGATTCCACCTTGGGACTGTTGGTCGCCTTCCCGGTAGAAGAACAAGTTACCGGATGCCAGAGTCATCGTGTCTTCTCCCTTTCTTCGGACTTCCGATAAACCAACTATATCCCAGCGTAACTTGCTCAATTCTTCTTCCAGCTCTATTATCTTCTCGTCTTTCCTCAATGTGCGTGCGTTGTATGTTACCAGGGCCAGAGGTCGTCGTCGGGAGTGGTAGCCGGATCTCTGCCGGAGATTCTTAGCACCCCCTGCCCCGCCGTTTCCATGGCCGCTACCGTAGCCAAGACTAGCGGGGCTGCCGGGGACTAGGGGCCTGGTCTCATATCTGGTCCTCATATAGGGGGAAAAATGCCATACTCACCGCGCTTGGCAAACGTGTTAGCGCAGTATTATGTAAAAATGATAAAGTTCGCGGAAACGCTGCTGCCCATTTCCGGTATGTATTTCCCTTAGTCGCCTCTTACGACACCCACGGGAAGAGATGGTATATGGGGAGGTGCAATTCTTACTCCGGCACCACACGGATATTTTTCGTTACATTGTAATATTTACCGTGCCGATTGGTTAAATGGCAAGTGCCCCGCGCCGCCATATTTGTTTTCTTTTTCATAATAAAAATTAAAACTAAAAATAATGCGTATATTTATTGTAAGGAGAAATTTTTATTTGACATATTATATATTAGGTATATAATATAGCCGAACACAGAACCTCCTTTTTTTAAAGTCGGCTAAAAATATTTATGAACGGTCTATTTCTATTACAATAGTGCAGAATTGTTAGGAATTGTAAACTTTCGATTGGTAGATATAGGGAGTAATTTTATTTAATGTAAATAGTTATTAATAAAACGTTTTCTCATAATACTTATTTTATAAATAAAATACGCAATTGACTGAATAGTGTGAAAGAATTATGCTAGGTACTAATTATTTCATACATTTTACTCGCCTTTGGCTATTGTGTATCGGCTATCAGCATTCTTTACCGATATCGTGTCGGATAATGGGAAAACGCTTTTATGATAAAAAGTAGATGTTGCCCGCGCCTTCGTGCGTACTAAAAGAAATACCGTGCCGCAAAAAAGTAGCTGTGCAGGACGACACCGAAACGTGACATGTAAATATAGTTTAATATCGATGTAAGATTTATATTTAGTGATAGGAATGTAATTAATATTTGTTTAGATACTTACAATTATAAAATACTTAGTCATTCCAATAAGATTTGATAACATAAATTCATATTAGAATCTTAGAAGTCATAGAAAAGTTAGTTCACATAAGTTTTTACTAAATAACTTGTTTAGCCCCTATCGGTTGTACCCCAACTGAGGTTACATTATAGCTTGTTGTCCCGCTCTTATTGCATATGTGTAATAAAGATGCAAATATGTATGGGAACTTTAAAAGTCTTATTAGAATATGTTAATTTTAATTTATGTAATTATAAACGTGTTATTTAGCTTCTACTCTGTTTTAAGTTTGATAATTAATAATAATCTTTTTACATTATATAGTAATTCTATAAGAAATTTCGATGTAAAGATTTTGTATTGTTAGACAAGATAGGCAATATTGTTAGAGTAAGAGGTAGATAAGAACGCTCTTATTGGTGAATTGTAAATTCATTCTGATTGGTGTATATTTTGGGACCAATAAGAGTTTAGATAATTCTGTCGCCGGATCCATATAAATATTGGATCGATTTTGGCATTCGGCACTCCCACTCCCTGGAAGATGGGGCTTATAATCACCATCCCCAAGCCCCATAAAGAGCTCAAACGAGCCGAGGGCTACCGGCCCATAACCCTACTTTCTACCCTCTCCAAATCCTTTGAGATCCTGTTTCTCAAACACCTCTCCCCGTACCTCCCTCCTCGAGAGGAACAGTTCGGTTTTAGGTCCCAACTAAGTACCACCCTCCAGCTGGTACGCGTGATTCACCACCTTTCCGTTGCGGCCAATAAGAAGAACCACTCGGCGGCCGTTTTCCTGGACATGGAGAAGGCGTTCGACAGTGTGTGGCACGAGGGTCTCCTCTTTAAGCTCATCCGAGCTGAAGTCCCCCCTTTTTTGGTAAGGCTAGTGGCATCCTACCTTTCCGGTCGAACGTTTAGGGTTCGAGTCGACGGGATACTCTCCTCGGAGCGTCCCATAACCGCTGGCGTCCCTCAAGGAAGCGTACTTTCCCCAGGTCTGTACAATTTTTACGCTAGCGACGTACCTACAGACCTGGGCACCACTACGGCTCTTTACGCCGATGACACGGCGTTCTTCGCCTCCTCCCACAACCCGGACCACGCCGCCATCAAAATCCAGAGGACGCTGGACCTCCTCCCTGACTGGCTGAGCAAGTGGCGCCTGTCTGTCAACCCAGGCAAGTCCCAGGCGCTCGCCGTCACCAGGAGGAGAGGTTTCCCAGCGCCCCTCAAGATCGGCGACGCCGAAATACCGTGGGGTAAGACGGCTAAGTACCTGGGCGTCATTATAGACAGGACACTGACAATGAACGCCCAATGCAGGTCAGCGGTGGCCAAGGCCAGAGCAGCAGTAGCCCAGCTGCGCCCAGCCTACTCATCCCCGCAGATCCCCCTTAGCATGCGCATCGCCCTCTATAAAACTTACGTCCGATCGCGCCTCACGTACGCGGCACCCGCGTGGCACCATCTGCTCTTTGCGTCCCTTAAAAGGTCGATGCAGAGAACACAGAACCGTGTGCTGCGCCGAATCGCGGGTGCCCCCTGGTACGTGAGAAATGACACCATTGCGAGGGATCTGCGTGTGGAGAGCGTGGAGGCTTTCGCAGCCCGGCTCTCCCAAAATCTCTTCGCACGTGCGGATGCCTCACGCCTGGTCGAACTGACAGACCTGGCGCCGTGGCACGCCCGCCCGCCCGACCGACACCGCCTGCCGAGGGATGCAGTCCCTCAAGAAGGATCGGCAGAGCCCCGCCGCCCCCCCCTCCACCCACGCCATGGCGCCATGAGGTGCCTTACCCAGGCGCAAGACGTGCCTCACCAGGCGCGTAGACGCGCCTCTCCAGGCGCAATCATGCGCCCCCCCAGGATGCACCACCGCTGGATTGTAGCCCCATACCTTTTCCTCGCACTGGCAAAAAAAAAACCAAAAAAAAAATCACAAAAAAAAAACAAAAACAAAAAAAAAATTGCCGGTGCACATTTTTCTTTTTTTTCGCCCGGGGCCTGACGGTGTGGCAGCCCTCTTGCCACCCCGTCGCCACCGTGGCGTAGCTTCCCCCCCGCTATAAAAAAGCTGGGGTTCGGAAGAATATCTCCCACCCTTATCCCTAGGTTGGTCGAGTCCGCGGCCGGTAAACGCGGCGCGTGAGGGAGTGGACCCAAACACGTTTCTCAACCCCCCGGGTCGGGACCCCCACGCGCCGTTTGGAGCCGTCGCAGGTCCTGATTGTGCCTAGTTGGCGAAGGCTATCCCGTTCGCTCGCTATGGGTTTACCCCGCGTTCTGCGGGGTTCTTCCCCAAAAAATAGATTTTTGCGCCCAGTACTAGTACTGGACGCGTCTATCAAATTGTTTTTCCACGTAGAGGGGCAAAGCCCCTGATCGTGGTTTCCCGCCCAAGGCCCCTTTCAAGGGCTCGGCGTGAGAATACGTAACGGCATTCGGCACTTCAGTATTCGGCTACATACTATTGTAATGAAGAAATAGTAAGAAGAATAAAAGGAAGATTTCTGAAAGGAAAATTACTGTGTCACTGTTTTAATTCTCTCAATCCCAGCAACAAATAGCAGTACAGTAGCCTATGTGGTATTTTCTATATTATATGTGCAAAATTTCATCAAAATCGGTCAAGTACTTTCGGAGCCCATGCAAACAAACAAACCTAATAAGAACACAGTATTTTTGACACATCTAATAAAATCTTGTTAATTTCAAATACCTATATCTTAAATTAAAAAGGTACTTAATGAGTTTAACACATTATAAACTGATGATATAAAACTTAAAACGTGTTTATAAAATAAAAATTCAGAATTATAAAAATATCTACAAACGTCGATAGGTACCACAAAAAAAATGTCGAGTAGTTTATCGATATTATATCGATATATCATATACGTTACATCCCTGCACGTACACTAATACAAATTACAATGCACACAAGCAGAAAAGGGACACGCGTTTGCTGGCTAAAACTCTCTCTAGTGGTTATATACTCAAAGGTCTGTATAGTGCTTCAAAGGAACATACAAACATACATAAATACATAGGCTGATAAACATATTACCATATTACCACCCCTTTGCGTCGCGCAGTCAGGTAAAAAGGAGGACTATCTCTCTAATGCTGGGACTATATTATGCTCCGGAATCCAAAACGTACTGAAACGTAGGATGTTTCTATCTGGGTGTATAGTAAAAAGATTTAATATCTGGAAAAACTCCCTACGAAGTTTCAGTAAAGCATCTACCACTTTACTGAATTGACTAACTAGACTCACTGACTACCCTGACTATTTATTTGGACTTAGACTAGACTTTGGACTTGCCGATTCTGAAATACGGTGATGAGAACGAATATCTATTAAATATTTCCCGCCGTTTAACTTGACACTGGCAAATGGTTATAAGCCGACGCCATTTAATTTTAAAAACACAGTCAACAGTCAGCTGTCAGCTGTCACATGGTTGTCACTTTAAAATTACAAACACCAAACACCGTGGATGCTATAAATTTTAAGTATCTAGTATTTTTATCTTAGAATTTATGTAAAACGACAAAATTGTTTCGATTATAGCTATAAGAAGTGCTATACAAAATGGGTGAACGTTACAACATTCACAGTCAATTGGAGCACTTGCAAAGCAAATACATCGGCACGGGGCACGCCGACACGACAAAGTACGAATGGTTGACAAACCAACACAGGGATTCCTGTTGCAGTTACATGGGTCATCCAGATTTATTGAGTTATTTCGCAATAGTAGAGAATGAGTCGAAGGCAAGAGTCAAATTTAATCTGATGGAGAAGATGCTACAACCGTGTGGGCCACCACCTGAAAAACCTGAAGATTGATTTTCTATTTAAGAAATAAATGAATACTTATATGGTGTTTATTGTTTCTACTTACATGTGTCTAAACTACAATTAATCTTGGAGGTACGCGCGCATTATGACGAGTCGCATCGCAAAAATGCGCGCCATACATTGTACGTGAACTATTGCTTATCGCACACCTTGTCGAAGCAGAGTGGTCCGTATCACTCCGCTGCGAATGCTGGTTATTGCCATGCGGCCCGAGTTATAGTATACAATTAAATATACTTCTGGCTTGAAATCTGTCAATGCACTGCTGCCCTGACCCATCCCAATATGATGCCCAACACAATGAGAGCATACCTTGACTCTTTGTAAAGTTTATTGCTCATAAAAATAGTGTTACACATACCAAACCAATAATGTGTGTATTTGCTTTAAGTAGGTAACAAAATTTGGAAAGTATCTAAATAAACAAAATTTAGTTTTCATTTGTGATCATGGAAGTTAGGTAGTGCAGTAATAGTAAACCCTAAATTTCTATTTATGGACACTTTTACAAGTTATAACTGTTTATGGAAATATTGTGACTTATATGTGACTTGACAGTGTCTTGGTATATTATAGAAGAATCAACTAAAAGTAGAATGAAACAAAGAATAGGTTTCATCCAGAATTTAATAAAGTTTTCCATTCCTCCATCTTTTCATTTAAAGCAGCCTCCCGTTCTTTTGCCTCTTCGTCTAGTTTCTTTTGAAGTTTGAAAGTACGCATAACATTCATAACAATAACTTGTTGTATATTTGGAACAATCTTTTCACATTCCTTTTCTAAAATATCCATCACATTCGTAACACAGTCCACATTCATTGAACCAATTTGTCTAAAATCTGCTATTTGTTTTAATTCTGGCAACATTGACATGGTAATTACTCCATGATCTGCTTCGTTACTTGAATTCATTGTAGCCAGATATTCCTCAGCCTCAGATGGATCTACAAACACTTTGTTGTCTATGACAGCAAGAGTACTTGCAGTGATTATGTCATACATAGGAACTGCTGCATCGGCTAATGCCAGCCCTGCAGCATTGATAGCTGCAGCCAAGCAGGACCCATCATGCTCTAAGATATATACAAAAACATCTATCTGAAACAAAAATAACTTCAATAAACTTATAATGCTTAGGCAAATGCATGAAAATTTTAGTAGATAATATGGTACATTTGAACAATAACTATTTAAAGTTAATACATATTGTATGATTAAATTTTACCTGGAAATTTGGAAACTTGTGACGACATACTGTTGGCTCCAATGCTTTTCTTAATGCCACTGACAAAGCTCTTTCTTCAGCATCAGGCGCATGAGGCCGGCGCTTCCGTGGACAAGAAAATGGGGCAAATTTCACTTCACAGAATATTTGTCCAAGGGTACTGAAAAAAAAATGTTTTTATTTATTCAAGGTAAAAATTATTTGTAGTAATTTAAAAAAAAAAAGGACCGTTAATTTTATAAACGAACCTATACTCATTTTGGTGCATTATCTCTCTTGGGTCGAAAACGGAGCATACAACTTTAGTTTTCTTCAATTCTATATATGCGGAGCCTTTCGCTTGTGAGATCAAATCAGTCCTAGCAACTGAAATTTAATAAACTTTATTGTAAAATGGATACAGTTTTAAATTTATATGCATTACAAATCTTTTACATACAAAACATACACAAGCTTCGGGCTTCTCCCAACGCGCGCCCATCTTTTCGAATCCCATTATCATTGATCACGTCACTAAAAAGTTGACTAAAATTATTAGAATTATCTTGACTGAATTGATTGTATGATATACTATCTTCTGGGCCGTTAAATCTTCTATAATCCAGAGGCATGATTTAGAAATTTCAGATTTTAGGTTATTTGTTTTGAACAAAGTTTCTTGTTGTTACTGGCAATATTTTTTAAAATTATTAAATGGCGTCGGCTTATAACCATTTGCCAGTGTCAAGTTAGAAGGCGGGCTAAAAAATTGCGGGAGAATATAAGGAAAATTAATTTTTGGGGGCAAAAAGGCCCGACGCTTGTTGACATAATCTGTCAAAGAGTGTCAATCAAAAGGACTTGGGTGAGTTGGGTTGGAAAAATGATTAAAGGTGTACCAGAATCTCATGGCAAATAGGGAAATAAAATTTTGTAGTGTGCAATACTGGGGAAACAGGATTAAACGATCTTGATACTGGTTAATTTTTAATTATGTCTTTAGTATTATTGAACATGAATTATAATAAGACTGTGTGAAGAATGTTCGGTGTATAATATAGAAAACTAGCTTTTGCCCGCGGCTTCGCCCGCGTGGAATAGTGTTCTTGGAGAAAAAACTACTTCGGCGAATAACGCTCTACCTTCTTACAGCAATATACTTCTGATACAATATTGAAAATGCTTTTAGGTTTGCCCAATGCAAATTGTTAAAAATGGGACCCTATCACCTCGACACGACATGTGCGACCACTTGATAATATACTTACATAATATTATCACAGCCTATAGAACTTACCTTTACAGTTACAGTCGTCCAACGGACACGTCTAGACAGAGCAATCGTGCGGGGCGTGCGGGGTGAGAGAGGGGCGGTAGCGAGCCCAAGCTGCCATACACTCGCTTGGGACACGTCAGCCGGGGTTGATGCTTTTTAATTTGATTGTTTTAAGTGGTTTGCGACAGTGTTTCGTTTGAGTTGTATGTAGGTACTTATTTACAATGGTCAATTATATGAACAGCTATAGAAGATTAATTTTAATACAAAACCATGCGCCTGTTTCCCGTCAGAATTTTTAATAAAATTGTATCTACGTATGAGAATTTACTAACTACATCGTCAAATTCAACAATCGCAATCTAAAAGCTAGTAAATCCAAATGTCGAAAATAGTTTCAGTTTCGCATTTGTAGCTTTTGCAGGGTCCGTAAATATCCGATATTTATAATAAATATCAAAATATTAGATATCTTTGATATATATCCGATATTTTTGATTTTTTGATATTTTTGATATTTTCAAAATTACATACAAATTTCATACTCTGATATGTTTTTTCGTAATAGTTGTATCGAAATAATTTGTATCTCTGATAATTTGAAGATAGGGAAGTAAAATTAAACTCATTTATTTATTATTGATATTCAAAGTTTTCAAATAAATTAAAAATCAACGATAGATACTTTTGAGTATCAATTTAAGTCTTAAATCCATAAAATGACTTTGGTTTATAATCAGAAGAAAAAAAAAGTGTATTAATTTTATCAGTCGAATTAATTTGACACATGGTATAAATGGTATAACAATAGTATAATAACAAACAAGGAATTTTCTTCCGAAAAACAGGGGGTCACGTGGGTGTCATAAGCCTAATGATTAGTTAATGTCGTGTCAAATAGCAAGTTTTTGATGACCTAGGCTTGTGAAACTCTCGGAAAATAAGACTTGTGTATTTAGACTATGACTTGATGTAAGATTTATTACATTTAAAATATTATTTTACATTTTTAAACATAAATATCAATTTTGATATATATCAAGTATAAATATCAATTGATATAATATATCATGATATATATCCGATATATATCAATTGATATATATCATGCGAACCCTGAGCTTTTTTATACGCATTTGTATTTTTTATAATAAAACTCTTCATTAATACTTCTATTTTTTTTTTTTGTTTTATTCCTAGTACTCTACATACACATACTACGAATACACAAAATGTAGAACAGATTATAATAAAACACATTATTGTGACAACCCTGCAGCAATGACGAATACCTACACAAAAGCGGCATTTCGCGCGACTTCAAACGCGTTGGACCACTGTATCTCTTCATTACATTGTGATATTATATTTATGGCACTTGAATATAAATTTTACCATAATCTTAAAGACTAAATACTTAAAGATTTGCGTAGATTTAAAAATCTAAGCATACAAGATTAAGCATACAATATACTATACCTACATAGGGACAGACAGATAAAGCGACTTGTTAAAACAAACTTTACTTACTACATAGTACATAGTATAAATACTATGTACTATGTAGTAAGTAAAGTTATTTGACATTCCAACAAAACTGACAAACCACCTCTAGATATTCCATAAGAATTAAGAACTGCAGTTACTATTATGTATTCTGTGCTGCAGTTCAAAATATTCGTGAACCTCTTTATACTGTACTAGCGACCCGCCCCAGCTTCGCACGGGTACAATACTGATACTAATACTACAGAATGTCTTTAAACCTCTAACAAAACGGGCGAAATCTAGTCAAAACAAACAGAAACAAATTAATATAGGTACCTACTAAAACTCAATGAAGTGTACTCGCGTACCCCTGCCTTGTTGACACCTCAGATCAAATAAAAAACCAAGATAGCGTGTGGCGTTTGATTGAAGTGAAGCCTAAAAAACTACGCTACTTCAATTTTACACACGCGCTCACGCACACACAAGCAAAAAAGTACGCTACTTTTCGACAGTATCGAATGAGTTGTCGCGACGACTAATCTATACTGACAAAAAGTAAAGTACTTTTTTGCTTGTGTGTGCGTGAGCGCGTGTGTAAAATTGAAGTAGCGTAGTTTTTTAGGCTTCACTTCAATCAAACGCCACGCGCTATCTTGGTTTTTTATTTGATCTGAGGTTGACACCCACTTCGCAACGGGCCGTGCAGCAGAAATCGCAATATTTTAATTTCGCCATAACTTCAAAACCAAACGTCCAATTTCAATCATTCAAAGACCAAATATTATCTACATAAACTGTACTTAGTGACGAAATAATTTATTTTGATAAGGAGTAATAGCATGAGTAAAATAAATGCGTTTAAATATAGTCAAAAAAAATTCAAGATTTCTAAATAAAAAAATGGTTGTTGTGCCTCACTCGACATAGATAGGTATAGTGTGTCGCGGACTTTTTTGTAGATATTTATAAGATCTACAATTAATTAGAACATTGTATGGTTCTATCTTTTATAGTTTAGGCAGCGTACGCAAAATAAGTAACTTTTCTGGTTGATTTTTTACACCTTGTGTCCGAAAAACCCAAATATTTTAAAAACCCTATTTTTTTCCAAAATAAAATTTAGCCTATGTTACTCGTGGATAATGTAGCTTTCGAATGGTGAAAGAATTTTTGAAATCGGTCCAGTACTTTTTGAGCCTATTCATTACAAACAAACAAACAAACAGACAAACAAACATACAAACAAAGTTTTCCTCTTTATAATATTAGTGTAGATACGTCCCGCGTTTTCGATAGCGCGATGTAGAAACGCGAGCGCCCGCGCCGCGCAGCAACACTATATCCCTGCATTTTAAATCTGTAATATCTTCGAAAATATTCATTTAAATTACATGCCGTAAGGGCAGTATTGATCTATCTTAAATGCACAATGTATTTAAGGTACTTAATTGGATAAGGATTAATACTGTATTGCTTAAAATCGCTTTGTAAATAAGCTATTTAATTAAAATCAAAGTAAAGGATAAATAAATGGTTATTGTGGGTTATCCCTAAGAGATAGACATATGCCATCGCGGACTTTTTTGTAGGCTTTTTAAAGATCAATACAACTGTAATACATAATTTTGATCTATCTCGTAGTGTTCAGCCAGCATTTTCAATGAAAGCGCAAAATATGTGATTTTTTAGGACTTTAGAAACCTCTAAAATTATTTGTGTACCTCTACTATGTTATGCATGTTACATACCTAAAAACCTTCCCGTTAAATCACTCTATCTGTTAAAAAAATGGCATCAAAATCCGTTGCGTAGTTTTAAAGATTTAAGCATACATAGGGGACAGACAAAAAAGGGACTTTGTTTTATACTATGTAATGATAATGATATTTCATGAAAAATAAATCAATCGTGAATTACTTTATATACTTATTTATTACGAATAACATACAATTAAATTAGCAACAGTTTATTTAATGTTGTAATTTCCTTCCGAACTGTATAGAACTCATTTACTTAATTCTTAATCAACTATAAATCGAAACTGTCTTATATTGATTTTCTTTTTTCCTTCTCTCCTCCTTTTACCAGGCATGGAAAACAAACCATCATTCGATGTGCCATCAGCTACGATTCACCATATAGTAGTACTGGAAACACATTTAAAGAAGTCACAATAATTACCTAAGAAAATATAAAAAAACTAAAAGTATCAAAACAGCTCACTCTAACTTACCGGTCAACTCTACCACAAGCTTTAAATTATAAGATTGAGTTCGATTTACACCTTCTTCTTTCTGTATTTTACTATAGACATAGAAAACAATATTTCTCGCTTGAGATCGAATTGCCTTTTTGGATATTTTCACAAAAACAACAAATTCCAAGAACATAATCACAAAATTTTAACAGCTGTTGACAGATCACGTACTTTGATTTGACGGGTCATACTTGACATTGCCATATGAAAATCACATTTTTTTTTTTTTAAATGCCATCAGATTCTGGTAGACCTTTAATTACAACAATATCCTCGTCACTATCCTCCATAATTCAAATGCACGTTCAGGCTATGACGGACTAAAAATAACTAAATTGCCGATGATGAATCCGAATGCAGTGGACGCACCCCATCGGCATTTCGTAAATGACGACGACGCTTCGTACGCTGCGTACGCTCCGATTCCGATCCAGTGGACGCGCAGCTTTAGAAATACGTTGATGAAAAATATATTATACTCGACACTGGCAAATGGCGATAAGCCGACGCCATAAATAATAATAAAAAAAAGCATAAGAAGAAGTTGGAATTACCATCTGCAACGTCAAATATCCTTTGACAATTCACAATTGACGAGAACATTTTTTTAAAAATTTTATAATTTTTTGTTCTTTATTTTGAAATAAAAATGTGATACGTATTGGAAAAACTGAACGTTCTGTTTTGGTATAACGTGTTCACTAAGAAATTTTAATCCTCACATTTACTAATATATTACCCGGTAAGAGAGCACGGCCTTCGGTTTTCTGTGATAGTTGGCAATTAGCTATTGGCTTAGCACATCGAAACCCATTCAACTTATCCCCATGACTATCAACTAAAGCTAATTGATCAACTTAAACAATAATAATTATACTTAATATATCTCATTAGTTATTTGCGATATTATGCACCCACCATGAACACAGCTTTATATTATGTCGAGGCACTAGGGCACTTTTAGAATAGCCGAAAACTCATTACTTCATTATTACATTCATCTGAGCACATTGTCAGTATTGTTCTGGTTGCTAATTGTTTATTTAAAAAAGTTGTGAATGTAAAGAGTAAATTATGTTACAGTGGTAACATGTTCAATGGTCAACACATTCTTTTTACATAAATACAAACTAAATTAGTGTAAATAAATGATAGGTAGGTATGTAATTTTGAGTGTCATATTTTTGCATTTCAAACATTGTAATAATCACTGTGTTTTACTTGGTTAACTGGTTAATTAAAATTATCATTCAAGGACAACATCGGTAAAAGAAACAAAGTGTTTGTTTTAATCATACAGTTCATACAGAAACGGAATATTTAACAAGTGTGTTCCTTTGCAAAACTATCCAAACTCTTAGCTTTATTTATCTTTTCCTTCCTATCTTTTCAGATCAGGATGTTGCATTGCAGAACATTGATTTTGGCCTCTGCCGTATTCATAGCATCATGCATGCTATCCACAGCTCAAAGTCCCTCACCGTCTCCTACTACAGAGGTAAGTAAAATTTATAACATTGTATGATGAAGTAATTTTTCATTTGTCATGAAGTAAAGAAAATATCTGCTTTTATGGTTTTTAAAACATTCAATCATATAGTTTAAATGAGACAATCTTCTTGGTATCTCGACATCACCAGTTTAACCATGAAATTCAGTATGTAGGGAGTTTTGGTTGAGAAAAATCGATCTAGCTGGGTCTTATTCCTGGGAAACTGGGTATTTTTAAGCTATTTATATTTTTTCTTTCGTTGTGCAACAATATATCAATAATTTTTGTCAGTATGATTGGTTATGTGTAATTTTTGCATTGTATGGAAATTTGGGATGTGGTTGGGTTTGAACCTCGGTAAAATATTTTATGATTCTTTTTTTAATCTATTAGAGCTCCGAGCAGAGCTTGGTTACTAGAGCTCAGAGCAAAACTTTGTACTGTCTTTGCTAAGGTATTTCTCCGGCTTGAAGATGATAGATTTTTGATTGCCTTATCACACATATTCGTTGTGTGAAACTAATCATGAAACCATCATTAATTTTATGTAAAATAATGTAAGTTCAGATTTGTTTTTAGCTTTATAAATTCTAAATTATCTGTTCTAAAAAATTACCCAAAAAAACTAAGTTAAGTAGATAGTTCTTAATTAAAGCGAAACTATGTATGGGATTTCAACGCTCCGTGGGACCCTTAAAGATTTGTCTTGGAACCAAATGTGGACCACAACACTGACTTGTCTTCAGTGATACTTAGATGAGACTCTGTAATTTTATAACTGATTGAATGTACTGTTGGTTCTTGGTGGAAATTCATGTTCATAATAATATAACACAACTTTCTATACACACTTTTCCACTTTATTTAGATTTTTACAATAATTAAATATAAACACGACCGGTTTCGATTAACTCATCATCAGGTGTAAATTGAAGGTAGATTCAATATAAAGTAGGTAGTTAAAAAATAATTCAAAAAATTGTGCAGATTAATGTTGCCCGCTTCATGAAACATTTTTATATTTTGGGCAAATATATACTAAATTATACCATATCAATAATTGTTATCCTAATTATTATTAACACCACATGCAATTGACAAATTAATATTAAAATAAGATACAATGTCCTAAAACAGAATCATAATGCAAATGTCAGAGTATAAAATTAAATAGGTACAATATTTTGTCACATTAAACTTTCGTCACAAACATTAATATCGGAATATAAATAGGGTAAATATGTCAACAGAATAAATTAAAATGAAATTGTCAATAAAATAAATAAATTAAATTAAAATATGATGTCCCTGAATTAATTATTAAGGCTAAATTTAATTAAATATTATAAATAAAAATAAAACTAGATGTCCACACAGATATAAAAAAGGGGGAAATTTGCTAAATGATCAATCATGTCTTTCGAATTCTATTTTATTGGACATCTAGTTTTATTTTTATTTATAATATTTAATTAAATTTAGCCTTAATAATTAATTCAGGGACATCATATTTTAATTTAATTTATTTATTTTATTGACAATTTCATTTTAATTTATTCTGTTGACATATTTACCCTATTTATATTCCGATATTAATGTTTGTGACGAAAGTTTAATGTGACAAAATATTGTACCTATTTAATTTTATACTCTGACATTTGCATTATGATTCTGTTTTAGGACATTGTATCTTATTTTAATATTAATTTGTCAATTGCATGTGGTGTTAATAATAATTAGGATAACAATTATTGATATGGTATAATTTAGTATATATTTGCCCAAAATATAAAAATGTTTCATGAAGCGGGCAACATTAATCTGCACAATTTTTTGAATTATTTTTTAACTACCTACTTTATATTGAATCTACCTTCAATTTACACCTGATGATGAGTTAATCGAAACCGGTCGTGTTTATATTTAATTATTGTAAAAATCTAAATAAAGTGGAAAAGTGTGTATAGAAAGTTGTGTTATATTATTATCTGTAATTTTAAACAAGGTTAGGTTATGAACCCTCCGACCGTATGGTAGTAAAAGGATGACTGCTGTTCTTCGCGATGTTTCAAACAAGTTATCCCGATAACTTGATGTAGAAAGCCAGCTAAAGACGTATCCTTAGTTATGCCTTATAAGTTATAACATCAAAGTATCTGCCAATGCAAGCCCCATGAAAATTGGTTCAGCCATTCCAGATAAGCCGGAACAGACACAGACAAAATTTTCAATTTTTCTTTTATTGTTAGTAGGTACCGTATATATTTTCATATGCATTATGTGAAAAGCTGTTAATTTGAAATGACGTACCATGAACGTAAAAAAAGGCGGTCACCGTTTCAGTAATATGAATAGTGAAGCAATCAAAGTAAGACGGCCGTATCGTAGCGACACGTGCCGCACGCACGCATTTACAGCAAAGTAAGACGATCGGCCGCCAGTACGTTAGTAATATATATTCTTTGCCAGTATGTACGCCAATGGCAATTATCCGTAAATCTCACACAAACGTAAGTCGCCGCCATTGTTGGGCTTCACTCAATGCTTAGCTCACCTTCCGTCCGTCTTTTTTTTACGTCCATGTTACGTACAAACACTCAGTTATTTTATATTATATATCTATGCAAACACTTCAATATGCATTAAGTGAAAAGCTATTAATTTGAAATTACATACAGGCACTTCAATTTTATATAAGTATTTGTATAGATGGGCAAAAGCCCTGCAGGCCTACTATCAACTTTTAAAAGACGACTCAAATTCAGAGCAGTTTAATTTGGGTTCCTAAACAAAATCGCTAACATTCGTACCATCACCTTATTAAAACCGCGCCTCAATTGAAACGTTACGGAGTCGAAAAGAACGAATGAAGTCGTAAAAAAAAACACATTTGTCTCTGAACCGCAATCCCAGGTACGTTAGTAATATATATTCTTTGTCCCAGGGTCGAAGTGGGAAAGAGACAACAATCGATATAATATCGATAAACTACTCGACTTTTTTGTGGTACCTATCGACGTTTGTAGATATTTTTATAATTCCGAATTTTTATTTTATAAACACATTTTAAGTTTTATGTCATCAGTTTATAATGTGTAAAACTCGTCGCAGAATCCGACCTCCAATTCCTTGGAAAGACGATAACGTTTTATAAATTCATTATCTTCCAAATCGAAAGGGTCGAATTGTGCTCGAGCATCCAGTCTCCTTCTCCTCAAGGAATTTTCCTCACTGTCGGCTTCTAAGAACTCAAAAAGCATCAATTCGTCGTCACACATCCTACGAATAAAACTGCATTTTGAACTTTTTGTAGAACTATCGAAATCAATGCTATTTGATACCAATTTATGTTTTTACCTCGCGACACTTAAATTCACTGCTTTTTCTGACTTTTAACAAGTAAAAATCAAAAACTAACAACAAAAGAATCAAAATCAGCATCAAATTTACTAACTTGTTTTGAATCGCAAGTTTTGACAGTTGAGCGATTTTGTTTAGGCTCGAACGTCAGGTAAAGTAAGGTGATGGTACGAATTTACCTTTAAAAAGAGTGAATGATATTGGAATGCGGTTTAGTTTAGGTGTCGACCTAAATTGGTTCGTAAAACGAAGTTGATGGTACGAAATATCAAATGCCATTCAGTTTAGGTCCAAAATTAAATCGTATTAAGCGTTGATAGTAAGCCCCCTGGTCAGGCTAGGTCAGGCAGCAGGCTTTGTATGAATGTACGCGTGTGACCGCCAGGAATCGAGATTGCTTTTTTCGTCGATGCTGCGTTTTGTCCTCATCATCAAAGTATGTCTCTTCCTTCTTATATATTACAAGAATACTGTCTGCAAGCCGTGCCCTTGGCGTCAAGTATCAACCAACAATGAGTGTAGGTGTTTGGGCAGTGGGTTAGGTACTGATTTAGTGCTTACGTCTTGCTTTTCCCTTCCTAGACGGTAAAGGAAAATCAGGAAAAATCCGTTGCCGAGCTGATGTGATAGCACCTTAATTGGCCGATGGCCGATGGCGATATATAGTAAATAGATTTTTTATTAATAACACAACAAAATAATTTAATTATAATAGGTTGGGGAAAAAGTCTTTTCGCATTATAGTATGTATGAACTTGTCATAAAATAACTTGGGCTATACCAATTGTATCTGGCTGATTTTGGTATCATTAAAAAGTTTTAAATTTACAGAAGACAATTCCAAATTCAAATTAGGTAAATTTGAGATTTTCATTTGTTTTTCTTATTGTTAAAATGAGTGATTCTTATGAAGAATTTCGATTTAAAATTTTATTACAAAAAAGGTAAAAATGCAACACAAGCCGCGAAAAAAATTTGTGATGTTTATGGACCTAATGCAGTATCTGTGAGAGTAGCGCAAATTTGGTTTAAGCGTTTTCAATCCGGAAATTTTGATATCAAAGATGCACGTCGCTCTGGTCGCCCTGTTACGGACAAAACTGTTGCCATTTTTGAAAAAGTGGAGCAAGATCGGCATATTAGTAGTTACGATGTAGCTGAAGAACTGGGGATTGGCCACAAAACGGTTTTGGCGCATTTGAAAAAAGCTGGGTACACAAAAAAGCTCGATATTTGGGTGCCTCATGAGCTCACTGAAAGAAACCTAATGAACCGTGTACTCATTTGTGATTCTTTATTACGACGTAATGAAACCGAACCATTTTTGAAGAA
This sequence comes from Glaucopsyche alexis, assembly GCA_905404095.1. Classification (NCBI taxonomy): domain Eukaryota; kingdom Metazoa; phylum Arthropoda; class Insecta; order Lepidoptera; family Lycaenidae; genus Glaucopsyche; species Glaucopsyche alexis. The sequence continues at coordinate 29,837,282 of FR990043.1, read as the reverse complement.
GCTGATAACTGGTGATGAAAAGTGGATCACGTACGACAAGAACGTGTGAAAAAGATCGTGGTCAAAGGCCGGTCAGCATAGACGTATATTATAGACGAGGCATGTGAGGCAAAAAGTGTCTCCAGTAAAATGGCCCCAATTTTTAAATTTTGGGGCCATTTTGAAATTCGAAGTATGGTGAAAACAAGATGGCTGACATTTGAGTTATGGTGAAAACCAAGATGGCGTAACTTTTTCTTGTATGAAATTTTTTTCTGCTAAATGTACGTGATAGCCTATCTTGAGTTGAAATCTTTGCCGGTCAGGCTTCACAGACTGTGGCGAAACCCGGGTTAACTCGCAACAAGGTGATGCTGTGTGTGTGGTGGGATTGGAAGGGCATTATTCATTATGAGCTGTTACCGCCAGGCAGGACCATCAATTCTGAACTGTACTGCGAACAACTGATGAGATTAAAGCAAGAAGTTGAGAGAAAGCGGCCGGAATTAATCAACAGAAGGGGTGTGGTTTTTCACCATGATAACGCTAGACCTCACACATCTTTAGCCACTCAGAAAAAATTACGGGAGTTTGGCTGGGAGGTGTTAATGCATCCGCCGTATAGTCCTGACCTTGCACCTTCAGATTTCCACCTGTTTCGGTCGCTGCAGAATTCCTTAGGCAGTGTCAGGTTGACATCACAAGAGGACTGCCAAAACCACTTGTCGCAGTTTTTTCATCAGAAGCCCCAAAAATTTTATAGCAATGGGATCATGTACCTACCAACAAGATGGCAAAAAGTTATCGAACAAAATGGCACCTATATACTTTAGTCACTTGTAAATAAACTTTATAAAAAAAACCTTTTGAAATTTTATATAAAATGCGAAGAAACTTTTTCCCCAACCTAATATGTCGGAGCGTGTTAAAGCTAAGATTGTCTATGATTAGAGACGTCAAGTAGTTTTACTATTTGGATGAGGTCGATGCCAGTATTGAGAGATGTGATAGGAAATCGTTGTCATGGAGACTTGGTTATTATTTGCTTGGATTTGGAAATTACTGGATTAGAAAATCTGAGGATAAAATACGGGAATACGTGGCATCGAACTTGTCACGTTTCTGATCGTTCAGCATTTGAGCTATTCGATAATATTGTAATAAATATCTTATCCTAATGGAGTCTTTTTTATATATTATATATAATAATACTTTAATATTAATATTTAATAGTATTTAATACTTAATATTAATACTTTAATACTATTAATACTTTAATATAAATATTAGGGATATAATTAATCGAGCGAACAAAAAATAAGTTGGCGGCTGCACGTGAGCATACTGTATTACTGAATTTGGCAGCGAATTAATATGGTGGCGACTAAATTACTAAACTGGCGAAAACACTCGGGTGACAATAAATTCAAAAGTCGGCAGATAAAAAGAGGCGAAATTTAATCCAAATTAGCACCGACATTTATAAGTTGGTGACTTAATTTCCGAGTTGGTGACCATTATACCATATAAGCAGCTATAAAACCAGATTTGGTTGATAAATTAATGGCTGCTAAAAATTCAATTTGTAGGCTACGGAAAATCCTATTTTTGGATACTGTTGGAGTATGTTTTTCTTTGGCATGGGTGTCATTTTATAGGTTTCTGGGGGTGCAGAATAATATGAAAATAAAATCTGTTTTGAAATTCCACAATGGCGTAAATTTTTGTTATTAATATTAATAAAGTTGTCCTTTTCCAGGTTTCTGGGGGTTCTAATTACAAAATTGTCTTCCAATTTCATTTTCCAAAATGGAGAATATTCAATCGTCGTAAAATGAATATGAATACTAATTTAATAGATCTTGGGGATGCTAATTAGGATTGATGATTATTATTACAGTATGTTATGTAGTTCAAGGTACCAGCTACAGCTATGTATAGAATTTTTTCAAAATTCAGGATTCATGAATTTTTTTGCCATTCATGAAGAAAATATGCGATTTCTAGGTTAATAAGGGGGAGGAAATTTTCATTATTTTTGCAGTAGGATGCACCGTTTCTGAGATAGAAGCGACTACTTATAGAAAAAAATATGGCAATGCTGTACTGAGATACGAGGGGTGTATCAATCTATAGAAATGTTGGAAAATTTAAGATTTTCGATTTTTTTTTCTCCCATCATGAAGAAAATATGATGTTGCGGAATTCCTAAAGGGGATGAAATTTTAATTATTTTTTCAATAGAATGCACCTTTTCCGAGATAGAATCAATTTTATAAAAAAAAGAAGTAAATGCTGTAGGTACATTGAGATATACTTTTATAGCTATAGGAATGTTGGAAAATTCAGGATTTTCGTAAAATTTTTTCTCCCATCATGAAGAAAATATCTTTGTATGGGCGAGTTTGCGTTTTGCGAAGAGTCATCCATACATGAGATCACGGGCGTAGCCGGTTTTAGTTTCGGGGGGGGTTCAATAAAATAAAACGACTAAGGGGGGGGGGGGTTTAGTATCAAAGTTCTGATTTAGGCTGTTGATTATTTTTCTAAAATAACTTCAAAAATCATCTTTCAGATAGGGTTAATGGGGCGGCAAAATATGTTAATTGGCCTCGGGCGCAAAGTTTCTAAATACGCCTCTGTATATTGGTCAGATATCTGTATTATATATACCAGCCGGCCCATTTCGGGGGGGGTTTGAACCCCTTAAACCACCCCCCTGGCTACGCCCATGCATGAGATGATTTTTTACTTTGAGTATGACAATTATATTTTTGCCTAAACATAAACAGTGGATCATGTGCACGAAGTATCCTTAATTGATTTTCGGAGACATTATATACTTGGTGATGTTTTACACTCTACTTTGCGCAACGTTTTGTATAAAAAGTATTCGGCCTAGGTTTTTCCCCTTGGGGAAAATCCCTAGTTTATCGCGCTTGAATTTTTATTAAGTTACTTGTCGGTTAAGGTTGTAAAGGTGACTCCACGTTTTTCAACCATTGTCTGAAGTGAATGACAACTATGTAGTAGTAGCACTTATTACAATAAGTCGATAAACGTAAAGACTGCTTTACTACTTGCCTATTGGCCGGCCCTTCATTTTAATCATAATAAAAAGAAGTATGTACTTGCATTTCAATTCTTGGCCGGAAATAATAGATTTGGCCAAGATATAAGTTTTATTCGATACTTTCAGACATCAAAACTTGTTATGGTTCGATAAGAAGTAGGTATATGTAATTAAAGTCCATTTATCACCAGCATTAGCATTGCCCCAAAAACCATAATTTAGAGTTTAGACTATTGTCTAAGGAAAATTATTTTCCAAGGTCTCATGCCGTGTAATTATAAACCTGTTAAAGTCTATTGCTTGAGTAATGGTCATGCGATTTTTCACTTTACTGTATGACTGTTGTATTTTACGTGTACCTTTTACTTTTTAATGGTTCTTGTGAGTTTCTTACGCCGGGTTAGTTCCCGAACCGGTGGTTGGCATCAAGTAGGGATAATTCCTTAAGCGTTGCTTTGTAACCTATATGGAAATAAAACGTTATTGATTTAGTGTAATTTCTGAAAGATACTCCGGTGCGAGATGAATTTCAGATATTTCTAAGCATCACCAAGTACTAACCCCACCAAATGTTCTGTAGTCTTTGACATCTAACTGTCGAAATCTCAAAGAATTGTGTTAAGCTGTAGGTGTACTGAGCACAAACATTTATTTAAATGGGTTGCTGCCCGTTGATTCCCCAAGTTTCGGAACCTGGAGCAAAAATCGGGGTTTCGACTAAACAGCTGCCTATTGATCACCCGATTGATGACCGATGGGCACCTAAAAACGAAGAAGATTTATAATAATCACCACCATAATCAATATACATTGAAATGTTTTCTCTGCAAATAAAAATGTCATTATTATAGGAACATAATGGTTTTCACAATCGGTCGGTTTGCTTTTTCTGCATAATGTGAATTTAACTTTACTATGACGACATATGCCTCGTATATTCTGCAGGCTTAAAATAGATTATGACGAGCGCAACCAATAAATAACGATATGGTAATAACTGCACATTGTTCTGAGATAACACCTTACTTACTGTTGTGAGAAAAATATTCATCAGAAACACTATTTCTTTTCTCATTAGGTATATTTTAGTTTTTGGCACATACCTATTTTATCAGTTGAGAACTGATAAAATATGTACCAGTCTTTTAAGAATATTTTTTAGATCGTAAGACCTTTTTGAGTTTTATGTAAAATTTTATGTATGGACTATGTAAACCTAAAACAAAATTAAATAAATAAAAAAACATAGATGAAGGGTTTTAGCGAAAGCATATTTAATAAAATTTCGGTGTTTTTGTATAAAAACGTCAGGAGTTATCCGGAAAATTTTCCGTCCGGTTAAACGACACTCCCATTTCTATTTTGGGCGAAGGTCAACTTTTACGCAAATTGTATTTTTATGACGATCTATCATCTAGGTACGTTATTCTACTGCCAGATCTAATTTTATGCGTTTCTTCTTGTTTGACTTTGTGATTCCGAATTATTTGTACCTATATTTTTTTAATTTTTACGCATAATATGTTGCCTTTAAGTTTTATTATGATCGCATAAAATTAAAGGTTAGGGAAATGTTACCAAAAACAAAGCCTGAACTAAGCGTGGAAGCAAGATTCATGGAACTTTATTAGATACTAGCTTTTGTCCGCGACTTCGTCCGCGTGGAACAATACTTTGGGATATCGCTGAAATTTACCCGCGACTTTATTTATGACTAACGAAAGCGGAATCCTATTTTTTTAAACGGAACCCTAAAATAAAAGTAGCCTATGTACCCTATAACATCAGCTATCAGTAGTGAAAGTCCCGTGAAAATCGGTCCAGCCGTTTCAGAGATTAGTCGGAACAAACAGACAGACAGACCGTCTTACAGACAGACAAAAATTAAAAAAAAAGTATTTTATTGTAAGTACCGAATATACTTTCAGATTCATTATGTAAAAAGCTGTTAATTTGAAGTTACAAACAGACACTTAAATTGTATTTAACTGTATAGATGTATAGATATTATAATGTATTATATTTTAAGATATTATCAATTTGATGTTTATAAAATAACTAAACTATTTAACTAAACTAAACTAAACATTAACCCGCACGCGCACCCCGCCTTGGTGACGCCCACTTCGCAACGGGCCGTGCAGCAGAAGTCGTAATATTTTAATTTCGCCATAACTTCAAAACCAAACGTCCGATTTTAATCATTCAAAGACCAAATATTATCTACATAAACTGTACTTAGTGATGAAATAATTTATTTTGATAAGGATTAATAACATGAGTAAAATAAACGCGTTTAAATGTAGTCCAAAAAAAATTCAAGATTTCTAAATAAAAAAATGGTTGTTGTGCCTCACTCGACATAGATAGGTATAGTGTGTCGCGGACTTTTTTGTAGATATTTATAAGATCTACAATTAATTAGAACATTTTATGGTTCTATCTTTTATAGTTTAGGCAGCGTACGCAAAATAAGTAACTTTTCTGGTTGATTTTTTACACCTTGTGTCCGAAAAACCCAAATATCTTACGGAACCCTATTTTTTTCCAAAATAAAATTTAGCCTATGTTACTCGTGGATAATGTAGCTTTCGAATGGTGAAAGAATTTTTGAAATCGGTCCAGTACTTTTTGAGCCTATTCATTACAAACAAACAAACATACAAACAAAGTTTTCCTCTTTATAATATTAGTGTAGATTGAACTGCCAAACCAGTTGCAAGAAAAGAACATTTTAAACGTAAAAGACATAGGTCACCTCTCTTACAAAGTTACAACTATAGCGACTTTCACACGTAAATTTCGGAGCGCGGAAAACAGCACGCGCCATTCCAACCCTCGCTCTAAATTGAACGTGTGGATGCGCGGAGCTGATAGCCCGATTTGGCATATCGATCGATGCGAGCGCATTTTCCACTGTTTTGTCCGCGCATCACGTGAACGCAAAATAAAACTTTTGAAAATAACGTTTCACGCGCCAGCTCTGACTGCAGTCTCTTGAAATCATATTTACACGCACGGTTTGGAACTTTCGCCTAAATATGAAAGACCCATCCGCAGTCGAAACCATATTTAAATCGTTATTAGTACGACAGTTTTATTATCATTCCAAACCGTACATACGCAGTTCTATTAAGGTTTTTTTTCCTTTTAGATAACTTCCCTAATTGTAGTTAATTTCTTCACTCCGAGAAATGACAAAAACTTAATTTTATGTATTTCTAAGCATTATTTTAAAAATATGAGCTTTCTCCACATCAGTGATCAGATTGATTGTGTAAAATGCTTTTTTTATTCTTTCTTTTTAGTATGTAATATTAAATTTAGATCTACTCAGTTGCTTGTTACTATATAACTAATAAATATATAGATAAACTTTAATTATGTCAAATTTCATACTCTCTGTTTGCAGTTGCACTCTCAATTTTCGTAAACGGAGTAATAGAAGTTTTCGCTTCACGTATATACTTAAATAGTAATGAAAAAATAAATTGATATTTGAAGAAAAATACTAGTACTATTAGACATATTAGAATACTAATTGCCATGTCCCATTAAATAAGACAAACTTTTGTGCTATTTATAGAATTTCTGTTGCACAACGTGAAAGAGTAACAATTTCCCAATTTAATTTGGTCACGTCTAACGACTAGCGTGCGTAATAAGAAGCTGTGCAATCTTTGTCTAGTTTTTGGTCAACGGTAGGCGTTATTATGAACTGATCAGTCTATGGAAAATGCATTTTGCAATATGAATGGTAGATTTGGCCCTGTCGTCACTGCGACACGAGTTGATCTATTGTTAGTTGACTCCTTTACACAATATAACTGATTCGACTCCTATGTGGCTGTTGTATATCAGTGCTCCGAACTTCTTGGTGCTATGGAGTATTTGGGTTTCTTAATGTACAAACATAGTGTAGGAAGATTCCAAAAATTGTAATATTGCGTCTGTAACTATGATAAAATGTCTTTCTTCTCTATAAATATTTCAACTTGTTTAAGCTATAAGCTATTGACAGGTAAATAAACACCTTTCCCAAGCTGTGTTTACAAGTCCTCAATCATGATTAGACTGAGAACGGTGTGTTAATTTAAGCAAGTTCTAACATAGTTATTAAGCGTGTAGTTGGCACGCGCTGTTACTAGCGACTGGTCGCGTCCGCGCAGTGTCGACACCTCACTATATTATCTTGTGATTTGATAAATGTTATCATTAAAATCTGTGATGCTACAATATTCTTTGTGTGTCAGTCATTATCTGGAAGTGCACAGTGTATAAAGTTTTCGACCGATCGAAATGAATTTCACGGAGTCAACTACCGAGTTCTTCCCAACTATTGGGCCGGAGGAGGAAAGTGGTATTCGAGGATGGCTCACGGCTCTTATCATGCAGGTCTGTTAGCAATAAGGCCGTTTACGGGTCACAAAATATTTTTACCGACTAACCAAACTTGGTGATTGACCAAGTTTCGCGATTGACCAAGTTTAAATTACTTAGTTTCGTGAAAATGGTGGTGGTTTTTTTTACCAGACTATTTTTAAGAAGTTTCAAAATTGTTTTAGATAAGTATTTGCGATATTAGCAATTTTCTTTTTTAAATAGTATAAGACAAAAAGAGTGCAAAACTCCCGTTGTAAGAAAAGAAAAGAAAGTTTGCATTCAAATTAAAAGAAGACTACCTCCTTCTTATCATTAAGTAAATTGTCGTATCTAAAGGAAGTTTTCCTGCTTATATTTGAAACAGGAATAGGATTTTCTCATAATTACAGTGTTCTCAGATTGTTAAGTATATTTACTTGTATTTAATGATTTAATATCTTTTTTAGGGTTCCGTAGTAAAAACAAAGGAACCCTTATAGTTTCGCTCTGTCCATCGGTCCTCCCTTGCTAACTTCGGTAAATAACTAATTATAAATATAAGCCAACAAAATTTTGTACAGTTGAAGATTGCATTTAGACTTTACTTGTAGTATCATAAAATAATTACATTTTTTGGGGTGGGTCTCTATAAGTCCATAGTTCATACACGTGAAGTGGGGATGATTTTTTTCATTCATTCCATTGTGTAGGGTATCATCTAATAGGTCTTTTTAAATAAAGGCGAGGTTATACCCATTGCTTTTTTATAATTTAAAGTTAAACCATTTTCGTGTAGTGGACTTGTACTTTCGGTGTTGATAGGTCCTGCTAAATAGTCTATAGAAAATTAATTATTTATGCGAAATTGTCAAATAACTTTTAAAGTTACTTGAAAACCCAATTGCGCGAGGATACATACAGAACCTTTATACATGTCCTAAAATGCTTCCTGTTTAGGTTATTACTCATTAATAATTCTGATTCTAAAAAATCCTAAATTAATTACCTATTAGAAATATGTCAGAACGTATATTAATTGTTAAAAGGTTTAAATAGTTATGTAAAGGATGGTGAAAGCTACACTATGCTAGTGTTAATAACTACAAGAAGTCCATGATTTATTGTAGGTAAACTAGTTTAGGCCCGCGGCTCCACTCGCGTAAATAAAGGATCCTACGAGAACACTATATTTTTTGGGTTAAAAAGTACCCTGTTTTAATCCAGAGTCTAAACTGCTACCATATCAATTTTTATCAAAATCTGTTTAGTAGTTTTTGCCTGAAAGAGTAACAAACATCCATCCATCCATTATCACAAACTTTCACATATTTTGTAATAGTACTAGGATAATGCTAAGGAACGGAGCAATTTCCAAAACGTAACATTTCTTTTATTATCTTAATGATGTTTTCGATGGGAAATAGAAAAATTAACGTGCGTTTCCCGCGGCCCGCGATAGGCAAATTGTTCTGCCGTCCTTGAACATTAACCACGTCAATGGCTTTGCGTGAGCGTAGGCCTTCTACTACTCATGTATAAAAAACTTTGAATTGCTTAGAAACAGGCAAGAAACGGGCTAATTAACGGAGTAGGATTTTTGTTGGGGGTTATTAATGAAAACCCATAATCACTATAATCTTAGTGCCCTTCAGCACACCTCAGAAGATGAAAAAAAAGTTTCAATAATCTATACTAATATTATAAAGCTGAGGAGTTTGTTTGTTTGTTTGAACGCGCTGATCTCCGGAACTACTGGTTCGAATTGAAAAAATCTTTTTGTGTTGGATAGTCTATTTATCGAGGAAGGCTTTAGGCTATAATAGCATCACGCTGCGACCAATAGGAGCGAAGAATCGGTGGAAAATGTGGAAAAAACGGGGGAAATTATTCATCTTTGAGGGCTTCCGTTGTTTGTTTGAACGCGCTGATATCAGGAACTGCTAGATCGAATTGAAAAATTATTTTTGTGTTGGATAGTCCATTTATCGAGGAACGCTTTAAGCTATGTAACATTACGCTGCGACCAATAGGAGCGAAAATCAGTGGAAATGTGGAAAAAACGGGGAAAATTATTCGTCATTGAGGGCTTCCGTTGTTTGTTTGAACTCGCTGATCGTAGGAACTGTTCGATCGAATTGAAAAATTATTTTTGTGTTGGATAATCCATTTGTCGAGGAAGGCTTTAAGCTATATATAACATTACGCTGCGACCAATAGGAGCGAAGCATCAGTGAAAAATGTTGCAAAAACGGGGAAAATTATTCATATTTGAGGGCTTCCGTTGCGTGCTCTGCGTAAACGGTTCAGTTTACCAAAAAAATATGTATGAAAAAATTATTCCTCTTTAAATGATCTTAAAAATTTCCGATATGTCTATCTTTTAAGATTGACTCACTATAACCTTTATTTTTGGCAATCAAATTTGTTTGAAATTAATGCATTATTGCGCCATCAGTTGATGCGGACGAAGTCGCGGGCAACAGCTAGTCTTAAATATGTAACTGCATGCAAATCTAGGAAACGTCGTCAATGTTTGGAATTTGGATGAACTCTTATTGGCAGTTTTATTGTAGAAATGTTCCTAAAGGTCAAAGATTAGAATTTTACCATAAGGTCAAAACAATAATATTTGTTATGAGAAAAATATTTTGTAATTACCTTTAATTATAGAAAATTATTACCTTTAATTTTATACATAAACTAGATTGTGCCCGCAACTTCATTTGCGTGGAAATAGTAAATGGAAACTAGGAGTTGAGTTTTACCCGACTAAGGGCTGATTTTTCAATCGCCAGATAACTCTTACCTGAGGAATAAATATGTGACATTGACAGATATTTCATACAAAATCTGTCAAAGTTACATATTTATTCCTCAAATAGGAGTTATCTGACGATTGAAAAATCAGCCCTAAGGCGAATATAAGAAAAAACAACGATAATGATTTTGGCTGTCTATGTATGTTATAACTTATTACCTGACTGCCGAAGGTGTTTAGTATCAAAATAGAAAAGACCATTTCAAACATGTAAAACACATAATATTGTAAAATGGTCAAGTATGAGTCTGACTATGAAAAAAAAATACATTCACACCCCCATATATCCCTTTAGGGGTTGAATATCGAAAAATAGTGTGTCGTGTAAGAGCAATATCACGAAATTTCAAAGAGACCACAGACAAAAAAGTTACATACAAACGTTGATACCCCTTTAGGGGATGAATTTCGCAAAAACCCTTCTTAGTGGACCTATACGTCACGAAAGGAAGCCACGGTCCAAATTTTACGTTTCTAGCTTCAGTAGTTTTGCCTCGGCGTTTTGTTAATTTGCATCAGTCAGGCGTTGTTACTTTATATTATAGAATAAGCCACGTGATCATAGAATTTCCCATCATAGTGAATTCTATGGTCACGGTTGAATGAATCTTTTAATAATAGGTTGGGGAAAAAGTCTTTTCGCATTATAGTATGTATGAACTTGTCATAAAATATCTTGGGCTATACCAATTGTATCTGGCTGATTTTGGTATCATTAAAAAGTTTTAATTTTACCGAAGACAATTCCAAATTCAAATTAGGTAAATTTGAGATTTTCATTTGTTTTTCTTATTGTTAAAATGAGTGATTCTTATGAAGAATTTCGATACATTTTAAAATTTTATTACAAAAAAGGTAAAAATACAACACAAGCCGCGAAAAAAATTTGTGATGTTTATGGACCTAATGCAGTATCTGTGAGAGTAGCGCAAATTTGGTTTAAGCGTTTTCAATCCGGAAATTTTGATATCAAAGATGCACGTCGCTCTGGTCGCCCTGTTACGGACAAAACTGTTGCCATTTTTGAAAAAGTGGAGCAAGATCGGCATATTAGTAGTTACGATGTAGTTGAAGAACTGGGGATTGACCACAAAACGGTTTTGGCGCATTTGAAAAAAGCTGGGTACACAAAAAAGCTCGATATTTGGGTGCCTCATGAGCTCACTGAAAGAAACCTAATGAACCGTGTACTCATTTGTGATTCTTTATTACGACGTAATGAAACCGAACCATTTTTGAAGAAGCTGATAACTGGTGATGAAAAGTGGATCACGTACGACAAGAACGTGCGAAAAAGATCGTGGTCAAAGGCCGGTCAGGCTTCACAGACTGTGGCGAAACCCGGGTTAACTCGCAACAAGGTGATGCTGTGTGTGTGGTGGGATTGGAAGGGCATTATTCATTATGAGCTGTTACCGCCAGTCAGGACCATCAATTCTGAACTGTACTGCGAACAACTGATGAGATTAAAGCAAGAAGTTGAGAGAAAGCGGCCGGAATTAATCAACAGAAGGGGTGTGGTTTTTCACCATGATAACGCTAGACCTCACACATCTTTAGCCACTCAGAAAAAATTACGGGAGTTTGGCTGGGAGGTGTTAATGCATCCGCCGTATAGTCCTGACCTTGCACCTTCAGATTTCCACCTGTTTCGGTCGCTGCAGAATTCCTTAGGCAGTGTCAGGTTGACATCACAAGAGGACTGCCAAAACCACTTGTCGCAGTTTTTTCATCAGAAGCCCCAAAAATTTTATAGCAATGGGATCATGTACCTACCAACAAGATGGCAAAAAGTTATCGAACAAAATGGCACCTATATACTTTAGTCACTTGTAAATAAACTTTATAAAAAAACCTTTTGAATTTTTATATAAAATGCGAAGAAACTTTTTCCCCAACCTAATATAACAGACTTTTGTTGTTTTGTAACTCGTGACATGTTGGACGTAAGTGCCAAAAAACACTGGTACATCCGCCTGACTTCTGGCAAAAAATAGTAAACATGGTCTCCCACTATTCATTATCCACACGGTTAACAAAAAGTTTTTCTCATACATATTAATTTGAAATGCAAACATTTATGTATGATTGTTTTTTGTATGGTATACCAAAAAAGTGCCATGACTTCATAGGTTTAACAACGATGCGTGGATATTAGATAATGATAATTAACAGTCTATTTGCGTTAAAAAATCAGTGAAATATCAAAAAAGCATAAATTGTCCAGTGGGCAACGAGTTTTCACATTAACCAATTACAGTAAGCCATGTTTGTACATTGTACCTACGCATTATATTTGACATATTACTGCCATCTTTACGCAATAAGTATAGACTTTAATAAACACACATACTTGATTTATAATAATAATCAAAATAAGTACACTCAATACAAAAGTTTAAAAAGTATTATCCCGACTACGCAAATTAAATAGCCTATGTTTAAGGCTGGGACTATATGCAACGGAATCCGGTAGGCCGTAGAGAATTCTGATCATTGGAAATAGAAATCTATGTTAATGCAATAGAGTTGAAAATCGACTACATGAGAGTCGAGTTAAACGTCAATGTCATTTATGACAGCTCGACACCTGACACTTCAATTTTCAACTCTATTCTATTAGCGCAGAGTTCTATTTTCAATGCTCAGAATTCTCTACGGCCTACCGGATTCCGTTGCATATAGTCCCAGCCTAACCCGGGCCATTATTTCGCATCTATTCTAATCTAATCTGGGCCTCTAGTCAAGATGCATTCGATAATTTTGACGGCGAACTTCGAAATCAATAATATATGGGATTTGACAAAAGTCATCGTTATGTGACATGTCGCTTGCGATGCGTTATATCAAATACCATACATTTTGTTTTCGAACTTATAATTTTTAGCGTTCCGTAATACTTAAGGAACTCTTATAGTTTCGCTCTGTCCGTCTGTCTGTCTGTCCGCGCCTCTAGCTCCTGTAATTATGAATATAAATTGATGAAATTTGGTGCAGTTATAGATTGTGTATAGATCACGGTTTCGGGATCATAAAAAAATAATAATTTTATATTTTAGGCGTGGCTCTCCATACATATGAAGTGGGGATGAAAAATATTTTTTCACTCTACCCCATCGTGTGGGGTATCGTAGAATAGGTCTTTTAAATAAAGGTAAGGTTTCATACCTTACTTTTTTATAAAGTTGACCATTTTCGAGTAATCGGCCTCCAAAGTAGTTTGTAAGTTGGTCCCCCCCTAGCATTTTTAAACTATAGGAGATAGAAACTTGCAAATTTCAATGCTGATAGATCATGCTAAAAACTCTTTAGGAAAATTATTGTGAACCAAATCGGACAGTAACTTTTGGAGTATTTAAAAAAAAAGCATATTACGCGTTTATAGTTACGGAACCCTCCTTAGACATGTCCTGACATGCTCTTGGTTAGGTTATTAAACGTTAATACAATATTAACGGCCCAATTTTTAAACCCTTCTTATTGGGTTCCTTAAGTCACAGGCTGTCGCTGCCTTTGCCTAGCAGAATGACAAGGACAACATGTGACTTGAGTGCATCTTAACTTTAAGATGCTTTTCAGAATTTAGGTTTTTGTACGGACCTCACCATGGCTTGTGACTTGTGAGTGACGCACTGGTTACTAACAAATTTGGGTTTTGCCCATTTCAAGTGGTCCACTTCAAAGAGATAGAGATATATTTATCTTTTTGGCATCTGGTGTTTAATGATCTAGACTTTTATTAAATTTTTGAGTTCCTTCAAGGAATTTTCATACTAATCGAACAACGAGTATAAAAAGCGACAAAATATTTATCATCCTCATCACTACTAATATATATCTGTATTATCTATGCTCATCACCTTGATGAGTGGCAGTCTTGCACCGTGCGCTTTACCCGAAGCTTTCTGCCGCGCACTGTAAAACTCTGGAATGAACAGTACTGTCGCCAGCAGTATTTCCGGACCATTACAACATGCAAATCTTCAAGAAGGGTGCGTACCTATTTCCTATGCCTATGCCGGCAACGCACTTGCAACTCCTCTGATGTTTACGGGTGTCCATAGGCGACGGTAATCGCTTTCCATCAGGTGATCCTTTGCTCGTTTGTTAGTTTTAGGAAAAAAAAGGGAAACACATTTTTTAATTATTCTTCAATTCCGGTCTCTTGTTTCAACATAATTTTGTTCCTATTAGAGCGGCTTTTTAGGGTTCCGCAGTTCACGTTTCGGAACCCTTATGGTTTCGTCATGTCCGTCAGTCCGTCCGTCTTCGGCTTACCGCCCAAACGATTAGTGCTGGAAAGATGATACTTTGCATGGAATATTTTGCCCTAGATGTTGCATGAGACGTCTTCGTTCGCACAAAAGGAAATCGCGCGGTAACCGTACATTTTGACGCGATAAAACATAGCCTATGTCCTTCCCCGTGGTCTAATCTATATCTGTACTAAATTTCATCAAAATCGGTCCATAAGTTTTTTTTTTTTTTGTTACATAATGTTTTTTTTCCTTTTGAGAGCTTTCGCTGCGTACGCTGCGGAAACGGTTAAAGATTCGCTAAAATTATGTACGACAGAACTGTTTCCCTTTAAAAGTTCTAAAAAAAAGTCCGCGACTGTATACTTTTAAGGTTGGCTCACATTAACCTTTTTATGGTAACCAGTTCTAAAATTAAGCATTATTTGTGAGGGTGTTTTCATAAAGATGATATTAATCCTTATCCAAGTAAATACGTTATTCATTACAAACATTTAATTTAGAAGAAATTTGTCGTTTACATAATTTGATTTCAATGAGTATTTTAGAAGATATGGCAGTAATAAAATAATCAAGCGTGCAATAATAA
This sequence comes from Glaucopsyche alexis, assembly GCA_905404095.1. NCBI lineage: Eukaryota > Metazoa > Arthropoda > Insecta > Lepidoptera > Lycaenidae > Glaucopsyche > Glaucopsyche alexis. Next base: position 29,822,205 of record FR990043.1, on the reverse strand, counting down.
TGTACGGCGCGCGGCGGGCAGTAGTCGTGAGGGGGAAGCGCTTCTCCTTCTACGTAAATGAAGTCGCGGGTATGTTTTAGCGATATCCATAGAACTGTAACGCGTTATTCATCTAAGGCGATATCCCAAAGTAACTGTTCCACGCGAACGAAGTCGCGGGCAAAAGCTAGTGTATGATACGTTGGAAAAGCCAGTTGACAGACAAAGACAGCAAAAGGGATTAACGTATCTTAGTACCGCGTAGTGTATAAATATTATATTAATAACGGGGTACACAGCCTCCGTGGTCTAGCGGTTTAGAGCTTGGCTCTCAACTCGGAGGTCGTGGGTTCGATTCCCGCATTGGAACAACGAAAAATGTTGTTTCCAAGTTTGATTAGGACAATGTAGGTTGATCACCTGATTGTCTGACAAGAAAGATGATCCATGTGTCGGATGGGCATGTAAAAAGTCGGCCCTGCGCCTTATCTCTCGCCAGTCGTGTCGGTCATCCGTCCCACTGGGTTACGAGAGTGAAGGAAAAGAGAGTGCTCTTGTGTACCGCACACACGCTTGGGCACTATAAAATTACTCCTGCGTAGCCAGCCTGGTTTGGGGGTATAAGTATGTATAGTTAAACAGTAAAGGTAATATGTAAATATATTTTAGGTTAATAGACTTATCAAGGAGATCTTGTCCGGATGTGGCGCACTCGTTACGGGTTAATCTGCATAATAATAATTAATTATCTACCATATCAGTATTTAACTGGTTAGTGGTTTAAGTAAATAGTTGCCCTTCGATTACGTTTAAATGATGAGGTCAAATATTTGGCTCTACGTAATGTCCTTAAATTGGTTGTAGTTCGGAAATAGGAATATGTAGGTATTTTGAAAAATATTACTTGTTATTAGATAACCCTCATCACAAAAATAGATTAGCCAATGTTTTAGACGATTATACAGAATCGTGAGAAAGAAAAATCACATGGAAACAACTATTATCTGGGGGCACGGCAGTGCACCCGCCAAAGTCGAGCGCGAAGCAAACACTGCCGTACCATCCTTTACTGGAACCATTTCGCCGCATTTTCAGGCCCCTATTTAAGAACCTCTGGATAAGACCAGAACGCAGAAATTTTCGTCATCCAGTAAGCTATAATCACATACTTAAAATCCAAAATTTCAAGTCTGTAGGTCATTTAGTTCCGAAGTTAAGCGAAAGCAAAGTTTCGCATTTACGACACGCACTCACTCACTCACTCACTCACTCATGATCATCAAAATAGAACTAGTACTTCCCATAAACTCAGAGAGCTGAAATTTGGTACAGAGATAATGTTTAATGGCCACATAAAGGGAAAACTGTAAAAACTAGGATAATCGAAGATCTGGAGTACCTGGTGACCCTTATTAGAAAACACAAGAGCCCAACCAAACTATTAGAGATCGACATACTGCCTTTACAAAAAATATTCAACTTGGTGGGCCACTTCATTTGATGTCAAAAATCGAAGGTCTGAAGTATCTGATGAAGAACCCTCAGCTGGTCTCAGCTGATTAGAGATATGGTAATGCCCCCTTCTACTATTGGTACATAAAAAAATCGACTGTCATTGCAAAAATCCAGTGAAGTAGGACACATCTTCTAATTTAATCTAGCCCTAGCGTCCCACTGCTGGGCGAATGCCTCCCCTTCTGCTTTTAATACGCATATAAATGAAATTAAAGGAAAACTCTGGTTAAGACTGGACTGGCTTTTATACTTATACTTACAAGTTTACAAGAAGAAATAGTCGAACAATTAACTTTATTCTACTCGAACATTACAAAAATTAAATAATCAAATTACACTAAAATCTAGTAAAATAAATCAATATTCCTACGTTTCTAGAAAAAGAAGTGAAATCCCACCAAAAACATTCTGTAAAAAACTAGCCAAGTCTCGATGGAGCTGCTTGTTTATCTCTAAAAAGTAATGAAATCTAGACAAAGTCGTGCAAAGTCTAAGGATCCTTACTGCGATTTATTTATTATTATAGTTAATGTTGTGTGACTTGGCCGTTGAAGAGTACACAAGGGTACAAAAGGGGCTCCATGACACCATTGCTCCAATACATGTGTTATACAATCAACAACGCCTAAAATAAGACACTAGCGTCCAATTACCAATACCAGTATGGGCTATTATCTCGCTTAACAAACATAGGTAGTTACAACAGAATCTGATATAACATTACGTGTAAACAAAATTGACTTGTACCCACTAACGTATAAAGAATTTTCAACGGCCAAGTCACACAACATTAACTATAATAATAAATAAATCGCAGTAAGGATCCTTAGACTTTGCACGACTTTGTCTAGATTTTATTACTTTTTAGAGATAAACAAGCAGCTCCATCGAGACTTGGCTAGTTTTTTACAGAATGTTTTTGGTGGGATAAAGTTTAGACTTAACGATTAGTCGATTAATAGAAACAGTATAAATTAAAAATTTACAAAACTAGACATCGTTCGCGACTTCGTGCGCGCAAAAATGAATTTCGCAGAAACCGTACATTTTTCCGCGATAAAAAGCCTATGTCCTTCCTCGTTGTCTACTCTACATCTGTGCCAAATTTAATCAAAATCGGTCCAGTAGTTTCGGAGCCTATTTAATGCAAACAAACAAACAAACTTTTTCTCTTTATTATGTTAGTATAGAAGTATAGATGATGTGTAGTGTAACTAATGGGTTAATTATAACAATTAAGGGTAATTATGTGGGCTGCCTGACCGCAGTATTAGTGATACTTATGAGTTATGAACAGTGACCGCAGGATGGTATTGGTGACACAGTTTTGTCCATTATTTAGTGGTATTTGCATTAGATTAGTATTAGCATTGTTTAATACTAGGTATAGGTCGCGCAACGGTTTATGAGCGCTCAGTGAAAGTGGAGGGGATTGTTCGCGCATGTGACCAATAGCAAAGAATCTATATTACTAACCTACCAATAGCGTGTCGGCAGCCACGTTCGGCATGCGTTCGGCGCATCCACACCTCCCCGCCCGAGCCCGCTACCGCCAAACACACCCAAAAACTGACTTCTGCGCATACCCCCTCTACTTTTGTCAAAAGATCTTAATTCGTTGCGCGACCTGTACCTACTTCAATTTATGGCTAGCCGCGCACACACACCATATTATTGGCAATAATGCTCATATTGACAATAATATTCCTTGTGTGCGGGCCATATTGCCGTTTTTTGTATGTGTTGACTAGTATTGACAAATTTACTCTGTCAATAATATTGCACGTGTGCGGCTAGCCATTAAGTTTAAGTGATTTAATAAAGCATTCGCTGAATAATAAGATCAATATGTGATTCCAATTTTAAGAACTAATTTTCAAAAACTGATTCAAGGATTAACTTTACTATAGAAGGTCTATCGATAGATAGAAATTCTTTAAAAAAATGTAATCTAGCATTGAACACGTGTTTTTTTAAAACAAACATACTCTGGTCCCTGTGTCGTTAAAAAACGACACTGTATGCTGATCGTATACAATTTCAATATGATTTTTCAACGTATTTGGTACTTTACTATAGACGGTCAATCGATAGACAGCAATCTTAAAAAAAATCTTGAATTGAATATTTGTGTTTTTTTAACATACCTACTCTAGTCCCTGTGTCTTTAAAAAACGACACTGTATCCATAGATGAATAATAATTGGTCTCGCTGGGCGCTCAACCCCAGCGAGACCAATCATTAGTCTATGACTGTATCAAATAATATATATTACTAAAATACTAACGTAACTGTATGCTTATCGTATAAAATTTCAATATGATTTTTTAACGTATTTACAGAAAATATCGATAAATACCTACGAAAACGATAGCAATTTAAAATAATCTGAAGATGGTTTTGATAATCATGGTGTCTTGTCTAATCTACGGGCAGATAGTATTCATTGACAGGCTCATCCATCAAGCTCTGTAAAGATAACTAATAGATATTACAGTGATACACAAAGTCAATTATTATTACTGTACTGTGTACACAGAATATTTAAGGTTGTATATAAAATCTATATAACATTTGTATTTCGAGTTATCCACATCACATCCGGCTTATACTTCTGTAGGAGTCATTATATTGAAATAATTTGATTCAATACATGCCGAGTTGAATGTCAGAGCAAACTCTTTGACTGTAGTGTGTGGTGGGCAAGTTTAATGTTTGATAGATAACTGTTAGGAAATATTATAGGTAACAAGCTCCCAGCTGCTTATAAATAATGGACGAAAATCGCCAATCTTCAAAATAATGCGGTAATCTAATAATGATCAGTAGAGATTACAACAATTTGATTTAAATATTATAATTAAGCTTGTTATATACCTACTTGATACTACCCGATATATAGACCGAAATTAACACTGTATATATACTATACAAAACAAGAACTGTTTGAAAAATATAATGGGGACTCTATGAAGCCATAGCTACTAGAAGAACCTAGAACATACAACGTGAGAAACAAACCACTAATTAAACTACCTACTAGTCAAATTACTTACCTTCACAGGCTTCACCACCTTTAATATTTGCAACTTTTGACGCTATCTACCTAAAAAATCGATCGTAGAAGTTTATTACACTCTTCTACCCATAATTTTAAAACAATCCGTTAAACGCATAATTTAGACCAGAAAACCAGGTCTCAATGTCCTACTTCCTTGTACCTAATTGTTTAAATAATAATACTCTTTGATAACTCGTTATCAGCATATGAAATGTACAAACATGGAGACAAAAGTATTAAGAAGTTTGTTTTGTGAATTGCGGGATGTTTCAGTACCTAATACGTATACTTATTCTATTCCTGGTTTGCAGGCAATTTGTCATCCTTAATGAACGATTTATACAGTATTCTCCGAGCGAAGTGACAACTCTTGAAATACTGTAGTGCCTGGGACAGTTGGTTTTTAAACGTCGTATGGTTGCCTAGTCCAGAGGAATGACTGGTTAATCCGTCTGGGGCAAACCATGTGCGGGTTTCCTCACGATGTTTTCCTTCACCGTTAGAGCGTCCGTATAATGTACTTGAGACCTGAAAAAGTCTCATTGGTACACGCCACAACCTCGTATTCGAACTTGCACTCTCTCGAGTGCGAATCAAACGGTCTACCCACTAGGCCACGGCTAATTTGTCATTAAGGGTCTCATAATTAGGTTTAATCTAAAGAATAGCAAACAAAGGACATTTTTATAAGTTCTGAATATTCGAGACATTTAGCATTATTTGCCATGTCAACAGGACGATCAGCAGGATCTAAAATTTCCATCAACATAAAATATCACCAATAACTATAAAATATATGAAACATATACCTACTATTGAAATTCAATAGTTGATGTTATATATGACACTTGAATGTGTGAATCACTTAATGTGAACATTTTAGACCTGCTGGAGGTACAGCAGTTCAATATTATGCATAAGAAGAATAATTTTCTGCCTGAATGATTATAAGAATGAGTATGGTTTTAATTTTCAATGGTTTTCGTTACAGAAAGCGGCGGTCCAGGGGAGTTTTCTTCAAGGATTCATCGCGTCGATATCAGTAGTGATAGTATCAGAGCTAGGCGACAAAACCTTCTTCATAGCAGCCATCATGGCCATGAAGCACCCCAGATTCATAGTGTTCACCGGTGCTATATCTGCCCTGGTGTTCATGACGATACTCTCAGCGGCCTTTGGATGGGTGGCTACGGTCATACCGCGGGTTTACACGCACTACATAAGCGCGGCTCTGTTCGCGATATTCGGTATTAAAATGCTCAGGGATGGATGGAAAATGGATCCCAACGAGGGACAGGAGGAGTTAGAAGAAGTTCAGAGCGAACTGAAAAGGAGAGAGGATCAGGTAATTTTTCTTGCTTAAGCGTATTTAATTATTTTAAAATATAGCTTTCCAAAATTTCGACGATCCTTCCTAGATAGTAAATAATTACATGCATAATAACAGTCATATTATCTTATATATAGTAACTAAATATGGAATTAAGATAAGTTTTATAAGACCGTTATTTAAATAATGTACTTACCTACTTTTTCAATCTAAGACAAAGATAAAATTTATAGCACTGGTTAGGTAAACTGTAGTCGAATATGAATTAATCGCTATCTTGGATTTGGAACAATAGTAGGTAGTACATCATTTTAAATATAGCCACCTAAAATTATAAAGCTTGTTTGATTTGGTAGACTCAAATGTAGTTTATTAAAATTAAATTTATGCAGAATAAAAACTTGTGAAATAGAAGAGGTGAATGAAAATGACTCAAAACTGTTGTCTATTTACTCAATTTTTTACTGATATGTATTGAAATATCATCTATCAGCCAAAAAGATCTCCGTTCACGGATATTGCGTCAGCAAATAGATAAAAGGAGGAGCAGGTTATCGTAATCCCACTTTCAGTTTATAAGTATTTCGAGTACCTATCATATCTATCACTGATACCATATGGTATCATCCTTAGGAATCCGTAAGTATTTTATTAAAGGTTGTGACAAACAAAATGAAATGTTGAATTCCTTTATGATCTAATGTTGAAAATACTACGTCGACCTCGAATTTGGTTTTTCAAACATTGAAGTTTTGTTTTAATAGCCAAAAATTATGCAGGATTCACCTAATGAGCGTTCACAATCGGCCGAAGAAGCGTCGGTAGAATATCCGGGACCTTCGCGTTCCCCAGACGGGCTATCCCAGAGGGAAGCGCCTGGGTCTTCGCGTGTCCCAGGGCTAGCTCCGATAGCTTCCCCAGAGGACTCCCTCCCGAGTCCCTCTCAGCCTGTACCGTTGATGGTGAATCTATGTCTAAATCACCTAGTTTTGTTTCAGCTTAGCGTTTTGAATTTGGTTTTGCACCCATCATATTATGCCTGTCAATGTTAGTTTACAATTAAAGGAATTCAGCATTGAAAAAGATTTGACCAACACGTCACGAAAACTCCCCCAATAACTATCGAACAATACATACAAAATATCCTTGAAATAATAAGAGGTGAATGGTTTTCGAACTGTGTTTGTTACACATCATTTTGACGCTTTGTTATCATATTTTAAGCGAATTATTTGGTCAAGTTTTTTGAGCTGTTTAGTTTATCGTTATTCACGTTATAATTTGTTATTAAATCTTATATTATATAAATATTATATTTTGCACCCATTTTTATTGAGTAAATAGAAGTCACATGCTTAGCATGTAATTTAGGCATTTCAAAAAAGTAGGTTCCTGCATTTTTATTTAGTTAGCCGGATTGTATGTCTTTTCCCACGTTTTAATTATACCTTTGTTTTATTTTATCGCATTATTTATTTAGTGGTACTCAAGTTTCGATAGGTATACCTAATATTTAAATTAAAATAAGATATTCTTATAGGAACTAGAAGTAGGTCCTCGAAGAAATTAAGCACCAAATTTTACATTTCTTTTGATAAAACATTGTCACTCGCTATAATTTCTTACAGTTGGCAGAGTATTAAATTTACCTCTGTAATAGACTGCAGAGTTCACTTGTATTATATATACTATATCATAGAAAAGCTTAGTTATTAGATTCAATAAAGTGAATACATACTTCAAACAATGTATCAATTATTATTCAAAGGCTTAAAAGTCTAGCTTAGCTTGCCTATTTATATTATGGAGAACCTGAAGTGAATATTTTGTCAATTGTATTTTAATTTAACCAACATTTACATTTCATTTCAGGAAGAGAAAGAAGAAACGCTAGACATGTTAGAGCAGGGTCAAGCGGAGAACAGACGTAGAAGAAGGAACGCAGTGATCAAGGTGCTCCTACAGGCTGCATCGCTAACCTTCCTAGCCGAATGGGGTGACAGGTCCCAAGTCGCCACTGTTGTGTTGGCGACCAGAGAGAACGCGTACGGTGTTGTGGTTGGAGGATCGTTGGGACACGCCCTGTGCACGGGGCTAGCTGTGATAGGCGGAAGAATGGTGGCGCAGAAGATATCTGTCAGAACTGGTGAGTGGGATTGCATATTGATTTCAAGCCTACAGTTGATATACCTAATTCAAAAAACGACTAACTTGCGTAATGCCTAAACGTCATTTGCTAATCGCTATTGAGCTTACACGCCGTTTGCCTATCAGATATCTCGCATTGTGCCTACTTTATACTATACAGATATTTAATACACATCCAAGTACCAGGAACACAGAAAAACTTTTTGTCCCTTCGGCGGGATTCGAACCCGCGACCTCCGGTTTAAGCGCCGACGTGCTAACCACTAAGCCACAGAGGTCGTCAAGCCGAAATAGGAATAAATCACAATTCATAACGTTATAGAAAACTGGCGTTTTTTTTCATTTCAAACACATTCTGTGCGACTAAAAAAGGGCCCGTGCCGCCTTTTATGAGTTCTGAGTCCCAGCTGTTAGGAAGGCTTCTAAAAGTCACTCTAGATTTATGACTGATGTCAGTATGTCTAATGTATCATTTACATGTAGGCATAACGCGAGTTAGTCGTTTTGTGAATTAGGTATGCCAAGCGTAAAGGATTTCAACTATTCTGCTGTAAGTTACCGAGAAATACTCTTTTAGCATTGATGAGATATTCGTGTCATAAAAGTGGGGCGTTGATAGTTGATTAACCCTCTTACCAATAAAAATATTTAAACAGTGGATAAGCAATACAATGTTTTGTCCTTAACTGATATGAGGTACTGATCCATTGTTGTCTTTAAATTTTTATTTGGAATGGCTTTCTCACTCAAGAAATTTGTAATTTGTAATTGATACGAAAAGTATCACATAAAAGTTACTTGACGAATTTGAATCCGGTCATCACATTAGACATTGGCTGCATATTTTTATTTAAATAAATGCATTGCAGAGTTATAAAGTCAAGTTATAACTTAGCCCCAACTCCCAAACGACGGAGTTGCGAGAAAAAGTTGTTATAGTTGGAAAATCCTATTCCGTATTTTATTTTTTACTCAAACTACTTGTTAAAAGTTTAAAGAAATCCTTACTAATTTTAATTATTTCTTATTTCAGTGACAATAATCGGTGGGATCGTGTTTCTGTTCTTCGCAGTGAGTGCGTTGGTCATCGGGCCCGGTAACTAGATAGATTAGGTTAGGACGATTTTGTACATAGTTGTGTAAGTGACAATGTTAAATACTTGTGAGTTGTTTTTATACATTTTCCGTGAAAATTCATACGAGAGACGTATTTCTTAATGTGCGCGTTGTCGTGTAAAATGATTGTAGCATTGATATTATATTTAAATTTTGTATATGGCTCCATACCATGGAGAAGAGGTAAGGAGCACCATCTCTCTAGTGCAGAAAAGCTAAAGTGTCCGACAAAAGTAATCAAATAATAGTTCCAAAACTGGCCATAATGGCGCTAGAGTGAGAAGGGTGTGAGATATGAAGTTAGCAATAAGAGATGGAGTGAAGTTAGTTGAGTTTAGTTATTTAATTTTTTTGATGACTATAAGTAGTATTCAGTAGTTAATTCAGAAAATCATAAAAATTATAATAACTTCAAATCGTGAAAATATTTTTATAAATGTAACCGAAGAAGCTACGATTAAATTCTGTGTTTAAATTTGGCCGCTTTACTCCTTTGCGACAGTGGCGCCACCCTTATTTGATGCTTTTTAGCGGACACTTTTCTATCCCAAAGATTACCCTTACCTCTGTTCTCCATGCTCCAAACAAAAGGGAAGTTGTTTTATGCCCGGGTTCTGAGGTGATTTGTTATCACTTATGTATTTAATATAGTTTTTGAATTACTAACGCGTTTGCGTTAACTAATTCAAGTTGAATAGATAGCTACAACTCCACCAAGCTAAGTTTGCACCTAGCGTCGATCAACTCACACTGACGCTTAGGTACGGTCTGCAAAAAAGAATTCGCTCAAAAAACGCTTAGGTACGGACTTTAAAAAGTAAACAAACGTTTGTTAGATTTTACTTTGCATTTATTATTTTTAACATTATATTATGCATAGGTACATTTAAATATACACAAAAAATGGGATAACTATAATTAAGAAGAATCACTACTGTTTATTGGTTCGATGCCCGACATTTCGCTTTCACTCTCACTCGTATAACTGTCAGAATCATCACTTGCTTCACCTCCAAGAGATATAGTTAATTCTCGTCGATTTATATCATCGAGATGGTCGCTCTCGCAATATTGGCGCTCAAGCCTTTCGACGTGGTTCACCTAAAAAAGAATATTCAGAATCATCAGAATCCGTTTTTTTTAAGCTTGCAATTACATTGTCAACCTAATTAATTTTATTAGTACCTATACAATTTATAGTTAAAATTAGGCAATTAATAATTTAATTTTATATAAATCGTTCGTTAATCGTTGAGGTTAGGGTTAGTTAAAAAACTGCTTCATAATGTGTATACGTTACCTCTTTTTTTCCAATCAGCAGGTGTGATTGAATTTATAGCGTCCCACCTAAATTTTTCAATTTCTTTTTCCGACAGGTTTATGTTTTTGTCTGCCACCCTCTGTTTCGCCAAATTCCATATATATTCGATTGGATTTAGATCGCAATGATAAGGTGGCAGACGCAGAATTTCGTGGCCATGTGCTTTCACAAGTTCGTCGATAACATTTCTTTTTGGTGGTTTGCTTCTTAGCATAATTTGATACAATTCCTTGTTGGTCATATTTTCTTTAAAGGCCACGTTATGAGCGCGTGGCCAGTCTTTCATTTCGCCCTTAAGAGATGCACTTTTTGCTATGGGTACAACGCACCCTGCGTTGTCAATGACTACAATCCCATTTGATGGCAGGTTTGGTATTAATTTTTCTTGAAGCCATTTTGTACATTTTTTTTGTGTTCAATCTCATGGTGGTAGTCTCATGTGGTACTTTTGCATTTATATAGAAGACCTGTGCCTGCGGTATAAACCCATTCTCTCCCCCAGTGCGAACGATAACCCACCGTTGACCTGGATTTATATTTTTTTAACGCTGCTGTTGGTGCTATGTTGCCAGCACTTACTGTGTAATGGGAATGATTCCAGGTTTCGTCGAGGTACGTAACCGGTTTTTTGTCAGCGCCAAGGTTATTGTTTTGTTCACTTTCTTTCGCCGCAGGTAGCGAGCTCTCCATGCTTGGAGGGACCATACCGGGTTTTTGTATTAAGACCACCCGGGCGTTCATGTACTTTTTAAATTTGTATCCCAGTTGCTCAGTAATAATTTTTCTTAATGTTTCTTTTTTGGCTGGAAAATTTAGATCTCTTTTTGCAATATTGAGAATTTTATTCAAAGTTGGGATTTCTTTTCTGACGGTGTAAAATGAGTTAATAATATTCCTCAAGAGCACAGATGTCAAAACTGTCAAGTATAATTTTTCTTGGGCATTATTTGCGTTTTTTTACCTGGTGTCAATAAGTAACCATCCATGAATGAAACATCACACGAATTTCATGATTTTTTACCCCCTACCCCGTTCTTGTCACAACTGGTCACATTTGTGAAACTTCCTTTTTTATATTCATTAGCGTCCTCTTAGATATGCCGATTGCGGCACAAGTATAAGACAAAACAGTCCAGTAATATAACAAAACAGTGGTAACAACAAAACTTCAACAAAAACGTAACAAGAACAGTTAAAAAATTTAAAATTCAATGGATAGAGACGAAAACTCGTATGACGCGTGTCGGCGACAAAGATGCTAACCGTACTGACTTTTTTTTTTTTTTTTTTTTTTCGAAAGGGTCTATGCTAGCGGTCGGATTAAGACCGCTCTAGCGTAATCGGACTATAACTAGCCTGGTGGCTAGTTGGTTTGTTTAGAGTTTAATGGGAGGGTTGGCCCTCCCTAACTTCACCCGGGTGAAGTTCAGATCGGTCGTTGGGGACAGCTACGGGTAAGCTATTTTTAGGACGGGAGGGACTCGGGTCCCCCCCGCTAAGGGGTCCGACCCCTTCCTCACTCTCTGATGAGCCGTACTGACCAGGGGTTGTCGACTTTGTATGAATGACCTTGGACCAAAAAAGGGGTAGTTCGGTGCGACAACAATGGTTATATTTCAATATATCGCTCTCTGTCTACCATGGTTAATGTTACATAAAAGTTACTTAAAAACCACAACAGATGACACTATGCCGCTTCTGGATCGCGCTATCGAAAACACTAGACGTATGTATGGGTTCACGAACAATTTGTAACGTAGTAGTATTGATTTGTTCATGGAGGTGGTTGATCGGTTTTGTTGGAATGTAAAATATAAATCGAAAGAGAAATTAAACGTTAACTTTACAGTTTACGTGTCTGAAATTTCTTGCATATTCATATAATCAAATATATAGTCCTCCTTTGTTGGAAGGCGGTTAAAAGTTTGAGGGGGCAGCTCACTAGAGGCGCTAATTTGGTCCGAATTTTTTTGTATGAAGTCGACCTTCTTCTCCGCGAGTAATAGTGTTCTGTGGTACTGACGCGACAGGGCGATCTCGGGAAGGTGAGCGGGGAAACGGGAGGGGCGCCGTATTCCAACGAGGTGAAAACTTAGCTTGGTGGAGTTGTAATGTCAAATTACGTCTCAGAAACCGGGCATTAATGTTTAAAATGTCAATTGATATTTTGTTTTGGTTTTGGTGTCTTTATCTAGACAAGAAATAATCTGTATGATATAATGGATTTAATGTAACTCGAGAAGTCTTAAAATTATGCTGAGTAAGAGTCTCGTACATAATTTCGTATGTGTTAGTATAATTACGTAAGATCATAACTGCGCGAATATATGGTTTTCGGTAAAATCAACTACTGATGTTTTGGGCATATGATCTACCTACTACTTATGAATAGATGTTTGGGCAGAAAAAAAATTGTTGTACTCGAAAAAAATCTTCCTTTATATGGGCCAGTTGGCGTTGAGTGGAGATTCACCCATTATGAGATGATTTTTTTACTTTAAGTATGACAATATTTTTGTCTAAATGTCTTTATATGAGCAGTAGATCATATACCCAAAATATCCGTAGTTGATTTTACCAAACCTTATAATATATTATTTTTTTCATGAAAAAAAAAAAGAAAGCAATATAGTTAATATTGTCTGAATAAAAGAAATATCAAAATCAAGCCAAAGTGGCTTTTCAATCAAAATTTTCATCGTGTTCAAATAGTAATTTTCAAAGTACCATAAATTTTTATGTTTAATAGTGAATTTGGCATTTGTATGCGTTATGAGCAATGACAATAAAATATAATCAAATATAATGTTCTCCTTGCAAAAATATACTAAAATGCATTTAGAATGTTATAAAGCCCATATCGGTGGTATTTTAGCATGATTGAGACTACCTTTGTAAATATGCTAAAATACCACTATAGGTACTCGTATGAAGGTTTAGAAGAGAAAACCACACCATCTTGTATACAAGTGCTTTGTCTGTGATGATATTATTCTATAATTCTTAATGTAAAAATATGTATGTTCAATTATATCTGAAAATAACGTGTAAACGGTAAAACAGAATCTTATAAATTATTATTATGTATTATATTATGTTAGCGTAAAATCTTGATTTATAAATGTAACAATTTCTAGACACCATGAAATTGATATTTAGAGTGCAGATTGTATTGTTAGATTGTGTTTTGATATTAAAATAAAAATTGGCAACTGAGCAGCAGGGATTAGATTATTAACTACTAAAGATTAACTTATATTTTTTAATTTAATAACTCGAATTGAATATTTTAAACTAAATAGCCATCCTGCGCCGTTGTATAAATTTTTATTTCAATGATATTATTTAGCAACAAATGAAAAATAATTATGTGACTTAGATATGGGTATACGCCAGGGCGTTTTGGGCACATTGGGCAGAAAGCCCATCAATTTCCGATAAATTCCTTTCCTTTGGGCACTTTTCTAAGCATAACAGTTTTATTAGAATGTGCATTTTGATATTTTGTTTCCCAAGTTGGCTTAAACTATTATTTTAAAACTTCTTTTTTATAAAATCGAGCTTATTTTATGACCCTCAGGGGATCGCGACCCGCCCATATAATACCGAGTTTCGTAACGAATATAATAAATGGCCGCCCGGTATAAACAGTAATAAATACTGCTCATTTCTAGTGACATACCTTCACATGTTTATTTAAAATATGCCTACTGCTTAGGTTGTTACTATTGTGGGTTCGCATTTATGTCAGTACAACAATAGTAATTGAGGTTATCAAGATGAATGTTAAAATTGTAAAAAGTATTATTTTTATGTAATAAATAATATTGTTTTTTATAATTCTTTCTTTTATTTTGCTTTGATAGTCTTGTTAGTAAAGAAAATACCAACAAAAAGTAGAAAGAAACTTCACAGACTTTAATAAAAACATAATTCAATTGACAACAGTAACAAAAGTAATAGTGTGGTAATTTTTTCAAAACAACCGAACATGATAAAACTTTAAAAATAAAGAAATTATAAACATTGATATTATTTAAAAAAATATATCATATTGATTGCTATTACCAATACTGATAAAATATTCTTTAACATAAAGAAACTAAAACTTGATATGCAAAACATAACAAATATCACATTCATTCATTGATTTTATGATTATAAAAATAAAAATTTCCATGTCACAATAATTAAAATAAAATATTTTTTCAATAATTAAAAAGTCAATGTTTAAAAATATTCCTAGCTAAACATTAGCAAAGGCAAGGCCGTTGCTTCTTTCAAAACTTAGGGAAAAGGTTTTAGTAAAAGTTAAAACCTCGCTTTTTGAACAAATCTCCACGTTGACACAGATGTTGAGAAGGAGTACTACTTACTTGTTTATATTAGTAATTCGGATTTACGTGAGATACACGGCTATGTAATCATCGCATGCGTCTAGAACACCTTGCCTCAGCATTTCGTCCTTTGACTGCAGAGCACCCAAGTGCTTTGGAAGAAATAGGCACATGCGGTTTGTGTCACCCCACGAGTAGTTGAGAGTGCCTGAAATGAAAGTTTAACAACAGTCCGTTCTAAAAGCTTGTATGAAGTATAAATGTAACGTCTCCGAAAATCAATTACGGATACTTGGGGGCATGATTCACTGCTTGTGTAAAGACGTTTAGGCAAAAAATATTCGTCTTACTCAAAGTAAAAAATCATGTAATGTATGAGTGACTCTCCGCAAAACGCAAACTCGCCCATATAAAAAAAAACCTAACCAAGAGCATGTCAGGACATGTCTAAGGAGGATTCCGTAACAATTAACGCGTAATATGCTTTTTTTTAATTACCCCAAAAGTTACTGTCCGATTTGGTTCACAATAATTTTCCTAAAGAGTTTTTAGCGTGATCTATCAGCATGGAAATTTGCAAGTTTCTATCTCCTATAGTTTAAAAATGCTAGGGGGGGGGGACCAACTTACAAACTACTTTGGAGGCCGATTACTCGAAAATGGTCAACTTTATAAAAAATTAGCGAGCCACCCTTAAAATATAAAATTATTATTTTTTTATGATCCCGAAACCGTGATCTATACACAATATATAACTGCACCAAATTTCATCAATTTATATTCATAATTACAGGAGCTAGAGGCGCGGACAGACAGACAGACAGACGGACAGAGCGAAACTATAAGGGTTCCTTAAGTATTACGGAACCCTAAAAATCGAGTATGACAATTATTTTTCGGCCAAAACGTTTATACATAAGCAGTAGATCAAATGCCCAAAATATCCGTAATTGATTTCACCTGTTGTAATTTTACCACATAATTTTTAACATAAATAAATAATAACTACTAATAATCCTCCTTTATATTTCATTTTACTTGCTGATTATAAGATTATTTCTTTAAAATATCATATTATACTTATCATATAACTGAATTATTACATGGAGTGGGGATTTATGATGAATTTCTCGACAAGCAAGAAATGATATGCCTCTGTAGCCGGAGATCGCGGGTTTGAATCCCGCCAAAGGCTTTTTTACGTGTTTAAAGGAACAAAAAGTTTCTGTTTCCTAGGTCATGGATGTATTACATAATATAATTAAAATCAGAAATATAATGTGTATAGTATAAGATTATTAAATATATTTTCGTTTTCTGGTACCTCTTACACAAGTTCTTCGAGGAACTTACCACAGGAGCTGATTGACGTGGTTTGGAAGCGTCCAGAGATAAGAAAAAGTAAAGTAACATTGAAAGATTACGCACCATAGTATTTGAGAGGCCACTGATGTGTCGAGTGCGAGCGCGACAACAGGCAGGAGGGCAGCTCCCCCGGAGTCAAGATCCTGGCCGGCCACCACGGGCAGGAGCCGAGCTTATGCCAGACTATATCATCATACCTGACAAACAATAAGTAACAGCTTGCTTGGTGCTTTTAGCCTTACTTTTTATTTATATCAAAATATTACTTGAAATTTTTTATAATTTATAAATCGACGACCTCTGTGGCTCAGTTGGTTGAGCGTGTTTGGTACCCAAGCCGGGGCCGCGGGGGTCGCGGGTTTGAATCCCGACAAAAGAAAAAAAACATAAGAATTTCGGAGGAGTGTGTTCTTGAACACGAGAATTTTATATATGTCACCATAAAATTGTAAAAACCGTTAGATTGTAATATTACTAGAGATATTATAAAATGTCGATAGATTGTCAAATAAAAAATTCTTATTACAATTTTACACTTTATTTTTCGTTATGTGTAATATTTACCGTGCCGATTGGGCCCCGCGCCGCCATATTTGTTTACTTTTTCATAATAATTATTATAACGAAAAATAATGCGTGGGTATAATAATTATTATTGTAAGGAGAAATTTTTATTTGACAATATGTCGACATATTATAATATCTCTAGTAAAAGTACAATCTAACGGTTTTTACAATTTTACGGTGACATAATTATTGTATTCGATGAATTCATACCCAACTTTAGGTCCCCACATGCAGCTTGGGCACAAATTAATATTTTCTTTGTCACTGTCTTTCTGCACTGAACTAATAGTTCTGGTACTGGACAGAATCTTCTGTATGAATGTCGTCTTCTTATTCACCTTTTTCGGAGGGTTTTTCCTATCTGAAAACGCTGCGATGTTATGAATATCATCATATTGATCAGATGTGGGATGGATTGAAACGTCGGCGTCGCGTGAATGTATATTTTGTGATGGAAATTAGTTTTGACAAAATTTCAAATAACAGGTAAGTATAAAAGTGTAACTTTTGCAAAAGTCCGAAACATGATCAATCACCAAAAAAACGTTTAATTTTTTTATTGAATAAACGGTAGTTTTTAGACTAATATAGTCAAGACTAATATATGTCACAGTAAAATTGTAATAACCTAACCAAGAGCATGTCAGGACATGTCTAAGGAGGGTTCCGTAACTATAAACGCGTAATATGCTTTTTTTAACAGCCTCCGTGGTCTAGTGGTTCGAGCATTGGCTCTCGACTCGGAGGTCGTGGGTTCGATTCCCACAAGGGAACAACAAAAGATGTTGTTTCCAAGTTTGGTTAGGACAATGCAGGCTGATCACCTGATTGTCTGACAAGAAAGATGATCCATGCGTCGGATGGGCATGTAAAAAGTCGGTCCTGCGCCTGATCTCTCGCCAGTCGTGTCGGTCATCCGTCCCACTGGGTTACGAGAGTAAAAGGAAGAGAGAGTGCTCTTGTGTACTGCGCACACACTTGGGCACTATAAAAATTACTCCTGCGTAACTGGCCTGGTTTCAATGAAACCGGCCACCGTCACCGAGATCGGTGTGGGGAATATTATTATTAATATGCTTTTTTTTAATTACTCCAAAAGTTACTGTCCGATTTGGTTCAAAATAATTTTCCTAAAGAGTTTTTAGCATGATCTATCAGCATGGAAATTTTCAAGTTTCTATCTTCTATAGTTTAAAAATGCTAGGGGGGGACCAACTTACAAACTACTTTGGAGGCCGATTACTCGAAAATGGTGAACTTTGTAAAAAAGTAACGTATGAAACCTTGCCTTTATTTTAAAAGACCTATTCTACGATACCCCACACGATGGGGTAGAGTGAAAAAAAATTGTCATCCCCACTTCACATGTATGGAGAGCCACCCCTAATATATAAAATTATTATTTTTTTATGATCCCGAAACCGTGATCTATACACAATCTATAACTGCACCAAATTTCATCAATTTATATTCATAATTACAGGAGCTAGAGGCGCGGACAGACAGACAGACAGACAGACAGACAGACGGACAGAGCGAAACTATAAGGGTTCCTTAAGTATTACGGAACCCTAAAAACCGATACATTGTAAAATAACTAACGAGATTGTAAAAATATGTCGAAAGATTTAAAACTATATATTTATAATCTAACGAAAAATAATGTGTGAAATTATAGGCAGCATATTCGCGTCCGAAGTCTATCAACATTTTACAATTTCACTAGTTTTATTACAATCTAACGGTTTTTACAATTTTACTGTGACATAATATATAATTATATACTCTGCCGTGCTAAGCGCAAAAGTGGTATCTCAAAAAACTTTTTTTATGTTATGTTTAGCTTATAAAAAATACGCATTCAATGAACTAAGCCACATAGTATCATATTATATTATTTAAAACATTTAAAAAAACCCTAAAAGAAGGTTTCACTAAGAATAAATGAATTAAAGAATATTAGGTATTTTACAAAACTTCTGCAATTTTCTCAAAACTACCTTTTTTGAGATACCGCTTTTGCGCTTAGCAGGGCAGTACTAATTAGTACTAATGTAGTCAAAATGAAATAGGTAGTGATTATTTTTAACCGACTTCCAAAAAAAGAGGCGGTTTTTGTCTATCAGATTATGTGGGCCGATCCCGGCGGCACTGCAATGCCGGGCCAACCCGTGACGGGAGTGGAGCGAGCCCCGAACATCCCGTCGTGGTACAAAAATCAGATTAATATACTGGTCCCGCAGTGCGGGAACTTTCAGATATTAAGCTGAAAAGAACAGATACTACACTTTGATCTTAGCCAAAAGGCCGAGAAGCGATAACCAAAGAGCGGCACACTGGGGAAGTCATTAAACACGCCGCGTTTTCGATAGCGCGATGTAGAAAATGGTCGCTGAAGGATAGTGACATCTAGCGATCGATTAGGCAACTTATTTATATAATAATTACTGATTGCAAGGCTAGATGGCTTTTGGTGATGGTGAGTTGTTTTACTAGGTTTGCTAGTAATGGAATATAAGATAATAATAATGTGCTATTTCCCATCGGTTTTCTGTGAGGCTGTCCTATTTATCCGGTCGAGTCCCTTCGTACGGTAGCAGCTACTTGAAAGTCTCAAAACATTCAATATTTGTTGGAAACTAATAGGTACAAAGTTATAAGTTTGTTTTACTAACTCACTCATAGATTATACACTCACTAATACTCCTACAATAATGTAGGGACCTAATATTTTTATTTCTAAAGCAATTTTTTTGTGGATCATTTGTACAAAATGGGGTTCAATCTAAAAATAACTTACGGATAATTGTGACAAGCCACTCTTTTCTACATGCAATATGGAAAGATGCAGGACAGTTAGTACACTCCCAAAGCTTTTCCCTTTCACCACATACAAGACACCATGGAGCATGGATGGTTATTGGAACTTTTTCAGGGGAATATTTCTGAAAACAAAAAACAAAAAACTTATGTGTCCACCATATTAATTACAGCTACCTAATACATAATAATCTATAAGACCAATATTTTAAAAAGGAAAGGTTTGTTTGTTTGCATCAAATATACTCCAAAACTACTGAACCGACATTGATGAAATTTGGCGCAGATATAATGCAGACCACGGGGAAGGACATAGGCTACTTTTTATCGCGGCAAAATGCATGGTTCCCCAGAGATTTTCTTTTACCCATACAAAGTCGTAAGAAACATATGGAAAAAAGTTACTTATATTTAAAATTTACATCAAATAAGATTCAAACAAATATAGGTCTATCTGTAATAATAAAAAAGCCATTTATTCCATACCAAAGGTTACATTATGATTTGTAATAGTTAGTGTTTATGCTCAGTTAGTATGGTTATTTTTCTCCTCCCCCAATATGGTCCCTTTTAGGGTAAAGGCCTCCTCCAATGCCTCCCACTGCTTTCTTGCTGTGATATATAGGTATATCTACAAACTATCAAATATTAAACCAAACTCTGATCGGGATTAAGCCTTCACCTAATTGTGATGTATGCCAGAAGCCAGAGGACCTATTACATGTATTGCTGGAGTGTGCTCGAACTACAGAGTTGAGGTCTAGGATTTTAGGAGACTTGGGTTGCCTGCACAATGGTCAGATCAATTGTATTATTTTTGAACAGTTGTCCCCAGAGGCAAGCAAAATCTACAACTTCATGGATCTGTCCCTTATGTAGGAAGAAATTACTGAACCTATGAGGCTGGCATCAACACTTAAGTTTAAAAGCCTCTGTTCAAAATTAGATTTAAAAAAAAAACTCACCATACTCTCAGAGGAATCTTTAATTTCTGGTTGCTTGTTAACAAAATTATACCTCCAACACTGTCTCAAAAAATTGTCAATCTCCTTATCGGATACAATATTCTTTATAACCATTTCAAATTTATCCTCAGTGCTCGCATCAACATTATGTAAATAATACAAAGTGTCTGCATTTAAATTGACATTAAGATTCAAATTGAAACAGAAATCATCAAATAACTGTTCTTTGCCACGTCTAACAAACTCATTAAACGCATTCTCATATTTCCCTTGTTTCCTGGGCATGTGGCGCATTTCAAGTGAAACATTAAGATCTGCTTCCTTTGATTTAAATGGTTTTACATTAATCGGTAATACATGATCTTCTTTAATTTTTCTCTGCAAAATATAAGAAAGTAAGTGTTGTTACTTTTAAGATATATTTAAAGATAGTCACTGTTCAGTTAAAATTTGTCACAGAATACTTTTCTAAAGTTTATTTACCTGCATACAATATACACAAATGTTAAGGCCTGTTTCATGGTTTACTGATATGTGTCACATAGCTTATTCATATGTTGTCTCTTTCGCTTGATATAAAATAAGGGGGGACAAAACTTCTGAATAAGCTATCAGACACTTATTAGAATATTGTGAAACAGGCACTAATTATTTAAATTAAATCAACTGTACTTTTTTAGGAGTAGGTTTTTCAACTGGTTTTGGTGGTGATGTCTTCATCGAAGGCCCATAAAAAGGTCTAGAACGTTCAGCCAGATACATATATGTGTATGGTATCCACATCTTACAGCCTGAGCGTATAATTTGTACGTAATAGCAAAGCTCTTTAGTGACAGTGATGCCATCTTCATCTGGAGCTATTCCTAAAACTGAATTTATTCATACATTAATTGAAAATAAGCTTGTAATTACTTTACATTATGTTAAGTATATAATGTTGCTGGGGTTCTATTATTTTACAGAATAAATCTAGTAATGTTAAATCTAGCATAAAGCCATAAACTGCAATTGGAAAATAGGTAAGAGGTTTGGCACGGTGGCAGGTATTTTTGGCCTACACAAAATCTGATTATTATTTTTAAATAATTGGTAAATTACCACTGATCTATTATGGGTGGCTGAGGCCCCGTTAGACGAGTGACAACTGACGACGCATTGTATTGCGACGAGTGACGACTGACGATGCATTACGCAACACAATAATAGGTCCATAGATAATACAGATATATATTAGAATAGGTCTCAGACCTCAGTAGTCAGTAGTACTACAGTTTATCATAATTATATGCACAACATATTCAGCCTCAGCCTCAGGACCTCAGCCTAAAGATTAGTTATTAGTAGCAAAAGCGTTAAAGACTAAAGAGTTGCATTAGTTTACAAAGTCCTAATATATATTCATAATATTATCTTTCTTTCTTTCATAAAATCCTAAAGATTTAGGTAAATTTGCTAAACAATCCCTGCGGACTCCGGCTTTGTAGATATAGCAAAAAAAATGCGGCTCATTTCTTATAGGAATTTTAAAAAATACCTTTATCGCCGTAAAACAATCCTTTCTCGCTATTTACCACTTGTACTTTTGCGTAAACTTTCTTGCCAATCCTAGCTAAAGCAATATCGCCCAATTTCCAATGATACACAGGTGTCATTTTTGGCTATCTCCTCAAGATTATATTTCCTATTCAAATATAGCTTCATAAAACTTTATAAAGAAAGATGAAAGAAAGTAATCAAATTAAAAACAACCACAAACATTGCAAAACAGTTGCACCACCCATTTTCGATTTTTGAGATTTTTAATTTTTATTTTATTATACTTCGTAGTTCGTGTTTAATAGCCTTTAGGCTTTAGGTTTTCGTTGCTGTTATGACTAACTATGAAACTACAATAATTTTGCTAAAAAAATATATTTAGAAAAACATTCCTTTCTTTCTATTTGAAAATTCCTAAAAATATACCTAATAGGTAGGTATCATGTCGTAAAATATTTTTAAAACCTATGTAGGTAAATAAGTAGTAAATATTACTGACTCCGGATTCCGGAACTACCGATGTAATATTTCAGACTAACCTATTTATTAAAATATAAATTCATTATTTTAATTCTCATTCCAAAAATCGACATAATATTTTTCTACGGAAATTAATAAAATGTTACAGTAAAATAATAATCTTTGTTACTTTTTAAAGTTAAAAAAGGAAAAAGTATGATTCAATTATTTTTTAGGATTTTTTTTTCAAAATTAATAGATGTCGCTAGTTATCAGTAGTTAGCTGGTAAGTGTTAGATGATTAAAAATTAAAAACGTAAGTTTGTGTTGTCGGTGAGCAGATTCCTTAACGGAAAGTCGCAAAACTTAACGTGTATGACTGATGAAAGTAGGGTTTTATTATGTACGATTTTAAATAATTTTGAAAATAATTTGTAATTATTATATAAAAAAAGAATATAAAATAAACTGTGCTATAAATTTAATTTTAAAATGACAAAAACGTTACTAAAAAAAGAAACTGACGTGTTCCTTTATTTATAATAATTATTTTATAATAAAATTAATTAATATGTTATAATAATTATTTTAATACAAAATATGTGTCATAGGATAGTTCCGAATCCGCCACTAGGGAAATTTGCTCGCCACCAATTGTTACGCATAAAGCAAGTCAACAAATGCCATGCTCAAGTGAATTAATAAGTTGAAGTTTATGTTATAACGGTTTGCAAGAATTAATATTTAATTACATAATAATTATATTTTTACTATCTAACGGGCGCACTTAATTAGTTACTGAGAGATTTTGACAGTAACTGTATGGACTTTATGTGAAAACCTCGACTCTTAGTAGCTTTTTAATTATGCATTATAAATATAATATTATGTAGGTTTAATTTCTCTAGGATGTCAAGTTAAAAAGTTCAGCTATTGAACACTAGATGTCTCTTCTGAAGCATAGCAGCGCCATCTATGAAAATAAACACGAATTATGTGTACTATCTAGGATAGACTTAAAATCAAGGAATTTGTAAGTATTATATACAACTATAATACTTACAAATTCCTTGCTTAAAATATAATTAAATTATTTTTTAAATAAATGACTTACGACGGCACTCGGAGACATAATATTATTAATATTTAATTTCTTCACAATTTGCAAATCAGATAGGTGTTTTTGTTGACGATTTAGTATTAGATAATAAAAAATCAAATAATAGTAGTATCATAGTATGCTATGCAAATATTAATACCTACTATTACGGGGAATGAATGTAGGTATTCTCGAATCCAGGCCGTAACCAAGATGGGCCTCAAAAATACAGCCCCGGTGGTGGTAGATGGTGTGCCAGGACGCGTTTGGGTCCTGGCCATGAAGCAAATGGAGCCACGGGTGCTCGCCGCTTTGATCAGTTGTCTGGTCCAGGGCAGAGTACCCCGTCGCTGGAAAAGAGGAAAGCTGGTTCTCCTGCGGAAGGAGGGACGGCCAGCAGAATCACCGTCGGCCTACAGACCCCTCAATCTCTTAGGATGAGGTCTGTAGGATTCTGGAGAGGATAGTCACGACGCTCATCACGCAACATCTCGATCGTGTCGGGCCGAACCTAAACCTAAACCTACACGATAATGTGTAAATGATAATAGGTACGAGGAAGAGGCAATGGCTCGGGGTGGGGTAGTTTTGGCGGTGTCGTAGGACATCTCCAACGCTTTTAACTCCCTGCCCTGGGCGACAATTAAAGACGGCTTGAGATAGCACGGAGTACCAAAATATTTATGCGACGTCATCGGCGACTACCTCTCTGCTCGCTCGGTGCAATACCCGACGCAGGACGGATGGGAGGAATAGGAGGTTGTGTGCGGTGTTCCACAGGGGTCAACGCTCGGGCCACTCTTGTGGGACATCGGGTACGATTGGGTGCTCCGTGGTGCCTTTCTCCTCGGAACAGATGACACCTCGGCTGACGACACACTAGCCGTCGCGCGTGGACAGACCCATAGGGAAGCGTTAGTAAGCGCGACGGCAGTGGTTGCTGGTTGCAACATGCGAATTCGCTGGACCACTTGCGGTCCAGCGAATTCGCATTTTGGGTCTAAAAGTAGCCCTAGAAAAGTCGGGATAATATTCTACGGGCCGAGGAATGCACCAGGCTGGACCAGCATCATGGTGGGTGGCACGATAATAAATGTCAGACCATCAATGACATACCTCGGCCTCGTGCTTGACAGCCCTGGTCTTTCAAAGACCACTTCCGGAAGCTGTCCGAAAAGGCAACGAAAGCTGCCGGAGCGTTGGCAGGGCTCCTCCCAAACCTTGGAGGTCCGAGCCTCGGTTGTCGCCGTCTCTACCTGGGTGTGATACAATCCATAGTGATCTACGGCGCACCGATACGGGCAAGAAACCTGCAGCCCGAAAACGGCTTGGTACTCGGGAGACTGCAGAGGATACTAGCCATTCGAGCAGTACGCGGATACCGCACCGTATCCAGAGACGCAGCCTGTGCGCTAGCGGGCAGTGTGCAGGGACCTGGAGGCCACATCACTGGCCGAAGTGTTCTGGCACTGCCAGACAGAACGAGACACTGGACACAACCCACTACCCGACATCATTCGGGGGTGGCGAAACAGCGCCAGAGAACGGGCGCTCGAACTTTGGACTGAGAGATTGGAACAGCTAGCGGCTCAGTCAGCGTTCATCTGCTGACAGCCATTCGACCCGTCTTGGTAGAGTGGGTCAACAGAAAGACCGGCGCGCTCGGCGCTATCCTTCCATCTGACACAGGCGCTGACCGGGCACGGTTGCTTTGGCCGGTACCTGTGTGAGATAGTGAAACGAGAGGAGGCTACGGCCTGTCATCACTGCAGCGATGCAAATGACACGGCCGAGCACACGATTATGACATGTCCCGCATGGGACACACAACGCTCGGAATTGACATATAATATCGGACAAGACATTACGCTCCCGGCAATATTTCGCGCAATGCTGGAGAGCGAACAGAAGTGGCATGCGGTGGAGACCTTCGCACGACACGTGGTCTCTGCTAAAGAGGAGGCTGAGCGAAGTCGAGAGCTGGAGACGCTCGACCCCCGGCGTAGGCCGAGACGAAGACGTAGGATCCAATATGATCCCAGCGTCCCGCCTTAGCTGGGAAACTCGGGGCGGCGGCGTGGGGATGCCGTCGTCTATTGCACCGAGTCCTCGAGCCGGTTGCGATGCGCATCGTATTCCTGCGCGTCGCAAACCAAGAGAGGATGGCCTAGGCAAGACCCAAGGGGCCTCCGTTCGGCCTAGGGGGTAAATCAAAACCCTCCAAGATGGGCCTGCTAGAACCCACACAGCAGGCGGCCGTCGGCGGAGTCGTGGAATTTATAATAATATAGTCCCCGTGGCTCTGCCAACGGCGGTACTGACGGAGTACCGCCGAGTTTTTAGTGGGTAGAGGCTATTATTTTATAGCAAGTGTGACCTAAACCCGCACTTTACGCACGCTGCGTGCATAAAGTGCGGGTTTAGGTCACGCTATGCTATAATAATCACAGCGTGACCTAACCATAATATATATAAGTATATCCACTACATGTACGACATACGTATCGTGTGACGCTCTCGGAACGGATATAAAATTTGACGCAGCGATAAATAAACTTCACTTCAAAAAGGACATATTTTTCCTTCAAACACCTAACTGTTGAAGTGGCACATATCGGAACTATTAATCTACTTACCTACTAAATAAAAAATGTAGTAAAAAGAATAATTGAGCAAACTTAAAATTTACTTAATATTTATTTATTTTATTTCAACCAATCTACAACTCTTCGCAGTTTGCTTATCACACAGACATAAATTTGTTCCATTTTCACTTTTTTCTTATCGATATATGAGATGTCATATCTCTACATTCTACAATCGATGGTAAAGAAATCAGAGGCGTACACAGCTTCGCGTAACCCGCGCTTATGTAAGAGATCCCGTCCTCTGATTGGTGGATTGTGATGTGGGCGGGGCTTGTGGGTCCAGCTTCCAATGATCTCGCGAGATGGGGGACCGGTCCAGTAGGTATTTAGCGACAATCTATTATTATCAACGATTGACTTCATATAAAGTGCTTGTCATGTTGGTTTGATTTAAGATGATAAAATATTCTATTGTAGGTGTAATCGCGCAATGCTTAACGTTGATTTAAGAGCATTGATCGGCGCGAGACTAAGATTTCACGAAAAACGCTACTTTTCAAATGCGTCTATATCTAACAAAAACTGGTTATTCTGATTTTACATGTAAAAAAACACTAGAAAATATTGTATTCTAATTTTTCACTTCTATTTATTTTAAAATAATTTCAAAATTTTGAATAAAACTGACAAAACTAACCAGAAGTTTTTACAACTTTAGGTTCAGGGGCAATTTCAAAACATATAATAGCTAAAACCGCTTACATTTTTTAAAACAAAAAATCTTTACAAACTTATTGGATCCTCTTCTAGATTATTTATTTGTCAGATTATTTTTATATACGTTTCTATCTCACAAAAATAAAATTTAAAGAATGCGAAATTATCAGGAATTATATTTATTTAAAATGATGATATTTATGTATTTTACTTGCTCCTTTTGTTTCTTACTTACATAATCTATGAGAAGAACCTTTTATCTTTAATATGCTATTTAAATTTTTAACTAAATTAATTTGACGAATTTTATATGATTTTTTAAAACTACTATATAAATCGAGGCGCACGAGCGTTTACAAATACTGTTGTAAACGCTCGTACGTCGTAAAGAATCTAATACACAATATGTATACCTGGTAATATACCCAATACATTATCCATTTATCTTGTAAATAACGTCAAGAAGTCAATGAAGATTGCTATAAAATTAATAATACATACATTTTAAATGTTGACTCTACAAAAATTAAGCGAATCACAAAGGACGAGAACGATTCAATTTTTTTTTTCTTACTATACCTTTCATGTAGGTTATAGGTATAATTTCTCTATCGATGACATTATTGTAATAATATAAAATATATAAAAAGATATTAATAAAAAAAAAACAAAATTTATAATACTTATTATAAATGATTTTAACATGGTGGCAAAAGAGATGTTCAAGAAATGTATGAGGCCTGGGCCAGCCCTATGTACAGTATATGTAAATATAGCTACATAATATAGTAACCGTTTCCTATTCTTTATTTTGTTTAATTTCACTTCGTTTCCATACATTTAAATTATCTTTGTCAAGGAGAGCAACACAAAGCTAAATAAAACATGGCGGATCAGATCAGAATTAACTAAAGAATGTCATTTTGTCAATGACATGACTCTTGACATAGAAAGACGTATGACATTCAAGACGACGTATCTTCGTAAAACTGTCTACTACGTCAAAAGTCTAGTCAAAATAACTGTCATGGCCGCCCTAAAAATAGTGTTCTCGCAATAAAAAACTCTTCAAATAAATATTTTTGTACGCATGTACCCTTCTTCAAATTAATTTTTTTGTATTTTTATGATATTCCCATATGTTTTTCCTATTTACCTATGTAGTGTACATAGAACTGGCCCAAAATCAAACATCGCTTTTATAAGTGTTGGCTCATTTATAAAATGTTAGGTATCTACCTAAGTACTATAAATTAATTAATGACTTCAGATAGTAGGTATGCAGTAAACGTAAAAGTGGTACCTAGTCGATAACACTATACATCTGCTCACTTTCACTGCGAGCACCTTAGCCTGGAGAAACAGTTGAAAATGTGTCAGACATGTGGAATTTAAGTCAAATATATGTATTACCTACTTTTAATAAGTATGTATCTACTATCTACCACCTAGAATCTACATAGGTAATAACTAATAATAGGGATGATGAGTGATGACTATGTATGTAAAATGACTTAGGGGCATTATTACTACTTGTAAAAAAATGTAATATTTGAAGTATAGTTTAGTAATTAGGATAAATCTAAAAAGGACCATAAAATTTTATTTATTTTTTTGCTAAATTAGTAAACAAAATCTACATTATTAGTTTACTAAAACATTCATTATATAGTTAGTATGAACTTAAACGCACAAATATCGCAGATATTCACAAACATGTTCCTACGGCCGTATACTTCATAGTTCATACACGTCACGACGGCTAGGTACGACTAGGTAGTATGGAGCGTTTTCACGAGACTTGCGAAATTTTGTATACGTATTAGGTACATATCGCTGTACATTTGAAAAGACTTTTGATATACTGCTTCATCTGAGAAGTAACTCATATTTAAGAGTACTATTCATTTATGATTTAGCAATAAATATTTAGACATCTAGCATATTATAGATAGATACAATTTTAAGAAAAGAAATGCGTTTCAATGTTTGATAATAATATCTCACAAACAGATACCTACATCAAAAATCGTCTTAGCAACCTCTCAATATTTTTATAAGACCTATCTTAATATGATGGCTCATACTATGGGGTAGACGAGAGAAAAAACGTCATCCCCAGTTTACGTGTAGGGGAGGCACCCCAAAAAATATTTTTCGTTACATATTTTTTTTATTTTAGCACCTAAAGTAAAATATTATATATAACACAAATAATAACACTTCGACGTAGTAATACGTGTATTTACACGTAACATCCATGCAAAGTTTCATATTGCTAGAACTAACCGTTTGGACGGTACTTAAGCCGAAGACGGATGGACGGGACATGACGAAACTATAAGTACTCTAAAACCCAATAGCAGTTATAAAAGAAAGGAAGCTGTTTTGGGAAGTGAGTTGATGAAACGACGGAGTCTTGTTGGTGAGGTTTTGAAACAAAAAGTGGAACAGCCGATGGTGACAGCTATCAATGAACAATCAACTTTTTGTCGACCGCTCGTGCCGACGCGGCCGATCTCCGGTACACTGAGATACAAAAGTTACAAGAATTCGGAAATATAAAACGAGAAAACTCAAATAATCGAATCATTCTTCCAAGAAAAAAAAAACATTTTTAATTATTATTTCATACAGAGGAATTTAATGATCATACAAATTGCGAACATATCGTAAATAGCGCACGTCACACGTAGGTACCTATAGTTCTGACCAAATGTTCAAACCCGCGCTCCGAACCGAACGTGCAAGAGGCCGCCTCCCGGCCGGCAGCCCAAACCATGACGCATTTTAGTCGTAATTAGCACGAAAGTCGATCGCACAGATCCCTCAGCGGCTTGGAAATTGGAATGCAGTCCAAACTTTACGTGTGCAGAGCCAAGGGCGATATTCTCATAACAAAATTATCATATAAAGTGTAGAAGTGTTGGTCTGTGTTTTAACATTTGGTTCCCAACTACCTTAAAGAACATATTTTATCCTCCTATTGGTTGTAGGTACTTGTAACTTCTGGGTAATTTATTATCTTAAGTGTCAGCCTAGTCGCAAGTTTTGTCTCTGTTGCTCGATATAAAGTAAGCAGAAACAAAAGTTTCGAATAAGCTATCCTGCATTAGAAGATTGTGAAAAATGAGTTTTCCTTGCGACTGTACGATTGTAGTGATCTCTGGGGCTAGCAGGAACAATTGACCAGTACTTATTCGTAACGCTTTACTATAGGCGCCATAGACGTATTTAATATATAACCGAAGCATGTCGATGCAAAAAGTGTCTTCAAATAAATAGCCAATGGATCTCGAAACCCAGTGGGACGGATAACCGACACGACTGACGAGAGATCAGGCGCAGGTCCGACTTTTTACATGCCCATCCGACGCATGGATCATCTTTCTTGTCAGACAATTAGGTCAGCCTGCATCGTCCTAACCAAATTCGGAAACAATATTTTTTTTGTCCGAGTCGTACCTCCGAGTCGAGTGCCAAACTCTACTGGACCACGGAGGCTGCTAAATGTCATTCAAAGGGAGGCCGGTTTAAACTACACCTCGCTGTGTTTTTTTACACAGTTTCGCTCATTGTCATTCTAAAAAAAACAACGTGTTGCATCCCGGAGTGCCGGCAGAAGTGAAAACTTAAACATTAACGTTGTGCATTTTTGAATATTTTGGAATGGTTAGAGAATAATTTCACCCCAATTGCTTTACTTATCACTTATGTACATACTTACATGAGAATTTATATTACATAAAAAATTTAACACTTAAGAAATATTCCAATTATTTTCCATTATAAACTTTATTCCCAGAAAAATCAACTTTCATCTATAATAGCAGGCATACCTACATTTTCGCCGCGCTGTAGAAAGAAAGGAGGATATTACTTCCTCTCCTACGCCGCGCCGGCGGTCTACTCTCCCTCCGTCTTACGAATTTTCAATCAGGTCACTTGTCCTGAGTCCTGACGCGAGTTTAACATTTTTTACCCATCCCAAAAAGTGCACAACGCCGCTTAAGAAGTTTTCACTTCAAAATTTAATCACCTCCAAACAACAATCAGTATCTCACTAGACCATGAAACAGCAATTTTATTGATTTTATAACCGGACGTATCCTTTTCATTACGGTGGTACAATCAGGATTTTTTAAATTAAAATAAAAGAACTAACAGTGTAATTAACCTCCTTGCCCTGGAGATCCGTTCTAAAGGGACGGAAGACCACTTTTTATTGACATTTTATTTTTTTTACATTTTCGTAGCGGTCTGAGAAGTCTTTGGGTCTGAGATACCGGGCCTACCTGACTACTGATAAAATGTACCCATCACCGTAAAATTGTAAAAACCGTTAGATTGTAAAATAACTATCGAGATTTTAAAAATATGTCGAAAGATTAAAAACTATACATTTATAATCTAACGAAAAATAATGTCTGAAATTATAGGCAGCATATTCGCATCGGAAATCTATCAACATTTTACAATTTCACTAGTTTTATTACAATCTAACGGTTTTTACAATTTTACAGTGACATACCTATATCGTATTGTAGTAAGCGTGTACAGTGAAGGCATACTCGCTTGTTTGTGCCGTGGGCCAATTTGTACGCACAAGGCGCTAAAATTGCGGAAAATTGTGCTTATGTTTCCTTTAGGTAGCTTTAGGGCATTAGGTTTTATTGAAATACATAGGCTTTAAGTTTCATTGAAATACATAGGTAAATACATTATAAATACAAATTTTGACGACCTCTGTGGCTCAGTGGTTGAGCGTATTGGTGCTCAAGACAGGAGTCGCGGGTTCTTCCGCCGAAGAAAAGCTTTTCTCTGTTCCTAAGTCATGTATGTGTATTATATAATAAAAATCTTAAATATTATGTGTGTAGTATAAAAGTATTAAATATATTTCGGTTGTCTGGTACCCGTAACACAAGTTCTTAGAGAGTTTACCACGGGTCCAGATTGACGTGGTGTAAAGCGTCCATAGATATTATTTAAAAAATACATAACTGTAAACTGTAGATAGGTACTTAATAGGTACCTGAACATATATCTCATTTAGAGATGGATCGAGACAAGAAGAATAATTGTAGTCTTTATTGGTCTCAGACCTGAGTCTCTCTCTTTATTTAAACTAACGTATTGTATCTACTTATTAAAAGACTAGATTTTGCCCGCGGCTCCGCCCGCGTAAATACATTATCCCGCGGGAACACTACTTTTTCGGAAAAAAAATCCTCTGATTCCTATGTACTTTCCCGGGACCCAAAGTATGTCTATATACCAAATTTCATAAAAATCGGTTTAGCGGTTAAAGCGTGAAAAGGTAACAGACAGAGAGACAGACACACCTTCGCATTTATAATCTTAGTATAGAAGTATAGATGGATCGTGTTAGCTTCGTGAGCCACCATAAATGTCAAAAATTCTAACGATGTGCGACAAAATTATCTTTGTAATTATTGTAATTAGTATTATAATGCAACTCGCAGTTGTAACTTGTATCGCGGTATTTGCACGCGATAGCGCCTCAAGATTACACGGTCAATGTCTGTGACTCACCGCTCGTGTGGTGCAAGTAAAAAACTGTGAGCAACTTTGTCTGTTTTATTTCGAACTGAGATAAAATTAAACAAAAGTGAAGTTAAGTCAAATTATAAACTCTATTTTTAGTTGAAAATTGAAAATTTTATTTTTTAAAAGTAGTTATATAAACGGAAAAATGGCGCTACGGAAAAAAAAATAACTAAATATCCAATCGATCAAGTACAATATGACTTTGTTTTAAATAAAATTACGTAATTATAAAGTGTAAATATTTATCCCCTTACTAATAAAAGTATTTACACAACTTATTAAGTATTTACGGATAACTTATACAACTTTGCTGTATTTGTCTGTAAAATAACTTCTTCAACGTATCAGACTGACTAGAGTGTAAAATTACCGGTTGTGTAAATATTTTTATTAGTAAGGGGGAGTGTGTCAGGTATTAGTAGAAATAAGATTATTTACATTCATTTTTAAACAAATAAAAAATAATGTATCTATCACGCTACGATAGTTCTACGCTGGCTACGTCGCGCCGCGCCCCGCCTGTAGCTTGCGGCGCGCCTCATCAAAGAGTTCGACGCACACGAGATGCCGAGATGTTCGTGCGCGGAGCAGCTGACCGCGGCTACTGCGACACGTTGGTCTTGATACTTGCATTCTTCTTACTTTTTATTTAAAAACTTTTCGTGTGTAAGGTTTTCAAGCATTCTTAGAGCAAAATGATATGATAAATTGAACAAAGCCCCTGTTTACTACTAGAATGAATATTATGTTAGATTGTTAAAAAAGTTAAATACTAAAAATCTTAAGTGATAAATGATCATAATAGATGTTAAGTTTACATTATTTGATATTAGACATTAGTTTAAGACTTGCATACACAGTATGTACCTATAACCTACCTACTACCTAAACTTGGTCATCGAAGTAACCAGGGCCCAAGTTCTCGTACTTCGAAACTCGGTTCGGTTGTCTGTCTATCCTGCTCGCGCCCGCATAATTTGACGCCTAAGCGAATGCGTCGGTGCGTTAATTCAACCAAGATTTGAGAGACGAGAAATAGGCCCTTGCACTTTTAGAAACTTATGCTCTTTGAGTTAGCAGGTGGGTATAATATTTTGAAGTAACTAAGTTTGTATTTTGTTTTTAAAAATACCATAAATAACGAGATACTATTATAAATTGTTATACAAAATATAAGTTAAAAAAGTTAAGTAACATTAGGTTCTTTAAAACACAATCAACTAACTTATACAAAGCGAGTACCAAGTACCAAGACTAGTCTGATGCAGTATGCGCACGCGCCGCGGCAGATGTTCCCAGCATCTGTCTCGCAGCGGGTCATCTCGCAACCTGCCGCCGCACGCCCAGCTGATCCTACCTGTGCACACACACACGCGTCCTCAGCTGATCCTACCTGCGCACACACACAGACGTACCCAGCTGATCCTTCCTGCACACACACGCACACATAAGGCTTAATCCACACTGAAGCGGTAGCGACGAGAAACTAACCCAAGCCTCTCGTCGCTGCTAATTCAGTGTGACTGGAGCCTAAATATACAAACATGAATACACATACACACACACACATAAGGCTTAATCCACACTGAATCGGCAGCGACGAGAATCTAACCTAAGCCTCTCGTCGCTGCTAATTCAGTGTGACTGGAGCCTAAATATACAAACATGAATACACACACACACACACATAAGGCTTAATCCACACTGAATCGGCAGCGACGAGAATCTAACCTAAGCCTCTCGTCGCTGCTAATTCAGTGTGACTGGAGCCTAAACATACAAACATGTACACATACGCACACATAAACATTACACATACACACGTACAGTGTCTATAGTTATAACGGAAGTAGAATTTATAATAGGGTATTTTCGATATTGATACTTTTTTTAATAATAACCTGTTGTACCGGCGGCTGTCGCAGGTTCACGAAAGTGAAATAATTATTTTCTTTCTTCTTATATGGAGTATTGCATTTTAATTTGTATTATCTTTGAATAAAAATCTCTACTGAAAAAGTGTGGTGTCCACCTTGATAGAAAGTAGGGAATCAAAGGAAGGTATCGAATATGCCAACGTGGTTATTTGAATTTTTCACATAAATTTTAACATTATTAATATAAAATAAGGTGATGTGAAAAAAGCGTAAATACAAAAGTTGTAGATCTTTTTATTACCTACAACTTTCCCATTTGACTTTTTTCCATAGGACTTGTAGTTTTGCCGGAAATCGAGATAAACCGTTGTTTACCCTTAAAAACTTACCCCCCTACACTCAACCACCTGAAATCGCCCGTAATTTATTTTTCCCTTAATTTTTGTTATATTCTCTTCCTTTTCCAATGAGTTTCATGCTACTATAATTTTTTTTTTCACTTTTAACCATTTTCAAAGGTAGAAAGAAGCCCCTAGTCTATGATTATTAATTTCGGGCGTAAGTCAATGCGACTTCTTTAATTACAAATGACGAAATCCGAAATCAAAAGTGTATGGGATTTATACGTCACTAAACCACGTGGGTACTCCCTTAAATTTGTAATCGTTCTAAAATTGCACTTTCTCTTAGGCCCCAGATTCTACTACTACTACTTCCCCCATAGGGAACAAAGGAATCTATCGTAGTGATATAACCTATTGCCCCACGATTCACGATAGGCCTGTAAACACATTTCATTACATAAGTCACGGCCAGGGGGTTAGCCAGTGTGACCGTGTAATAAATCCGTCGCCAGTAATGATCACCTGCTCGGTGTTACCACCTTTTGCCTTACTTCCTAATCATGTCATCTTAGAATTGGTAATGAGAAAGTGCTTTGTCGTATGTTAAGCGAAAACGTTAAATAAGAACGGGGTATTTAACGTAAGGGTCAATTCCCACCGAAACGAAACGATAGGGACATGCAGGCGCTGCATTTTTAGGTTTCCGTAATACTTGAGGAACCCGTATAGTTTCGCACTGCCCGTCCATCTGTCTGTCTGTCCGCGCTTCTAGCGTCGGTAATTATGAATATAAATGGATGAAAATTGGTATAAAATTCATTATCCAGAATGGCGGCGATGTGGTTCGCCACCCATCACGTCTCGTTCTCGCGGAGGCGAAAAGTGGCCCATGGAGAGCCGCTTCGCTACGTTGAATGTAAGAGGAGAAATGGATGGTAAGAATGAAAGTGGACGAAGCGAATCAAGTGTGTAAGGATCGTAGCAAGCGGAAAGAAGTGGTCTCTGCCTACCCCTACGGGAAAGAGGCGGTATCTGCCTACCCCTACGGGAAAGAGGCGTGATTATATGTATGTATGTATGTAAAATTGGTATAGTCAATAATAATAATTTTATATTCTAGGGGTGGCTCTCCATAGTCCATACATGTGAAGTTTGGATGATTTTTTTTCTTTATACCCCATCGCGTGGGGTATCGTTAAATAGGTCTTAAAATTAAAAATAAAGGCAAGATTTTATACATAACGTTTTTATAAAGTCAAGTAATCGGCCTCCAAAGTGATTTATATGTTGGTCCCCTCCCTGGCATTTTTAAACTATAAGACTTAGAAACTTGAAATTTTCTATGCTGATAGATCATGATAAAAACTATTTAGGAAAATTATTTTGAACCAAATCGGACAGTAACTTTTGAAGTAATTTAAAAAAAAAAAAAAAAAACATATTACGCGTTTATAGTTACGGAACCCTCCTTAGACATGCCTTGTCTTTTGGTTAGGTTATTAAGATAGATATTTAAAACGGAGCTTTATTAAAGAAGAAGATACACGTTGCATTGTAAGAGTTAGAATATCAGATTGCACCGCGTTACACGGCGCATGTGCAGTGTATGAGTGATGTCATATGAAACGTGTATCTTTTGAGCTTTTTGTAATGGGAATACAGTTCAATTTTCAATAGCTATCTTAATAACCTAAGCAAGAGCATGTCAGGACATGTCTAAGGAGGGTTCCGTAACTATAAACGCGTAATATGTTTTTTTTTAATTACTCCAAAAGTTACTGTCCGATTTGGTTCACAATAGTTTTCCTAAAGAGTTTTTAGCATGATCTATCAGCACGGAAATTTGCAAGTTTCTATCTCCTATAGTTTAAAAATGCTAGGGGGGGGACCAACTTTGGGGACCAACAAACTACTTTGGAGGCCGATTACTCGAAAATGGTCAACTTTATAAAAAAGTAACGTATGAAACATTGCCTTTATTTTAAAAGACCTATTCTACGATACCCCACACGATGGGGTAGAGTGAAAAAATATTTTTCATCCCCACTTCACATGTATGGAGAGCCACCCCTAAAATATGAAATTATTATTTTTTTATGACCCCTAAACCGTGATCTATACACAATCTATAACTGCACCAAATTTCATCAATTTATATTAATAATCACAGGAGCTAGAGGCGCGGACAGACAGACAGACAGACAGACAGACAGACAGACAGACAGACAGACGGACAGAGCGAAACTATAAGGGTTCCTTAAGTATTACGGAACCCTAAAAATGTAGCGCCGTGTAACATCTCGTACCGTCGCGGTGAGAACAGACCCTAAGGGTAAAGGCCCGTTTCATAATCTACGGACACATGTCAGATAGTTTAATGGCATGTCTGTCGCTCGATATAAAGTTAGCAGCCTCCGTGGTCTAGTGGTTAGAGCATTGGCTCTCGACTCGGAGGTCGTGGGTAGGATTCCCTCATTGGAACAACAAAAAATGTTGTTTCCAAGTTTGGTTAGGACAATGCAGGCTGATCACCTGATTGTCTGACAAGAAAGATGATCCATGCGTCGGATGGGCATGTAAAAAGTCGGACCTGCGCCTGATCTCTCGTCAGTCGTGTCGGTTATTCGTCCCACTGGGTTATGGGAGTAAAGGAAGAGAGAGTGCTCTTGTGTACTGCGCACACACTTGGGCACTATAAAAATGACTCCTGCGTAACTGGCCTGGTTTGAATGAAACCGGCCACCGCCACCGAGATCGGTGTGGGGAGTTATTATTATAAAGTTAGCAGAAACAAAACTTTGAATAAGCTATACGACCCTTATTTGAAGACTGTGAAACCTTTAAATACGGGTAATTGGCCCACCACACTTACCCACCACTGCAACTCCTGTGTAACCAGGATCGACAGTGGTAACCAACCGCAAAAACCCTTTGATATGATCTCAGGGGTGCCCGGGGGACATCTCAATCTGTCTTGGGACCCGCAACGAAATTAATCAGAAGATTGCAGGAGGAATAGGATAAACCCTTAGAGAAGTAGGTATAATCTATGCTTTTCCAACGCGTTTAAAGAATACTAATGCTGCCTGATTAGAAGTAAGAAAGGAACCAATGTGAAATACTGGTTGTTCATAAATTGGTAACGATTTTACTTAAGGTAGAGCAAAATGTGTAGAAAGGTTACTAATTGAAGTGAAAACTTCTTTTAGCGCGGTACGCATATTTTTAGAAGAGGTAAAATCTCTGGACTCGCGACACCGTTACGAGACGCAGTTTGACGTATGGTGAAAACACTATGGAGAAAAAGTGTCTCCAGTTAAATGGCCCCATTATTGACTTTTGATCCCCACCTTCCCAACACATTGGCTTGGTAACGTAGGGCGTAGGCTGTGTTCCTAAATTGCGTTGTCGCGTTATAGTTTTCAAAATTTTAACGGAATTTAATAATTATCAGCTATTAATAAAAAATATTGGTAAGGCTCGGCGTCAACTTTCGATTTTTAATTTATTCACTCAGGAATTTCAAGGTCAGACCAATTCGGGTTTATAGGTAAGCTCGCACCTTTCGGCACCTGTCACATGATCAGCTGCCGAAACTGTGAAGACAACTAGTCGCTGGTGACGTCATAGTGTCCGTTATGTCACTACCGGGCTATTCGGTAACGATGGTGATCGGTTTACAATCAGCATCGAATGGTGGAACTCTGTCGCGCGTCATTTTTTACACAGACGTGTATCTTCTTACGTAGTAAACAAAGTTCAATTTTGAATCGCTATCCTCGTCACCAGAGAGCGGCGTCGCGTCGCGTCTCAGTATCAGTTGACCCTAAGTTAAACTCAAATTCTTATGGCTTACTTACTTCCCAGTCCTTAAAATCTCCAACCAATATTAACTCCACTTGAATACGATCCAAATATTAACAGACGTCATGGTCATTAAAGAAAGGGATATAATTAATCGAGCGAACAAAAAATAAGTTGGCGGCTGCATGTGAGCATACTGTATTACTGAATTTGGCAGCGAATTAATATGTTGGCGACTAAATTACTAAACTGGCGAAAACACTCGGGTGACAAAAAATTCAAAAGTCGGCAGATAAAAAGAGGCGAGATTTAATCCAAATTAGCACCGACATTTATAGGTTGGTGGCTATAAAACCAGATTTGGTTGATAAATTAATGGCTGCTAAAAAGTCAATTTGCTGACTACGGAAAATCCTATTTTTGGATACTGTTGGAATAAGTTTTTTCTTTGGCATGTGTGTCATTTTCTAGGTTTCTGGGGGTGCAGAATAATCTATATCTATACATCTATACAGATAAATAAAATTGAAGTGTCTGTTTGTAACTTCAACAGCTTTTCACAAAATGAATCTGAAAGTATATTCGGTACTTATAATAAAATATATATTTTTTAATTTTTGTCTGTCCGTCTGTCTGTCTGTCTCTCGGTCTGTCTGTCTGTTTGTTCCGGATAATCTCTGAAACGGCTGGAACGATTTTCACGGGACTTTCACTAGCAGATAGCTTATGTTATAAGGTCTAACATAGGCTACTTTTATTTTAGGGTTCTGTTTAAAAAAAATAGGGTTCTGCTTTCGTTAGTTCTGCGCAAACGAAGTTGCGGGCATTAGCTAGTATGAAAATAAAATCTGTTTTGAAATTCCACAATGGCGTAAATTTTTGTCATTAATATTAATAAAGTTGTCCTTTTCCAGGTTTCTGGGGGTTCTGATTACAAAATTGTCTTCCAATTTCATTTTCCAAAATGGAGAATATTCAATCTTCGTAAAATGAATATGAATACTAAATTAAAAGATCTTGGGGACGCTAATTAGGATTGATGATTATTATTACAGTATGTTATGTAGTTCAAGGTACCAGCTATATATAGAAATTTTTCAAAATTCAGGATTTATGAATTTTTATACCATTCATGAAGAAAATATGCGATTTCTAGGTTAATAAGGGGGAGGAAATTTTCCGTTTCTGAGATAGAAGCGACCATAGAAAAAAAATATGGTAATGCTGTACTGAGATACGAGGGTTGTAATTTATAGAAATGTTGGAAAATTCAAGATTTTCGATTTTTTTTCTCCCATCATGAAGAAAATATGATGTTGCGGGTTTCCTAAAGGGGATGAAATTTTCATTATTTTTTCAATAGGATGCACCGTTTCCGAGATAGAATCAATTTTATAAAAAAAAGAAGTAAATGCTGTACATTGAGATACGATGGATGTTTATAGCTATAGGAATGTTGGAAAATTCAGGATTTTCGAAATTTTTTTTCTCCCATCATGAAGAAAATATGATGTTGCGGGGTTCCTAAGGGGGACGAAATTTTCATTATTTTTTTAATAGGATGCACCGTTTCCGAGATAGAATCAATTTTATATAAAAAGAAGTAAATGCTCTACATTGAGATACTAGGAATGTATAAAGCTATGCAAATGTTGGAAAATTCAGGATTTTCAAATTTCTTTTTCTCTCATCATGACGAAAATATGAGGTTGCGGGGTTACTAAGGAAATTTGAAATGGATGATTTTTTTGTAATCAACCCCAGAAACCAATAAAAGGACACCCATATTATTTTTATAAAATTAAGTATGTCCGCCATATTGGAATTTCAAAACGAATGTCATTTTCGTATCCAGCACTTCCAAAAACCTGGTGAACGACACCCATATCAATTTTACGAAAAATAAATATCCGCCATTTTTAAATTTTAAAATTAATCTACACAATAATCTACACCCTCCTAAAACCGAGAAAAATTAAAAATTGGAAATTTTGTACGCTCCTTTATGTTTTTTTTTGTGTGCTCTCGTTTTGCTGCTTGTATGGTTTTTGAGTTACCTACATCAGGGAAAATATATGTGCCTATTCTTAAATTAAATGTGTACTCACAAATTGTCGCCAAGATGGTTATTTGTTCGCTAAAATATAATCTGTCTGCCAGTTTGGAAAATTCAATGGTATTATTTAGTCACCAGATTTGTAATTTTTTTGTTCCTTACATTCTTTCGCCAACTTAGTAATTTAGTATTCAATATTGGGTATTTTCACATCCAAAATTTAATTGTTTTGTCGGAAGTTTAAATACATGCCTTAAAGAAAGTACAGTTTTTCGATTTGTTTGTATATGAATATTTTAAGAATATAAATTAGGCGATTCGTCAGACAATCTGTAGGTCAAAATAGGGCTGGCATCACTTCAAAAAAAATCTTCTAAAATCTTTTTCACCGGCTAAGCAACTGTAACAGTATTGTATAGTATTGAGACTGTAGGTATTAATTTGATTACATAATTCGACCAACTACTATACCCTTGTACAAACACACTTGAAGTTTACATTTGAGATAAAAATTACAAAAAATAATAATTTAAAAAATTTAAAAACCCGACTGCGTAAAAAGTGAACCAAACTAAGTACATAATTAAAACTGAAAAGAAAAAAACAAGCACTTAGATATCCGGTGGTCTAGAATTCTATAATATATTATTGAATTAATACTATTGGAACATAACAACTAAACAGTCAGGATCCATTGAAAAATTAGATTGGCTGTCGAATAATGGATCCCGACTGTTCAGTTGTTATGTTCCAATAGTATTAATTCAATAATATATTATAGAATTCTAGACCACCGGATATCTAAGTGCTTGTTTTTTTCTTTTCAGTTTTAATTATGTACTTAGTTTGGTTCACTTTTTACGCAGTCGGGTTTTTAAATTTTTTAAATTATTATTTTTTATTTTATACTTTTGAGTTATGAGTACCTAGCTAGCTACTTACCAGACTGGATTTCCTATCAGCATCAGTACTATATCACAATTGCACTGGAATGTGAGAATGGTTGTTACGCAACTTTAAATCGATATAGATCCTAAACGGTCAGTCAAATCGAAAAATGTTGAGAGAAAACTAACAATGATTTTTAAATACCTATTCAACGATACCCCACTTGATATAGTTTGTTGACTTTCATTTTTTTAATTTTCACAATATGGCGTCCAGTAGTCGCCATATTGAATTTTCACCAACGTCATGTCTTTAGTGACACTCGCCGGACTAAGAGGAATCGATTGACGTGTGAATCATAAAAATCAGCCCAGGCGTTTGGTCTGTATAGTGCTTCAAAGGAACATACATACATACATACATACATACATAGGCTGATTAACACATTACCACTCCTTTGCGTCGCGCAGTCGGGTAAAAAATTCAGGGAGTCGCACAGCTGGCAACCCTAATCGGAGATAGCGCGAGCGCGTGCGCAGGCGCAGGTCATCGCTCGGCAAATCCCTGGGCAGGTGTGGGCAGGGCAGCTGGACGTAACTGACTAGATTAATTCCTGTTTTAATTCTTCATAAATTGTTTAAGATATAGATTTGCCAACTGCTGTATTTATTGTTGAGTTTTATCGACTCGACTTTTTTTTATTTTAAGTTACTTAAGTCACTTAGGTGTGGTGAGTGGTGACCCCTTATCTCCAATGAAGTATCTGAAGTCGATTACATTGACACGACGCCAATTAAAAAAGTTATTGTCGGCCAAGACGTTTGTAAACATTTATGAATGGAAGAGATATTCATATAAAATGTGGTTTCCATTCATATTTATGATGTCATAAGAAGAAGTATTTACGGTAATAATACATTTGTCAATACTTTTGACGATGTAATAAATTAATTTCTATATTACTCCGTAAGTCCGTAAGTTATGTCTAGACATTCCTCGATCCTAAACCTGAGTCCAGACAATGCGTGAATCATGGAGCTGTCTGACTTCTGACTCATTCTACGCCATTCACAATGCATCTAATGCAAAACCGAAACATACAGACACTTGACTCATGTGCTACAGAAATGATACATATTGTTTTTTAATTTGCGAGCACTACCCGGTTTTGTTTTAAAAAAGTGTATTCTATGATATTATATCCCACACGTGACACTCACACGACACGAACCTGTTTTTTCGGGACAAAATGTAGTCTCTTCCCTTTTTAATATAATATATCTATAATATAGTCTCTACCTACTTTAATTCCTCAAACTTTCTTGCCATTAGTCGGTTAGCAGTATTCTATGACAAAGGATCAAACATGTAGAGTATAAGAATAAGAATAAAGTTTGTGTATCAATATTAGTATTTTTAGTCTCCCTGGGAAACTGCATATTTTTAAGCTATTTAATTAGAAAAAACATATTTTTCTTTCGTCGTGCAAAAATATATCAATAATTTAGACTCGACAGTCCGATTGGCAATTTGGTATGCGTATGTAGGTATATTTTTGCTTTATTCGAAAATTCGGAATGTGGTGGATTCGAATCCCGGTCAGATAATAAATATTTTAGTGATTCTTTTTTTTTTATTCGACAGAACTAACTCCGAGCAAAGCTAGGTTACCCAATGTACTATTAATTATTCTAGCATTTGATCACACTTAAGAACTTAGATCGTTGGTCTCTTGACCTTTTCTAGCTACAATTATTATTAAAACAACAATAATTAAATCAATTACATAATATGAGAGAATAAGATGACGTAAAAACAGTTACGCGAAAGGTAATGAGGGTAAAAAGCCACAATCTGCGGCATCTCCGTCCACAAGGTGTCGCGTCACCTGCTGCGTCAGCTTTTTGTTTATCTTAATCAACATTTATTTGATTTATTAAGTTTAACACAGTTGATTGAGGATGTTTTGTGTTGTTATCTGCGAAATGCTGCTTGACCTTTGCGTGTCTGTTGTTACTTGTATGCGAGAAATGAGAATAGTTTCGTAATATTTCAGTATGAAAGATGCGAAGTGGTATGCCGTATGGGTTATTTATTTTGTATATTATATTAAAAATGTCTAAAATCTAAATCATCTACCTTATAGGTACTTAGTATCAAAGTGTATGTGCAAGTTTCATTATTCTTAGATAGTAAATACGCATAATTAATATCTACTTAGTACAACTTTGAGAAACTGCATAATAATATTATTCTGTATCTACTATCATGATGAAGCTATATCAGCTAAAAATCAGTCATTTTATACTATAACTGTGCAGGCCAGTGTTTTGCATAAATGTATGTAAATATCTAATATAGGTATGCGTAAAAAATCTCTTCAATGTGCGTAATCTCCCAGAAGAAATACTTTTCAAAGATACAGCGATTTGATAACAGAAATTCGCAACAGAAAAAGCTCTATACAAAAGTCGCCATGGACATGACGTCACGCGTTGTATGAATTATAAAGGTCATAGGATTCATAGGAACATACTTATTTGCAAATATCTCCGAAATTTACTCGTTTCAGTTCATACATATACTTACCTTAATTAATGTTTTTGTATCTGATGTAAGTAATAATGTAGGTTTCTTACTTATAAAGAAGAGAAAAGAAAGTTTTGTTATGATCAGAATTATAATTTTTAGATGATCTCTCTTTCAAAACTGCACATAAAATTTATTTTTTTTACATCTTCTAAATATATAAAAGGCAAACCTGACTCATCTATCAACGCACAGCCGAAACTACTGAACGTTTTTTTGCTGAAATTTGGCATACAGATAGTAGTAACAACGTATGCATCCGCTACGAAAGGATTTTTGAAAATTCGCCCCTCAAGTGAAAAAGGGATTAAATTTTCGTATGGAAACCGAAGTCCATGCAGACGAAGTCGTGGGCAAAAGTAGTTTATCAATATTTCCGAAGACACTTCGTTTTTAGTTTATTAGCATGTAGTCATCTACCCGATTATCTGAGGATATGATATGGGTGAAGCTAAATTAGTATAAAATTTATTATCGTTTGTAATAATTTAAATTTATATTCAAGCGGGACTCAGGAGCGAGTGATGGTATCGGAGTATTTCGAGAAATATTTACATTTATAATACGGTTTACAAACTGTATCCTGTTTAATATTATAATTAACAAAAAACGTTATGGTTAGTTAGATGAATAAAAATAGGATTATGAATTCGTTCATCAATACCTTTCGTATTTGAATTCATATTTTTCTTATTAGATATTAATGTTGCCCGCGACTTCGTGCGCGCAAAAGTTGATTTCGCAGAATCCGTACATTTTCCGCGATAAAAAATAGCATATTATGTCCTTCCTCGTGGTCTACTCTAGGTAGGTACATCTGTGCCAAATTTCATCAAAATCGGCCCAGTAGTTTCGAAGCCTATTCAATGCAAACAAACAAACAAACTTTTCCTCTTTATTATATTAGT
This sequence comes from Glaucopsyche alexis, assembly GCA_905404095.1. NCBI lineage: Eukaryota > Metazoa > Arthropoda > Insecta > Lepidoptera > Lycaenidae > Glaucopsyche > Glaucopsyche alexis. The sequence goes on along the minus strand of FR990043.1, from coordinate 29,777,244 downwards.
ATAGACAAACACACACAGGCTCATTGCTACACGCCTACAATGGGCTGCAAAAGAAAGTTTGTTTTCCCTTTTTTTTACTTTTTTCAAAAGTATTAAGTAGAAGTAAGAAATTTCAAATAAAAAAAAATGTTTTACAGCTTTCAGCTTTCTGAAACTAGTAGAGAGCCGATAAAAATTGTTCTAAAACGTTCTTATTAGAAATATTTAACTTTTAAAAAGTTTATTATTTTAAAGTCTAATACTTTCTTGCAGGCTAGTCCTATATTTCCCAATTATAGAGTTTGGTAGGTGGAGGCCACGGAACAAACATTTAGTTCACTTCACATTCTCGCCGGAACACCGTTACGGTGACGTACCCCGCCGCCAGTCGCCACTCAGTCTAATGACTAATCAAATTCTAACTAGATGGTAATACATCTTATTACAAATACATAGTAGTACACTTTCGCCTTTGTGTTATTGTCCCATGAGCGAAGTCGCGGGTCACATAACGTATGACACGGGCTGTCAGTCAGCACTCACCACTGCAATCATCTGCTGACCAGAGGAGCGCCTATCGCCAACATGTTATGATTCGCACATTGAGTGACGCTGGACTCTCTAAGACAACGTGTCCATTGTCACACGGTACGAATTATCCACACCGATAAACTGTAAGAGGCTTTCAGTTAGTAAATTCTTAACAGTAGATCATATTATTTTTTTGTCAACCCAGAATAGTTTGGTTTAATTAGAAATTAGCTTTAGAAGCAGAATCTAAAATATATGTAGAGCTACTAAGAAGGCAAATCCATACTAATATTATAAATGTGTCTGTCTGTCTGTCTGTCTGTCTGTCTGTTACCTCTTCACGCTTTAACCGCTGAACCGATTTTGATGAAATTTGGTACAGAGATATTTTGAGTCCTGGGAAAGGACATAGGATACTTTTTGTCCCAAAAATTTGCGGTGTTCCCGTGGGATAATGTATTATTATTATGTGTACTTTGATTGTCTTTTACTGCTAAACGGTTGAATTGATTTGAATGAAATTTGGTATGGCAGTGGTTTATGCTTTGGACAAACGCGCAGTGTACTTTTTAACCGACTTCCCAAAAAAGGAGGCGGTTATTTTTTTTGTATGTTCAACGATTACTCCGCCGCCTGTGGACCGATTTTCATAGTTTTTTCTGTGATGTATAGGGTGTAATCCCAAATTGGTCCTTTTGATATCAAAGTGGTGACCTGATGATGGGATCCATGAGGAATCGAGGGAACTCCTCGAAATTTATATGGACACATATGGTGATTTTGACTTTTTCTAAAGTAGTTCAAGTATATGCTACCAAAAAGTAAGATTTTGCTCCAAGGTATACCCTGGATCCAAAAGTACAGAACAGAACTCCTGGCTCCTTATAGATACATGTTTGGGAATTTCGGCGTTGTTTAAAGAACTGCAAGCATATGCCACCCTGTCAGTTAGAGTAATCATCATCATCATCACCACTATCACACCATACATCATCAGATTATGATGATATAAAAGGTATTTCTCATAGTATTTTACACTAATACGGATATCTTTGAACATCACTCTGCCGTTTATGGACCTATTTGCAAAATTCTTTTGTTGTTGAAAAGGGTTTAGTTCGAAATTGGTCCTTTAGTCACTAAAGTGGGAACCTGATGATGCGATCCATGAGGAATCGAGGGAACTCCTCGAAATTTATATCCACACATATAGTGATTTTGACTTTTAATGAAGTAACACAAGCATATGCTACCAAAAAATAAGATATTGTACCAAGGTATACCCTGGATCCAAAAGCACTGTACAGAATTCCTCAGTCTTTAAAGATATGCGTTTGGAAATTTCGGTATTGTTTAATGAACTGCAAGCATATGCCACTTTATAACTTACAGTAATCATCATCATCATCTTAATAGCAATATTTTATGGAAGCTTGGCGCGTATTCAATTATACATTCGATCGTTTAGTTTAGACGTTCTTAAGACGTATTAATATTAACTTAGGAAAATATATCTCTAAAAAGGGTGAAATTATTATTTTTAAACAAAAAATTAAACCGACTTCCAAAGTAAAAATACACAAAAAAGTATGAAATAAAACTTAATCTCTAAATAATTCCCCTTTCAAATTCGGCTAAAATTTTTACTATTTCTCTACTCAATCTTAATAATTTTGAAGTCGGTACCAGCAAATATGAACGTCAGTTCTATAAAATATTGTAGAATATTGTTTGGGCTGGTACCGATTTCAAAATTAATAAGATTGAGTAGAGAAATAGTAAAAATTTTAGCCGAATTTGAAAGGGGAATTATTTAGAGATTAAGTTTTATTTCATACTTTTTTGTGTATTTTTACTTTTTATCCCAAAAAGATATATAATATTGTTCCCGAGGGATAATGTACTATTGTGTATATTTTTTAAATGTCTTTCATGGCTTAAGTGTTTAAACCATTGAAATGAAATATGGTATGATGGTGCTTCGGACAAACAATTAGTAATTAAAGAGAGAACGTAAGATAAGGAAGATACAGATTTAACTTAGAGTACAGTCGTAAGTGGCCAAAAACCCCATTTCTCGCGGGCGGAGCCGCGGGCAAAAGCTAGTATTAATATATTTCTATGATGCTTTAAATTGAGATTCCAAACATCATTTTCAAACGTATTACTACTATAGAAGTATGCTCACTTTTTTCATGGTAAGCTGGTATAAAAATATAGGTATACCTATACATACCCCCTTACTAATAAAAATATTTATATAGTAGATAAGCAATACAATGTTTTGTCGTTGTCTCATACGTTTTAAATATCGCTTGACAGACAAGAACAAAACATTGTATTGCTTATTTACTGGATAAATATTTTTATTAGTAAGGAGGTCAATGTATGAGAAAAAATATGCTTAGAGATTCCGAAGGATCTTTACTCCATTTACATCCATCTTATTGGACCGGCAGGCGCGGCATTCTAATAGGAGAACCTCTTAAGTCTTAACGGCTCCAGCTGCTTTTATGGTACAACGGAACCACACCACCCACGTAGACTAATAATTTGTCGCCAGCAGCCGCCGCGGACGGCTACACACGTCTAAACCTTTCAATCATCCAAGCTACCGTAATTATGAACTTTCAGACCGAGCGGCGAGCTAAACTCTACATTTCCTAACGTATCATTACTATAGCCCTTTGACATAAGGGGCTTTTAACAGCCTCCGTGGTCTAGTGGTTTCAGCATTGGCTCTCGACTCGGAGGTCGTGGGTTCGATTCCCGCATTGGAACAACAAGAAATGTTGTTTCCAAGTCTGGTTAGGACAATGCAGGCCGATCACCTGATTGTCTGACAAGAAAGATGATCCATGCGTCAGATGGACATGAAAAAAGTCGGACCTACGCCTGGTCTCTCGTCAGTCGTGTCGATTACAATAGTCAACAGCATTTTTGCGCACGGGTTATACATACATTATTTTTATTGCTTCTATACCTAGAAATAATAATAAGAACAAAAAAAAGTTCTGTATTTGCTTTTAAGTGTAAAAAATGAAAAAATTCAAATCAATGAAGTTACATGAAAAATTTGTATACTTAGAGGTGATTTACAAATCTTACAAAATAAGTTTTAAAATAGTGTTAAAATGTCTACAAATTTTTGTTTTGTTTTAAAAAAACAGTTTTGCTTTTCCTGTCATGTTCAGTAAAAGTTATCTTATTAACCACCAAAAATAGTCCATCAATCCTCAACATGCTTTCAGTATGTATACTGGCTTTGGGAACGTCTCTCAAATTCCAACTATATCTCGATGGAATCCTTCCCCTTGCTCTTCCGAATAAGCTCCCATATTATCTTTAAACTTATCAAAATGAGAATGGAACACTTGCCTCTTTAGAGACATCCTATAGCTGAAGATGAGAAAAATCTTAATCATCTCGTTATTTTATTCATACATTTATTTCATAAGCCTATTTTTGGTCTTGATTTGTAACAGGTAGATGGAAGTAAGCTTGTTATGCCTCGCAAATCTTTAAATCTGTAGTTAAATAACACTTTTTCTCTCTCACTTTAATAAATCCACCACAAATATAGCAAAACGAGTCACCGTCTCCTTTTCAACTTCTCGAAGCCATTTTGTACAAGATAATACAGCGAAAAAAAAATTTAACACGTTATTTCTTTATAATATGCGAGGTCATACCGTCGTACACAAGGAGGGATGTAAGAAAGACAACCCTCATACCATACCTCTCTTTCGCCAGGAATAGAGCGCAAAGACCAACTTTAACTGGAAGCAAAAATCATAAATGGTCAAATCGCTATAACTTCTTAAAAAGCAAATATTTTCGATTTCTAATCGCACTTTTTAATAAATATTTGCTTATATATTCAGAATAAATCAAGTAAAACCCATGCGCAAAAAAAAATGTTTTTTGTTGACCGGTGTTATCCGTCCCACTGGATTACGAGAGTAAATGAAGAAAGAGTGCTCTTGTGTACTGCGCACAGACTTGGGCACTATAAAATTACTCCTGCGTAACTGGCCTGGTTTCAATAAAACCGGCAACCGTCACTGAAATCGGTGTGGGGAGTTATTATATGGGCCCGCGATGGCGCACTTGTCTAAGGGCAGTGACGGATTAAGACTACTTGATGCCCTAAGCAATCCACGCCTGTGGGCCCCCCTATCCGTGTGTCAACTAGAAACGGTTTTTAAACCTTTACCGCCTAAAAACATTAGTTTTTTGTAAAATAAGATGATGAGACGTAACGTAGGTACCTTAGAAGTGGAGTAATTGCGACAACAATAAAAACCAAAGCATAATTTATTTATTTAATGAAATGCGCCTTTTAGTTTCGGGGGGGGGGGGGTGATGAACTTAATTTTATAATATGTTCTTTAAGCCAAACGAGCGAGCGAAGCGAGCGAGCAAATTTTTTTTTCCCATTTTACAGGTCAAAATCTGTTCAAACGTTAAACTAAAACACTAAATATCGGATGAAATTCAGAAAAATACCATACAAATATAACCAGCTGAAACAGAATATCGGTACTAAATAATTTAATATATTTTTCATGTGAAATGTGAGCGAGCGAAGCGAGTGAGCAAAATTTTTTTCCTATTTAATGAATTAAATCTGTTTAAACTTTAAACCCTAAAAGACTAAAAATATGATGATTTTGTAATTTCAATTAAAGTAAAATTTGCGTAATTTTTGATGTTGCAAAATAGATGACAAAGTTAGGTTTGTTATATAATACTTATTCCACACTTTTTCGTCGTTTTTACAAAATTTTGTGACCAGTGACGTGCCCAAAATATTGTGCTATACTTTCGAGGCACGAAGTATAGATATATGTATACTTCGTGTTCGAGGTATCTATACTTCGTGGTTCGAGGATTCGATGGCACGCGTGCCATAGGTTCACGATTCCTGTTTTAGGCTATTGGTTTTATTGTTTTTTTTTTTAGTACAACAGTCTTTCAGGGTTTAAAGTTTAAAAAGATTTTAACAGGCAAAGGAGTAAAAAACATTTGCTCGCATTCTCAGTTTGAACGCATTTAACATAAACACATACTACAAATTAGTATCAAAGCTATGTTTTAGGCTGTTGATTTTTTTTCTAAAATAACTTCAAAAAATCATCTTTCAGATAGTGTTAATATCTGAATAGGCTTGTTTCCACTAAGAATAAATCGGATGGCTTAGAGTTTCTAATGATTAACCATGATAATTAGTAAACAATAAAACAACTTTTTTATTGAAATAATAAAAGATTATTGATATTTTTGGAAAATAAAATCGACATAATGAGTCGTTTTATCACGTGACATTAAACACCAATCAGAGAAGCGTGACGTCACACCTCGCGAAACACTGTGCTTGTAGCTGTGATTTTCGTAAGTGAACAGGATAATTCGAGTAAAACGTAGTGATTATATTCTCTTTGAATTCGAGTTTTCAGCAGTTATGTGGTATATTATGGTAGATTTTGCAAAATTCAATTTTCCTATACATTTATAAATAGATTACATATACATCAAGTTGTGTTTAATACTTACATCAAAATGATCTTCACAGAAATAAATTGTGGAAGCAGTTGATAAAGTAAGAGCATATTGCCTTGTCCTTAGTCCTTGCCATTTCTAACCACTTTCTTCGTATTTGTTTATTGTTAGGTACATATATGAATAATTTGTTTGGCGTTTTTATCATTGTACTTTTACATTGGGGCACTACACAATATTTATAATACGAGGAATTCATTATTTACTAAAAAACACGATTGACTGTCATAAACAAACACGGCTGTTTCGCGAGGTGTGACGTCATTCAAGACGCCATGACAGTCTTGGCCTTTTTCGCGGTCGATTTCAAGTTAATTTATAAAAACTCCAAAATACTAATGTAAAAGACCTATTTTTCTTAAAATAATATATTTTTGGGGTAAAATAGATGCTAAGCTATAGTTTTTAACAAATTTCCAAATTTTGTCAACTAGCCTATTATCCTGGGGCGCAAAATTTCTAAATACGCATCTGTATATGGGTCAGATCTCTGTATATATACCAGCCGGCTCATTTTAGGGGGTTTGAACCCCCTAAACCCCTACGCCCATGACGTCTACGTTTTTAACAGATCGGACTCTATGTATAATATCAATAAATTATCGAGCCTATCTTGTATCATCTTTTTCCTTTTTTCATATATTTCTCCTTTTTTCATTTTTTAATATTTTTAATTTTTAAAAAGAACGTTCCAAAGAACATAAAACGCGCGAATTTTCAAATTAGACCTAGAAACTTTTTTGATGTGGTTTTTGGTGACGTGAGAGTAAGACATGATGCCCTAAGGACGGATTTTTTTTGTGCTTATTCTGGTGCCCCCCCAGACGTGATGCCCTAGGCAATTGCTTAATTTGATTAAGGGTTAATCCGTCACTGTCTAAGGGTCATTTCACACCGCTAAGATAAGCGACGCTACGCGGCACTGCATCTTAATTAAGATAGCTATTGAAAATTGAACTTAATCTACACTAATATTATAAAGAGGAAAACTTTGTATGTTTGTTTGTTTGTTTGTAATGAATAGGCTCAAAAAGTACTGGACCGATTTCAAAAATTCTTTCACCATTCGAAAGCTACATTATCCACGAGTAACATAGGCTAAATTTTATTTTGGAAAAAAATAGGAGTCCGTGAGATATTTGGGTTTTTCGGACACAAGGTATAAAAAATCAACCAGAAAAGTTACTTATTTTGCGTACGCTGCCTAAACTATAAAAGATAGAACCATATAATGTTCTAATTAATTGTAGATCTTATAAATATCTACAAAAAAGTCCGCGACACACTATACCTATCTATGTCGAGTGAGGCACAACAACCATTTTTTTATTTAGAAATCTTGTTTTTTTTTTACTATATTTAAACGCGTTTATTTTACTCATATTAAAATTGGACGTTTGGTTTTGAAGTTATGGCGAAAGTGGGCGACATTCTGTAGTATTAGTACCAGTATTGTACCCGTGCGAAGCCGGGGCGGGTCGCTATTAACTACACATAAAGACACAAGTTTAATATGACATCAGTCATATAGTGCACATGCACTGTGTAATGAGAATAGAATCGAGTCGGCGCCATATTGTTTCGAATTTAGACTGTTATGATAGTTAAATTTATGTTTAGTTAAGTTATTTCTATTTATCGTTTTTATTTAAATTCCATGCAAGATTATTAATATTTATATACACGTAAGTTTTCTACAAATCGCACTTTTCAAGTGATATTTGACAGAAAAAGGTCATTGGCGTTCCTATTCTCATTTGTAACAAATTATGTCCTTTCTTTTCGATGTGAATTGACCATTTTGCTACTAGGGCATCACTATGGTCATTGTTTGGAGATCCTGAATAAAATTACATACACAGCAAAATAATTTACTACTTAGCTTAGCTATTTCATTATTTATTTGTTTAACAATCCCTACCTATATTAAAACATGTGTAATTAATTTTGAAACAACTCACAATAAAAAACCAGTATCAAAGTAGGTACATCGATAACGTTTAAGTTTCTGCTTAATCTCAACATAATCAAAATTAGAGAATACGGGACATTACGAGCAAAATGGTAATATTTTTAACAATAATCAAGATATTACCAGACGGAAACACGACGTTAGTTTTTGTAACGATTAGAAAGAACCTTTTGAACTGTTTTTATTTGTTTTAAATCGAGGTGATGTTGATTAGGACGAATAGTGATGTGCCTTGCGTGACTTTGTCGATGTCGGTAAAATATGAATATCACTGCAGCACATTTTTATCCCAGAATTAGACTGGTTTTATATCTGAATTAAACTTTCAATTTTGATGTGTAGGTACATCCTATTTTTATATCATACCAGACATACACCAACTTATCCTTCTGCTTAGATAAATATAAGGAATGTAAATTATGTATATTGCCCTTAGAATATAGATGATGTGCATTGTGATAAAGACGCATTAGCATAGAATCCTTTCACCCTCCTTGCACCTGCGTCAGAAGGTAGCTGACCAGTGACCACGTATGTATAACAATTACTGTATAAATATTATCTGGTGCATAAGTTTTCTTAGAAAAAATATTTTTTTTCACTTTGGTACAATTATCCATTTTTCTAAGAAAATTTAGATTCTATTAATAAGTAGTTCATTGTTTGTTTAATAGGTACCTGCACAAAACATACTTCATTTTCTTGATAAGTAAAATATCAAATACTTAAATATTAAGATTACAATAATACGAAAAAATTACTCATGTTTTTTTTAAATTGCCGTTGGACAGGTGACGGTTGATTCATTCATCAATAAGCTGGCACAGTTATTCTCAAATATAAATTTCGGATTGTTATGTCACTCCAGTGAAGAAGCACCTTTAGTGAAATTGTGTTATTTTTTCACAGTAGCAGGTTACGCTTGACCTTTACAGTGAAAGTACGCCAATAAACACCTATTCATAAGATAGCGTCATGTTCCCGTCCAACGTTTATCATCACGAAGCTCTTTATCCGTTGACCTATCCTTTTAAATGAGTCTTCTATTTTTATACAGTTTATCCCTATTTTTAGAAACTATTTAATGCGAAAATAAATGAAAGCGAATACGATTATATTGAACTAATAGATTGCCAGCGGCTCCGCTGCCGCTCCGAACACTGTATTAATTTCGCGATAAAAAGTAGCCTTTTTTACCCGACTGGTTATGTTTTTCGCCCGTATCTTGTATGTATGTTTGTAAATTCCTTTATTCCCACGTATCTTCCAAACGGCTTGATGGATTTCGACACTAAGGTATTGTTAGATTTGTCTCAAAAACCCTAGTTCAAAGAAAAAAAAATACAAAATGGCGGTTTTTGCTGCCAAATTGTAAGTAGTTCAAAAATTTTTTTTAACTTAACCTGTCGAGTAAGATATCAAAATAAAGGAAATTAAAAGGAGATTTAAAAAATATACATATGTCATGTATTTAAATTTAATCAGGAATAATTACAACCATTTCAATTAAATCATTCGAACAAATTTGTAATCAATGCATTCATAATAGTCGTATTTTTGCTTTAAGTCGACAAAGTGTGTGTTGAATAAACTAAAAAATCTAAAATAAAATTATGAATTAAAAAAATTAAAAAAAAAACCCGACTACAAAAAATTGTTTCGGTGTTTTTAGTACGTATCTGTCTTTTTTGCAGTCGGGTATTTTATTTTTTAAACTATTAATTGTGTTAACCCACTACCCATTAATATATCGAAATCTGTTCAATAGTTTTTGCATTTCACGCATTGCAGTAGCAAACCATCCATCCATCCATCCTCACAAACTTACACATTTATATTATAGTAGTGGGATTATGAATGAATAATATTTTCACAATTTATAAAAATAGTAATAAATAAATTACCTACCCCATGTCGATAATGTTTTAGTTCATCCCTAATTTACAAATCACGGTAAAGGTCCTAACGGCAGTATCCGTTATTAAATTGCCGAATTATGACTCCTAAACTGTGCTGTCTTGTAAAAAATTATTGATCTCATAACGATTGTTAACAGGATGTTTTGATACTAATTATACAAATGTATTATAATTAGTGTCATTTGTAGGATAAAGTTCGAAATGACTGTAGTAATAGTATTGCATAGATGTTGTTTCCGAACACGATAAACTGATAATAATAATTTGTACAGAAACCGTACTTTTTAAAAGACTGTTCTATAGCCGCTCTAAACTGTACTTCGTGTTTAAAAGACGGCTTTTTGCTTTCAGACAATAAAGATCACAAATTAGTCATCGCGAGGTTTGGTAGAAATAGACAATACTACGACAATAATAGGTACCACAAAGTAGAAAATATATTTATGAAGCGTTTATCTGTACCTCTTTCTTTAATCTGAGCTACCGCTGCGGTAAATTTTCAAGAATCTTCACTTTGCAACGATTAATAACGTTAATGGAATTTGAGCACTAGATACACGAAATTTGATTGTCCGGTAGCAACATTGTTTACATAATATTACAGTACTTATATATTTATAAGTAAAAAAATGGCTATCGAACGATAAAATTCTCTGTAACGTTATACTTACAAAAGCCTCAATGTCATTACTCAATAACCGTTACAAGATAAAGATTCTTGGAGATAAGATCCACTAAGCAAAATAAATTTTCGTGTCAGATGAATTAACCTTATCTAATTGTCGTAATTGTTTACATATTAATTACGCACTTTGGCAATATATGAATAAATGTTTGTGTGAAAAGAGTGGCATTAGGCTGATGGTGATAGTTGACGGTCGTAAGGTCGCGTTATCGCGTTTGGTGTTATCAGCTGATGTTCCCATACAGTGGAAGCTGCGGTCGTGGGCCGGTCACCGCAGATATAGTCGTTCGCACGGTACGCCGAGATAAATCCTTTCAAAAACAACTAAAATATTCGCTCATATATACTAGTGGAATGGAAGGCTGAATGCTGAGTTAAAAAGACTCTCAGCTGTTTTGAATCTTATAAGAGTAAATGAACTTCTAAGACTACTAAACACCTACCTACCAAGCTTTGTAAATTTTTAGGAAGAGCTTAGGTACTCGCAATTTTGACGCGCTGGTAGCCGATAACGCCACTTCTCTTACATACATACAATATGACCGTAGTAGCGTCATTGTTGCTAGTTGCTATACGGTGAACAAAAAAATTGGTTTACAAACTATTGTTCTCTAAATTTGTTGTACATCATACTCCACTTACACCCATTGACGTATAGATTGAGGCAAAAAGTGTCTCCAGTTAAATGGCCCCAATTTTGAGATTTTAGGGCCATTATTACATTTGAAGTATGGTAAAAACAAGATGGCTGACATTTGAAGTATGGCGAAAACCAAGATAGTGTAACTTTTTCTTGTCTGATGTTTTGTTCTGTCAAATGTACGTCATAGCCCATCTTGAGTTTTGAAATCTTTGCTTACACCTGTACGTGCATCTATATATCAGTCAGTCAGTGAGGACATCTCCTTTTAAATATATAGTCGAGAGATATCGGGTCCATTCCTAAACGTCTTGCCGGCTTAGTTTTCGATGACAATAAGTAAAATCAATGTCCGACCTCACTGAGAGGTGGAGGCAGTTGTCCGGCTTCGTGTGTCGCATAACTTCCGACCGGCAGCGGACACGCGCGACGATCGGGTTACAGTCTACAGAGTACAGACCAAAACTGCTGGCCGTAGTTAATAGTCATCAATACTGTAGTATATATCTGTATAATCTATGTATACTGTGGTAGAAACACAGTAAAATTAATGTCTTATTCGTTAATTTCATTTTGGCGGCCTACAAGTAGGTTTTTTATACCTACAAGTATATCTACAAGTTACCTAAATACTTAAATGAAGTGCCTAGGTAGGTTTTTTTCTTTATTTAAGGCTATATTCTTTATAGACTATTCATTAAAAGAATATGTCAGCCAGGTAGGTTAGTTATATAGGTTATATGTCTGCCGTCCTCAAACTAAAAGGCGGCTAAATGACAAAAAGAGTTTTTGAGGTAGAGCTAAAAAACACGGGATTATTTTGAAATTGATGCTAGTGATTTTCTTTAAACAACTGTTAATGTTGACATAAGAAATTCAGCTCTACCTCAAAAACTATTTTTGTCATTTAGCCGCCTTTTAGTTTGAGGACGGCAGATTTCAAAAGTATACAATACAATAGGCTGTAGATTTTATAGATTTTCGTTGTAAGCTGTAGTTGACAAAAACAGTATGTAGAATGTAGATTATAGAATCTAATGTGTAATGAAGTTGCTGGAACATGTTATGTATATTTTAAAATGTAGAGTTCCCGTTGTATCCGACAGCCAAGATGCCATTGCTAATTACGATGACGAAGTAGAAAACAAAAATGTATGGTATTGACGTTTCGCGCTCTATGTTACTTAGCGAGATTGACATATCAATCCCTGGATATTGTCTAAACCCCTTGGACCATACTTAGTGAGAGCTATATTATACATTTTGTAATGTAGCTCGCGCAATACAGTAAATACATGTCATAATCCTTATGCATTCCTATTTCTTATTAGATCCACGTTACTAACTGGAAGGTTCGAACGGGAATACGTTATAAGACGTTACGGGCAGTGGAGTGAGACGGGCAGATGCGCACGCATCTGGTCCTCCACACCACCCTCCCGGTCACTCACCCGATAAGATTGGGACGTCGCAGGGTGCCAGAACATTCCAGAGACTATTTATTGCAGGGTCATCACTAATTTGATAGGTAAAATTTGAAACGAAGAAAGAAAAAGTTTTATTTCTGAATAAAGAAATAAATGTTTTAAGAATTGTCCTACTTGTTGACCTACCGGTTCGGGAACTGACCCGGCGACAAGAACCGGCGTAGCGGGCTACTTTTTAGGATTCAAAGAAGGAAAACAATCATAAAACTGTTCATTCATCTATAATCCCTATCCCATTAACGGTGTATTACATATTTTTATATCCTTAATTAATCGACCTTTCCCTAATTCCTTAAATAATCGACCTTTCACCTAATTCCTTAAATAATCGACCTTTCACCTAATTCCTTAAATAATCGACCTTTCACCTAAGTCTCTAGTTTTAAGGATCCACTGCTCTAAATAAATTTGCAGATGGATTAAAATACCCCACAGCACACCTTTTTCCCATACCTCTAGCTATCTGTTTTTACAAGATTACCCAATACTTATCATACTTGTACCCCGATGTAGGTCGAAACGCAAAAGCTGTAACGAGTCCTGATTAATTCGTGAAATTATCTTCCTAAATTAGAATTTATGACGCGTTCATTTTCTGATACAAACGAAATTAATTCTCCATAAGTGATTAACCTACTTATTTCAAATTATTTTTTACGTTTGAACCTTATTAAATACATTAAATACTTAGGTACTTAACATAAAGAGTAATTTATTACCTTCTAAAGAAATAATCTAAACTAGACGTTGCCCGCGACTTCGTGCGCGCAAAAGGTAATCCCGTGACTGAACATTTTGCCATGATAAAAAGTAGCCTATGTCCTTCCCCGTGGTCTAATCTATATCTGTACCAAATTTCATCAAAATCGGTCTAGTAGTTTCGGAGCCTATTCAATGCAAACAAACAAACTTTTCCTCTTTATTATATCAGTATAAGTAATGATTAATAATGTTCTGCAGAAAGAGTGCAGATTGAACTACAACAGAGCTTTTTTAAAAGCTACATTGTGAGTAGCGACTCGCTCGTCGTAACAAGAATAGATAAGTATGTATAATATAGCTTAAGTTTTATTTTTTAAAGATTTTTCTTCTTTTTCATTTAAATAAACTGAATTCCTTCTAATAGAAAATTTAAATTATGTTTTTGTAAAAATCATGAAAAAAGTATCTACCTTTAAAGCCCCATTAGACCAGTGCCGATAGGTTTTGAAACAAAATAAATTTATAGTAGGATGAAACCCATTGGAAAAGGAAGAGAATATAAAAAAAATAAAAGAAAAAATAACTTACGGCCGATTTGAGGTCGGGAAGTTAAGGAGGGAATTTTTAAGGGTAGAAAACGGTTTATCTCGATCTCCGGTAAAACTACAAGTCCTATGGAAAAAAGTCAAATGGCAAAGTTGTAGATAATAAGATCATCTACAACTTTTGTATTTACACTCTTTTCACATAACCTCAAAATGTTTGTAAAAAAATAAAATAACCATGTTTTTGGTTTTTTAATTTTATCTTATACAAAAACAAAAAAAATCACGAGATTTGGTGAAAAATTACCTTTTTATGTCCAAAATACACTGTAATTATTTTGATTTAAAATATTCATTTTTCACCTTATTTTGTCTTAATATCGTAAAATTAATCCTAATTTTCATTCGAAAATTCTCGCGTCAAAATATCAGCTTTTTTTTAAAAGTTAGTGGGCTTCTTGTTCGTTGAAATCTATTCTTTCTGATAATGTAAAAAAATATATAATTACCATAGTAAATATTCTCAGAAAATCCAAAGAAAAGAATAGGTAGTAAGGCCAAGCCCCAATAAGACACCTACAATATTTTGAGTAAGTTGTCAATCTTCTTTAAATTATATGCATAGATGCCTACTTATTGCTATTTAAAGATAATTTGTATACCTGAGAGACCTACGGATAAGTTCAGCCCCTCAAAAGGTATTTCATGGACAAGCGGGAAAGGGGCGGGTCTGAGCCTTACTACTTGTTCTTTTCTTTGCATTTTCTGAGAATATTTACTATGGTAATTATATATTTTTTTGCATTATCAGAAAGAATAGGTTTCATCGAACAAGAAGCTCATCAACTTTTTACAAAAGATGATATTTTGATGCGAGAATTTTCGATTGAAAATTAGGATTAAATTTTCCATATAAAGACAAAATAAGTGAAAAACTAAATATTTGAATATCAATAATATCAAAAAAATTACAGTGTATTTAGGATATAAAAAGGTAAGTTTTCACCAAATTTCGTGAAAAAACTTTTTGTTTTTGTACAAGATAAAAATAAAAAAACAAAAACTTGGTTATTTGAATTTTTCACATAATTTTTGAGGTTATGTGAAAAGAGTGTTAATACAAAAGTTGTAGATCTTTTTACTGTCTACAACTTTGCATTTTGACTTTTTTCCACCTCTGGAAACTCCTAACTTGTAGTTTTGCCGGAAATCGAGATAAACCATTTTCTACCCTTAAAAACTCACCCCCCGGCCTCAAATTGGCAGTAAATTATTTTTCCATTTTATTTTTATTACATTCTCTTCTTTTTCCGATGGGTTTCATCCTACTATAAATTCAAACAGACAAAAATTTTAATAATTGATTTAGGTCCCGTATATAAATTGCAAACAGACAGTTCCATTTTATTTATTTGTGAAGATAAAGATTGATTGGAAAGTATATTGTTTTTGTTAATTTCTTTTTTATTATCTAGGATTAGGATAAAAGGAGACTAGAGGACCAATTGTCGTAATTATATCTGAGTGTGTCAGTAGGTAATTATAAGAATTCCCTTCCCTTCCAATGATATTTTAGTTTAACTTTATGCTTATAAAGTTATTATATCTTCAAGATCTAATTGTCATAGAGCTTGCCAGATCAGCAGTCTGCTAGAAGTGGATAGATAGACGCACCTCTGTCGATGGCGGAAATTGCTTCTTCAAAAAAAAAAAAATATTTTTGTATATTTTCTTCGTCAAAGAAAAAAAAACTTTTTAATAGGTCAACGAACAACCTCACGGGGTCCCCGCGCGGAGGAAGTGCGGCATGGTGCGGCGTGCGGCCGGCGTGGGAGACACGGGTGTTGCAGCCACCTGTGACTACCGCGACGAGCTGCGCTTGATACTTGAATCTTTATACATTTAATGTATCAAGAGTCAAGTATCAAGCAAGTAAGAAATAACTTGATACTTGACACGAAGTTTTATGAGTATAATTAAAAGAAAGGTTTTAATTATACATTTTTAGGTTTCACCCGCGGCATCAAAAGTAAGTCGCATAAATATATTTTTAAGGGCCTATTTCATAATCTACTTCTAATAAGTTTCGAATAGCTTATTCGGAAGTTTTGACCCTCCTTACTTAATATCGAGCGACAGAGACAAACATGCAAATAAGCTATTTGGCCGGAATACTAATTCCGGCGGCGCGCCGTATGTAAAGGAACTTACATTCATTTATTTAAATTACATAATTTGATACCGAGTTCGACTGAGAATGTTTCGTCGGACCTGAAAGAATGAACGATAATAATATGAAGGTAATCTTATAAGTTTAACAAATAACAAGACATAGTTGTAGCAATATTGCCTTACAAAATATATACTTTTTGGTCACTAAAGTTTTTATTTATTTTTTATTATTAAAAATCGATTACTAATAATTTTACATTACAATATGTTGATATTACACAATTAATTACGATTAACTAAAAATAAAATAAAAGTTCCGTGTAATTTCAAGTATCAAAATTATTTGTCACAGCAGCCTACTCGTAACTCCCGAGAGAGGGTTTCAGGGCTGACCAACCTTTCGGAATTTAGATACACCACAAAATATGAAAGACGAAATTTATCTCTACCTACTTACGTGTTTTTTTTTTTTGTAAATACAGAAGTAGTCGTAATCTTATAAGTAATAATAATAATACATTTATTCAAAGAAAGTTCGGACATTACACTACACAAGTACATTACATTAAGATTAAAAATTAATAACAGAGTTGCTAAGGGATAGGTAGGTGGTGTAATGCTCGAGGAGGGCGCTCCCAGCGGGCTGAACATGCCCGCAGAGGACGCGCGTGGAGGTGGGACCGCAGAAGAAGAGGAGTGCCGGTATTACGGTGCGCCGTTCTCCCTATCTTCTGCGGCCGTGGAGGGATCGCAGGGGGAGAGGCGTGATGGTATTACGGTACGCCACTCTCCCTACCCCCTGCGAGCTGGCGGGGCCGTTCCGTCGAAACGGCGTTGGTGGGGCCGCAGAGGAAGAGGCATGTCGGTATTGCGGTGCGCCGCTTGCCCTATCCTCTGCGACCGAGGTGTGGTCGGTGGCAGAACCACAGACCTGATCTGCCACCGGGTACCAGTTTATCTGGTACCCATGACCTCCTAGTAGCAGACTCAGGGGGAGTCTGCTACAGTACTGGTGGAGGCCGAGGAGGGAGGCGCACCTAATACCATCTGGTGCGCCCATCGTGGAGGGCCTTCGGGCTTTCGGGATGGAGCCGCTTGTAGGCGGCTGCCGCCGGCGGGGTCGCGGATGTGTGTATCGTTCCCGTGGCCCCGTCAGAGGGCGGCGAGGAGGAAGATGGGGGGGGGTTTTTAGTGGGTATACCATGAGTCCCACATCACCACTTGGGTGCCCCCTGCGTCTGGGTGGTATGCGTAAAGCATTTTCCCCCCGGAAAAAAAAAAAAAAAAAAAGGTGGTGTAATGCTCAAACCAATGTAAAGTAATCCACTCAGGTAAATGACTGAGGAATACCACAGTCCCTGATATTCTGTAGATCCGTACCTGTTGATTAAATAGCATTGATATTCACACTTAAAAATATAAAAAAGATTTAAGTATGAAATAAAAAAAATCACACTTAAAGAAATAAAGAAGATTTATGAAATAATAAATTAATTCATAACTCCAAATAACCTGTAGAACAATAAAAGTGCAATAAAATTACATAGCATGCAAATACGGTGCCAAAGGTTGTGTATATCTGAGCGCACCTGCCGCGCACGTGCCAACTGCTACCTACCCCTGCATCCGGAGCCTGCCACTGCCAGTGCCCGCTGGACACTTAACGTTTTTTATTCAAATAACTTCTCCTGCGAAGCCTTTTTGTTTTTTTACTCGAAACAATTTTAATGGTTAAAGTCTGAAGCCAATAATTAGTTTGAATGGTAATTATTATTGCGCAATAAATAAAATGGAAACTTATTACTTTAGCCTTATTTAAAAGTAATAAGCATAATTGTTGATATTGAAAAAAATACAGACAAATACGACAAAAAATGGAAAGTAAAAGTGTTCAGTGTTACCCATGCATGAGATGATTTTTTACTTTGAGTATGACAATTATTTTTTGCCTAAACGTCTTGCAGTGGATCATGTACCCGAAGTCCCGAAGTATCCGTAATTGATTTTCGGAGACATATAACTATCGTTTAAGTATTCTACCGTAAGTGAAGTGTGAACAGAGTTAAGTTAATAATAATAATGTCTATGAACGCTTTCACACCACGTCAATCTGGTCCTGTGGTAAGTTCTCGAAGAACTTATGTTAGAGGTACCAGATAAGGTAACGGAAATATGTTCAATACTTTTATACTATATATATATTTAAGATTTTTATTATATAACACACATATTTAACACACATCAATGACCCAGGAACACAGAAAACTTTTTTGTTCCCTGGCGGGAATCGAACCCGCAACCTCCGGCTAGAGCGCAAACATGCTCACCACTGAGCCACAGAGGTCGTCATGTAGTATACCTATATAGTGCTTTCACGATATCATCTTTAGCAGGTGTTCGAAATACGGTAACATAACTAGATAAAGTTCGGAATAAAATGGTATTTTAATGTAAATACTAAATAGATACTTTATTTGTATGTTTTCTTATGCTTTCTTAATCTTGAATTTTAATTTTATCTGCTTCTAATGCTATTATAAATTAGTAGATCATTACAACTGTATATTAAATTGAGATAAAATTTAAGCATTGATTTCTATGATGCCATTGTCCATATATTAACACTAATCTATGATTTTGATTTATCATGAATAAAAATTTTTATATTTGATTTCTTGTTTTAAATTTAAGCGTCCGATATACCTAATTTATACCTAATTGTTTATTTTTATAATAAAATTTTATTTTTTATCCTAAAATATGTGGGGAACCAAATATTTTATTAGGATTTATGTTTTTCTTCAAATTAAGGTGTCATTACAATTGCTGGACGACGGTGTATGGTCGGTCCAGTCGGTGTCACCTACTTATATAGTATCGCCTATCGGCAGTTCGGTTGGCCAACGGTCACCGCGACCGTTCAATTCTAACACAATGGCGAATCATTAAAAAGAGACCAGCCCTTTGTCTCCTAACAACGGATTCCCATAAAGGACGAACTCTTTTCAAACCGTTACAGTTTTGCAAAGAAACTAGATCGTTCTCACGAACGCGAATTTTTCGATAAACCGACGTCCGAAGTAGGAAGAATAGACAACGGACAATGGAATAGATTCGCAAAGGGATTACAAATAATGCCTTGTAAGAAAGGGGTGGTTTTGTAAGGAGAGGTCAGTAGGGTCATCTGGGCACCGAGCTGACCCTATCACTCACGCTGCACCGATTTCGGGGTGTTTAAACTGGCATAAAGGGTTGTCGTGACCCCGCCATTGTGAGCGCGGGTCAGCACGGGTTGGCTACCTGGCTCCCCGGCGCCGCGCGGGTCCGAATGACCCTGCCCAGTCAATGGACAATTAAAACGAGAACAGCGACGGTTATGTAGAAAATCGCGATAACCTTTCGTAAAACGTTACGTTTTACTAATTTGTGTAAGCTTATCTATTGCATCTTCAAGAACTTCGGTCTATTGTAGGTTTATTGTAAAGCAAAACGATTTATGGTTCTTAAGTTTTTAATTTATTAGTTTGTAACATGAATAGGTGTTTGTAATTTATGTACCTATTTTTTTTTTCAATTTAGTAATTTTTAAACTTTAAAGAATCCTCAGGTTAGATTTTTCAAAATAGATGTTCATATATTAGTAAAGTTAAGATAAAGTCACGCATTTACCATAATTTTGACATCTGAAAACGTTTCTTATTTACTTTGTTTCATAAAAGTGACATAAATACGGAATACCCCATATTCCGAATTCGGAATATACGGAATTTACAAGATCTTTCTAAACTAATATAAAATATGTACCTAATAGTAGTAGTAAGTTTTTTTAGACGGTCGTCGGTGATGTTTAAAATCAATCTAGTTTCAAATTATTCTTATTTATGTTAGTCAAAGTTCATGTGTAACGTATATAATGTTACGTTTAAAGTAACATTAACATCAACCAGTTACGTATACACGCTATAAAACTGACGCATAACCGTCATACGTCACAGCAAGAAATTCAGGTGCAAAGGAACATCTATTATAGCGTATTATTAATATCAAATAAACATTCGCTAACGGCGAATCCGTTGGTCTATTGACAGTGGACAATGCAAAAAATAGAGCATAGAAAGCTGTTTCCCATAAAAATTGTAGCAAAAGGGTTTGGTCATAGAGTTCTTTGTTATGGACAGTGGGAAATTTTGCGTGTACGAGGGAGCTTTGCGAAATGGGTCAGTCTGACCCGGCGGCGAAGATAGCGAGGTCTTTGTGCGCACGCATCGCGGGGTTATGCAAATTGGAGGCGCAAACAATGGCCATCTACCTGAGATGCGTGTGCTGATTTAGAATTATGAGAATGTCTACTGAATTCACTTGTTTGAAATTGATTTCAATTGAAATCGATATTCAAATTCCTGGATTTACATCTTAACGTAACATAATATTGTTTGTTCGCTGTTCACTCTTGACTTGACTCTTTAGACTTTAGATTAGTAAACTAAACTTTTATATTTCTACAGAAAGCTCTTACCTACTAGGCTTTTATTTTTAGGTAAATGCTAAATGGTTAATGGTTCAAAATTAAACTAAGTGTATAGAATTCACATTCTAACAATTTTTCACAAGATAAATTATTGTTAATAGGTTATAACTTACCTATACGCACAGAATAGAGAATAGTACAAGGTTGCTATACGTATTTATTACAATTATTTTTAGCTTAAATTGTTCAATAAATGTTGCGTAGGTGTAGATATATTTTAATATAAGTACCCGGTAAACCAAACTTTGCTCGGAGTTCTGATAAATTAAAAAAATAAAGTTTCAAAAAATATTTATGTGACGTGTGTGGTGTGTGCAACACATTCCGAATTTTTAAAAAATTCTATGTTATACATAACTTTTGCTTTATAAGTGCTTTATATGCGCCTAAGACATAGCTAGATTGATTTTTCTCCTAATTATAAAGTCTTATACTTTAAACGAGACAATATTGTATAATAAATATACCTTATCGGTTTTTTGAAAACGGATCATATTGTATATCAACACGAAATTTAGTATGCAGGGAGTTGTGGAGGAGTTTGTCAATAGTCTAGTTAAAGTTTATAACGTATATTGGGTACTTATCACATTTTACTTCGGCTTAGGATTCTAATTAGAAATATCATAGAGCGTAGAGCTACAGTGGTAAATCCGCTTTGATTTTTATATTTTTACACTATCCGTCTGTGTCTAATAAGATTAAATCGTTTTTATAGTTACGTAATTGCTGATATCACGAGCGATGTTAACATTAAAATAAATAGTTTGGACGCAAAGTTGGGATTCACATCACCCTCACATCTCACAAATTATATATTTTAAACTTATTCAAAATAGTTTCCTTAAGTTATTATATAACACCGACAAGAAGAGCGAATCTCTTAAATTAGAAAGAATAAAGTTATTATATGGTATGTTTGGTACATTTAGAGTCCCCAGAGTTTTTTTATAGAAAAGTAATCATAAATTGGCGTCATTAGCATTTTTCTCAAATTTTTAAGATTTTGTAGCTAATACCTAGCTATAATAGCTATAAAATATAGCGCCAACAATGATTTAAAATAGAAGCTTGAATGAATAGAAGCTTGTACGGAGCGTACAGCGGATCTGGTACGCTACGTACCAAATCCGAGCGTGTATAGGGCAGCCCGGCGAACATAGGAAGAAGGCGAAGAGTTCGCCACTGCCCGCATCGGATTTGGTCCGCTCCATACCAAATCCGTGCGTGTGTAGCGACACCGGATTCGGTCCGCGGATATGGGCCGCTGTACGCTCCGTACCAAATTCGTGTGTCTGTAGATGCCATGAGAAATCACGGGCAAGAAAAAAATCACTAGTGACGTAATTGAGGCTAAAAATTAAAAACAAAGGCACAAAAAAGGAAATAGGAGGAAAAACAGCATCATTGGTGCTGCACTTAAAGAGTAGCCACCTACATTTTTTATAAAAACTATATCCCGCCTACATAAATTATATAGCCTATGTTACCCGGTTATTGACATCTCATTTATTGAAATTGGAACAATACTTTAAACGCTACGGCGGAACAAACATACATAGACTGCCAAAATCATTATTCATAAGCCATAACATTTCCTTTTGGCTTCGCCGTAGTTGGATCAAGGAGGCGTATGGATCTGATGCTGATGGTGTCTCGGCACTCGGCAGTCACCAGAGCCAGCCTGGGAACTGGACTATCTCCATGCTCGGAGATCTCATTACGCGTGGTACGGGGAATCGCCGAGATCATGTTGAGACCTCGCCTGCGGCCTGACGCCTCCCAGACTTTACGCAGAAGATGCTTATATAATATATTCAATTTGATAAGATATTTTATCGCAGTATCATTTTAAGGGAATACAATTTTCCAAGCTATATGCATAGACTAATGATTGGTCTCGCTGGGGTTGAGCGCCCAGCGAGACCTATTATTCATTTATGGCTATATGGGATGGTATGTCAATTAAATATAATATTAATATAGTACCTAATAGGCAAACGGACTGATTTTTTTTATTGCATAAATGAATAGTACTCTTAAATATGAGTAACTTCTCAGAAGAAACCGTATATCAAAAGTCAATATTTTCAAAGGTACAGCGATTTGTATACAAAATTTCGCGAGTCTTTATACCAAAAAAAATATTTTTTTTTTTGCGAAATTGGTAAACAAAACCTACATCATAACTTTACTCACATCATATTATACAAAAACATTCATTATGGTAAGTATGAACTTAAACGCACAAATATCGGAGATATTTACAAATATATTCCTGCGGCCATATACTTCATAAGTTCATATACTACTTCATATACTATAACCTACAAGTGACGTCATTTGTAGGTCGACTTTAGTATGGAGCGTTTTTAGGAGGCTCGCGAATTTTTTTATAGAAATCGCTGTACCTTTGAAAATATTGACTTTTGATATACGGTTTCTTCTGAGAAGTTACTCATATTTAAGAGAACTATTCATTTATGCAATAAAAAAAATAGTCCGATTGCCTATTACCTATTATAATTCAATTATTATCATTGTTAATGATAATGATAATAATTTAATTATAAATAACCAATAATAATATTAGTCAAAAATAAAAATTAATGATTATGTGAGGAGAGATTGGGACTCCTAAAAAGCTCTTCGATACAGCGTGTTTCTTTCTAAAATTATTTTTACTAAGGGTCAATTAACACCGAAACGAAACGATACAGGAAGCGTCGCTGCATTATGAAGAACTTTATTAAATACACAAGTATTTCGATGTATGTATAAGTATTCGAATGTCAAGCTGCACCGCACTCCAAGCGCATATGCAGTTTATGATTGACGAATAAAGTTCAAATCGTCACTTTGTGAATTGACCTTAATGTTCATCGCTGAAACATGATGTTTTTGGTTTATTTTAACACAGTTCCACGATCTTAGTTAAACCTAGTTTTCCTGTAACAATATAAGGGTGTCAATGTTTTGAACTTTTCAATAATATTTAGTTTCTTTATTCTAATTACTAGCTTTTGCTCGCGGCTCCGCGTATTTTCCGCTCGTATTAATAAAGTATCCCACGGGGACATCGTACTTTTAGTGTTAAAAAGTATCCTATGTAAAACATATATTATATCCAGAGCTTAAACTAAGTACTACCCTACCAAATTTCATCAAAATCTGTTTAGTATTTTTTGCGTGAAAGATTAACAAGTCCATCCATCCATATTCCATCCTCACAAATTTTCACGTTTTAACCTAGCTTTTAAACCTAGCTCGGTCCTTGTAAATACATTATTCAACGGGAATACTGTACTTTTTCGAGATAAAAGCAGCATATGTGTTAATCCAGAGCTTAAACTACTACACTACCATACCAAATTTCATCAAAATTTGTTTACTAGTTTTTGCGTGTACAAACATCCATCCATCTGTCCATCCATCCATCCATCCATCGGCACAAACTTTAAAATTTATAATAGTAGTAGGATTCATAGCTTCTCGTTCAAACTTTATAAAATCAGTATGGGAACTATCTCTGCAATCAATTACAACGCGGAACAAAGGACCTCAACATCCCATCTGTCCATCTTGACCCTTTTTAATCGTCTTATACCTCAGTACCGGGGTACCGCTACCTAAAAAAACAATGGCGGTATTGTGCAGCGGTGTCGGTAGTATCCGGCTATTTCCGGACAAAACTCGTTCGAACCGGTTCCTGATGCGTTGTTTATGGTAATTTAGAGCTTTATTGTGATAGTTTGTTTTTGCAACGTGAGATTTGGGGATGCTGTCAAATTGGATTAGCGGTCATGTATCATTGTTCAAATGTTCACCGAAAGCGTAACTTGCACTTTTTTTCTTTTCTTCTCCTTAAATGCTTTTTATTTTGTAATCTCATCCTTTTGCTTTCTTTTGAGCTTTGTTTTGTAATTACTCATTCATATTTTGGACTAAACCTTTTGGATTGTTAAATATATGAAAGCCTTTTGTCGTTTTCTTAAATTTAAACCGTATTTAGGATGAAGTGGGATTTAAAGTGTCCATGTTCTGACAAGTCGTATCATGACTGCAAAGAAACCTTTTAAGACAAACTCGACCAGAGAGAAGAATAGTAGTAGAGTCTCTTCAATCTAGAATTGTAGCTAATTTTCTTTTTAGATATTTAAAGCAACCACATTGCTAAATTGCTAATTAGAAATTAGAAATGTCTTAATTAGTTGGAAGCAACCAAAAACATATTTTCACAATATTCATGAACATCTGTAGGTACGTGTGTCAGCTGTGCCTAGTGGCTTGCCTATGTTTCCAAAACTGTACATTATGCCTCAATTAACCTACTTGTGCCGACGACAACAAAGAATGTCGGTAAAATACATGGCGACATTAAAATCACATAAAAAATTCGCTACTTCTGATATCATAAAAATTAAATCAATATCAAAATAGGGCTTTCGAAATTTAATTTAGATGGTGGTGGTGAAAACAAAAACACCGTGATGGTGGGAAATCGCCTTGCTTTTGTTGAAAAATTGTTTTTAATTTTGCTCATTATGTAATGACATTTTTAATTATAAAATAACGGGTATTATATACCTAACAAGTTTTAGTTATAGAAATCTATATTAATATAAAGTAAATTATGGGAAAGTGTGTATGTTTGTCTGTCTTTCACGCCAAAACTACTGAACTGATTTTAAAAAAGGCTGCTTCTATGTACTTAACTAATTTTATCTATTCCTGACTTTTGTAATATTCATACTATATATATAGAATATCTATATATTCTACTATTTATTTAAAAAATATAACAATATAAACTTTTACATTGTTACATTTTTAAAGGAAGAAATATTCCATCTTTTCTCTAAAAGGTGGCACCCGACCGAGTTTGTTTCTCCGGATCTTCACAGCGGATTAAGGTTGAACCGGTTGTAGCTTTTTCCGTTGACATTCCGAGAAAAGCTTAGGTACAATAAAAGATAGTAGATACGGCCACATCAGATTAAGTTTAATTTGGAAAAAATATGTTTAACAATTTTCATTTCAACAATTAACATCTTCACTATAATTATATAGTATCTTCATAACGTTTTTCACATTTTTATATTCTTTGCCATCACTTTCATAATTTTGCACATTGTCCACATCTTGCAACATAACCGCCCCGAACGAGTACCATCCATCACGCAGAGCTATTCAACCTTTCGCGATGTCCCCCGAGGTGTTTATGCAAATATTGGCAATTAAGCTAAGGTAACGGTCTTAACCCTTCGGCAGCTGGACTCGCCATTATCTCGTGGGGACGGACTGTTAGATAAACATTGCAAATCCTTTTTGGCTACCGGTTTCAAATTTTGCTCAATTTTGCATGGGTATTAACTATGGGTTCTGCTAAATATGAAATATTAAGCCAAAATTGGTTTTTTGAAAAAGAACATTTGTTCCTAGATACTTTGAGCTTTATATAAATAAATAACAATAAAAAATGCCTGCATTTGCGCACCTACCTGGATATCATTATCATTTGTGTAATTAATCAATAATTTGTTCCCATTGGAATTTTTTCCTTATGGAAATATGGAATAGTTATAGAATAGTTTAATGACGGTTAACACATTCTAAAACTTTTAAATCCCTTAAAATAACTAATAAGTAAAGAATATGTAAGCAATAACCGAGGGTGCCATTTTTACCAAATACTTGTATATATTATTATGCTAAACATAATTATATACCTCCCGTGAAATTAGTCTCGGACAACTGACCACTGGGCCAAATTGACCCCTGTAATCGTAATCTGACCTTGGGGTCATCTGGACCAACTGGACAAAGGTGGACAACGAAAAAAACTCGGATTGGTTTTACTCTCACAAAGAACTAGCTGACCCTTCATTACGGGGTACAATTTGAGTGTGACCCTTTGTACGGTCCCTTTGAAGGTAGGATTAGAGGTGTAACGGATAACAGATAAAGGACCCTATTATAAAACGTGTTTGCTATTCTTTGGATATGCAATAAGATATTTTTTATCTCATCGCATTAACGGGTTGATAATTTGTGTCTTAAAGTTTTGGCAATTTTCAAAAATGTTAGATACATATTGATATATTTTATGAATTTAATGATGTGTTTTGAATAGAAACTAAACGATCAGAAATAGAATAGTGTGTACACTATATAGTATATGTACACTTTACTATATAGTCCAACTGTCTGATATTAATAATTATGTATTATTATTTTTTGTTTAAAGGCACAAGAGTCAAGGCACATCTTCATTGACATAGAGCATTTAAAGTTCAGAAATGTATTCGCGCATGAATAGCTGAATCACAGCCTATAGAACTATTACCTACAGTCGTCCAACGGACACGTCTAGACAGAGCAATCGTGCGGGGCGTGCGGGGTGAGAGAGGGGCGGTAGCGAGCCCAAGCTGCCATACACTCGCTTGGGACACGTCAGCCGGGGTTGACGCTTTTTAATTTGATTGTTTTAAGTGGTTTGCGACAGTGTTTCGTTTGAGTTGCATGTAGGTACTTATTTACAATGGTCAATTATATGAACAGCTAAAGAAGATTAATTTTAATACAAAACCATGCGCCTGTTTCCCGTCAGAATTTTTAATAAAATTGTATCTACGTATGAGAATTTACTAACTACATCGTCAAATTCAACAATCGCAATCTAAAAACTAGTAAATCCAAATGTCGAAAATACCTTTCAGTTTCGCATTTGTAGCTTTTGCAGGGTTCGTAAATATCCGATATTTATAACAAATATCAAAATACACGGGCGTAGCCAGGTTTTAGTTTCGGGGAGGGTTCAAGAAAATAAAACGACTACGGGGGGGGGGGGGGGGGGGGGGTTAATCAAAGTTCTGATTTAGGCTGTGAAGATTTGATTATTTTTCTAAAATAACTTCAAAAATCATCTTTCAGATAGGGTTAATGGGGCGGCAAAATATGTTAATTGCCAAATTTCTAAATACGCCTCTGTATATTGGTCAGATCTCTGTATTATATATACCAGCCGGCCCATTTCGGGGGGGGTTTGAACCCCCTAAACCACCCCCCTAGCTACGCCCATGTCAAAATATCAGGTATCTTTGATATATATCCGATATTTTAGATTTTTTGATATTTTCAAAATTACATACAAATCTCATAGGTACACTGATATGTTTTTTCGTAATAGTTGAATGGAAATAATTTGTATGTCTGATAATTTGAAGATAGGGAAGTAAAATTAAACTCATTTATTTATTATTGATATTAAAAGTTTTCAAATCAATTAAAAATCAACGATAGATACTTTTGAGTATCAATTTAAATAAACCATAAAACCATAAAATGACTTTTGTTTATAACCAGAAAAAAAAGTGTATTAATTTTATCAGTCGAATTAATTTGACACATGGTATAAATGGTATAACAATAGTATAATAACAAACAAGGAATTTTCTTCCGAAAAAAAGGGGGTCACGTGGGTGTCATATGCCGTCACAAGACGCGTCGACGGCTATGATTAGTTAATGTCGTGTCAAATAGCAAGTTTTTGATGACCTAGGCTTGTGAAACTCTCGGAAAATAAGACCTGCGTTGATGTAAGATTTTTTACATTTAAAACATTCTTTTACATTTTTAAATATAAATATCAATTTTGATATAATATATCAAGCATAAATATCAATTCATATATATCATGATATATATACGATATATATCAATTGATATATATCATGCTAACCCTGAGCTTTTGTATACGCATTTGTATTTTTTATAATAAAACCCTTCATTAATACTTCTATATATATATATATATATTTTTGTTTTATTCCTAGTACTCTACATACACATACTACGAATATCTACACAAAATGTAGAACAGATTATAATAAAACACATTATTGTGACAACCCTGCAGCAATGACGAATACCTACACAAAAGCGGCATTTCGCGCGACTTCAAACGCGTTGGACCACTGTATCTCTTTATTACACTGTGGCTGAATTATAAATATTTTTAAGAATTCTGACTCGTTTGACCACAAGGAGATGGAATTCCTCGTAGCCAAAATGAGGAAGAACTCTTATTATTTGACTTTCCTGTACTATTAAGTAGCTACCAAGCGTTGGTAGATGATTGGAAATAATATAATTTATTGGTCACTGTAGAAATGTTTTTAATTTTGCGAATTAGATTGTCTTTATCAACCTGTCATTTTGTGTATTTTTCGGTAGACAAAACATCTATAAATATCTAACTATCTATCTATGAATGTTTCACACCAGGTCACGTATTTAATACTCTTATACTAGACTAGCTTTTGCCCGCGACTTCGTACGCGTGGAGTTCGGTTTCATTACAAAATTTTAACCTCTTTTTCACCCATTAGGGAGCGAATTTTCTAAAATCCTTTCTAAGCAAATGCCTATGTCATGACAACTATCTGTATGCCAAATTTCAGCAAAATCCGTTTAGTAGTTTTGCATTGATAGAAGAGTCAGTCAGGTTAGCCTTTTATATATTTATATAATGTACAATACATTCAGGTTTTTTATTATATTATATACATATTTAATACAAATCCATGACCCAGGAACACAGAAAACTTTTTTGTTCCTTAGGCGGGATTCGAAGCCACGACGTCAGGCTTGATAACCAACGTGCTAACCACGGGGTCACAGAGGTCCCTCCTACATATTTCTATTTAATATGGTGATCATAATACTCCACGGTAGCTCCTTAGGTTTCTATCATTATTCATTAGGGCCCGTCACACGTAGTTTTTTCAACCATTCCAACCCGCGCTCCGAATCGAACGTGTAAATGCGCAGGGCCGACATCGGCAGTCCGATCTGGCATGTCGACGACAGCGCGTTTTCCACAGTTTGAACTGCGCGCTATGACGTATTTTGACAATACGTCAAAATACGTCATAGAGCGCAGTTCAAACTGTGGAAAATAATGTAAAACACCGGCTGCGGCAGTCCGAACCGTGAAGCATTTTAGTATTAATGAGCACGACAGTTCGATCCGTAGCCCAAGCCGCACGGATCCTACCGCAGTCTGATCTGCGGTCCCATATTCCGTGAGCAAGGTGCTATTAGGTCTTATACGAGGTAATAGGATTAAAATATGATATGTATTTTGTATGCGCCCTGGGCACTTATTTCCAGATTCATTTCATAATCAATGAATATACGTCATATGAGACAGTCATTGTAGTTATGAGAACGAGTTGCGTACTCGAATGATATAGTAAGCTTGATATTTGCATACGCTCTTACCGATTACGATTTCTTTTCGTTTTCTACAATGAATTTAGGTTGAGAAATTACTTCGTGTGACGTAAAGTGTACTACCGAATTGTATTCCGCACAAAAAAATATAGTTTCTTAAAGTAGACATTAGCGTCATACGTACAGTTCTAACCGCAGCAAATAATACTCGCCATTCCAACCCGCGCTCCGAAACGAACATTTAAATGAGCGGACAGTCCGATCTGGCATGTCGATGACAGCGCATTTTCCACAGTTTGAACCGCGTGATATGACGTATTATGTAAGACGCTGGCAGTCCAAACCGTGACGCATTTTAAGTCGTAATTAGCACGACAGGTCGATCCGTAATTAGTACAACATAATAGGTCGATCGGCATTCCAAGCCGCACAGATCCCTCTGCAGTTTGCAACGCAGTCTGATCCGCGGTCCAAACTTTAAACGTTTGCAGGGCCTTGATTATATACTTAGGTCCTAGGGGCTTTATGTATAGAATCCAGCCAGTTGGATATTGAAATGTTTTAGACTTTAGGTTATAGGCACCCATTAGAGTTCCATATCCGAGGAGTAAAAAGGGGTTTACTAAGTTTCCACTATCCGTCCGTCTATCTGTCTGTCTGTCACCACTCACCAGGCTGTGAACTCACTCACCTCCTGAACTGTGATAGCCAGAGAGTTGACATTTTCACAGATAATTTATTTCTGATGAATATAAGAACAAATACTAAACATAGAATAAAATAAATATTTAAATGGGACTCCCATGCAACAAACGTGATGTTTTTATTGTATGTACTGAACCCACGGTGCTGGGGCCGTCTCGCACTTGGCCAGTTTTATAATTTATCATAAGACATAGTAACAACTTGTCTGACCTCTACAATTTACAACAAAATGTGTACAGTCGATGAATTTTAAATAAGCTTAGGGGAATTGATAGCATAATTTTATTAAGTAACATTTTCAGGAAATTACATTGTATACATGTTGTCGTCATCTTTTCAGCCAGAGGACATCTCTCTCATAATATTTACTCAATATCTAATATATTTGCTTCACATTTCGTATACTAGGTACTTACGTTAACATATATCATAGCATTTATAACTTTCGTAAATTAGTGTGTCAAACACAATTAGTCCCCAGTACATCAGTGTGGATTTAGGTAGGGAAGGTAGGGGAGAGCAAGACCTAACGTAACACCTAGCGGTGACTAAACAAGGGGTGTGTCACGTTATCTCTGCTCCCACGAGAGGCGCGTGCTGTCTGAAATATTAAAAATGAGCAGTCTGATAGTGTAATGAGCGTTATGTGGATTGGTCGTTGCGAATAAAAAAATAAAGAAATAAGACATTAAATAATTTAGATGACCTCTGCGGCTTGGTTGTTGAGGGCGTTGTTGCTCAAACCGGGATCGCGGGTTCGAATCCCACCGAAGGATCAAAACGTTTTTCTGTGTTCCTGGGTCATGGATGTATATTTAAATATGAGTATAATATAATAAAAATCGTTTATATACTTCCTGTTGTTTGGTCCCCGTAGCACAAGTTCTTCGAGTACTTAATTTTAGCTTTACATAATTTTAAACTTCATTTAAACTTTATTAGCACGAGGCCGTGAAGCGTTCACGGATATTATTATTAATCTATATTCTATACACAATAAGTATTTGTGTCATATAAGTATTTGTATCATAGCTTAAGTATTTTGAAAGTTGGAAAATTGATGGAAACTTTTAAATACATACATACATACATACATATAATCATGCCTCTTTCCCACAAACTTTTAAATGTGTCACAGAATTTAAGAATACTGTCTTGGCAAAATGATGAATCGCCACTCTAACGTACAGCAAAGACCTCTAACTTCCTAGCCTATTATTTTCTACTCTTATTTTTGCACTAGCATTAAACGAGTTGTGAAACAGACAAAATGAATGTCAGTTTAAAACTTGGTCAAACCGAATATGGATTTCCCGCGGCTTGTAATTAATTGTAGTTATCTAAGGGGCACCTGCCAAAATCTATTAGCTGCTAATTGTAAGTTTATCACAATACAGTTTTATTTTACGAGCATATCCAACGGTTTATATGCTATCGGATGAAGCTATCAGATAAAGCTTTTTTGGCGACAATGTTTCCGAAAAAAATATAGTGCCTTGATGCAAGATAATCTTGGGAACATTAAAAAGTTAAGTGTTGACATCTATGAACATTATAAAAGTTTAATATATGTCTTATTATTGCCTTTCTAGCAATTTTTATCAACAAAACATATTCATATAGGTATAACATAGGTATAATATCTAATATGAGAATAAGCGCAACTCTGGAGGCTCGAGTATAAACTTGAGCTTTTTAATCATTTGAAGTCCTTAAAAAAGTTCTAAACGCAATAAACTCGAGAACATATTTCTATAGGTACTAATATTATAGAGAGGAAAGATTTGATTGTTTGTATGTTTGTTTGTGTGCATTGAATAGGCTTCGAAACTACTAGATCACGTGGACATACGCTTTTTGTTATCGCGGCAAAATGTACGGCTACCGCGAGAATCGAGATTTCCTTTTGCTTGCACGAAGTAGCGGGCAACATAATTCCTATTTACCACCTGCCATATTTATCTTATTTTGACTTACTTATTACAGTACAAATTAAGCTCAGTACTTCCGCTTTGAAAGCGCAGGCCAAGGCCATCTTGTCCAACATATTGTACGCAAGGTGTATTAGATCCTATATCTACTATATTATACGATGCCCAAGTTAGATAATAGTTACGGCACCGATAAATTTTATATTTCGTAGCACGTGCCTTAGATATATATTGAAATTATGTTAAGTTCTGCACATATTAACCATTAATAGGCTAAAATTATGTGAATCAAATGTATTTTATTCGCAAAAAGTGTTTTTAACTGCTTAGTATTTATGTATTGCAAAGCAATTTGCCATCAGTCTATGTTACTTAATATTTACTGTTACGAAAAGGTGAACTTTTAACAAATGTTCAGCTTTTGTAGTATAATTAGTACGCTTACACATGCGTTGTAGCTCCGCGGTGCCGCAGCACGAGGATTTGTATGTTATATAATATAATAAAGAGGAAAAGTTTTTTTGTTTGTATTGAATAGGGTCCGAAACTACTGGACCAATTTTGATGAAATTTGGTACAGTTATAACGATATAACGAAAAATGATGCGTAAAATTGTATGCAGAATGTTAATTTGACAATCTGTCGATATTTTACAATTTCACTAGTTATATTAGAATCTAACGGTTGTTACGATTTTACGGTGACATATAATATGTAATCAGAATTTCCATGAAATTTAGTATGCAGGGAGTTTTGCGGTAGAAAAATCGATCTTGCTAGTTTTTGTCCTTGGAAACTGCACATTTTGAAGTACCTATTTTCTTTCGTCGCGTAATTAGATATGAGTGACTTTAATTTCTATATGGCAAATTCGGTTGGCGGCGCCAACAACGCAAAAAGTCCAATTATATATATATATATATATTATGTTACCGTAAAATTGTAAAAACCGTTAGATTATAATATTACTAGAGATATTGTAATATGTCGACAGATTGTCAAAAAAAAATAATTCTCCTTACAATTGTACGCTTTATATTTCGTTATATTGTAATATCTACAGTGCCGATTGGTTAAACCGCAAGTGCGGCACCGCCATGTTTTTTTGATTTTTCGTAATGATAATTACTCGTATAACGAAAAATAATGCGTACAATTGTAAGGAGAATTTGTTATTTGACAATCTGTCGACATATTTTAATATCTCGAGTAATATTACAATCTAACGGTTTTTATAATTTTACGGTGACATATCCATTTTACTTTTTGCGTTGTTGCCTGTTGGCGAATTGGTGTCTCGTAGGTTCGAATCTCGATCAGACGAACATTTATGTGATTTCTGTTAGGTATATTTTGTTATGAAAATCTGTGGTAAAAAACAACAAAATATACCAATACCCCCTAATCCGACGTTACCGTTCGACGCCAGAAAGTCTGCGCACACACGCGCGCTAGCACCCACACAGCCGCGCGCAGATAGCTGTGACTCACCTGACCGAGGGTGGTGTAGGGTGACCAGGTGAGCGACGGGAGATGGAGAGACTGTCCGAAAATGTCCTCTCAAGTCTACGTCCACTAGCTACTATAAGTTTCCAACAATACAATCCCTGTGAAAGTGTGAAGCCGGAATGATCATCTTATCAATATATCTATATTCTGCAATAATATCTCCGATATGATATCAGGATTGCTGAGGGACAGGGGTAATTTTTTTTGTAGATAAACCCATCGAAATTATTAGGTGTAATACACGATAATAAGTAATATAACCGGCCAAGTGCGAGTCGGACTCACGCACGAAGCGTTCCGTGCAAAACTGCTAAAAATTGAAGTTTGCTGTCGACACTTTTAGTATTTGTTGTTATAGTGGTAACCGAAATACATCTTCTATGAAAACTCTCTAGTTATCACGATTAATAAGATACACCCTGGTGGCAGACATATGGACGACCGACAGAGACGATTGCAGTAGGTCCCCGTTTTTACCCTTTAGGTTATACTACATCAGGATCCCGCCGCTGCGCTCGATCCTACAGGTATCTGTTCTTTGATAAAATTAATTTTAAAATAATGTTAAGAAAGTATGCAACGAGTTAGGTTGCCTATAAAAAAATAGCCGCAATTACTTGTAATTAATGTTAGTATAATTAATTTGCTACTATACTCCTGCGTAGCTGGGCCGGTTTCAATGAAACCAGCCACTGTTACAGAAATCGTAATAGCCCGGTAACATAGGCTCTATCTTTAATTAATTATTATTACATAGATACGTCATATCCTTACAAAACTGACAATATTGCTGTGCAGTCGCACACTAACATAGAACACTATTACTCATGGAGCACATTAACCAAAATTGGCTCGACGTCGGGCCAATTTGAGTCTACACTTTTTACGCGCAATATCATATCTATCTCTTTTTAATATAATACATCTATGGGCTCTATACATTGAATCATACACCGCCATGCACAACACATTGCATGACATCAGACAATATAGTTGGCTGACGTTTCACATTATCATCCGACGCTTTAACCATTTTGGTTAATGGTTCACATTATCACAGGTGCCAAATTTATCCTAAAAATCCGAGATACATAGTCACTCAGGTACATTTAACTTGCATATCGATTCCGCGCTCTCCCTCGCGTCGGAAGGGGAGTTTGCTCTTTTTATGTGCAGCTAAAAAGCCGGATAAATGCGGTTCTCCCCAGAAATATGGGCAGACAGGGGAAATACGAATTCTGGATTTACTGGAACTACGAGGGAACTGTAAAGTAACAGTCATTTACAGTAATGAGTAGGTTAATAGTTACAGCCACAAAAAGTTCTTCTTTAGGACTTGACACTTGGTATGTACAGTATATACCCAACTAGCAAAAAGATCTTATAAGCGATTACTCTCCCGATTATGGATCGAAAAACAATCGTATGAAAGATCCTATTATTTCAAAAAGGCGTATAAACGCATCTTTCTAGATTTTATTGCATTGAACGCATTTTGGCTGTGTAAACATGTGTAGTAAACGTTTACTCAGCAGATTTATATTGCATTCACTCGATAATTCTATAAAGATATCTTCCAATGACGTTCATAACACCATAATTATTATGACAGTTCTTTGAAAGCAATTGAATTTCCGAATTATCGTCAAACCACCTTTTACAGCACTATTATTCGACAATTAAATCTGAGAACAATATTGTAGAGTAAAAGCAACTCATTCAACAAAATAGCATGGCAGTTGCTATTTCAGCACTCAATGTTATATGATAGCTTTCTGGAAGGCTTTCATTTGTCCTAAATTTCGAAGTTGAGAAAACGCTTTGAAATTATCTATTACAGCATCGGAGGTGGTCTAAACATTATTTGAAAGTCAATATACAGCGTAAGAGTTAAATGAAATCTTTTACAGCACTATGAATGCCATTTTGTTAAACCAGGTATTTATGCAACCACCGTATTTGCTTTTGTTTTGCGAAAATGGACAGTAATCGGTGGAAAAAAATTAAAAGAAGTGGTGATTTTCAACGGAAAGTAAATAAAATTTACGCTCAGTTAAAACAGTCAACATCTTCATTGACAAAGAAGAATTGTTTAATATTAGTGCGGGTTCAGTAGGAAATATTCACACACCTAATAATAAAATCTGTGGACCGAATTCTAGTAAAGAGAATTCTAGTACCGAAAAAATGTCATGTAATCAGGACTCTCTGATTATAATAGCAGTGATGATAATGACAATTATAGATCTGAGTATGAGTAGTTCAAACTCCGAAGACAAGGAATCTTTAAATTATGAGTTTCGGTCTAATTTTAAAGAGTGGGCACTCCGATTTATGATTTCTCATGATACATACATACATACCTACATACTTACATATACACATATAAAAATTCCCGTAGGAGTAGGCAGAGACCACATCTTTCCACTTGCTACGATCCTTACATACTTGTTTCGCTTCGTCCGCTTTCATTATTCCCTTCATATATGCTCTTCGATGTAGGGTACTCTTGACCTGGCCTTTTTTCAAGATGTCTCTGATTTGGTCTTCACTAACGCCCGCCTAGGTCTACTCTTTCCAACACTTCCATTCATACTCGCCTTATACACTTTTTTCGTCATTCGTTCTTCATTCATTCTCTCGACATGGCCAAACCATCTCAGCATACCTTTCCAAATTTTTGTCACTACATCTTCTCTTAGACCACAACGTTTCCTTATCTCACTATTTCTTATCCTGTCACGCAGTTTAACTTCTATTATACTTCTTAACGCTGTCATTTTAACTGCATTTATTCTGTTTTCATGTTTCTTCTGTCATACCCAACTTTCACTTCCGTACATGAGTGTCGAAACCAACACTTCCTCATGCACAGCCAAACGAGCCTTGTTAGTTACCTTCCGACTGTTCATAAAGGAGTGCAAAGCTCCATTCACCCTGTTTCTTACATTCACTCTTCTTTCAATATCACTCTCACACTTTCCATCTCTTGTAAACTTTAAACCAAGATACACAAAATCATTCACAAGTTCAATTTATTCATCTCCAATCACGATATTTCAGTCTATCACGGCCTCATCTCTTTTAAACACCATCACTTTCGTCTTCTTTACAATCATCTTCATTCCCTTTCCTTTCCCAACAAAAGCTCCATTCATCGTAGTTACCATCACCTGCAACTCCTCGGCCGAAGACGCAAGTAATACTTGGTTATCAGCATAGAGGAAACCTTTGACGAGTAACTCATTCATTCTCAACCCACTTTCATTCTCTTTTAAATCTGTCAAGCAATTGTTCATGAACAGATTAAACAGCCACGGTGACGCTACACATCCCTGTCTAATACCTTTTTCGATATTGAACCATTCAGTGTATGCCCTGTTTATCCTTACTTAACTTAAACACTAGAATGCCTATAAAGAGATTGTAATGCTCGTATGAGGATACTGCTCACCCCGTTCAGGGGCAATGCTGACCACAATTCATTCCTCACCACTCTATCATAGGCCTTTTCTCATGATGCCTTAAGTAAATTGACGACAATTTTAAATAGAAGACTACGGTATATACTGCCAAAAGATCCTAGTACTATTTTAAAAACAGATATCAAGATCAAAAATGAATATATTTGCCGTTGGTTCTGGATTATACTGGCATAACGGATTAACTGAACCTTTACAAAAATGTTTAGAAATTATTGGTTGCTATTCTGATGTTTTAAGTCTTCTCGTAAACATTGACGGCCTACCAGTATATAATAGCTTAATTTTACCGACACCTTCTCCACTAGTTGTCGGAATATATATAGGTCAAGAAAAACCATCGGACTTAGATAAATATATTTTTTTACGAGGTACGGTGTGACGACGAATAACAGTGATTTAACATTTCACACAAGGAACCCTAAACAAGCTGTAATGGCGCTCTGAGAAGTTGTAAAATGGAATCCCCGAATCTATCTCTCGGTTAAGGGCCCTATACGGCAATCGAGGGTCGGGAATATAAGAGAATTATACAGAAAAAGATACTCCACAACCTTGAAAAAAATCACACGGCTAGTTAATGAATGTTACTAGCCGCTGAAACATTCGAATTTAAGATAATATTTATGGATAAGTGTAAAAAAAATCTGAATACCACTGAAAACGTGTAAATCGCACTCCCGTATTATAATAACGGAGTCGTAATTATCAAGAATTATTAAACTAATTTTATCAAAAAATAAAGTTAAAACTATAAAGAAGTAGATGAAATCTTTATTTCTTAGTAAATATATTCTTATTTTGTGTTAAGAAATCATAAACTTGCCCAAATTTTTCGCTCAAATTCTTCATACAAATTACTATGAACTGTCGAGTTTCCACAAATACATGTACGAGCGCCCGCTGCGGTCAGTACGCCACGCAACTCCGAGGAGAGAGCACGTCGCTTTACGCCGCATCCACAGATCGCGATCGAACCACAGTATAATTAATAATAGTAGGTACATTTGTTCTGTTGAGCAAGTAAATATTTCTTTTGGAAAGAAGACACTTTTTGCCATAGTTGTAAGCCGTGCGGTGTGTTTCTCTGTCTCTCTCTCTCTCTCTCATCATCAATCAACCAAACCGAACAACCCTCCACACCAAAAACCCCACCCCCTATACAATGTAACCCCCCTCCCCCTCTAAAATTTTTTGACCTTACCAATAGCCTTCCCACGAAACCTCCCCCCATCCCCCCACCCCCCAAAAATTCCCCTCGAGGCATATCTCAGTCAACTGGACCCCTAGACCCCTCGAGTCAGGTATCATTGGAAAGCCCTATAATTTGGCTTAATCAGATCCCCTAAATTCCCAACGGGACCCGGGATATACCTCACAAACCTCAAGAACCCCCCTCCCCCTCTCAAAAAATTTTGACCCCTCCAATAGCCTTCTCACGAAACCTTCCCCCCTCCCCTCCCCCTCCCCTCCCCCCTTCCCCTGGAGAAAAAAGTGTCTCCAGTTAAATGGCCCTATTTTTGAGATTTTTTGGGCCATTTTGAAATTGAAAATACTATGTAGAAAAACGTGTCTCCAGTTAAATGGCCCCACTTTTGAGATTTTTGGGGCCATTTTGAAATTTGACGTATGGTGAATGGGGCCATTTTGAAATTGAAAATACTATGGAGGTGTCTCCAGTTAAATGGCCCCACTTTTGAATTTTAGGGCCATTTTGCAATTTGACGTATGGTGAAAACACTATGAAGAAAAAAGTGTCTCCGGTTAAATGGCCCCACTTTTGAGATTTGACTCTCGAAGTCTTTGGGGTATTGGTGACGACTATTGGTCTGGTCAAAAATGTATGGTGTTGGGTTGGGACACTTCGTTGATGGTACCTGAAGGTTTACCGGTTCTGCTAAGGAGCAGCAGGCTTAGCATGCACATCGCAGAAACATCGGAGAGTCGACAAAATGAGAGATTGAAGAAACATTAATACCATTTGTAGCAAAATAGGTCTTATTGTAAGGCAGCAAGGTCGATGCATTGTCGTTTGGAAACAATCTTTCTTTTCTTCCCGAATTTTCTCTTTCTTTTCTCACAGAAGATTTCCCGACAGCCATTTTAAAACTAGATAATATTATGTCTGTTTAGAAATGTTGATTTCTATTGGCAACCTTGTCGCCAAGGATTAAGAACTATTTTGCAACTCACTATTTGGATAAAATATTTCTTCCTTAAATTTATTTCTTCGGATCGCCATGCTAAGCCCGCTGGCTGGTGTTCTTGAAAATTATTATACGAGGTGTGTGCATGCGGAATTGCGGATTTAAACCGAAACGCGGCACGTTTGTATGCAGATGGTTTACTGTTCTTTATACTGTGGCGCGAGGCTCGATCGTTGTGAGAGTAGCGCTAAAAACCTAAACTTCGCGCGGCGCGTGTCCGAATACGGTCCTTAAAAGCGGAGTGAATGCTTTGTGGTGATAAAGTTAGTGCTAATAATGGCGAGTCAATTTTAATAATTAAATAAATATTATAAATGATTCAGTTTTTACCAAGAAATCTTGCGGCCCATGAAAATATTACTTAAAATGTGAGGCATACAGACAAAAAATTAAATCCGCATATGAAAATCGCTTCAGATAACTTACTTTCACATATAAGTATAAAATTGTGGCATAATTTATAAATGGCAGAATACTAGTAATCTGCCATTTTTGTTCTTTTCATGAACTTGTACAACACGGACTAATAATAATTTTACGATAAATAAAACTTTCTATGAACGTCGCTTGTAAAATTTTACCCGATTGAACAGTCGAGTGATAGCAACCGGGCTGCTATTTTACTATAAATAAGTCGAATGAAAGAAGTTCTATCGAATTGTAAACAGCATTTGTGGAATGATGGTATTCTGATGTCAATTTATAAGCACTAATTACATTCGAGTTGCGATTATTCGGTATTCTTTCGACTATTTGGTTGTTCAAACGATGATTTAACAATATTCATAGCATTTATAGCTGAGAGAAGTGCGCCCAAATCGCGTCGAGAGAACGTGGACAGATCGCTCACTCGACATTTTAAAGTTCTCTCTCACCGCCAATAGCTGAAATAGAAACGTGCTGCAGATTTTTATACGATTAATTTTGCTAGTTGGGTAATACATATATTGCATGAACTCTTAACAAGATGTCTTGTTATAAGTGATGACTAAAGGTTACCACGGTAGGTAATGCTGATTACTGAACTTTACAAGATGAGTATTTAGCTTTTTAACTTTAGCCAAGTTGCTATCAATAATTACGACGACGAAGTTAGAAACAAACATGTATAGTGTATTTGAGTTAAGCATCGCTATGTCACTTAGCGATGATTATGTTAATTCCTATACATTTTTGTTTCGAACTTCGTCGTCGTAATTAACGATGGCAACTTGGCCAAAGACTCAGTTCTTCTAGTCTTTACCAAAACCTGTAACATTATTACATCGACAGTCGACACGCGCCCAATGACAACGAAACGCATAATTCATCTACCTAACAATAATATACAAATACAACTGTACACCAATCTACTATGAACAAGCGCCGTTTGATAATGACATACAATGAACCTAAATAAATAGTGAATTAATATCTCAGTTCTCATGCAGAGTGGACAATAGAATGAGTGTGACACAGCTTGAACAGTCGACTCCTATACTATTGTGGTTGGCCAATGGTGACGACACAGAGATCTTCCACAGAAAAAGCTGTGTAATGGATGGGAAAAATAGGTCCTCAGTAGTGAAGAAGAAAATTTTAGATCATCTTTTTTGTGACTCTAGTAGGGAAAGGTGGGGCAACATGAAGTGAGGGGTATGACGGGGTACTAGGCTTTTATCGTGTTATCGTGTTTCTAATAGACCGATCATATCCGTTCTAGCACCTAACGATTGACTGTCGTGATATTTGTAAGAAGTTTTAAAAAATCCGACGTCATTTGTTTTAATTTTTGTTGATACGTTAAATATGTTATAAAAATGTTATAAGTGTGATAAGTGTATTGAAATCAGCAATTAAGAGTTTCTCACTAGTAAAATTTACGGATGATAGACAGACAAAATAGACAACAACTTGTTTCACATGAAATTATTGATTGTTTTTCATTGAATTTTAAATGTAAAAAGACACGAGGGGGCCAAGATTGGGATATATAGGAATAGGAAGTATAATTTGCAACGGGACAAAGAACCAGAAGTTTCAAAAACAAAAGGATGGTGTGCTATGATGATGAAACCTGACAAAGACTAAGGAAGACTATTGTAGAATAAAACACCATAAATAAGCACACATAATATATCTAAAATTCTAGCAGACATTAATGTAAATAACTTAAAGCTTATTCGAATTGTCATAAATAAATACATTGTATTGTATAGGAGCTGAAGATGAAGACCAACGCTGTTGGTAAGGGATTACGAAATCTCATGTTAGCCGATAAGGGAACCCCGTTTTACCCTACGGTTTTGCAAGATGTTGTGATAATACCCTTTTCTTGCATTTCGTAACATTGCGACTTATTCTTTTATGTTCCCAATTATATTCCATACTAGCGACCCGCCCCGGCTTCGCACGGGTACAATACTGATACTAATACTACAGAATGTCTTTAAACCTCTAACAAAACGGAATAATGTAGCTTTCGAATGGTGAAAGAATTTTTGAAATCGGTCCAGTACTTTTTGAGCCTATTCATTACAAACAAACAAACAAACAAACATACAAATAAAGTTTTCCTCTTTATAATATTTGTGTAGATTATTTAGTCAGATAACTGAGAAGTATTTTAATCGACACTAATATTATAAAGAGGAAAACTTTGTTTGTATGTTTGTTTGTTTGTTTGTTTGTAATGAATAGGCTCAAAAAGTACTGGACCGATTTCAAAAATTCTTTCACCATTCGAAAGCTACATTATCCACGAGTAACATAGGCTAAATTTTATTTTGGAAAAAAATAGGGTTCCGTAAGATATTTGGGTTTTTCGGACACAAGGTGTAAAAAATCAACCAGAAAAGTTACTTATTTTGCGTACGCTGCCTAAACTATAAAAGATAGAACCATAAAATGTTCTAATTAATTGTAGATCTTATAAATATCTACAAAAAAGTCCGCGACACACTATACCTATCTATGTCGAGTGAGGCACAACAACCATTTTTTTATTTAGAAATCTTAAATTATTTTTGGACTATATTTAAACGCGTTTATTTTACTCATGCTATCAAATTAATCTGATGAAATTAATTATCAAAATAAATAATTTCATCACTAAGTACAGTTTATGTAGATAATATTTGGTCTTTGAATGATTAAAATTGGATGTTTGGTTTTGAAGTTATGGCGAAATTAAAATATTACGATTTCTGCTGCACGGCCCGTTGCGAAGTGGGCGTTACCAAGGCCCCCGCCGCGGAGTTTAGATTATTGGGTATTTTTTTGTTTTGTGTTCGTTGTAACTATGATGGATAGTTACTTGAATACCTATTTATTTAGTGTTTGTTGTATTGTTAGTCCTGAAGAGTATAGGTATTTCATACGATAAAAATATACCCACCTACTTATTTCATTGAGTTTTAGTAGGTGTACCTATATTAATTTGTTTCTGTTTGTTTTGAACTTTGACTTCGCCCGTTTGGTAGAGGTTTAAAGACATTCTATAGTATTAGTATCAGTATTGTACCCGTGCGAAGCCGGGGCGGGTCGCTAGTACTAAATATATTTATGAAACTATATATAAGTCTTTGAGAGTTCCGAACCTTAGGTACACCATCTTGTCTGTCCCTATTGATAAGTTTCCCTATAACTTAGAAATTTATCCCAAGTACTAGGACAAATGCCAATTCTTTTTTTCAATTTTCACTTTTCCACGGATTCGTAGCTACTACGGCGATAGCTGTACCTATACAAAGTAACAGATTTCATACTCTAAGTCCTGATTTACACAAGGAGAGTTTATCGTA
This sequence comes from Glaucopsyche alexis, assembly GCA_905404095.1. Taxonomy (NCBI): domain Eukaryota; kingdom Metazoa; phylum Arthropoda; class Insecta; order Lepidoptera; family Lycaenidae; genus Glaucopsyche; species Glaucopsyche alexis. The sequence continues at coordinate 29,733,668 of FR990043.1, read as the reverse complement.
CGATTTGGGCGAGAATATCGTATCATATTCTCGTATACGAGACTCGTCATACGATTTTCGCCTTCAAAGGTTGTTTACACTATGCAAGAATATTCTCGCCTGACATTGTCGCCTGCACCCGTTCGAGAAACTCTCCTTGTGTAAATGAGGCTTTATGGTATGACTGATCACTGACGTCATGAAACGTGCACCTTTTTGTGAAGTGAATAAAGTTCAATTTTGAATAGCTATCTTAAAAATGCAGCGTCGCATCGCGTATCGTCTCGATATGGTAACAAGACCTGCCAGATGCCACACCTTGCCGTGCCGACAGACGGTCGGATGTAACAATATCATAAGAAGTTTCACATCAGCAGCATGGTCGTCTAACACCGTAACAACTGACATATTTTGTGGTGTTGTGTCGTGAAATCCTAGCGAAGATAATAGAATTAGATAGTCCGAGATCCCACGCAGCGACGCACCGTTGTGATTGTACCTAATGTGTTATTAGCATTAAGACGGTGATACACTGTAACTTATATCATAGCATGGTATGTACAATGTACCTAAGTACATGAAGCAGACGTGATTTAAGAAGTTATGACATATTTGATGTTAGGACTACGACTAGGTAGTATAATATTATGATCTAAGACACATTTTAATGACCAAATTATTTATCAACTTGCAGTTTTACCTGGTAGCTTGTAGCCTAATCCTCACAGTAAAAAGCCATCCTTATACTTGCCTTAAGAGCATTGATCGGCGCGCGACTCAGATTTCACGAAAAACGCAACTTTTCAAATGCGTCTATATGTAACAAAAACTGGTTATTCTGATTTTTGCATGTAGAAAAAGACTACAAAATATTGTATTCTAATTTTTCACTTATCATTTATTTTAAAATAATTTCAAACTTTTGAATAAAACTGACAAAACTAACCAGAAGTTTTTACAACTTTAGGTTCAGGGGCAATTTCAAAACATATAATAGCTAAAACCGTTTAAATTTTTTAAAAACAAAAAATCTTTACGAGCTTTTACAACAGTATTTGTAAACGCTCGTGCGCCTCGATTTATTTAGTAGTTTTAAAAAATCATATAAAATTCGTCAAACTAATTTAGTTAAAAATTTAAATAGCATATTAAAGATAAAAGGTTCTTCTCATAGATTATGTAAGTAAGAAACAAAAGGAGCAAGTAAAATACATAAATATCATCATTTTAAATAACTATAATTCCTGATAATTTCGCATTTTTTAAATTTTATTTTTATGAGATAGAAACGTATATAAAAATAATCTGACAAATAGATAATCTAGAAGAGGATCCAACAAGTTTGTAAAGATTTTTTGTTTTTAAAAAATGTAAGCGGTTTTAGCTATTATATGTTTTGAAATTGCCCCTGAACCTAAAGTTGTAAAAACTTCTGGTTAGTTTTGTCAGTTTTATTCAAAAGTTTGAAATTATTTTAAAATAAATGATAAGTGAAAAATTAGAATACAATATTTTCTAGTGTTTTTCTACATGTAAAAATCAGAATAACCAGTTTTTGTTAGATATAGACGCATTTGAAAAGTAGCGTTTTTCGTGAAATCTGAGTCGCGCGCCGATCAATGCTCTTAACAATGAGAACAATATTATCGTCATGATTGGTTACGTCGATAATAACGATAGTTAAAATGCATAATGAAAAGCTTTAAAAGAAAAAAAATAGACTTCATAATTAGGAATATAGAAGAAGGTATTTCTTTGCAGCTTTAAGGCGCTCTTACCCTAGAAATACGCTTCTTTCAAAAATTTTTTGAGACGAATGGATACATTTTAGTGCAGCAAAAAAATATATGTTAATTTTGATCATATTTGCTAAGGGACCTTCGTTTTCAAAACACGTTATCTGAACATTTTCTCGATAAAAAAAAATCATAAAGTAACCATTAAAATAGAAATTCTTGGAGTTGTAACTGTATTATTTGTGAACAGAAATGAGAAAATTATTTGCAGTTTCGTAAAACATAATAAAAGGAAGGGAATTGTTGTTTTGATTTTTCGTATAGAATGTGATATTTGTTAGCATTAATTTATTTCAATGATAAATAATTCGTACGAGTCGAATGAAACATCGCGAAATGGCGACCTGTCATTCCTTCTCTTTCATATCTATTGAATAAGACAGTACCGGCTTAGGCCTCTTGCTAATGAGACGTATGTCAAATTTTTCCCCTCTTTTCTGCTCAAAAATGATTCGAATTTATTGTTGAAAGTCCGTTCAAATTTATTTTACCCCCGAATGGACCTTTATGTCGTCTGCATAAAGGTTAAGTCAATATTAGTTTTTCTTTCGTCGTGTAATACTTATAACATATTATGCGTAATTTCGCAATCTGATGTAAGACGCTTGGTAGCCCTTTGGATTTTTGCGTTGTTGCGACCAATTGGTCTCGGGTTCGAATCCCGGTCAGACGATTTTTTTTCTTTTTTTTGTCGCACTATAAAACTCCGAGCGATGCTTGTTTTCCCAGTAATAAAAGTATATGGTTAATTATGTACTTATTTTATTATTAGTTACTTTAAGTTGTTGTTAATATTAGTGTAGATTATATTATATAAAGTATGAAAAGATTGTATTCGATGAATGTCCAAATTTTTAGTCCAATGTTTTAAGATGGAGGTACAAAAACTCTTTATAAGTAGGTACTAGGGAGACCGAGCTTTGGTCGTAGTTTTAGTACAACGATAAAAAATAATAAAAAATAAATAAAAAAATATTAAAGAAAAACAAAGACATTATAAGAATTACAAAAATAATATTTATCTTACCGGGATTTGAACTCACCACCAAAAATCAAACGTCGGTACGCAAACCGAGCTGCCAGTCAGACTGACGTAAAGTAACCGAAATTATTGATATAATTTATTACACGACGAAAGAAGAAACATATTTGATTCAAAATTGACAACATTGATTGACAACAGAATAAGTAAATATATATATACCTAAATATTATTCTGTTGGTTTGTAAAGTTTATACATATTATTATAATAAATTCTAATGCTAATCACCATGAACAGATATTAGGAACATGTATACTTATTTAGTAATCTACGTTTATTTTTTACTAGCTTTTACCCGCGACTTTGTCCGCGTAAAGTTCGGTTTCCATACAAAATTTTAACCCCTTTGTTACACCTGTAGGGGGCGAATTTTCAAAAATCCTTTCTTAGCGGATGCCTACGTCATTACAACTATCTGTGCCAAATTTTAGCAACATCTGTTCAGTAGTTTCGGTTGTGCTTTGATAGATGAGTCAGTCAGGTTTGCCTTTTATATATTTAGACTAGGTGTTGCCCGCGACTTCATGCGCGCAAAAGGAAATCTCGATGGAATCGTACATTTTTCGGCAATAAAAAGTATGCCTATGTGCTTCCCCGTTGTCTATTCTATATCTGTCCTAAATTTCATCAAAATCATTCCAGTAGTTTCGGAGCCTATTCAATGCAAACAAACAAACATACAAACAAATAAACCTTCTCTCTGTATTATATTAGTAATAGATTAAATAAAACAATATTTACAATTAATATGATGTAGCCGAAGAGACTATTTGGTTAAACCACAAATGTCAGAAACTAGGTATTTGAAATTGTATTTTTTTTTTGCTGTCAGATAGCCGAAGTTTCATGTATGTAGAATGGGAATATTTGATATTGAATTTTATTGTGTATTTATGTATTGTATAAAATCAGTCGATAAAATTTAGCTTTGTGCTACGCGAACGAAGTTGCAGGCAAAAGCAAGTTTAGATTTTGTAACCGCTGAAAAATGCGAAATATATAAAATTTTGAAATGTCGTCCTAGGAAGAAACGTCAATGTGTGTGATGTCATAATGTGTATTGTGTAATGTGTTACATGTTGTAGTGTGCGTATTCCGCAGTACTTCGACCGCATATTATAATAATACTAGCTATCCCGGCAAACTTCGTACCGCCTTAGAATTAAATTTGATGACGTACTGACTATTGACAGCAGCGCCACCTACCAGGTCCGATTGCAAATCTAAGCCATTCTCGAATCAACCTGAAGACACACAAAATTTTTCATTACTTAATATCGGTACAGCCGTTTAGGAGTTCAGTGACTTAATTGAGCTTTTTTTTTAGATTTTTTTTACCCTTTAACTACTTACTAAAAAACTTAACTTTCTCAAATCGCAATGGCTAAATTTGGCACAAAATTAGGAAATAGACCTAGACAGAAAATAGACATTTTGAAATATAATAAATTGTAATGAGATTTGAACCTAGACGCTACGCTTTGCTTTAGGCGGGCAAAATACCGCTAGGCTATGAAGCACATTACGGTTTTATCGAAATTACGCTTTTGTACATTATAGACACATCACTTTGACGTATTTCGCATGAAGTCCCCCGCAGTAACGGGGGCGGCACGTCCCCCACTCATCTCTTTCACCCCCTCGAATACTTCATAGTTGACTACTCACAGCGCCTTAAGCACAACAAACAAAGAAATCAACATAGATTAGAAAAACTGGACAAGAGCGAGTTTGACTCGCCCACCAAGGGTTTAAATAAAGTAAAAAAATTATGAACAGTTCAGCAATCTAGTATCGCGGGAATGAAATATACCGTTTTAATTTTGAAATTAAAGCGGTATATTCAAATATGTAGTCGACACCTCTATGCTTTCCCGAAGTTAAGAGTCTAGACAGACAGACAGACGGACGGACGGACGGAGAGCAAAGAGATCTTATGTTCCATTTTTTCCTTTTGAGGTACGGAATGCTAAAAATCACAAAAAAACCTACACACAAATAGGTGAAGTTGCCTCCAGTTTTAACGTGCTTAGATAACGCCGACCCACCGCATACTCAGCAGATGAATCTAACATCCGTGCTGTAGGTTATAAAAAATAGACATGACATAGTTTATGTACATAAATGTTATAAAGAGGAAATATTACTTTGTTTCTTTGAATTAAATAGGCGCTGAAAATACTGAATCAACTTTTGTAAAATTTAGCGCAGACATAGGTAGACCACGAAAAAGGACATATACAGTATAATTTACGGTTCCCGCGAGATTTCCTTTTGCACGAACGAGCTACGAAGTCGCGGGCAACGTCTAGTTAAATATTAGATTTTTATTTTTAGGTAGATTTGACGTTTTTAGGAAACTTCCGTTGTGTTTTATCACATCAGTCAGAGAATGTAGCATGTTATGTCTACTTGTTTCTCTAATTTATTTGTAAATTGTGATACTATGGCCTATATAGGTACGTATCTATTGATGGCACGTGGGGACAGAAAGAAAAGCCCTAGATTATAAACAATCTGCATTAAATCTATTTTTTACTGGAAATCAAAATAGGTTTTAACTTTGAAAGTATTCTCTGTTCTGTTCAAATCTAATTTTATAAAAAGGAAACAGTAATAATAAAAAAAGAAATAATGTAAAGCTACAAAAAATTTCATTTATTTACTGTGATTTTTAGAATTACTGATATATTTAGAATTACTGATATATAAATTTGTAACACATTATGTAATATGATCTTTCATCTTATTGTTTCATTTACATTCAATTACATCTGAATTCTGAACAGAGTATAAAGTCTGCCATGTCTATAAGTTTCCTAGCGCTCGGGGCCGGCGCGTGCGCAGATTACGCACTCAGAGCCTGCGATAGCCGTAGCCACTAAAACGTTCTGTCCACACCCGTAGATAACGTAAATACCTCGTAGAACACGTCCCAAAACGAGAGCAACTCATAAATGCCTTTGTGTCACCCTTTGGAGGCTGAAAATTCCAGAAGCATATTCATCAGAACCTCAATTCTCGTATTTAAAGTAGACTTTCATTTTACTTTGATTGTAATATTAGTGAAGCGATTTTATGAAGTTTCAACCAATCAGTTTCACGTGGATTTAACGTTTACGAGAATACCATTTGACAGTTTTAATGTATCGGGACTTGATTGGATTAATGCAGGTTTTATTTAGCAGAACTGACCCTCTGAACTCTACTCTACGTTATGTCAGAAACTATCACAACAAAAGCAATTTAAATACAAATACAATACAGAACATTATTTTAAGATATCTAATTTCGATAATTATGAAAAAATTAAGTTGTTATATACCGTTAAACATTTTTACCATCTAAATAAAAAAAGATGTATTCCAGACAATAGTTTGTAGACTTGTGGTACATTTCTTCACTAATGACAATATAATTTACGATTATTTAAATAGATCTAATGTTGTTCTCAATCGGTCTAATATCTGGACAATGGGTCGCGGTTCGTTGCTCCTGGCCTAAACCCGATGTAAAGTTGCTGCAGTGACGCGAATCTGCATTATTCGATGTTCGCAGAACTGTCCGCTCAATACCGCACTTGTCCGGAATAATAATTACAGACCAGGAGCCGGAGGTTACATGTGCATTACTAAAGCGTAATAACACAGCGTAATAAAGAGATAAGTTCTATAGGCTGTGGTAATAAGATATAATATTCTCAGACACTCAGCAAGCTTTCATAATAATTATTATTTTTAATCTTTATTGACGACGTCTTTTTTGACGACCTCTGTGGCTCAGTGGTTCAGCGCTTTAGTGCTTAAGCCGGGGGTCGCAGGTTCGAATCCTGCCGAAGGAACAAAATAGTTTTTCTGAGTTCCTGGGTCATGGATGTGTATTAAAAATGTGTATAATATAATAAAAATCTTAAATATATGTATAGTATAAAGTATTAAATATACTTCCCGTTGTCTGGTAATAAATAAAGTATCCGAAGTACCTGTAACACAATGTCTTCGGATACTTAGCACGGGGCCAGATTGACGTGGTGTGAAGCGTCCATATGTTATTATTATTTATTACAAGGGATTTTTGTACAACAAATGACGATGTCAATCCGATCGTACCTTATTCTAAATATACTACTACGTCTTAATATTAAATAACAATCAAAACAGCTTTCATTATTATTAATATCTATAAGAAATCTTTAAATAAAGATAATAATAGTTACATAATTATTTATGTCATAGCTTAACATAATATTATTTATTAAGCTACTTTATAGCTCATTAGGACTATTATTATACTACATTACAATAGTAGTCCGTCGGCTCCTAGACTATACAGTACTTGAAAACAAAGATGATAGCCGTATGAGTGGTCTATTCTTCTGTTATCGTCTCATCACGCATAATTTACTGCTAAATAAAGCTTCTCAAATAGCCCACCGCCGCTTATTAAATGTTTTAACAAGTGGTAATTTGATTAACGCGGCGACGCGTTACATCCCCACGGGTAATAGCCACAGCCACGTAACCATCACATTAACATACAGACCATTAGATGTGTCACATCAATGGTAGAGTCAAAGTTATTCGATGTAGAGTTATAACTTCTAAGAAAACTGTTTAAGTTTTTCTTATGTTTTCCGGTAGCATATTTTATACAATAGGCAAGCGGATTGATTTTTTTTATTGCATAAATGAATAGTACTCTTAAATATGAGTGATTTCTCAGAAGAAACCGTATATCAAAAGTCAATATTTTCAAAGGTACAGCTATTTGTATAAAAAATTCGCGAGTCTCGTAAAAACGCTCCATACTAAATTTAACCTACAAGTGACGTCACTTGTAGGTTATGGTGTATAAAGTATACGGCCGCAGGAATATATTTGTAAATATCTCAGATATTTGTGCGTTTAAGTTCATACTTACCATAATGAATGTTTTTGTATATGATGTAAGTAAACTAATGAAGTAGATTTTGTTTACCAATTTCGCAAAAAAAAATTTTTTTGGTACTTTTTAAATGTATTTAATTAGTAAACTACACATAATATAATATATTTTTTTACATTTACAAAGTACCTTCAATATTTCTGAATATATTAATGAAACTACATATTTCAGATGTTGTGCGATAGGTTGCTTACTGTATAAAATATGCTACCGGCTTATTTTAGCTTATTATTTATCTTATTTTAACTAGCTTTTGCTCACTGTTTCAGTTGCGTTTTGCATTCCGTAGAGCGTTGGCTACCTGGCGCAATACTTTTAGTGGTATGAGCTTAGTTTGACATATCAGTACCTACCTAACGGCAGTGGATAAGATGACTTAAATCAGGTGACAAAAGTCATTGTCCTCGATACTTTCATTGTTTAATCCGTTATGGTCGTCTTTAAATCAATGTCTTTATGTTTCCATATTGAGCTTTAAACTATCATAAATTGTGTGTGTGTGATTAAAATAATATATCCATTGACATGTTATATTAAAATATTGATAACTTTGTTGAATAATCATTCAAAATCACAATATTCTAATCTTCTTCTCTCATATAATAACCTAACCAAGAGCATGTCAGGACATGTCTAAGGAGGGTTCCGTAACTATAAACGCGTAATATGCTTTTTTTTTTAAATTACTCCAAAAGTTACTGTCCAATTTGGTTCACAATAATTTTCCTAAAAAGTTTTTAGCATCATCTATCAGCATGGAAATTTGAAAGTTTCTATCTCCTATAGTTTAAAAATGCTAGGGGGGGGACCAACTTATAAACTACTTTGGAGGCCGATTACTCGAAAATGGTCAACTTTATAAAAAAGTAACGTATAAAACCTTGCCTTTATTTTAAAATACCTATTCTACGATACCCCACACAATGGGGTAGAGTGAAAATGTACGGAGTCACATGTATGGAGAGCCACCCCTTAAATATAAAAATATTATTTTTTTATGATCCCGAAATCGTGATCTATACACAATCTATAACTGCACCAAATTTCATCAATTTATATTCATAATTACAGGAGCTAGAGGCGCGGACAGGCAGACAGACAGACAGACGGACAGAGCGAAACTATAAGGGTTCCTTAAGTATTACGGAACCCTAAAAATGGATTGCAATTCCAATGTCTCGCTAAAACTCGAGAACAGCTAGACCGATTTGGCTAATTTCGGTCTTGAAATAACTGTGGAAGTTCAAGGAAAATTTAAAGAGATAACATTAGTATTATCACCGCAATTTTTATGGAACATCAGCTGTTGCCCGCGGCTTCGCCCGCGTAAATATAGTATCTATAACTAAAAATAGGTGCGTATAGTTTATTTCAAAAAAATCGACGGCTGGTGTAGGTTGTAGGTGATTTTGCAGTTATTAATTTATTCCAGAGTCGAGTTCATACTTAAGATAGAACAATGTGTGTTGAGATAGCTAGTATATTATAGAGCTTGAGAGCTATAAGAGCTTCCAAAAGTTACTGTATTATGAGAAAATATTATGAGAATTGAAAGCTCCTCAAAACTGAAAACATTTACATTATTATTTTATCAAGTACTCCAGAATGGCTACACATAACAAAGGACAGATACAAATGGAAATTAGAGGAGGCCTTTGTCGAAAGACTAGCTATTGGAACGAGGAAAAATAAAAATACAGGTACTGAAACCTATCTTAATACATAACAATTCTATACATAATATTTTTTTTTCCTTAATAATTTATAAATAATATTATGCTGTTAGTTGAAGCAGCAATAAAGGCTATTTTTGTTTATTTTATTGCTTCAACTTTCGTTTTACTGAATTTGTTTGCAAAGTTTTTTACTAAATTCAATAATACTTTCTCTAAGCTTGCAGTATGTACTTTTATATATTATCATCGTCTTATCTACTGTTACATAAATTTTATTATTCACACTCAATAATAATAAATATTATCATAATTTAAATCACATCCCTTGCTCATTAATACAATTATCGATATCGTTAACTCCCAATTTGTGATCGCTGCATCACGCGCGCGGATCACGCTCACGATCATGCGTCGTGAGCGCTGTGGGCGCTGTGATATGAATATATGATCATCATCTATTGAGCTAGCTTTTTGGTGACCCATTTAGAGGTTAAAGCTTTCACGCTAGGAAAGGTTATAAGTTTGCAGTTCCTACGTAAATTTAATTCATTCAATAACATTTTGTATTTTCCTTTTCCAAGCCAAAGTCTGCTAATCCTATTTTATATTGCATCCAAGTTTCAATAAGAATATAATATTATGTTAAATGAATATTGTAGAAAGTAATTATGCAAAGTATAATAGAATATTGTACCTACGTCTATGTAAGCTGCACCTCGAGCAAAGAATATAATATCTAATATATTATTACTAACCCTCGAGTTCATAAGCTCTTTTGTTGCTTGAAAGCTCCTTTTTTGGGTTGCGTACTCAAATAGTATAAAAATCAAAAATGCTATCACTGAGACTTCCAGTCTGTCCATCTGTCTGTGACCATACTGTATCTGTTGAAATTTTCACAGAAGGTGTGTTTCTGTTGTCGCTATGACAAAATACTTATACCTACAATACTAAAAACAGAATAAAATTAATATTTAAGGGGGGCTCACACGTGTCTACAATACAACAAACGTGGTTTTTTCGTGCGCGAGTCCGACTCGCACTTGGCCGGTTTATCAATTTTATAATATGTTGCGCAAATTTACGTTTTTAATTGAATGTTACCCTCTTCAAATAGTGTTTTAAAATATAAGTTATTTAGTTAACCGGCAGTTTATCAGTCAATCAGTCTGGTCCATTAGCGCTCATCTGCGACGCGTGCGCAGGCGGCGGCGCGGGCGGCGCGCGGATCTGGCGCACGCCATCTCCGCACCTTTGTTTGCCAGACACCCAGACGAATGTACCGCTACACTCTGCTTAATTATCTTTTCGATAAAGTCATTATAATAAATGACCGGCTATAAGGGTGATGTTCGTGATCCGTGTTTTTGAAGTGATATCATTGGTGTGGACCCGGCTTCATCGCTGTTATTTGTATCTAAGAGTGCAAAAGCAACGATAAAGGGGAAGCTTCAAATAATACAACAAACATAAAATTAACAACAAAACTAGAGCCAAATAAAAAACTAAAAATTACTAGTACTATTATCTCTAAAAATTACTTACCTACAAATAATCTATCTCTAAAAATTTTAGTTTCTAATTTTTAGTTTTTTTTTTTCCTCTAGTTTTGTGTTTAATTTTATGTCTGTTGTATTATTTTAATTGTTTCTGGAATAAATAAAAAATCTTTAAAAAGGACTATAAATAGAAAAACTTCCCCAGGTCGTCTCCATCTGGCAGAGTACCTAGCAAACTGATAGCATTGCCTCGTTGGATAGCAATGGCTGTCTGTTGTGCCAGGTAGTTCCTGGCTCTGGTGTCTCGGGTGGCTTCAGTAAGCTTTTTGGAGATTTATTTTAAAAGCTTATGTGCGCCCGGACCCCATGCTGTTATTTAAATCATCTTCATCATTTAGCCATCTATATACTGAAGTTTGGCGGTTTGTACGCTGAATGTTTTGCGACCCTAGTGGGTAGCTATTTTAGTTCATTTCTACACATTATCCATCCATTTTCTCCTTTGTCTACCGCTCTTTTTCCAGGTATCCTACCATCTGTTATTTAAAACTTGATAAAACAAAAAAGCTATACCAAAAAGAGGACATAGTACGACAACAAAAACATATTTTTGAATTTTGTCTTCAATTTAGTATGAACTGCACACATTTTTTTATAAACGCAGGTTTTATTGAATTGACGTCAATTTTATTGGAATGATTCATTATTATTATTGTGCATTATTTTCATTTACCGGCTTCCTCATTAGTTAATTTTCACTTATTGTGTCAAATAAATAATTAGTAATTACTCATCTATATGTCTATACTAAATATTAATATAATAAAGAGGAAAAGTTTTATTGTTTAATTGCATTATATACTTACGCTCCGAAACTACTAGACTGATATTGATGAAATTTGGCACAGTTGTAGACCACGGGGAAGGACATATGCTACTTTTTATCGCGGAAAAATGTACGGTTTCTGCGTAGTTAACTCTTGCGCGCACGAAGTCGCGGGCAACATCTAGTTATAAATAAAATAAAAATCGATATTTTCTGAACGCAGCTGACTCGTACCACGTTTTTTTTATCGAATCGAAAAAAAATCGATTGCATCACAATTCACAATATAATAACTACCACGTGTTTTATCCCACAGATAGCGATCTCACGCCGCGCGCCGATCGCGCTCGCGTGCTACAATAAAAACTACAATACGGCTGACACTACTATGGGAATCAGAAGGTGCATTCAACATTAAATGATAGCTTGAAGGTAACAGTTGAATAAAGCCGTAAAGTATTTGAGGACTTACGGCAGTTTTATTAAAGTTTTATGGATTCAAAGCTTTATAGATTACACGATAAAAGTAAGGTTATAAAATTGGGTTTCCCAGTCGCCACGGCTAGGAATAACTATAAAATACCTATAGCTATTTCAATCATTTACTTATTTACTGTAAAATCATATATCGTATAGGTGCACAATGCATCCGGGAAAATATAATTTTGCAGAAATAATTTAAGTATGCTAAAAGAAGTAATTTTAAAGGGCATTGATATTATAGGCGTTTAAAATACTTTATATGAAACTTTAAAAAGGACGATGACGCGCGATGTGTTGAAAATCTTAACTCGAATTAAATTTAGAATCGAGTTTCGGTAGTAGGAGTTTCCCCTGTCAGTTTAAACCAATTTAGTGATTGCATTGTAGGTGAAATCCCCATGCCGTGATAGTATAATCTCCTCTATTTATCGCAGTAATTCACGAGAGGAGACCCGGCGCCCTTCGGTCCTCACTGAGATAGTTACGTTACCACTTACCGGCGGCGCGGCGCCGTTGTAAAAAAAGACAGACCATTATTTTATGATGTAGAGGACAACGGGCAGACGAATTGCTCGATATTTAGAAATCATAACCATCGCTCATGTCACAAGTTTGTAGGCTCGTAACTGACGAATTTGGCTTTGCTAAAATTTGTAATGTTTAATGCTCCAAAATCCATTACCATCCGTATAAATTAGATTATTTATACCGCGAATACGCCAATCCATGTAGCAGTCTTTGTCTCTCAAGGGACTTTTTCAAAGTATCAGACAAAGAGAGCAACATGGACTAGCGTAATCGTGTTGTGATTATGTTGAGCCAAATCCTCTTTTTAATCACTTTTTAAATTACCTGTACAGTGTACTGAATTGACTTTAAAATTTTTTTTAACTACACGCAAACGAGCAAACGGATCACCTGATGGAAAGTGATTACCGTCGCCCATGATAATACTACGTAAACTTTTTGTAGAGCTTCAAACAATCAGACACGCGCTTATAAAAACTCGTAATTGTTAACCGATACATCGATACACAAGCTTAATTCCTTTTCACGCTGCTCGCAAAAACGACGCTATTGACTATAATGACAGTAATCATTTAGCTTTATGCAATCATTACTGCTATGAGGAATAAATGAATAATTATGTCCATAAAATATATAATTATGTCCATTATACGGCTTTTACTTTCAACAGCTAGACACCTGCTTAAAGTTTAATAACATATTTATTATTTATATGGATGATGAAAATGTATAAAATGCTTTCGGTGTAACATTTTCGCACCTTTTGATAAGTATCGCGCAAGTTTGTAATTTATGAAGGTTAAGTTTTAAGGATATTACTTTCACTTCCAAGTAAGTTTGATCAGGCAGTTAGGGTAAGATAACCTTCGAGTTTAGACAAGTTGGCTAGGCTACTCAAAGTGACCCAAAATAGTAAGAATCAGAATATTTTTTTTTAATGAAATTGGTCAAAGTCAAAGATCGAGCTGGATGTTACTCTTTCACGCAAAAAATATAGAACGAATTTTGATGAAATTAGGTATGGTAGTATAGGGTGAGGCCAAACGAGCGTAATTTTGAGAGTTGTGTATTTTCAGTCGCGTAAGTTTTTTTCCATACTAAAAGTAGGTACAACTCATTTTGCGTCGCCATGTGAATTAAATAGGACTTTTGTATGAAAACGAATGCAGTAAAGTCACAAAATTACGTTCGTTTGGCCTCACTCTTAAGCTCTGGATTACATAGGCTACTTTTTATCCTGAAAAATGGTAGTTTTCCCTCGAAATACTGTGTTTACGCAGGCAGAGACGAGAACGAAGAAAATAGTAATATGACGCCAAATTATTGAACAACTAGCTTTTGCCCGCGGCGCCGCCGGCATTAATATAGTAAGTATTCTATTGGATACTTTTTCGGGTCTCAGGGTCAGTTAATTTCATTGTCATTGTCATTTCGAACTAACGCTAAAATAACTAGTTTTTGCCGTAAGTGTTCGTAGCTCTAATACACTATTTCTCTTTGACTCATATATTAAATTAAATATACTCAGGGATAGCCCGCGTAGATAAAGGTAATATATTATTAAATGTAACATGTATGAAATATTGACTAAGCTCGGCAAATATTAGGTCGGTCGCCACTCGCCACGCACGCAATGTACAGTTGCTATGGAAAATGTCCGTTAAATAAATGTAGGACATAGGTTGTACTGATTTTATACATATTACATGAATAATATACTTAATTAATAATTAATACATGTTTCTGAACCTCAATTCTCGAATTTAAAGTAGAATTTCATTGTACGCGTCGCGTTCTCATCAGAACGCGTTTCACGTTGGTTTGACGTTTACGAGAATAGGTACCGTTTGGCAGTTTTAGCGTATCGAGACTTGATTATAATTGTACTAGCTTTTACGCACGGCTCCGCCCGCGTAAATACATTACCCCGCGGGAACACTACTTTGTCGGGATAAAAAATATCCTATGTCCTTTCCCGGGACTCAAAGTATGTCTATACCAAATTTCATAAAAATCGGTTCAGCAGTTAAAGCGTGAAGAGGTAACAGACAGACAGACATTCGCATTTATAATATTAAAAAGTAGGTACAGTAGTATAGATTAATGCAGTTTTTATTTAGCAGAATTGGCCCTCTGAATTGACCGAGTTCAATTAAGGAACAAACAAAGTTAGATACAGAAAGAAATTAACTCATAGCGTCAGTTCGAACTAGATATGAGCGCCGATGGGTGGTAGGTCGGCGGCGGCGCGCCGGTTATTTTGGGTCGGCGGCGGCGGCGTCGGCGGCGTGACCTTGAAAGGGTTGAAATTTGTACTTGGTAGTAAAAAAAAACTGTAGTTTACTTTATTTATTGGGTGACATAAGTACAATTACAATGCAATACAATTTATGGAACTTTTTGCAGCGTTGAAAAAGACACTACTTTGGAAGAAACTACCTTGGAATTGGTAGTTAACAGTGTTTTGATTCCAAAGAGCGTAATCAATATAATCTTTTTCTATTTTCGTTTTATAAACGTCCACATTTTCAAGAACTGACGTCGAAGCCATTTATATAACTGACTGCGTAGGCTCTCTAGTGATCAACCAATAATAGCGGAGATCTCACCCCACTCAAAACACGGTGCAAAATCTCCGAAACAAGCATATCTGCCTGTAGATGGCACGCCCCCGTAGTCCAGCGCCATCCTGGTTGTCTTTCCTAGATCTGTCCGTAAACCAAATTATGTCCCTAAGGTGAATAATTGGGACCCAGTTCTCCCTAGAAGTTATGAAAACTAGGTATAGCTTCTAGAAGCTATGCACCTTGATCATGGTGTCCGATGGCATGACCATGACAGGTCTCTTAAGAAGATACTGTTGCAGTTGTCCAAGTAGGGTGGAGGCCCGTTTTATCCTACCTGCCGTCATGGCCCTGAGAACAACCTTCTTAGCCTACATAACATAAACAAGGAATAGAGGAAGTGGAATTAAGTGAATCAGGGTTTCAGGTAAAGCTGTGAGTGCCGAAGATAGCGCACCCATGATTATCAGACAGTCCAGCCTCTGCACACTATTTAATGTTTTGATGCAGTTGACCTGTACAGCTTTTTTTCAGCGTAGTGTGGCATACTACACTACGTATATGTGACAATCGTCTCACTATAGCAGCTGTGTATAACCAAACATAGCATTGCCTTCGACCGAAGGTCTCATTTAGAGCTGACAATTCTTGGGCAGGATCACAGAGCACATTTTTCAGCCTTTTTCATAATATCTTAGTACTTATTCCAATTAAGTCCCATAATATATCTAGGATCACTCCAAAATATTCGACCTCGCTTGCAGACGTGGTAGTTTTCCCGAAGAGTATTGGGGTTTTTAGTCCCTTAAACTTCCTCTTATTGGTTTATTATTAGCGTTGACGGTAAGCTTGACCCTTTTGCACCAATTTTGATCCTGATTGCATTAGCCCACCGACTACTGATGCGCATTTGCCAACCACTAGTATTGCTAGGTCAGATTATAGCTTGGCTCTCGACTCGGAGGTCGTGGATTTGATTCCCGCATTGGCACAAAAAAAAAGTTGTTTTCAAGTTTGGTTAGGATATTGCAGGCTGATTGCCTGACAGGAAAGGTGATCCATGCCGATGCATCCGACGATTGGCAAGTAAAAACTGATCTCTCGCCAGTTATCCGTCCCACTGGATTACGAGAGTGAAGGAAGAGAGAATGCTTGTGTGCTGCGCACATACTAGGGCACAATGAGAATAACTACTGGCCTGGTTTGAATGAAACCGACACAGAAATCGGTATGGGGAGCTATTATTTTTATTAGATCGACAGCGTATCCTTATTCATAGAACCTTCTATTCTTCAGTTCTTATAGCAGCCCATTCACTACCAGGGACCACTCGCGGCAGGGACAGCGGGCACAGTGGGCATCCTTGGGTCAACCTGCTCCTGAGCGCCAAGCCTATGATAGTTGATGACGCTACTCTGTTGTTTAGCGTAGCATTGATCCACTCTATAGTAATTCTTGAAGCCAGGCTATCAGGGTAATAGATCAGGTGGAGTTTTTGCCGAACGCACCTTCAATACCTAGGAAGGCGCTTAGCGAAAACTTCTTATCGTCAATGGCTTTATCAAAGTGGTCTACTAGCTCGATCTACTCGATAAATCAGTAGAACTGCCCTTTCTAGTAAGCACGTTGTATTTTATGCAGAACTCTTTTGATGAGATAGGTGTCACTTAAGTGGATGTCCTCGTTCGTCTCCTCGTTTAAAGCGTGAAAGAAGTAAGGCTTATATGGGTATATATATGACTTGGGTAATATGTATTATGACTTGGCTCATAGTCACTGACTGAAATTACACGTCATTATGACTATCCCTACTCGCTCACTCGGCGCGCCGATGTATTTTCGCGGCGGCGGCGGCGCGGCAAAATCGGCGGCGGCGGCGGCGCGCCGGCGCGGCGCTCATATCTAGTTCGAACTAACACTAAATACTAGCTTTTGCCCGCGGCTCTGTTCACGTCAATATTCCCACGGGAATACTGTACTTTTCGGGATTAAAAGTAGCCTATATTTTAATCCGGAGCCTAAACTACTACCATACCAAATTTCATCGAAATCAGTTCAGTAGTTTTTGCGTGAAAGAGTTACAAATATCCATCCATCCATCCATTAATCCATCCTCACAAGCACATTTATAATAATGTAGTAGGATTTTTATTTTATTTTTAAGCACGTCGGAAAACATAATTCCTTAACAATATAAGTTTGTGAAATTAATAAAGACTTCAATATGTAGGTACCTACTGCTCGAAAAACCATGATAAGTAAACTAAAAAGAACAATCAAACTTAAATCAAAAACTTCCATAATCGCAACAATTACTTGAAAATCCCATCGAAATTTGTGTATGATAAAGAATATGTAGGTAGATATTATGTACTTTTAATTAATATTCTGAAATATTATTCTGTTCTACTTTAAAATATGTACTACCAAAAGTTTTGTTACTACAGGTAAACTTTTCAAATCGCTTAATTTTATCGAAAACAAGAAAATAAAAACTCCTTAAAAATAACCCTAAAATTCTTTCCCCTTTCAAAATCTCTTATAGAGATTTTTTCTCCCTAAATTTAGAGGAAAACCCCCTAAGCACTGATTGAAAAGAAAAAACTGTTTTGCGCCATCGAAGCGTCTGGTACATATTTCGACTGACCGAACGTAAACGAAACCGAAACCGACAAGAAATTAATTTTGGCAACTATACCAACTTACTACGTGCTTACTTCTTTGTCTACGCTACGCAACTCGCTACGAAACTAATAGCTACGAGCTACTGTAGTGCCCATGGCTCGTGATCACCTGCAACACTCGACGTGAGCGACGGTTATGGCCGTGACTCGTGATCATCTGCGATACTCGACGTGAGCGACGAGTCTCTCTACTCTAACCCCCTTACTAATAAACGCTGTATAAGCTTTGAATAGTTACACAATGTTTTGTCTCCTTCTATCGAATTAAATATGTCACTTGTGTTGTGTAATGTGAACAAAATACTGTTTAACTATTCAAAGCTTATACAGCGTTTATTAGTAAGGGGGTAAAAGTTTACTCTAAAAAACGTTATTTCAATAAAATATTTAAATGACTGTACTAGCAGCATGAACGTAACGATGTTTATCCGTCCTCCCCTGAGATACGTGGCATTTTACGGGAATTAAAAACGCTATCCCAGCTCCCCTTTATGCTCATATATACAATATTATTATACACCCTGTATAACTTATGCACGATACAACACTTTATGACAAGGAAATAAAGTTCAAAATATCATGGAATATAAAGAGGGAACTTTAATAATTTTGCATACCAGTCATAAATTGAATTAGTTTTTAATCGATCTATGAAATTATATCTGTTCTCCTCTCATTCGTATTGCAATACCAAATGTTGAAAGCGTTCAATTAATTTTGCTTGATTTTTTTTGGAGTAACAAAATTGGTGAAATATTATTTTGGCTATTGCTAAATGATGTTTTATTCACTAAGAATAATATCATAGTGTTTAATACCGCTCAAAATCAGAACTCTCACCAAATAATTAACCTCTACTAAAGCTCTACCTAGCAAAACTATTGTTTAACACAAATAGAATAAGCTGAAAATTAAAATAGCCTTAGAACAAATTATTATTATTACTACTTACTAGAGTTCGCCTTGTGTTCAAAATTCGCTCATAATAATTCATATATCTTTAAGTTTGAACTTTTTACATTATTTTGCCTCTTAGATGGAAAAAATAATAATGTAACATTAAAATGTTGTGACAGATTGATAATCTCCATAGGGTTTTATATGAGAATTCTGTCCGCAAAAATTTGTAGAGCAATAGTTCTAAAAACAACCACCAGCGGCGCTAATTTACGTAGTTACCAAGTGAAATTAGCTTCTCGTAAAATTGTACTAAAAGTTTAATAATTATACGTAACTACCGTTACGATCATATGATTCATATGCTAAATCTTTACATAATTGTAGTACCGTTACGTTTTGGATACATTTATTGATCAAACATGGGATTAATTTCCTGGCCAGCTGGTAATTTCTGGAACATTGAATGCCAAGTATCAAAACAGAATAAAAAATGATCTGTCAAACGGCCAGCTTTCCCGCCAATTTGGCTTCGATTCGCGCCCTCACCCTCCGCACGGTGGCCAGCTTTTCTGATCAATTAGGAAACTATGGCAAATAGCAATAAAAATAAATAACTGAAAAAGAATAGAATGGTGTTTCTTAAATAAGTTATTTCCTAAAATAAAACATGCATCATACTTGATTGTATTGCAATGTCCAAAAATATGTATCTAATTTTTTTGCAAGGTAATTTAAAAAAATAATTATCTCACTTTACATATAATATGAAAGTGTGTAATTGTCTTTTTTAACTGTATATTTTTCGTTTCGTCGTTTCGTTTCATGGAGTTTGAACGATGATAAAAATCACTACTACTAAATTCCCGATTCATCCTTTAAAATACGTACAGCATACTCACCCAGAGCTTTCGACACGCCCTAACATCGAGATTAATAGGGCCTGATGTTTAGACTTCGGTCGCCATAGAAGCGAGTCAATCTGTGGGGTGAATATACCTCGAAAATGCCACATCTCGGGGGTGAAGTTATTATCTGGCAACACTGCTATTTAATTATGTCGTAAAGTGTATTAAATGTCACAGATTAATTGGATTTTCTGAACGAGATGATGTTATGACTTTATTGTGAATTTGCTTTATTACGTCCGCTGCGTGATGGGGAGCAATTGACAGCGGACGTTGTTCATTCTGTGCGAAATAAATACTGTTAATAACATAGATTAAATAGGCGTTTCAATTATAGACGAGGCACGTTGAGACAAAAACTGTCCCCACTTTTGGAGTTTTGACATAATTTGAGATACAAGAAAAAGTAACGCCATCTTGTTTTCACCAGAAAACAAGATGGCGTTACTTTTTCTTGTAGACGTATTTGTTCCTATCATAATGATAGCCCTTTTTAACACGCTTATATATTAACTTTACCTGTATGTAAGCTTGTTTGCTTGCTTGTATGTAACTATCAATACAATGCGGTCGCCAAGCAACCGTTTGAAGTTATTCCACGCGTTACACCGCACACGTGCTGTGAGTTGTGACTTGTGCTCGTGTTGTGCCACACGCCAACTCTCTCCTAATTATATGCTTTATTAAATGGACCTTTATCTTACAACAGTCTAGTATCTACACCTAAATTGCCTTTTACATCAATGATGAATGTATAAAATAACTAAAAAGTTGAAAATAAATATAGTTTAAAAAAACTAAAAAAACACGCTTTTAAAGAATATCGAACTAAAAAGTTGATAATAATTTTAATATAATATACTACTGTTTTAAGTTTATTTTTAAAAATTTTTAAATTATTTTCAACTTTTTAGTTCGATATTCTTTAAAAGCGTGTTTTTTAGTTTTTTTAAACTATATTTATTACAAGCTTTTGTTTAGTTTCACCTATCCCGTTGTCTGTAATTGAATCTTGCAAGTTAAATTTGACCCACTTTACGGTTTCAGATTGAGCTGAAATTTTGCACGAATATGTAAATCGCGTGACAATGCAATATTATGATGACGTGGAGCTGATCTGATGATGGAGATGGAAGGTGGCTATAGGAACTCCGTAATAAAACCACATAACCACATCGAGTTTGGGCTTGTTTGATTCGTCTTGCAAGTTTCCAGTCTTTGTCTTCAGATAGTTTCCAGGGTCTGATAATGGAATTTTATTTGAACGCGTTAAATCTGAAATTTATCGCGTTCCAATAAAAGCTTGTTTTTAAAAAAGTTTTTTTACTTATATTAATTAATTAATTACTTTTTAGTTTAGAAATCTTTAACTAAGCGATACCGAATTACTTTTTATAATAGCCTATTCATAGAAACGTATTTAAGAAATATAGTTTTGAAAAGGTAGCCCAGAAAGAAAAGAAACTTTTAAGGTTCCTTACATGTCTCACAAGGAAACGTACATGGACATTTTTGATTTAAATATTTGAATAATTAAGTAACAATTATAAGTTGGTTCCCTGCAAGCATTATTTAAGATTCAACAGTCGTAATTTTAATGGTTTCACTATAAAAATACTACTAAATATATGCAACTACTTCTATTCGAGTATTGTCCCCGTTGTTCTTTAGCCCCGTTACTAATAAACGCAGTATAAGCTTTGAATAGTTATACAGTGTTTTGTCTTCTTCAGTCGAATTAAAAATGTCACTTGTGTGACGGGAACAAAACACTGTATAACTATTCAAAGCTTATACAGCGTTTATTAGTAAGGGGGTAGGAGTTCAAAATACCGACTAAGTATGAAATGCGAAGTCTAACTAGTGCGATGCGAAGTGCGAAGATGCGAAGTGTTACGGAACACCGTACAAAACACCAAAAATCACTTATGTTGTATGGGAGCCCCGGGCAAAATCTAGTAGAAAATAGTTGCATTTCTAGGCGTTCCGTAACGATCTTTTGACCAAGACTAGATCGTTAGATCTGCTAACGTCTAGGTAACGATGAGATCCTCTACAGTCTAGGCAAGGCTTTCAGCCTGCTGCGGGCTGTGAACGCCCACGTGTGGGTAGTTATGTTGATGCGGCGCGTTTCCATGGCGACCGCCGGTTCGCAGAAGCGCGGACATGCCTACATCTCCACCTCCGTACTTTTTTATGGATTTTTTCGCTTTACCCTAAGAAGTTATCTATAGTGTATAATAAATTATGTAGTGGCGTGGGGTTCCTATAACTCCATTCCTATTGACTTCACTTACCACTTACCTTTTGAAGACCCTCATACAAGTCCTTACCGCTACAGGCTAGGGCTTTCCTCTGAAGGAGAGCCAGCCTACGCCACTGGTAGGTATACTTTTAACCTGTAACTAATGAAACTAAATCTCATGCGCTAATGATATTGACTTACCCACACTAATATGATTACGAATCATTAACATTTGGCGTGGGGTGTGGGGTTCGATTTGCTACAGATTAGACGCGGCCACCCCTCACAGGTGGTGAAATCGGGGGTAGTTAATGATTTTGTATGAAAACAAATCATGCGGTGACTAAAGCGCCTATCACACCTTGTTTGATAAACAACTACAAAAATATGGTATTTACGCTATTTTTTTTTTTGTTTTCAATTTGTTATTTCATGAACGTAACATAGATAGTTATATGTTTTGTACAAGAAATATTATTCAGTGATAAGTTTTACTATGGTGTGCTAACTGCTAGTCAATAGTCTAGACAATTTTTCTTCTTTTCTTATAAAAAAAAATAGTAAAACCGTAAACTATATATAATAATTATATTATATTATGTTTCTGTGTTCCTGGATGTGTAATGTGTAAATTATAAAAAGTATTCAATATAGATGTTACGCGCGACTTCTGAAATCTCGTGGAACCCTACATTCTGCAATAAAAAGCGGCCTATGTTCTTCCACGTGGTATATTCTACATCAAAATCGGTCCAGTCGTTTCGGAGCCTATTCGATACAAACAAACAAACAAACTTTTCCTCTTTATTATATGAATTATAAGTAAATATATTTTCGTTCTCTTGTAATACAAGTTCTTCTGATACTTAGCACTTAGCTCGTGGCCAGATTGACGTGGTGTGAAATCGTTATATATAATATTATAACTTGAGGACCTTCAACGGAACAAGGGTGATAAAAGACATGGTTGATATCTTTTCGCCGTACAAGTACGTCATAAAGGATAGTCATAAAAGGATGACCTTAATGATGGTGTTTGTGCAACCTACTTTAGAACCTTAGCTGGGCTAGAGGAAGTGGGTACGGCTAGCAAAAAAGTTCTACTTATAAAGAACTAGCTTTTCCCATACCATGGGAATACTGTCCTTTTTTGCTATATACCAAATTAAATCGAAATCCGCTCAGTATTTTTTACGTGAAAGAGTACCATCCATACATCCATAATCACAAACTTTCACATTTATAATAGTAGTAGGAGATTTGAGTTAAAATTACACCATAAAGTGATTTCAGAACCCAAATCTGGAATTTAATATAACTTTCAATGAATTACAAATTAATCGTCTTGATATCATAACTATACTTATTATTATTGTGATTAGTAGAATCGACCTACAGATGTTTACTTTCAGCTTTTATCAAAACCTTTATTGTAAGATATATATATATATATATATATATATATATATATATATATATTTTAAATACACAAATGATAAGCATGAGTCATGAACTCATGAGTCATGACGCAGTGCTGCAATCTGCAGTTCGTCCATATTGATATAAATAGTATAAACTGGCATGCCAATCCACGCCAATACAAGGTCCGTTCTAACTGAATCGCCAATCGGTAGCGTCATGACTCATGCCGATTGGATCAGTTAGAACTTGACATAAACGGTATAAAAAACCATTGCACACTTCTTCATCGACGTCCGGCAAGCTCACAAAATTATAAACACCCTAACACTGGATAATCAACTGGCACAAGTCAAAACTTTAAAAAAATATGAATTTTTATGGGCTAATTTCGAACACAGGGCGATGTCAATTTTACCTAGTACTAAAGCTACTTACCCATCAAACCGACAACTAGCGCTAACCCTAGGCTACCTGTATTGAAATTTTTTTTCTGGCTGACTACACTGGCTGCTATACTGGCTGGTTTTGTAGATGATGTCCCTTAATATGATACGTCAAAGTCAGAATGATGACTTTGACGTATCATATTAAGGGACATCATCTACAAAACCGTCAGTGAATCATGGTAGAGAGTTTTAAGAATCGTTAAGTCTAGGTCTACAATTGAAGATTGTCGACCTTTTGCTGTTTCAGTTCGGGTCACATTTTGTATAATTACTTAGTATACCTATACCTTTTACCTACTCTGTATAGATCTTTGTAAACAAATAAATTATAAAATACGACCAATAACGTGCCATTGATGCAATGCAAAGGGCATTACTGTGTTGCACGGTAAATAACTGATTATAGTAACATTAGATATAGTGTTGTATTGTTTTTTTTGTTTACAAGAAGATAAAATTAGATCCAAATACTACTACTATTACAATTAATGTGAAAGCTTGTGAGGATGGATGGATGGATGGATGGATGAATTTTTGTTACTATATCACACAAAAAGTACTGAACGGATTTCGATAAAATTTGGCATGATAGTTGTTTAAATAATAAAATATAATAAAAAGTATTTATCCCGAAAAAGTACAGTATTCCCATGGGATACCCGATACTATATTTACGCGGGTGGAGCCGCGGGAGAAAGTTAGTAGAGCTGCACTTGCAATTTGTATAAATATAGTATGTCAATGCAGTAACCGTATACCGCTCTCCCCACGGAAGGGTTCCCGGAAATGAGGTTTGTTCCCCGGCGGAAGTGCGCCCGCGTCCCCATCCCGCAGCCTTCTTGTTCCGAGACTAAATTCTGTCCTCACTCACATTTTATCGATTAAATTCTACATAATATGGCTTTGTTAAAAAGAAATCTAATTACAAGTTTGTGACATAATGAGCGTGGCGAGTAACTCATAGCCACGTCGGAAGTAGAACAAACGCCATGGACTGCGAGGCGTTCGGGGATGACTCGTTTGTTTTCTTTATTTGCTTTTAATTTTTTTTTAATTTGGGTCCCTACTCCCTAGCGATCTACGGTAGTCCAACAGCCTCCGTGGTCTAGTAGTTTGAGCATTGGCTTTCGACTCGAAGGTCGTGGGTTCGATTCCCGCATTGGAACAACAAAAATGTTGTTTCCATATTTGGTTAGGACAATGCAGGCTGATCACCTGATTGACAAGAAAGATGATCCCTCGACAGTCGTGTCGGTTATCCGTCCCACTGGATTATGAGAATAAAGGAAGAGAGAGTGCTCTTGTGTACTGCGCACACACTTGTGCACTAGAAAATTACTCCTGCGTAACTGGCCTGGTTCCAATGAAACCAGGCCACTGTAACCGAAATCGGTGTGAGGAGTTATTATTATTATTATTACAGTAGTCCAATGCTTTCGCGATGACCTCCTATTTCGACGCCAAGCTCTAGCTCTATTCTTCTTTAGTATCGCCTATGTCCTACATTTCTTTTTACGTTACACAGAACTCAAACTTACTTTATTTACAAATTATCCACTCGAACATCAATCACGCCCCAAAATAAAATCCATTATTCAGCATTTCTCGTGAACCTCCTTAACATTCCCCAGTCCGCAGTCCGCACTGAGTCAGCATCACTTGCACTCTCCGCGCCGCACCGTGCCTTGTGTGATAAGTAGGACTGTAGGAAGGATTACTTCACTTTGTTTTACTTTTAAAGTTCATTTGGTGAGTAGTGAACTGTTCCTCAATTAATTATTCTCGTATTTAAAGTAGACTTCATTGTACTTTGATTTTATTATAAGTGAAGCGATATGCTATCGTAAACTGATTTTATGAAGTTTAGACCAATCAGAGCGCGTTTCACGTTGGTTTGACATTCACGAGAATACCGTTTGGCAGTTTTAGCGTATCGAGACTTGATTGTAATTGTATTAATGCATTTATTTAGCAGAATTGATTCTCTGGTGACTCTTTCGATTGCATCATCACTTCACATTATATATAGGACTAGCTTTTGACCGCGGCTCCAACCGCGTAACAATACTATTCAATGGGAACACTGTATATACTGATAAAAGTAGCCATCCTTGAAATCCGTTCAGTAGTTTATGCTTAAAAGAGTAACAAACATCCATCATCCATCCATCCATACATCCATCCATCCTCACAAACTTTCACATTTATAATAGCAGTAGGAGGATTAAGCGACATTATATTTTCTTAAACCAAACTTGCTCATTTCATAGTTCATGCTGAATTACTACATAAAGTTCATACATACTCAGTTTATATACGAGTATAACCACGGGATTAATTATTTTCTACATTCCTTTTCTTGTTATAAATTATAATCTCTTACCAGTTTTAGTATCTCTTACATTGTTATCGATTTCGTAGAGAGCAGCTAACATACGATACAATTATATGAAACCTGACACCCTTTTAGTTCGTTTTAAGTAAAATAAAAAAAATACAAAATTATATAAAAGTATTGGCAATTAAATTACTCAATATGTTATTATCACGAATATAATAACTCATTAAAAGCCTTATGGTCTTTAAGGCCCGGTGCGGAAGTTGCGATATCGGTGACGCAAGCAGCCGCGGGTTAAAGGTGTCATTTAGTTGTTTAAACTCGGCACGGGCGTCAGTCCAAATATTATGAAATTTAATTTATTATACTGACCACGCGACTGTTATATGAAATATGCTATTGTAATGCTGCGACTTTGTCTGCACAAAGTTTGATGCAAAACATTGAGTTGTTTTGGACACGACAGTTTTAAGAGAGTTTTGTCTCAGACAAGCATTGTACATGTATTGTAACTAAAACACCCACTCCTTACTAATAAAAATAATTTCACCACGGATACGCTAAGCCACATTACTTTCTTTTTTGTCCAACGTAGTGTGTAAAGTGGCTTTTCCAACGTACGTATCAAACAAATACAACAAAATAGATTAGCGTGTCCATGGTGTAAATATTTTTATTAATAAAGGAGCAACAGTTTTAAGACCCTTGTGTGACTCGATCGAATTATGAATGGTATTCTCAGCATCCAACTAAAGTTTAACGCCTTTTGATTGGTCGAAACTCCGGAAATCAATTTATGATATCAAGATGATTCATTTATACTTAATTCATTGAAAATAAATTTTAAGTCTAAGTTAAATACGCAAATTAGAGTTCTGGTCCCTCCGTGCCGTATAGATTATACTCGCGACTTCGCTCGCGTTAAAGTCTTTTTGTTTACATAAACTTTGGACCCCGGACGGCGGGCTCCGTTTCTTTCACTAGGGTTGAATTTTGGAAAATGCTTTCTTAGCGGCTCTCTACGTTATCCATCGCAGTCATGAGCTTGTGTTTAATAACTTTAGACTTGTGACAATCAATGAACGAATTACACTATTTGATTTTGAGTGCCGAACTTTAGCGCAATCCGTTCATATTTACATCAGTCAACTTTTTATGCAATACTAGCTATCCCTTCACATATTGTTCCGTCTTAACTATGAACTGGAATAAATAAATAATTATTAACTACACCTACATCTTTACCTGCCATCTACGCTAACAACTATACTTGCCAACCTACCCTAGTAGAAATTATCCAACTTTTACACGGGAGCCCGACGCGGATGCCCGACGGATGATCAGGTATCAAGTGACAAATTGAACACAATGAACCGTTATTGTCTGAAAATTCAATTGTCGTTTTTAGTATTTTCTTCGCAATTTTTCCCTAATAACTCACCATTAAAACCTTCCCTGAACTACCACAATCATTTCAAGACCAAAATAAGCCAAATCGGTCCAGCAGTTCTCGAGTTCAGCAAGACGTTGGAATTGCAATCCCACGTCTTGCTGAACTAAAAAATATGTAAGATTCTCATATACTGAAAGTTATTGCTTGTAATTATTACTACTATTTTATGTTATTATCAGGTAATTGCACATATGGCGTCTGTCTACACGTAGTGTCGTAACCTTCGGCGCGAACCCCCGTGCTCCGCAGCTCGGTCACTCTCCCTAACGTAATACTTCTTATAAAGGTGACGCCTACGCACCTGCCGGTGTAGATGTATGAACTGTTAGACATGGTTTGGGACTTTTATAAATTATAATTTACCCAGCAAACGTTGCTCTTTTACTTTTACCGATTATACCTACTTAAAAATGTAATAAAAAGCCGGAGTCAACCGGAACCGGTCAAGGAGGAGTTTGGTTACAAACACTGTGACACGAGATATTATATTTGAATAGATAATTATTTAGTATTGACTTTGTATGCGCAAAAAGATATCCCGCGGAAATCATAAATTTTACTGCGATGAAAAGTAGCCTATGTCCTTTCCCGTACAAGACCTACTATATATTATATGTGCTAAATTTCATAAAAATCGATTCAGAGGTTTCGGAGCCTATTCAATGCAAACAAATAACAGCCTCCGTGATCCAATAGTTTAGAGCTTGGCTCTTGATTCTTCGGTCGTGGCTACGATTCCCGATAGGAACAACAAAATATGTTGTTTCCAGGTTTGGTTAGGACAATGCAGGCATTGTCTGATAAGAAAGATAATCCATATGCATGTAAAATGTCGAACCTGCACCTGATCTCTCGCCAGTCGTCAATATCTCGGTCTCTACAGTTCTAACTTCCGGATACGGTTTATAACTCTATAGTTATAAACCGTATCCGGAAGTCAGAACAGTTTTGAAGATTAAAAATATTTTAACTTTCAGCTTTAGTCAAGTACCTAACTTTCTGAGTCTACAGAAAAATAGGTAGGTAGTATAGTATAGTAAATATAGTATAGTATACTATATATACTATATAGTATATATAGTATATATTATTTACTTTGTAACATTTTTCCTTATTATTAACTGGATTTTTTTTTTTTTCAAATAATTTACGCTTTTGAACACACTTCTGTGATGACTTCTGAGATAAGATAAAAGGTAGATAGAATATGGTAAACCTAAACACATTTTTTTTAATAAACTTTAAGTAAGTTGATTAAAAAGTAACGTCATAACGTGACATGTCTGTTTATTTTAATAATTTTACACGTCGAGGGTGGCATGTCTACGCGTCGCGTAGCTCTACGCCGCGCTGTACCTTGCGCACGCGACCCATCCCTTTCTCCAAGACAGTTGGCTCTGACCGTTACTCCCGCTTTTTTTGCCGCCAGCCACCAGTTCATGTCAATATTGACATATCATTAACGTTACGCTTTTTAATTTTTTCACGAAGCTAACATTTTTCGTTAAAGGCCTTAAACTTGCTTAATTAAAGGATTATGAGGCAAAATAGAGATTTGAGTCCAAGGACTGTGGTAAAAACAAGATTTCTACCATCGTTGTTGGGTTAAATAAAGTATAAAACAATACATTCCTGCAGGTTACCTCATATAAAGCAATAAAGAAGGCGAGGATTAAACTGATGAACTTTTTTTTTTCGTAAAATGTAAAACTCTTCAAAACTTTTAAAGTGGTCTTAACAAAATAAACATATTTAGGTAATTTATAATAAAAAAAAGCTAGAGTGGAAATTATTTTACCTCCACGAGCTTTTTAAGCTTTTGTATGTATACTCGACTACTTGTTATTCGACTACTACTTTTTAAATAGCACATTGATTAAATCCTCGTTCGAACAAAAGCTTAAAACCTCATTGGTCATTTGAATTAAAAAAAAGTTAAGTTCGAAATTCAAAGAGTGGAATTATCTCAGTTTCGTCTTGAAGCGAGACGATCCTGCGTCGCGTACAGAGCGGGACATAGGAGATGGGTGAAGTGTGAGAGTGACGGGAGATCATCTCCACAGGCGACCGAGCGGCAACGTCGCGTCCACCAATCGCTGGACAATCCCCATTTACTTTTGTTTTGTTTTTCTTTAGTTTTTGTTTTTGAATTGGGCGATGATGATCATAACAGGGATAAGTCATTAGTAATTCGAGTAAGGTTTACCAAAACAATTAATCACGTGTTATTCAGGTTATGCTACGTGTCCGTTAACCATCCTATCCTGCTAATATTATAAATGTGAAAGTTTGTGAGGATGTATGGATGGATGGATGTTTGTTACTCCTTCATGCATAACTACTGAATGGATTTTGATGAAATTTGGTATGATAGTACCTATTTTAGGCTCTGGATTAAAACATAGGCTACTATTTTTACCCCGAAAAAATAATGTTCCCGAGGAATACTGTATTTACTCGGGTGGAGCCACGGACAACAGCTAGATTAGGTATAATTGCCAATAACGCACCTATAAAAATGAGGGAACTGGCAAAATATGTAAAAGACAAAAGAGTTGGTAAGTAGGTACCCACTTCGTTGGCTTAAAAAAGAAAATAATCCACAATGATGATTAACATACATAATGGAAAACATCACACATCCTTAATTACGAAAAACAAAATAGCGTGCTGCGTGACCCAGCTCGGTATATTTCTAACAAGAGGGCATGAAAAGGGTTTGTACTCAGAATGAATTATAACATTTAGGCAGTGTCCCCAAAGAGTACATTACTTGTTGTATAAAATTTTATTTATACTACTACTAAGTATGGAGAGTGTAGTTTATAAGTGTGATTGTAAAATTAAAAAGTTTTATCCCATGTTTGTCATAGTAGATAGTGAAAAGATGTAAGTAGTGCAATTATCCTGAACCTCAATAATTCTCGTATTTAAGATAGACTTCATTTTACTTTGGATTAAAAGTGTAGCGACATGTTACCATGAACAGATTTTATGACGTTTCGACCAATCAGAGCGCGTTTCACGTTGGTTAAACGTTCATAAAAACGACTTTTGAGAGTATTAGCGTGTCGGGAGTCGCGACTTGATTGTAATTGTATTAATGCAGGTTTTATTTAGCAGAATTGCACCTCGGGATCAAAAATACTGGTGGCCTGGACGTTAAAAAGTAGTGAGTATACTCAATAGTTACTTCGTTAGGTTTATGACTACGGCGTAGGCGATAAGAGCTTGACTCTACATAAGATCTGACACTTTTTAACAATGTCAGCAAGTGTAACACATGTTTAGTCATCATCCACATTTTGTCACATAGTGTGTTGAATGTGTTATTATGAATTAAGACCATTTTAGTACTGTTTACGTATGTTGTGGTTTTGATAACTATTAATTATTATTATGAAAAGATGTTATTTATTATTGTCTTTCCAGTAATACTAACTTATTACTCTTTCCTGTTTAACTAAAAGCTGCAAAAGTGAATAATATTTATAACGGGATTAATAAAATTGAATTACTAAGGAAAACAATGTTGACGATGATAAAAGTGGTAACAATGAAGATGGTATTAATGATGGTGCTAGTGACGGTAACAGTAGTTGCAGTGATGAAGATGATATTGTAGTGGATACAGGTGACGGTGATAATTACAGGCAGAGATAAAGATGATGACGTTAAAGATGGTAGTGGTGACTGGTGACGGTGATAGCAGTCACAGTGATGAAGTTGTTAATGATGGTGATAGTAATGGTGATAGTAGTGGCAGTGGTGAAGACGGTGATGATAAAGATGGTTGTGATGACTGGTGATGCTGGTAGGAAGCATTAATTACATATTAAGCACCATTATGTTAAAGATGGTTGTGGTGACTGGTGACAATGTTAGTAGTGCCAGTGATGAAGATAACGAAGATTGAACTAGAATATAGAAACACTCGATGTAGATAATCTGCTCTGATAGCGCCGTATAGTTATGATGACTATGATAGCGTAAGTTGTGAAAATGATGATGATAGTGCTGATGATGATGATACTAGAATAAATTTAAATGTTGAAAGACTAGACGTAGGTAATGAGTCTGCTCTGATAACGCGCGCAGTGGAGTGTGCCCAGACAATTGTCACCGATAACGCCTTCCGTAGCCATTTACATATTAAACACCTTTAGATACCTAAATACACTAACGGGAACCTTGCTACTAATGTCTCGAGACAGAAAAGTCAAGACTTATTACAAACTAATTATTGAATGGAAGTATACGCTGATACACGTAAACTCAATACCTACCTGGTCTAAAATATAATATTAACATCTGGTACCCAATTAAATCTAGAATGTCATATTATTAAGAAGTTAGTAGCGAGAATTCATTATTTCAGTACTTTCCACTCTCTACGTGAAAAACAAAACTACTCTTTAAAACAAATTATAAGTGAAAATTATACCTACTTACGTGAAAAAAAATATTCGTCATTTTCATATGCAATGATCAGATTCGTAAAATACAAATAAACAAAAAGTATATTCAAAACGGCAATTTCGTGTTATTTATGGCAAGTAATTAAATATCAAATTATCGTTTTTGGTTCCAAGAAAAGCTCAGAATAAAGAACGTTGGAATCCGCGAGGTCACAGCGGACCCCTGCAGCCAGTAGACCGAGACGGGCATCTTGCGCTCCCACTGTCCTGCACGAAACTTGGAAGTTTTTCTCGTGGGTATTATATTATTATGTAATAAATAAATACGATGATTACCATAAAAGCGTTTGACTTAGGGATTTTGGTCATCTACATGCTGTTCTAGCTTATTTTTTTTATATGTTCTAAGTGTTGCCTCGAAAATTATGGTGTTATTGGTATGTTACATTATATTATAACATAGATATTAGGATGATTCTGTGTTTAGAATGAAATCTCGATTAGACAACTTATTGTTAGCTACAGAAAACTAAACTTTCT
The DNA here is from genome assembly GCA_905404095.1 of Glaucopsyche alexis. NCBI lineage: Eukaryota > Metazoa > Arthropoda > Insecta > Lepidoptera > Lycaenidae > Glaucopsyche > Glaucopsyche alexis. Next base: position 29,700,979 of record FR990043.1, on the reverse strand, counting down.
ATAAAACTAAGTAAGTCATTTGTTAAATATATTTGATATTATGTGTCTTGTAGCACACTCGCAAATCACAACACATACGAGTATATTTTTTTTAATACAATATTTTTTTTACACAGTAAAAATTCTGTCTGGATGAGCATTGGCAGATATTTTGAATATATATTGGCGGGCACTGTCAAAAACTCGTTTAAAATTCAAACGGAAACGAGGCGAGAGATAAAGACTCGTTTCTTCCATCGGCTAATGGTTTGCGAGACGGTTTCGCATAAAATTACCCAGATGCGGGGAGCATTCAGTTTTTTCTTACCACGGTGTGGCCAGCTCGAAGAAACTCAAATAAAAGCAGGAAAATTAGAAAAACTACCTACTAATTCCTGCAGCATAATTGCTACTAGGGTAGGGTTACTGATGTAATTTATGTGTTTTGTGAGCAAGATGAGACAAAATACTATTAATAATGTTAAGGTCTAAAATTACATAAACATTAAACAAAGAAAAAATATTTTTTCGAAATGCATCGAAACAACAGGTTTAGCAATGAGTAAGCCCCAATAAAATGGTAAAAATTAGATTCAAAAGTTAAATCTAAACTGAATGTTACTAGTAAAATAAATTAAAAAAACAGAACTTAAAAAAAATAAAACCTTTGAGATATTGCAACACTGATGTTAAAGTCACTCGCCCATGAAGACATCGAGGGACATGTATCCTGCCTTCTCCTAATGAAATAAATTGGAATTGCCGACGCAGAAACATCTTAACATACAAACACGATGCTAAAGAGTTTTCAAACCTTGAGTCTTTGGGATAAGGTTTAGATTTTATTGTGAGTAATATATAATGCGGAGAGGATAACTACAGCCTTTTCCATACATGCACAGCTTATGAGTGCGTGAGAAACCAGCTTTTTAGATGTGGAATAAATTACAGAGAGGCTTCGTACTGGTTGTTTGTCGCTTGGATGCTTCTGATTCATTTAGATATTATAACATCGCTACACTTGTACACAAGGTACTTAGGTACAAACTAATTAACAGGCTAGACTGAATCAAGATTTGTCTGGCGATTACGTACAGTATTTAGTTTTTTTTTTCTTAGTCTTTTTCTTTTAAGTCTTTATTGTCTGTTATTACCTACTTTACATTTTCTCCTGTATCTATAGAGATATACTATTCTATTTTTCTACGTAAATAGAGAACTGATATAAAATAAAGTATGTACGAGTATGTACTTCAATTTTCTTTTATTTCACGACTACATTGCCGTCATCCTGATTGGACTTTTGATCTTGCATCAGAAATCAGAATATCAAAGTTCAAAATGGAGCGTGTTGATCGCTAACTAAAACGTTTGTATTCACCTATCTACAATAGTCACAAATCGAAGATACGCCTATTTCCTTAAGACGTATTGATTGATTGATTACACATATATTTGTTTCTCCGTCAGCATCCAAATGAGGGACAGGATTGGATCGTGAATTTTATTATCTCGGTCGTCTCGACAAAATGTCGGATCGTAAAAGTGTTTAGTATGCACGAGGGCCAGCGGTGATCTGGTGATACGCAGAATCCGCATACAATGGGCGGGAAAACTTCGATCGATCAGTCTCGTCAGCGTTCGCAATACATAACCTAAATGCGAGACTTTCGAAAATGTTTTGTCGATCAGGATTCAGGTGACAAGCTTTAGAGAAATAACTTCTGTATAGTAGATTTGGTTTCAATTAAACCGGCTACCGTCATGGAAATGGTTTCAATCAAATCGGCCACCGTCACGGAAATCGGTGTGGGGAGCTCATTATTATTATTGTTTACAGGATTGGCGGAATATTGTGAGAGCTGACCGTGGGATGAGGTGTCGGGTGCGGAGACCGGAGATGTCCACAATGCCGCATTATGCGGTACTCGGAACACGCTGTTTACTCGCCAGAGATTAGTGTGTTCTACTCAGCGCCCTAAAATTACATCAAAGTTTAAAAAAATATATTAAATTACTAGCTTTTGCCCGCGACTCCGCTCGCGTAAATACATTATCCCGCGGGAACACTACTTTTTGGGGAGAAAAAATATCCTATGTCCTTTCCCGCGACCCAAAGTATGTCTTGTCCCCCTTACTAATAAACGCTGTATAAGCTTTGAATAGTTACACAGTATTTTGTCTCCTTCTATCAAATTCAAAATGTCACTTGTGTGATGTGAACAAAACACTGTATAACTATTCAAAGCTTATACAGTGTTTATTAGTAAGGGGGATTGTTTATACCGGTTAAAGGTAAGGCAGACAGACATACTTTTGCATTTATAATATTTGTATAGATGATTAAGCTTAATACAAGTAAAAGCTTCTGAGAAAAAGAAAATTAGAAAATAAGAGCCTGACAGTAGCCATGTTTATGCAAACCTATAATTTTTTGAAGCACCAACTTTTTTATTATTTTATACCTATGTTGGTAAAGTTTTTATATTCCTTGCTCCCTACAATACTAATATAAACAATATAAATTAAGCTCGGTTCTTTAATTTGCAAATAAAACCGTCTGAGTTCTGACCGTTCAAGGTTGCGACGGTTTTTGATTACCTTGGGGAAATTAACGACTAAGAAGATATTTTACCATAATTATAATAAAGTTTTATTAAAGATAATTTATCATTTTTTTAGATTTTAATAAGCTTACGTTCATAGCTCATTTTATATGTACTTATAGTTAATAGTTATAGTGTTTTAATTATTTTGAGTATCAAGTAACAAGACTTTTATTGTACGTCATATTTTAATAGCATTTGTTTAATTCTGCGCCGATTTTTTTTTAATATACTTATTTCTATATACAAGTTCAAAGATTGATTACTTATTCCCGGTTACTTTTTGTCGGTACTTTATCTATAGCTCTTTTGATTGGTTAACGCGTTTGTCTTATCCAATCATGAGACATGAGAAGAGATTGACTTATCAAATATTATTATGACCGGTACAGAAGAGGTAAATCACGGATGCAAAGTGGAATAAAGCTTTAAGTGTATTATCTAATACGTTCAGATCTCATGTTGACACATCATATCAGGGCCGTCTGCGCCTGTTTAATGTTGATACTTCACAGCATTATTGATTTCCTATATCTGTTACGATTTCTTTTATAGGTATTTTATATCTTTATGATTGTACATCTATATATCTATCTATATATTATCTAAAACGCAAAGCTGATTGACTCATGTATACACGCACAGACCAAACCCTTAAGACTAGTAATTTGAAATTTTGAACACGTAGGTATTCCTCATATGACGTAGGCATCCACTAAGGAAGGATTTTTCAAAATTCAACCACGAAGGGGGTAAAATAGGGGATGAAAGTTTAAAATCTAATTTCACGCGGCCGAAGCTGCGGGCAATTAATGTTAACGTGTGTTATAATTATTGTCATTACTAATTACTAAGGCATCAAAGACAGTCGAAGACGAAAAAATAAATCCACATATGAAAAAATAAACAAAAGTTGTCAGTTAGTCTATTTAAAAACAGTACCGAGCTTTGTTCGGAGTTTTAGTAGAACAAAAAAATAAATTAAATTATTATTAAAAATTATTATAAAAATAAGTAAATGAAAAGAATCACAAAAATATTCTTCTTACCCCGATCAATAATTTTCGAAAAACGCAAAAAGTCCGATGCTAACTATGATCCAATGCTTGGTGCCAACCGTATTTGGCGTTGAGAAATCGAAATTACCAACTTTATCTTTTTACGCGACGAAAGTAAAACAATATTATCTATTATTTACCTTAAAAATGCGCATTGCAGCTGTTTCCGAAATTCCGATCATTTATATACCTATACGTTAGAAGGTTTGCTCGTTTAAATTGTAACATACTAGCTTTTACATTTGGCTTCGCCCGCATTAATACCGTATCCTACGGGAAACGTACATTTTTAATGTGCTTTCCATTCCATGTCCTTTCCCGTAGCCTACTCTGCCAAATTTCGTGATGTTCGGTTGAGTAGTAATTAAATACGTATCCCACGGGAACTGTAAATTTTCTCAGCGATTTAAAGTAGCATATGTCCATCAACGTAGTCTACTCCATATCTGAGCCAAATTTCATGATGATCGGTTAAGTCGTTTTTACGTGAAAGCGTAACAACTAACAACCAAACAAACTCACGTTCACATTATAATTTTAGTAAGGATTGGGAACCATAGAGCGTCGTTACAAAATTAGTAGGCTCGAGAAAGTGCGTAAGAAATGTAATCAGTATTCTAGCAGCAGCGATACCATATGGTTTTATAATGGCTGTATAAGATTCAATTGAGATGCTATCTCTCTTTGAGATCGTGTACACGCGCATTGGATATTATCCCGCCTTGGGTGGCTATTCTGAACGCATTCGATACTTTGTAATATCACGCGCACACGTATCATAAATTTTATATTCATTTCATTTCCTTTCAGTAATTACTAGGTAATTACTAATGTAAGCATTACTTGTTTGCGTACTAAAATATAATTACACAGTTTTAAATTGTGAATATCTACTTTATAGTATATTTTTTTTACTAGCGAAACCAGGAAATATGCATTAATTTTAATTCAGACATAAACCTTTATAACCCTTGATCTTTGCAATTTTTTTACGAAACGAAAATGCAGTGGCGTAGCGTAGTAGGGGCGCGGGGGGGGCTCCCGCCCCGGGTGGCACTTGTAAGGGGGCGGCAAAACCTAAGTAAGGGGGCGGCAAAACCTAAGTAAGAAGGCGGCAAAACCCAAGTAAGGGGGCGGCTAAATTGACGTCCGCACCGGGCGGCAGACATCCACGCTACGCCACTGCGAAAATGCTAAGCTTCGCAAGCTTTTATTGTTTAATTAAAATATAACGAGTGGTACGAAATAGAAACCTTTGTGCCTGCCGTTCGTAAATTCAAATCATCTCCGAGTGACCACTAAAACTGAACATCGGAATTCAAGTGAATGTGAGGGACATTCTAAGTAGCTGTAATGTTGCGTCGTATGTGTTGTAGTTTGTTCTTGTTGTTCTCTTTTTGTTGTTTAACAAACCTTTTGTTATTTAGGTTTACAATCTTGAGTTCTTTAGAGATGACAGGCGTAAAAGCTCTTATAGATAAGAGCCTAGATGCTTCTGGTAATGATGCATTGACATTAAAGACTTCTTTAGTTCCTCGTTCGTTTCGTTCCTCGGCTTAAACTAAGAGGAAACACCGATATCTATTGTCGCACGAACTACGTGTTTACATATTTAACAGCCTCCGTGATCTAGTGGTTAGAGCATTGGCTCTCGACTCGGAGGTCGTGGGTTCGATTCCCGCATTGGAACAACAAAAAATGTTGTTTCCAAGTCAGACAAAGCACAGCCTGCTTCATCACCTGATTGTCTGACAAGCAAGATGATCCATGCGTCGGATGGGCATATAAAAAGTAGAACCTGCGCCTAATCTTCCGTCAGTCGTGTCGGTTATCCGTCCCACTGGATTACGAAAGTAAAGGAAGAGAGAGTGCTCTTGTGTACTGCGCACACACTTGGGCACTATAAAATTACTCCTGCGTAACTGACCAGGTTTCAATGAAACCGGTCACTGTCACCGATATCGTTATGGGGAGTTATCGTTATATTAGTTACAGAACATATGAAACAAAATGTTATTTCTTTCTTTGAATTTAACATCATTTTCATTTCACATTCAAGTGAATGGTTAAACAGTTATGTTCACCACACTTAGTGTAATATCATTGATTGCTGTTGCAGTATGTGACGACGCCCAATAACGCGACAATCAATGGCGTTACCCCTTGGTGTCGTCACATATTTAAGCTTTCCTCCGCTTAAGCAAACGTATGCTAATGTGCTCTCATCCCTGGCTCCATCAGTATGGGCTCTGCATCAGGTGATTAAACCCTTAGTGTGATGTTAAAAGTTAAACCAGCTATCCTCCGTCTCAACAGCCGGCACACGCATGCTAATGTGCTCTCATCCCTGGCTCCATCAGTATGGGCGCCGCATCAGGTGCCAACGCCCGCCACTTCCGCGCTATCCTATTTTTTTCTCTCTCACTTCCTTTTAAAAGATTTTGACCCCTCTTGTTCTTGGACAGTAGCTAGCTTTAAATATCTTATTTAAATTTGTCTAACATTCTGGTGGCCCAACTTATAAAACAATTGAAAGCTTTAACGCTTCATAACGTGAAAATGTTATGTAAAAAAGTATTTATCATAGGCTAGTGCACACTACGGTTAAAATATTTTATAGGGGCATAATCTAATATACCAGCACTAAATAGATTGATTACGCTTCAAGTTTCAGGAGTTTTGAAATAGCTGATCTAGCGCTAGACTCTATTTCATACACATAGCTTGTATTTATTACCTACTAGCTGTCCCGACACAGGTTGTTCTATCTTAACTATGAACTGGAATAAACTATATCTACCCCTTCCATCAACACTATTAGACGTTCCAACCTACCTGGCGGACCGATATTTCTGAAATAAAACAAAACATGTTAGCTGGACGCACCTATATGTAATACAGTCAAGATACAAATAGAACACAGTGAAAAAGTATGTGAAAATTCATTCGTCGTTTTTAACATTTTCCTACTTCATTCCTTAGCAAACCTTCCCCGAACTACCACAATTATTTCAAGATCAAAATTTGCCAAATCAATCTAGCCATTTTCGAGTTTTAGCGAGACATTGAAACTGCAATCCATTTTTATACGTCATAAGATATTTTTTATAATTATTTTATGTAATGTGGCTGTCTAGGCTCACGGTTTCTTTTTTAAGCAAGTCATTTTATCTGCTCGACTCGTTTTAAACCCTAGTATTCCGTGCCGAATATTATTACAAATAATAGCTAAAATGTCACAATTATTATCTGAGATACCATTAACTGCAGGTGTACATATCGCATTCTTTATGACGTAAATAGGGCTACGAAGTGTATGATAATTTCTAGAAATGTTATGAGAAGCTGAGTCTGACGACAACCGTCGTTCAAAGAAACAATTGAATGGGCGATGTTCATTCAGTCACCGATCGCCGTGTAACGGAACAGTTGGTCTATCACCGGGGACCAGTATAAATAGACCCGCGCTATCACCGCGACAATCTCTCATTTCGTCACATTATTTAATGAGCCGGGAGGCGGGGGAGGCCAGCCCCGCTGGCCGATGTAAGAGGATATTTTGATTCAACGCTCGTCGGTAGCTTCCTCGAAGTGGACATGTCATACGAAATGGCTCAGGGTGACCAACTTGTATAATTGCTTTTGAAATTGTTTAGGATTATGCGTGCGTCTGCTCATTGACTGTTACATTGTTGGCGTTGTGTTTCTCAAACTTTCTTGTTTCCTTTTACTATTTATTAGATGCTGATCATTGCTTTAAGCATTCGTCTACTCAAGGAGTAAAGGCGTGTGTTTGTAACCCATAGTATACGATTTATCACTTTTAATAGGCAAATTAATTCGCAATTATCACTATCATAGCAAGCCAGAATAGCAGAGGTGACACAAATGCGTTGCCATCCTTTCAAAACCCACATTTACTGCTATCTGTATTCCTTTCTGATGCAGTATGCGCAAAATCGAGAACCTAAAAATCTCAATCGCATCCGAAAGAGTCATCGGTCATCATCGGAGTCATCGCAAATGCGTCATCCAATTAAAAGCGCGACAAAAATAACAGAAACCGGGCAACCTACTACTATAATTATAAACGTGAAAGTTTGTGAGCATGGATGAATGAATGGATGTTTGTTACTCTTTCAAGCAAAAACTACTTAAGGGATTTTGATGAAATTTGTATGGAAGTAGTTTAAGCTCTACATAGGCTACTTTTTATCCTGAAAAATTACAGCGTTTCATTGAGATACTGTGTTTACGCTGGCGGAGCCGCAGGTAAAAGCTAGTTAGTCAATCATTATGACTTGCCATGGAATTCCCGTCCCGTCTTCAATCACCGAATTGGGAGTTTCGAACAAATGAAACCGGGTTACGATAGATAATGCACCGATAATTCGATATCGTGTTTGCGCAGCACTCAAGATGCGGCGAACGTGTCGAATCTAATCTTCTGTAATTCCTTGTTGACTCTGCCTCTCCCTGTTTGCACAGTTTGGTAAACTATGACGTCATAGTGTCGTTGAGAAACAGTAGCCGTCATAGAGAAGCAGAAACAGTAGTCAGTTCTAAGATTCATAGGTTCTTTTGTAAAGGCATTTATCGGAATCTAATATTCTCTAAATAATTCCTTATCGACTTTGCCTCTCCCTGTTTTCAGAAATAATGTCTAGTCAGTCCACGCTAGAAATGATTAAATTACATTACAACCTACGTTTGAATCTAACCTCGACTAATTCCTAGTTATTTACTGCCTAGGTTATCTTTAATTTTAGAGGTAGTTTTAAGAGATCGTCTTAAAACAGTTAAAATTGAAACTAGAGCTTTTTACGTACATACGTTTTAAAGATAGTTATAGCTTTTATGGAGTTTTCGAACACGACAAGATGCTTTACAAAACAATATATTATGTATTTTTGAGGGGATTTTTGAGCCGTATATGAAAAATTAATATCTACTTATCTACTATCAAATAAGACGTGTCCTGTTTGATTACCGACACTTCTGTGCTCTGATATCTGATAGGCACTAAAATTATATTAAAATTGAGAATTGGAGTATCTTGGAGTAGTAGATATGTTTCGAGTGCTTCAGCCATTTGTAGGATATTATGAACCGAATCTTGGCGTTGATAACGTATCAGCTACCGGTATCTGTACGGTATTTAGGTTAGATTTTCACAAAATAGCGATACCACCAAAACATTTTTATGTAAAGTGATGCCAAGACTATACCATATGACTCGCACTGTCAAAAAGCTATCAGATCTCATGTAAAACCAAGCTTCTGACTCTACAAGCCTATAACTTCACAAACTCTATACCTTAGTCAAGTTATGCGGCTTCGAGTGCTCGGTATCATTGGAATCGGGAAAACGAGCCCTACATATTGGCTCCAACAGATTCCAAATTCCTGATACTCGTATACCCCAAAAATCTGAAGTGTTAAATTTTTAATGTAATCTGGGGGCACGGCAGTGCACCCGCCAAAGTCGAGCGCGAAGCAAACACTGCCGTACCATCCTTTACTGGAACCATTTCGCCGCATTTTCAGGCCCCTATTTGAGAACCTCTGGATAAGACCAGAACGCAGAAATTTTCGTCATCCAGTAAGCTATAATCACGTACTTAAAATCCAAAATTTCAAGTCTGTAGGTCATTTAGTTCCGAAGTTAAGCGAAAGCAAAGTTTCGCATTTACGACACTCACTCACTCACTCACTCACTCACTCACTCATGATCATCAAAATAGAACTAGTACTTCCCATAAACTCAGAGAGCTGAAATTTGGTACAGAGTTAGGGTTTTATGGCCACATAAAGGGAAAACTATAAAAACTAGGATAATCGATCTGGGGGCACGGCAGTGCCCCCGCCAAGTCAAGCGCGAAGCAAACACTGCCGTACCATTATTTACGGGAACCATTTCGCCGCATTTTCAGGCCTCTATTTGAGAACCTCTGGATAAGACCAGAACGTCGATCTGGGGGCACGGCAGTGCCCCCGCCAAGTCGAGCGCGAAGCAAACACTGCCGTACCATTATTTACTGGAACCATTTCGCCGCATTTTCAGGCCCTTATTTGAGAACCTCTGGATAAGACCAGAACGCAGAAATTTTCGTCATCCAGTAAAGTATAATCACATACTTAAAATCCAAAATTTTAAGTCTGTAGGTCATTTAGTTCCGAAGTTAAACGAAAGCAAAGTTTCGCATTTATGACACTCACCCAGTCACTCACTCATGATCATCAGAATAGAACTAGTACTTCCCATAAACTCAGAGAGCTGAAATTTGGTACAGAGGTAAGGTTTAATGGCCACATAAAGGAAAAACTGTAAAAACTAGGATAATCGAAGATCTGGAGTACCTGGTGACCCTTATTAGAAAACACAAGAGCCCAACCAAACTATTAGAGATCGACATACTGCCTTTACAAAAAATATTCAACTTGGTGGGCCACTTCATTTGATGTCAAAAATCGAAGGTCTGAAGTATCTGATGAAGAACCCTCAGCTGGTCTCAGCTGATTAGATATATGGTAATGCCCCTTTCTACTATTGGTACATAAAAAAATCGACTGTCATTGCAAAAATCCAGTGAAGTAGGACACATCTTCTAATTTAATCTAGCCCTAGCGTCCCACTGCTGGGCGAATGCCTCCCCTTCTGCTTTTAATACGCATATAAATGAAATTAAAGGAAAACTCTGGTTAAGACTGGACTGGCTTTTATACTTATACTTACAAGTTTACAAGAAGAAATAGTCGAACAATTAACTTTATTCTACTCGAACATTACACAAATTAAATAAACAAATTACACTAAAATCTAGTAAAATAAATCAATATTCCTACGTTTCTACAAAAAGAAGTGAAATCCCACCAAAAACATTCTGTAAAAAACTAGCCAAGTCTCGATGGAGCTGCTTGTTTATCTCTAAAAAGTAATGAAATCTAGACAAAGTCGTGCCAAGTCTAAGGATCCTTACTGCGATTTATTTATTATTATAGTTAATGTTGTGTGACTTGGCCGTTGAAGAGTACACAAGGGTACAAAAGGGGCTCCATGACACCATTGCTCCAATACATGTGTTATACAATCAACAACGCCTAAAATAAGACACTAGCGTCCAATTACCAATACCAGTATGGGGTATTATCTCGCTAAACAAACATAGGTAGTTACAACAGAATCTGATATAACATTACGTGTAAACAAAATTGACTTGTACCCACTAACGTATAAAGAATTTTCAACGGCCAAGTCACACAACATTAACTATAATAATAAATAAATCGCAGTAAGGATCCTTAGACTTGGCACGACTTTGTCTAGATTTCATTACTTTTTAGAGATAAACAAGCAGCTCCATCGAGACTTGGCTAGTTTTTTACAGAATGTTTTTGGTGGGATATAAATTGTCATGTTATGTTTGTGTAGGATAGCCAGTGATAATTACTTTTTAATATTATATATCTATGAGGATAGCACAATTAATGAATATTGTACTTTACCAAATAAATGATAGTACTTTTATACTGATAATTAAAGCAATACGTGCAAAGTTATTCCCTAAACATTCCAAAATATCAAAAATGCACAACGTTAACATTCAAGTCTTTACTTCTGCCGGCACTCCCGGAGTGCAGCCAGTCTTTTTTTTTTTTTTGTTGAAAGACGTACCTCAATACGTCAGAAACCGACATTAGGTATCTGCAATACCATGACTTTACATGCGCAAATCAACTCTACATTTATGACAAAGACAAAGCGTTAGAACAGCGCAGGTGTAAATGTAACCTTTACTTGTACTGAATTAACATACTATTTATTGTATTGGACGAGTATGACAAAATGAACCTTAACGGCGTAGTAATAAGGTCACAAACTTTTCAGTTTTCTCAACACCGGAACCCGCATCAGGCTGACGCGGCCCTGACTCAAGCCATCCGATGGGTAATTCTAGAAAAGAAGTAATTTAAAAACATATTCTAAATCGCGTGAAAAACTTTTTTTTAAAGTGTGGTCCGAAACTGACGGACCAAATCATGAAACAGTGGCTGTGTTCCGCGGAAAAAAACGCTTGTAAGCGCTTGCTAGCGCTAAAGAAAATAAAACAGATTATCGGCCAGGACGTTTACTTTTAGTACAGTTTACTAACTTCAATAAAAACTTAGGCCTTTACATCCGTTAATGGATGATTTATACAGTACTCTTCGAGCGAAGTAACCACTCTTGAAATACTATAGTGCCTGGGATAGTTGGTTTTTAAATGTCGTATGGTAACTTCAATACTGTTACATAACATGATAATTATTTAAGAACATCTTATGTCAATGCCAAACTTCGTACTGTCACTTTGATGCCTAAGATAGGTTATTCAGTTAGCCGAAAGGCTATATATATAGTATAGACATGTATTAGTATGCTCCTCTGTTATATGAGTTATATATTAATTTTGATATGAGTTATATATATCTGTTGTACGTGTAGTAATAAATCAACATACTGTGATGCTATTATTTGTATCATTTGTATCTCCATGTAACTTATAAGAAGAATCCAGCCAGGATCTCTACGTTGAAAGATATTCAACGTAGAGATCCTGGGTGGAGCATCGAACAAATACCGGTAACATAATCCGCCATTTTGCTTATTTAACGCTAGCGGTTGCCATTTTGCTTACGCTTTTTTATTAGCGCTTTTCCGCGATTTGACAATTTTTCATACAATTTTGAAAACGTAGTAAAATTTGTCTATAAAATATATTAAACACCTACAAGCAAACTTAAACAGTGCACACGCACCGTTATCATAGTCGTTATTATCTAACACCTTAATCGGTACTTTTTTAGTTTGATTTGCACGTTAAATAATAATGAATAATAATTAATTAATCTTTAGTTCTTAACTTTTAATTTCTAACTTATCATTAAAATAAAATTCATATTGTATATTAATACGTTAAGCAAACATTCGTATATTATGCAAACGGAGTAGTTTGAAATTTGACACAGTTGAAGTATATAATATAGAGGAGGAGACAACTGCCTTCTTTTAAATATTAATGCATAAAAAGTACGTAAATTAAATGAATAAATATAAATAACGGTAAACACCTCAGATCAATAATTTAGTCACACTTGGAGGTTTCACATTCAATAGACAACATTTACATTTTTATTTCGTATCTAAGATGGTAAATAGAACACTTTTAACACAACTTTTAAGTTCAAACTTAAAAGTTATTATTCTATATGAATTATGGGCGACTACTGGGCGCCCACTTATTTAACTTATTACGCCATATTTTAATATATAAATTATGTGGCTGCAGTATATATAGGTCACATAAATTATATCGCTGAGGGAGCTTCAGCACAATAGGGCGGGCGGCGCCTATCAACCGCGCGCACAATACCGCGAATGTGTCGCAACTGGTAGCGTACACGGTCTCATCGCAAGTCGCAAATAAGAAAACCCAAATCAATTTTCAACGTACTATCTGACTCATTTAGTTCTTCATTCGCAAAATCACATGTTTTAGAAATTTGAAAATATCCTGAAAGGATTTCAAAATTAATAAAATAATAATTCCGAACTCTTTATCATAACCACACACTATATATTTTATTTATTACAATAATTAAATGCAAAGCATTTGACATTATAATGTTATTTGAATGTTACATTATCTCGTGATATTTTATTTCCATATTTACCTAAAATTGACACCTTTAAATTAAGTCTAACCACCGATTGCCTAAATATTTGGCTATATTAATGAATCTTTTTCTGTTTAAGTCCACACACAGCACATTATGCACATTCGAGTTTTTAAACTACCAATATCTGACGTGGCCCCGTATTCTCCCTAGAGCAAATCGATCTTCCGACACGACGCCATTATAATAACATCTCAACTCAGAAACCCGCAAGCGACTTTTAACCCTATGGCTTCCATTTTTCATACGACAACGGTGAAAATCGTAAAAGTGCTACTCCAGGTTTTCCCTAGAGAACCATCTTTGAATGTTCCGTATTTGAATTGGTCTATCATTTCTTTCAGGCAAAGCAAAATTGTACCTTCGCGTGACGTTTTAAAACTTATTTTCGAATGTATTGACGTTTTTAAGAGAATCGATCTTGTTTACAACTGCGTAACGAAATGTCGCATACGACGCTCAAATATAAATAGACCTAAAAAGCGTGTGTTTGTGTATTAATTTGAAAATTTTAGTTTGATCCTGACACAACAAGGAATAGAGTTGTATCTCCGCAAGAGGAATTATATTTTGTGATCGTATTCAGTTTGCTGCACAGATCTCATTGGCCGAGCTTGTAGAGGGTAGCTCTTAGAGGAACATTATTTATACAAATGTGTACATAGCTTTAACGACAAGACTGTGTGAGAAGACAAGTGGGTATAAAACTATAAACTTACTTTTATGTAGGTATAATGTAGGTACAAATAAATGTTGGTACTCGAACCTTCATAAGATGAGAATTGGGAGTTAAGAAAAATGTATTTATTTTTTGTTTATTTTTTTTTAATTAAAATACTATTTGTTTGCTATTTATGCAAGAGTAGTTTTCGTCTTTACAATACCTTTGTATGTATTAACTATTACGTCATTATAGGTATCTTAAAATAAATATACGTTCTCGATTTTTTCAATCTTCCAAGTATATAACTACAATCCATTTTCGGTATGAAAGCTTCCCCATCCAACCCTCACGAAAACAACAAAAGCCTTCACACAAAGACCGTCAAACCGTCTACAGCACGCCCAAGCGCCCGCCACACAAAGCCCTTTGTCTATGACTCTAGATTATTGTCTATGAAAAGCAAAATAGTATCTATTACGTAAATATTTCGCGTAAAAAAAGTAGACGTAACACATAGTCATAGTCGATGTTTTTGTTCTCTACAATAAGGTCACAGTGTTTCGTATAAACTGTTTTATCTTTAATTAATTATACAATTTGTTAATGTTTTTCTAGAAATCTATTGTGCTGTGTGCAGTGCTATTTTGCATAGTACTTAATTGATATCTGTATTAGTTTACTTTTTGTTGTGTTAGTTTTAATTAAAACATAGGGTTATGTAGAGAATTAATAAAATAACCATTTGTTGTAATCCTGAGCTCGAATATAGAATTTGAACAAACTATGATACCACTGTAATATTTACTGTCAGTATACTTATTTTAACAACTAGCTTTTGCTAGCGTAAATAAATAAAAAAGAGTCGTAGGAACACGGTAATTTTTCGGAGCCTAAACTACTACGGACTACCATTAACCAAATTTCATCAAAATCCATTTAGAAGCTTTTGCGTGAACAAGTCACAAACATAAACCCATCTATGCATTCTCTCAAACTTTCTCATTTATAATATAGAATAGAGAAGGGATCATTAAATACTCATGATTGAATAGATAATCTTGCCCTTTCCTGAACTTGTACAACGTGTTACACGGTAACGGTACGCACGGACGAAATACATTATGTATAGATATGTACTATCTCCGATGACATCAGTATGCGCCACAAATAGGTCGAGTAACGCTACGAGATCGCTACGGAATATCCACTTCACTGTACAGTATTAAAGTTTTCACTATATTAATACTTACAATACATACACACAGGTACATATAAGGTTTGGTAAAATCAATTACAGATATTTCAGGCATATGATCTTCTGCTTATGTTAAGGCGCTTAAGCAGAAAAATAATTGTCATACTCAAACTAAAAAATCATCTCATGATGATTTTTAATTGTCATACTCATAGGAAGTCATAGGAAGAAAATTAATTGTCATACTCAAACTAAAAAATCATCTCATGATGATTTTTTAGTTTGAGTATGACAATTTTCTTCCTAAGCGTCTTTACATAAGCAGTGGATCATGTGCCTGAAGTATCCGTAATTGATTTTTGGAGACCTTTATATATTCTTAATACAAGTTTTATTTACGAAGTTATTACTCGTATTCTGAAAAGTAAATTAAAATGTTAAATTATTTATTACACAATTCGACATAGTTTGCGTGTGCGATAGTTACAGTATAACATTACTTGGACTTCTGGCTGAAAATCCGTCTAAGCAATGCGTCCTGAAACGTACTAATGTGCTAATTGTACTGTTATACGCAATTTGCGATGCGATGCGCCCCGACATAATAGTAAAACTATAAGATTCTGAAACACTGTACATATTATTTAGATACTTTACATAAAGCCTGACAATGGGAAAGATTCGTTAGTCATCTCGTACATAGAGCGGGGTCGTGCCAGGCGCTGTAAGAGGAGCCCATCCCACCCCACGCCTCCACACAACACCCTTGACACCCCCGGGGAGGCAGGGAGAAGGTAATTAATATTCCAGCCGCTTTCAGCTCGTTTCCGTGCCTTTGTGGGCTCAAGTTATCCCGTGGAACAAGATACCCTGAAGTTGGTAGCGAAGTGGAATTGGTACGTATTATTTTCAGGAACGTGTTTTAAAGATATTTTTATTTTAAGCCATCGTTTATTTATGTAGGAATTCTGAAAGTCATCTGAAGGTCGATTCTGCTAATTAAATCCTGTAACAATACAAACTTTACGATCCAGTCACGATATGTTAAAACTGCAAAATCGTATCGGCATCAAACCCGTTTTGATTGGCCCAAACTCCAAAAACTTGTTAATGATATCAAGACAATTCAATTATAATTCAACCCGCGACTTGGTGTGCGCAAAAGTTAATTTCTTAAGAACCGTACATTTCTCCGCGATAAAAAGTAGCCTACGTCCTTCCTCATGGTCTACTCTACATCTGTGTCAAAAAACTTAGGCCTTTTTATCCTTATTGCACGATTTATACAGTATTCTCCGAGCGAAGTAACCACTCTTGAAATACTGTAGTGCCTGGGACAGTCAGTTTTTAAATGTCGTATGGTTGCCCAAGCACATACGGCATTCTCACAACACAGTCAGCCTAGTCCAGAGGAATAACTGGTCAATACGTCTGGAGCCAACCATGTGCGGGTTTCCTCACGATGTCTTCCTTCACCGTCTAATGTACTTGAGATATGAAAAAGTCTCATTGGTACACGCCACAACCTGGGATTCGAACCTGCACTCTCTCGAGTGCGAATCAAAAGGTCTACCCACTAGGCCACGGAGCTCATATACTATTTCATAACTTATAAATAAATCCAATCATTAATATCATTTCATTAATATAAGTAGCAATCTAAGCGTTCGTGAGTTACGACACAGACTTGAAAATGCAGAAAAACGTGAAATGTTTCTAGCAAAGGTAAAAAAACTGTTGCATAGCATCCTGAACTGGCAACACACAATTATCACGATCTAATAATTATTGATCGAAACATTCTGTTACAAAATCTTATTAGGAACAAGGAATGCTGTATCACATTACAAGTTATTTATAAAAAGTATCACGCAATAGTGCGTTTTCACACTACGCACATCTACTCGTCAGTGGTCACCATTCGCTAGGTTTGATAAACGTTACGCTAAATAATAATATCTATGGACGCTTCACACCACGTCAATCTGGTCCCGTGGTAAGTTCTCAAAGAACTTGTGTTACGGGTACCAGACAACGGAAACATACTTAATACTTTTATATTATACACATTTAAGATTTTTTTTCTATATTACAGTTTAGACTATTTAATACACATCCATGACCTAGGAACACAGAAAAACCTTTTGTTCCTTCGCCGGGAAAATGGTGCTTTATTGAAATATTCTAATTATGGATACAACGCTAACAGGAACTTAAGACATTTACAAACGCCTTAAGATGGTATCCGAAAAAAATTGTCCATTTTATCTTTCCTTTATACCTAAACATTAACACAACAGTCATTTCTAGAATCTTCCCCCTAATACCTACCAAAGAAAACCAATTGAAATCCGCCCCCAGACAGCGAGATTAACGAAAATGGCTTCCGCGCTGGGCGGGCGGGCGGCGATCAATACTCTCTAATCTCAATCGTGCGTCCTTGTTGCGCAGATGAGAGCCTCTCATCTCGCCCTACTCCTCTCGCAATAGAGTCCATTTTCTCGTGACTCGTTACAATGTATGTTTAAAATAAATAGGTTATGTGTATGGAAATTAACCTCATTGAAATGTGAAGAATGGGTAAGTATGAGTAAGTTTGCTACGCTTTATATTAGAAATAACGCTAAACAGATGTAATGGAACTATACTGAGGTTTTGGTGGTTCATAATACAAATTAGTAATAGGCTTAATTAGATATTTTAGTCTAGAAATAAAAAAAAGGGTTAAAATAAATCCCCATTATTTCGGATTTCTCTCACTAGGTAAACCAGTTACTTTGCTAATACAGACTTCCCTGTTAATACGTCAGGCTGTGACGTCACGTGCTGATGCTGATGATGTTTAATCGTTCCACAAACAATAATCCACGCGTAATGAATGCGGCGGACGTGTGAGGCGCGCGGCGCGCAGGTTTCTCGCATTGTATGCTAATGGCGGCCAGGTGAACTGACCCCTCGATTCGCGACACTTTCTGCTCAGCCGCATACGTAAACATCGATTATTACTTATTGACACCATCAGATAGAATACCAGTGGCGTAGCTAAAGTGACTAGGCAAGAAGTTAGAAGAACGGTAGCTGTACGCCCTCTGTGAGAATGTCAGTAGCGGCGGCAATATGCCGCTAAATTCTTGCTCTACCTCAGATTAGAGCAAGAATTCACCGCAGTTTAGGCCGCACCTAATGGAGTATACCAAAATTGTAATATGATAATAATTGACATCCATTTATTTCACTTTTAAATGATCCAATTAATGTATTACACTACTACAGTGTCATTTCTGAAGCAAAAACGACCTCTATCTCTATTGAAGGTACATGTCAATACACACTACAGTTAATAGTTATCTCAAATGAGAGTTAAAGCCCGTGCAAAATTATCCTTATACAGGCGAATGACGTAAAGATGTTTGATTAACGGTAGCCACACACCATACTGTCTATCGTGGATCTGACCGATAATTATACTCGTGTATTGCAGCAGTGTCATGCCGATTAGACGATACGCAGTATGGTGTATGGATACGCTAAGAACCTATACGTGGAGGAAGGAAGTACTATTTATTTATTATCAGGTGAATTGAAATATGTTGGCGTCTTCGCCCAGATTTGACAACTCTATACGATTTTCAGCTCTATTACATTAATGCAGAATTCTATTTAGAATGCAGCCTTTTCTGTCACAACTATTTAAAAAAATCTATTTGTTGTACAGTATGATAATTGTTTTGTCCTGTCAATATTTTGCCGGAACCAATTTTTCAGAAGACATTTTATATGCAAAACTTCACTTAGAAAGTATCGATTTGACAAGTGACCGTCATTGATAAACAAATTTAAAAAATTATGTATCACGCTGTATTTGTAAACAGAACTTAGAGCGCTCAGGGCCGGCATAACCAAAATGAGGCCCAAGGCCCGTTTCTTCTTCGGTGCCAACCTATCGAAGTAATCTTTATTGCTTTTTAATGTGCTGGTAAAGGTTTATAAGTAGATAGTGTGAGCTGACTATAGCTTAACTCCTTAATATATTGAGGAAACACCCGAAAATATAAAATTGTTAGGACGAAGTTGCTTGAGTTAAGTAATTTGACAACAACTTATTTCTATCACAGCTACTTAAATCGAATAGCCTTCAGGAAGTATACTTCTACTTACACACGTATCAATATACAGAAGGTAATACTACTTAACAAATTTGTTACACAGGGCCCTGCTCACATAAATATTTTTGCGATATTTTTTTTATTTTTTATTTATCAGGGGGTCTAAAAGGCCACTTTAGGTGAACATAAGATAAATCATATGCAATTCATATTATGCATTTAACGCCATTTAACGCATTTCTATTGAAAACTGTCAAAATTGTTTTCTATAAAAATATATGAAACATAATATGAAACACGGGTTTTAGGCCGTTACCTAGGTGCAAAATACTACAACTTAGAAATTTATTTAAATTACGATTGTCAATTCTCTTTAGGAAAAGAAGAATAGACCTCATGTGCTTCATAAGCTTTACGCGGTTAGTCTCGGCAATACTAGTGAATCGGCCTATAATAGACAGTTTTTTATATTGTATACCGTATAATAGGTATGCTCCTAATAAAACAGTTTACATTTTATAAGTAACACAAAATTGTTTTTATTTATTCTCAACTAAGTAAATATGTACACAGTTTTAATTAAAAATTTTGACTCATTGCTGTTATTTTACGAACTCTATGACTAACTGATTGAGCGTTTTGGTATTTCAACAAAAGGAACAAAATAGTTTTCTGTATTCCTGGGTTATGGATGTTTATAATACTAAGAGCATTAAATGTATATTATAATAAAAATCTTAAATATATTATGTATAGATAATATAAAAGTATTAAAAGGATTGTACATTTCTGTTGTCTATAGTACCCATAACACAAGTTCCTCGAGGATACAATTTAATTATTATCTAGCAATATCCCGCCAAAAAAAAATACAACCTGCAAGTTAGTACTCAAGGAACCGTGTGATGAGTTAGATAAATCTATAAAGCACCAAGCATGTAGAAGCGGACTGACCGTCGGAGCCATTGTAATTGTGGTGAAATGTTATCCACCTGTTTTCCATTTGAAAAATACTTAACAACTTAAGAATTTTGCATATACATAATATGACCGTGAAAAGGCACGGGCCCTAAGGCCAAATACCTTAAGGTTAATCCGGCCCTGCACACTTTTATACACATATACACACATACGTACTATCTATGTGTATACGTGCCAAGATAAATATATAGGTATGCTTATTATCTCGACATGAATGATTAATTATACGTCGACTTGATGATACGACTATACGATTGATGCTATAGGGATGATACAAAATATGTATTATAATATAATAATATTAACATTCTGAGATTAAAGTCAAAGTCAATGTCAAATTTTTTTTATTCAATGTTGGTATTTTTATACACTTATTGAACGTCGGTATACATAAAATGTTAAAAAAGTAAAAAAGAAAGACCACTGTATTGGTTTTGTTTTACATAATATGTATTGATTTTTAACAGAAATTATGAAGTAACTTGAAACGAAATGTATTGCAATTTGCAATACACCGATCAGTATCCCAAGCAGGAACATTTTGCGGTATCGTTACGTGTACGTAAACGAGAAATATGAGGAATATTGTATAAAAATTTTAGTTACTTGTACGTCCGCTTATGGCGCTTTCATGGTTTTCATACAATATTTCTCGCTTACGTACACGTAACGATAACGCAAAATGTTCCTGCTTGGGGTACTGAGTGTAGTGACGTTACTCATGTTATGTCAACTTATTTGAGATTATAAACATGAGTCAACGCGGCTTTTTATCGAATCACTAGAGGTATTGTTATGAAAACCTGATATTGCCATCAACATCAGGAAAATCCATATACTCCATTATAAATTTATAGAAAAATATCGTGAAAGTTGAAAAAATTATATACAAAAGTATGAAAGCCACGATCGTACGAGTACGATCAGTGACAGACAGACAGATGTGACGTCATCGGAACTGAAGATCCATTTTTGAGCGAAAATTTAAACAGTGTGAAACAGCACTTTTTGCAATGAATTACAGTGTTTTAACTTTGTATTATACTTGTGGCCTTATTCTACTTGGAATTCTTTAAAATGAAAACTAATATAAAAATAATGCATCTTCCCTATTATTTAATATTATGAAATTCAAAATATAGGTGTTTCTTCGTAGATAAATATATATATGGCCTATATATAGGCATAGGGCCTTATAAAAAGTTAAAAACACTATAATTGATCAGTTATCGAGCGGGATGAAAAATGATTAAATTACTAAAATGGCTATAAAAAAATAGGGGTTGGTGATAAAAAAGTAAAAATTTAGGGTTGTATGTATTTTTTAATGCCACATTATAAAAAAATAAAAACAAAAAATATCGTCCAAAAATAAAAAATAAAAATTTAAGGGTGAACAACCCTTATTACTTAGGGGTATGAAAATTAGATGTTGGCCGATTCTCAGACCTACTCAATATGCTCACAAAATTTCATGAGAATCGGTCAAGCCGTTTCGGAGGAGTACGGGAACGAACATTGTGACACGAGAATTTTATATATAAGATAATAAAGAGGAAAAGTTTGTTTGTTTGTTTGCATCGAATAGGCTCCGAAACTACTGAACCGATTTTGATGAAATTTTGCACAGATATAGAATAGACGACGAGGAAGGATATAGGTTACTTTTTATCGTGGCAAAATGTACGGTCACTGCGTGATTTCATTTTGTCCCGCACGAAGTCGCGCGCAACATCTAATGTTATTTAAACGCCTTTATAATTTGATTCGAGAAAATTTGATTCACAGACTAGAACTTAAAATAATCTCAAGTTACATTAGATAGTTTTAGCTTGTGAATTTGTAATGAAAAGTTTATGTTCTTCTCGTTAAACGGTCGTAAAGTGTGGATACAGTAGAGAGTACGAGATAGCCAGTAAGTAGCGATCCGATTTCATTGCTAGTGCCGAGTAGATAAGCGAACGTTCCAGCTTCATAGAAAGTCAAACAGATTAAAAAGTATTAAATATATTAGAACTTAAAGATAAACTCGTAACATATTTTTGTTTTTTCACTGTATTTTTTATACTCATACTTGCCTAGCTAGTAGCTATATTCATGCAAATTAGCTTAAATTCATGAAAACGTTATTAATATCTAACCGACTTCCAAACAAGGAGGTGGTTATACGTTCGGCTGTAAACTTTTTTTCAGCTATCGCCGCTATTGGTACAAAGTCAATACAAGTTGTTAGTTATACAATAAAATAGTAACATAGTGTGTTACATTACATACTATGTAAGGATAAAAATATGAAAATATGATAAAATAGTTGTAGGTATTTTTCTGAATATTCTATTTACTCTCGTTATGTCGTTATCGTGAAAACTTATTTAAAAAAACCGGCCAAGCGCGAGTCGGGCTCGTGTACGTAGGGTTCCGTAACATTATGTCAATATTTTACATGTTTACTATTTCGTTATATTTGGACGCCCAAATACGCGCATTTTATAAGTAGCCTCTAAAACTCTGGAACTAACAAAGAAGCAACAACTATTAAGCTTTTATTGAATCGTGAATCTTGTCAGAATTTTCGAATCAGCTGTTAAGCTTTTAGAGGGGGGGGGGACAACTTTAACTTTTAACAACATGCGCTTTAAAGTAAAAATACACAAAAAAATATGAAATGAAACTTATTTTCTAAATAATTCCCTTTATAAATTCAGCTAAAATTTTAACTATTTCTCTACTCACTACTCAATCTTCTTTATTTTGAAATCGGTACATATGCTTAGACTACTTGAGAAAAACTGTACCTACAATAATTGTAGGAAGTAGCCAGTAGGTACAGCTTTAAGATTATATGCGCTTGTAATAATTATTACAAGCGCATATAGACTTAGCGCCGCGCGCACAAATGAGTTGAACTATCTGTTAAATAATGTAACTAACTAGTTTAACTGAAGTAGTTAAAATTAACATATCTTATTTCAAAACGGAACGATTATTTTTAACTGTATTTGATAACTGCTAGTCGAAATGTAAATAGCTAATTAGTAATTACAAAATTACTCTTGTGTTTATTCGCGAATTCCATTCTTGCGTTTTACGAAATGCAATATGTTATCTAAAATGTTTCCTTATACTTATTATAATCTTTCGCAAAGAATTGGTAGATTTTTTTTAATGTGGATTGTGGACACACAGGTGATTAACAAACGTTGCCACTAACTATGCTTTTTATAAAGATTAAAAAAAAAACTATGCTTTTT
The DNA here is from genome assembly GCA_905404095.1 of Glaucopsyche alexis. Classification (NCBI taxonomy): domain Eukaryota; kingdom Metazoa; phylum Arthropoda; class Insecta; order Lepidoptera; family Lycaenidae; genus Glaucopsyche; species Glaucopsyche alexis. The sequence goes on along the minus strand of FR990043.1, from coordinate 29,677,422 downwards.
CTGACAGGAACAGCATGAGACTTGAGAGACTCTTAATTTAAGATGTGTTTAATTATTCGGATTTCGGCCGTAAATGCTATAAAATCGATTAGCGCTAATTTTACGCCTCAACTATATTACGCAATTAATTATTGCATTTCTCGATACGGCAGTAAAAAAAGTTAATTAAAATAAAAAAAAACAGTGTTCCGTAAGTGAACGTAATAGCGACTAGCGTGCGTTCTCCGTGCGTGACACTTGACGCATCCTGATGCGGACCAATCGCATTTTCAGTGATGCACGCCACGGTGTTGCCAGGATAGAAATTTACCTGAATCAGGGCGAAAAATTTGTATGTTAACTGTTAAGTACGACTATGGATATTGGACTGTGATATTTCGTGATTTATTTTAATTATCAAAATATTACAAGGGCTCTGTTAAAACTAGAGAAAGGGATATCCGCTCAAGGCATATCAATTTTATGATTGCATCAGTGCCATTGAACTTTCAATGTTTAATTAATAATTTATTTAAAGATAAAATTTTCAAGATTAACCAACTAAAGTATGCAATTTAATGTAATAGAACAGATTTACGAGGGAAAGGAAACTGTCATCGAAGTAAGTATAGTGCGATTCAAATGAGAATAGGATCGAGTCGGCGCCATATTGTTTCGAATATAGACTGTTATGATAGTTGAATGTATGTTTAGATAATTGATTACTATTATTAACGTTTTTATTTAAATTTGATGCAAGACTATTAATATTTATATGCACATAAGTTTTTCTGAAAATCGCACTTTTCAAGTGATATTTGACAGATAAAGGTCATTGACGTTCCTATTCTCATTTGAAACGCGTTATAAGTATATGTCGCAACACGATACGTCTAAATATCATAACTGAGTAGAAAAATTATGGACCATGTAATGTTATGCGCGTTTAGTCACTTCAGTTAGCCAATGTTACGGCATTACAACGTGTTGATGAGCACAAATTAATTACTTACATAAACATAAAACGTACCTACGTGTGTTTTATATATTAAACATCACCAGTGCGAATTCTTGAATATTTAATTTGCACTAGAAAATAGAGAGAAAAGCAATTGCTTTAAAGAAATGTTTACCAATAAGTACTGATACATCGACAATCTGAATATTTTTTCCCTAAATACTTGAAAAAAAAAATTGGGTTCCGTTTTTTGCCATTTGGCTACGGAACCCTAAAAACGTTTACCCACAGCTCGTTTGTAGGTGTATATAATATCTTAGGTTTTACACTAAACCGATGTTTGTCAAAATAAGATTAAATTTTTACATCCCATGCTATCCTGAATTCAAATATTAACTTAACAACTCCTGACTGTGAAAATCTGACTGCGCTATTGAGATATGCGAATTTTGTCCTTATTTCCATATCTGGCAACACAATGGACAAATCAATACCGATTGCAGAGCGATTACGAAAAAATCAACTAGTTTTTCTTCTTGCATTCACGCTACGGCCGTGTTATGCTAATTTTAACATTAATTTACTAACTACTAAATATTTACCTACTACATTACAGCTGCTATTGACTAACAAGCTTCAGACCTCAGATGCTTAGAAAGAATATCTCAAGGGCGTGGCGCCGCATACCGTAACAATTATTCTAAAAAAATATCGAGTGTACTCTTAGTACAAGTGTAGAAACATACTGAAACAGACTGGCAAATTTTTACGAAAATATACTTAAGTAGGTATTGCAGAGTTAATATATGTATTTGTAAACATTTTTTTGTCTTTGTCTTTTACCTTTTCTATATTGTATCTATTAATTTTATGTTTGAGAAATAGTTAAAATTTGAGCCGAATGTAAAAGGGGAATTATTACAAAATAAAAATTATGGATACTTTTATGTGCATTTTTACTTTGGATTTAGATTTCTTTTTTTTTTTTATTACTGGGACACAAACCTCTCCTGTTAGGCTGTTATAACCCACCGCGCTAGCCCGCCGCCGCTGCAGGCTGGTTCGCTATATCTTAGTGATCTTTATAACATCTTAATATCTTCACAAGCAGCCTATCTGAATGAGATGCGAGTACAATTTCACATAAGATAACATCATCACGTCACTTCACGCTTGTGGCGTCGAGAACGAACGCAGATTATTGTGTTCAATGTGAGTACTGTAACATTGTAACAGATGAAATGCTCTAATGCGTACGAGCGAACACATGATTCATACACAAAAGATTGGATTAATTGCTAGGTGGAGAAGGAAAATGGTAAATTACGAATTATACACAAAAGATTTACAAGAATGAAAATTTATTATAAATTTCAAGAACCTCCGTGCATATGTGGCCTTTCGTCTAGTGGGTCGAAGGTTTTCGAATTAACATAAAGACTTTTATTCAATACGTCACCACACCAACAGACAGACTGAGCGACTACATATAACTAGATATTTCTAATGTATATTCACAAATCTTTAGTGCTTTAGTATGTTTCATGAAACACCTAGTCACTACGAGGTAGGTAGGTACGAGTTAGAGCTAGGCAGCTCTACTTTCCATACAAACTTTTTTCAGAGTATCTAAGATTGCTAAAGCCAAGGATTAAACACGTAATATACTTATATGGCTATGTCACTTAGCGATGCTTATGTCAAATCCCATACTTTTTTGTTTTCGAACTGCGTCGTCGTAGTTAGGGATGGCAACTTGACTAAAGGCTCAAGTTACAAAGCTTTTGAGTAGTCGTCACGGACTGTAGCGACTAGCAGAGACGCGTAGTTGCTGCATCTTGTTAACTTCTACGTTTCACGCCTAGTGACTTTATGGAGTTAGGTGAAAAGTGATAGTTGCTTTTTTCTAACGATACTACTTTTCTACATCTTTGATTAAGTGACTATAAATTCTTACGTTAATCAGAGTATTATGCACACAATGTTCAATAAATTCCGATTTTTGTTTAGTTAAAAATAAAATGCGGCATTTAACGTAGATTATGTAAAAAACTTTTTGATAGTATTTACTGTATAATAAATCTAATTTAGACAATAGAAAATAGAATGATCACATACGATGCTGTGAAAAAACTACGACGACATCTTGACGTGCGCCACTGCGGTAGTTTAGGAAAAACTGCGAATGATCGTACGCCAAATTACATCTTATTCCAAATGACAAAGTACTAGATTGTATTGTGTGGAATAGTCGATGTGGACGCTCGCGCCACGGCGACCAATGACCGCGCTTTCTCTGTCATCTTTGTTCGAATTTTGATTTGAAAATTAGATTATTAGCCTATGAAATCAATCGTTACTAATATTATATTTAGAGGACGGAAATATGCTTAATAAGGCTGGGCTATATTATGATCCTCCTCAAAATGAAAGAGCTCTGTGGCCTAGTGGGTAGACCGTTTGATTCGCACTCGAGAGAGTGCAGGTTCAAATCCCAGGTTGTGGCGTGTACCAATGAGACTTTTTGAGATCTCAAGTACATTATACGAACGCTCTAACGGTGAAGGAAAACATCGCGAGGAAACCCGTACATGGTTGGCCCCTGACGTATTGACCAGTCATTCCTCTGAACTAGGCTGACTGTCTTGTGAAAATGCCGTGTGAAATGTGCTTGGGCAACCATACATGGGCATGGGCACATAGCAGCAGGATACTGCTATCACGTTTCATGAGATACAGATTACAGTCTGGTGACAGGCGGACGGACAGACAGCGGAGTCTTAATAACTATTATAGGGTGCCATTTTTACCCTTTGGATACGGTACCCTGAAAACTGAATTTCAGGAGTTCTTATCGGAGTTGAGTGGAAGCGGCGTAATTTAAATATTTTATAATTCGACGCAATATTCTACGTGTTTTCAAATCAGCATTTTAAGGATATTACTTACCTAATAAACGCTTTATACCTACATAACAATTTTCGAGAAAATCGTAACCTTGACCTAAACCCATATTATATATTGTTGTATAAGAAACAATTAAAAAGATATATTTTGATAAACATTTTAATTTAACACAAAGGAAAACAATATATTATTATTAGAATAACTGCGAAAATTATCTTCAAGGTCAATTTTGTTTGATAAAATTATACCTTTGTTGAGTATTTTTTTTTTACTATGATGAGATCAAATTTAAATTTTAAAGGTACCTAAACAAAGAAATACTACTACAATAAACAAATATCTTAATCTACATAGGGGCCGTGCATTAATCACGTGATGTTTTTAACAACTTTTTAGACCCCTCCCCTCCCCCTGGTAATACGTGGTGAGGTTTTATACTACCCCCCCTCCCCCACCTAAGATCACGTGTATTTTTTTACATAGTAAGCAGGTCATGTTTAAAGAAAAACTTTAACTTAAACACCGTTTAATCGAATAATTTAAGCAATTAAAAACTATACGAGTCATTTGTCTTGTAAGTATTTAAAAAACACTACGAATCTACAGCCGATAATAGTTTCGGTATGCATAGACTAAATTCGAAAATTAATACACGTGATGTCTCCTTATACCCCCTCCTCCCCTTGGTGATACTTGGTGATTTTTTTTCGGACCCCCCCTCCCCCTTTAGGCATCACGTGATTAATGGACGATCCCATATATGATATAAAAGGCAAAGGCAAAGGTAAGGTACCTAAGGCTAGGAATTTGAAATTTGCACACGTATTTCTCATATGACGTCGGCATCCACTGAGGAAGGATTATTCAAAATTCAACCCCCAAGGGGGTAAAATAGGGGATGAAAGTTGGAAACCTTATTTCACGCGGGTGAAGCCGCGGGTAATTAATGCTAGTCTTCTTATATCTTCTATATATAAAAGGCAAAGCTATCAGAATGGAAACTTACAAGGTTCTTTCTCCTACAGTTTAGAAATGCCATGGGAGGGACCATCTTATAAACTTTCAAAAAAAAATATGTATGAAACCTAAATATTATTTTAAAAGACTTATTCAACGATACCTCACACGCCACTCCACATTTTCATCCCCACTTCACATGTATCGAGAGCTACCCCTAAACTATAAAATTATTAATTATTAACCGAGATCTATACACATTATATAACTATACCAAATTTCATCAATTTATACTATATTTTTATATAGACAGACAGATAAACGGATGGATAGAGCGAAACAATAAGGGTTCCTTGAATATTACGGTACTCTTAAAATGAAGATTGTCCTGGTGAACCACGAAATTATTTATAAAATTATGTTATTTATTTTAATTTTATTTGGAAAACGAGCTAACAAATAATAACAATAACTTTAATTACTAGAAAATAATCCATACAGTTTTGCAGTATTACTGCAAAACTATTATTTTTAAAAGATTTTTTTGTTTGTTTGCATTAAATAGACTTTTAAACTACTGGAATGAAATTTGGCACAGATGTAGGGGCAAAGTGCATGGCTCCCACGTGATTTCCTTTTACGCGCACGAAGTCGCGGTTATAATAATATAATAATAGCTTGTTAAACGCTATCGTCTGGATTCTGGGTATAGTTAAAACCCAAACCAGCATGCAGCCATATCAGTGGTTAATTATAATATGTATACAGTGTGTTTAACTATTAATAACCATATGAGGAAGTTTCGAAAAACTGCATCAAGTTCAATTATTATTTCAATACATTTTAGTAAGATATTCAATTTGAAGAAAAAATAAAGGAGAAACGATAGTTCATAGTAAGCCGGAGAATAATATAGATAATTCATAATTTTCGATGAATTTGAATGAAAATGTGTGTGTCGTCATAATTATTTGATTTTTAATTTTTATTCTACCATTCCTATAAAAAATCTAACAAGGGCACCTGAAATCAAAGAGACGTGAATAGAGCTAGAAATGGATGGATGTGGCAAAATAAAAGAGTCACATTAGATGGAGATGTAACAATTACCAATTACTTACGTAATTTAGAACAGATACTTAGGCCTTTTCATCCGTTATTGGATGATTTTTACATTATTCTCCGATTGAAAGAACCACTCTTAGGCCCACTTGCGCCAATCTGGGTTAAAGTTAACCCTGGGTTAAAATATCATGCTTTCTCTTTCACAAATACGAAGAACGAGAGAGATAACATGATTTTAACCCAGAGTTAAATTTAACCCGGATTGGCGCAAGTGGGCCTTAAAATACTATAGTGCCTGGGACAGTCGGTATTTTAAGTCGGGGTTAGATGTAATAAATAAATACTGTGATATTTTATTTTAACACATTTCAATATTTATTTATATAAAATACTAGATGTTGCCCGCGACTTCGTGCGCGCAAAAGTTTATTTCGCAGAAACCGTACACTTTCCGCAATAAGAATTGCGTATGTCCTTCCCCATGGTCTACTCTACATCTGTGCCAAATTTCATCGAAATCGGTCCAATAGTTTCGGAGTCTATTCAATGCAAACAAACAAACAAACTTTTCCTCTTTATTATACTATAGTATAGATGAATAACAATTTATTGATAATCTCCACTCCTCCATGGACCTGAATTAAAAATTACGGAAAATGAAATGTGAATGAAAATTGTACAATCTAATAGTATTTTGGTTTGTGGTGACCACTTTTTTAAACAGCATGTAAAACACTTCCAATGTCTTTTCAACTCATTAAGCGTGTTGGGTTAGTGGAAAAGTACAAAATACGTAAATCAGTTTCCGGGATTTTATCGCCTCTAGATACATATTGAATAAACAATCGAACTCCCTTCATTATAATGTTAATTTTGTACGTTTTATGCAGCCGTTCAGAGGTCGCGCCTGACGGGAACACTCGAGAAAAATAACTTACAATAACACACTGAATAAAATGTAAAAAAATAATGTGTAATACTATATTATGTTGGCAGTTGGCAGCTCCGTGGCCTAGTGGGTAGACCGTTTAGTTCGCACTCGAGAGAGTGCAGGTTCAAATCCCAGGTTGTGGCGTGTACCAATGAGACTTTTTCACATCTCAAGTACATTATACGGACGCTCTAACGGTGAAGGAAAACGTGAAGAAACCCGCACATAGTTGGCCCCAGACGTATTGACCAGTTCATTCCTCTGGACTAGGCTGACTATGTTGTGAGAATGCCGTATGTGCGTGGGCAATCATACGACATTTAATAACCTAACCAAGAGCATGTCAGGACATGTCTAAGGAGGGTTCCGTAACTATAAACGCGTAATATGCTTTTTTTTTTATTTACTCCAAAAGTTACTGTCCGATTTGGTTCACAATAGTTTTCCTAAAGAGTTTTTAGCATCATCTATCAGCATGGAAATTTCCAAGTTTCTATCTCCTATAGTTTAAAAATGCTAGGGGGGAGACCAACTTACAAACTACTTTGGAGGCCGATTACTCGAAAATGGTCAACTTTATAAAAAAAGTAACGTATGAAACCTTGCCTTTATTTTAAAAGGCCTATTCTACGATACCCCACACGATGGGTTAGAGTGAAAAAATATTTTTCATCCCCACTTCACATGTATGGAGAGCCACCCCTAAAATATAAAATTATTATTTTTTATGATCTTGAAACCGTGATCTATACACAATCTATAACTGCACCAAATTTCATCAATTTATATTCATAATTACAGGAGCTAGAGGCGCGGACAGACAGACAGACAGACAGACAGACGGACAGAGCGAAACTATAAGGGTTCCTTAAGTATTACGGAACCCTAAAAACCGACTGTCCCAGGCACTACAGTATTTCAAAAGTGGTTACTTCGCTCGGAGAATACTGTATAAATCATCCATTAACGGATGTAAAGACCTAAGTTTTTTTGGCAGTTAAAACATAACATAAACTAGCTTTTGCTAAGAATATAATTCCTGGATAATTCAACAGGAATATAATTATTATGAATTCCTGTTGAATTACTTTATTTTATTAATTTGGAAAACAAACAAATATCTTAAGGTTAAGTTGTTGCAGATTCCACTAATAATAATAACTCCCACACCGATCTCGGTGACGGTGGCCGGTTTCATTGAAACCAGGCCAGTTACGCAGGAATGATTTTATAGTGCCCAAGTGTGTGCGCAGTACACAAGAGCACTCTCTCTTCCTTTTACTCTCGTAACCCAGTGGGACGGATGACCGACACGACTGGCGAGAGATCAGGCGCAGGACCGACTTTTTACATGCCCATCCGACGCATGGATCATCTTTCTTGTCAGACAATCAGGTGATCAGCCTGCATTGTCCTAACCAAACTGGGAAACAACATTTTTTTTTGTTGTTCCCATGTGCGAATCGAACCCACGACCTCCGAGTCGAGAGCCAATGCTCGAACCACTATACATAGGCCGCAGTATTAATATCAGTATTGTACCCATAGATTATACAGATATATACATTGTACTCGTGCGAAGCCTTGGCGGGTCGCTAGTAATTTTATATTTTAGGGGTGGCCCTCCATACATGTGAAGTGGGGATGAAAAATATTTTTTCACTCTACCCCATCGTGTGGGGTATCGTAGAATAGGTTTTTTAAAATAAAGGCAAGGGTTGCATACGTTACTTTTTTATAAAGTTGACCATTTTCGAGTAATCGGCCTCCAAAGTAGTTTGTAAGTTGGTCCCCCACCCTAGCATTTTTAAACTATAGGAGATAGAAACTTGCAAATTTTCATGCTGATAGATCATGCTAAAAACTCTTTAGGAAAATTATTATGAACCAAATCGGACAGTAACTTTTGGAGTAATTAAAAGAAGCATATTATGCGTTTATAGTTACGGAACCCTCCTTAGACATGTCCTGACATGCTCTTGGTTAGGTTATTTTTTTATACTATAGTTAGATTAAAATAAGAAGTTTAAAACGAAGGTTACACTTTAATTATTTAAATAATAAAGTGTGAAGTCACATACGTGTATGGGAGGTACCCCGAAGAAATATAATTATAATTTCGTAATTTTATTTGAGCACTTGACGGACGGACGGACATGACTAAACTATATATTCCGAAACGTAATCTACGGAACCATAAATTGGGTTTTAAAATCAATTTAAAGGGCCTTTACAAATTTGCTCTACCTCGGTTAAGAGAGGTAAGAGTCGCTACTGATGTACCTATTAGTACCTAATCAACAGGGTTTGGATGAACTTGATACAGCGGACGTAGGGTCAGAGGTCTATGTCTCATGAATTTGCATTGAAATACCATTATTTTATAGAGACGTCGCACTCCATACAAAATCGATCGTCAAACAGCGTTTTCACTTTTGAGTTTCGGAGCTTCAGAAGTTGTCGACTATTCATCGCTTTTTAGGGTTCCGTAGCCAAAGAGTAAAAACGGGATCTTGTTACCGACACCTCGCTGTCCGTCTGTCTGTCACCCACCAGGCTGTATCTCATTAACCGTCATAGCTAGACATTTGTAATTTTCACTGTTACCGTTTGGGTATTGCTGTCACCGCAATAACAACAAATACGTTAACAGATTACAATAAATATTAATCAAGTGGGGCTCTTGTTGTTTATACAGCAAACGTAATTTTTTTGCCGTTTTTTGCTCGAAATTAATAACAGTAACAGGTAGATGCTTGAAATTATCACTGAATATTGAAGTAAATGAACACATAAGACAAATATATGAAATTAAAATATTCCGCGAAAAAAGTATTGTGGGAATAAATAGTACCTTATTAGGGTTCCGTAATACTTAAAGAACCCTTATAGTTTCGCTCTGTCCGTCTGTCTGTCTGTCTGTCTGTCTGTCCGCGCCTCTAGCTCCTGTAATTATGAATATAACATGATGAAATTTGGTGCAGTTATAGATTTTGTATAGATCACGGTTTCGGGATCAGGGATTTTAGTGGCTCTCCATAAGTCCATACATGTGAAGTGGGGATGAAAAATATTTTTTCACTCTACTCCATCGTGTGGGGTATCGTAGAATAGGTCTTTGAAAATAAAGGCAAGGTTTCATACGATACTTTTTTATAAAGTTGACCATTTTCGAGTAATCGGCCTCCAAAGTAGATGTAAGTTGGTCCCCCCCCTAGCATTTTTAAACTATAGGAGATAGAAACTTGCAGATTTCCATGCTGATAGATCATGCTAAAAACTCTTTAGGAAAATTATTGTGAACCAAATCGGACAGTAACTTAAAAAAAGCATAATATTACGCGTTTATATTTACAGAACCCTCCTTAGACATGTCCTGACATGCTCTTGGTTAGGTTATATTACATTACATTTACATTACATTACAGTAATGTAATGTAATTTATTAATATAATTTATGTAATGTAATATTGTATCTACTGTTATGTAATTACATTACAGCCAAAAAGGGAGATCTTCGACTGAGCGAGGTGGTATGCCCGGTCAGATGTTGAATCAGTTGGTCAGATGCATTTCAGATGTTGTATATATCACCGAACTGTGAAAACTTTGATAGTGCGATTCAGGATTGATTATATTTTGGTCCGCCAGTCCGCCACAGTATACTCTTATCCTTTCTCGTATTACATATGTGCCAAATTTCATCACAATCGGCCATGTAATTTCGGAGCCTATTCAATGCAAACAAACAAACATAAGTACAAACAAGCAAATCTTTATCTATATTATAGTTGTCAATGGTTCCACTATTGGAGTTTTTGGGTAATTTTGATATTATATTTGAAATATGGTGAAATCAAGATGGCTACCATTTGAGATGTGGTGAAAACCAAGATGCGTAACTTTTTTTTGCATGAAGATTTGTTCTGTCAAATGTACGTCATAGCATATAGGTCGCGCAACGGTTTATGAGCGCTCAGTGAAAGTGGAGGGGATCGTTCGCGCATGTGACCAATAGCAAAGAATCTATATTACTAACGTACCAATAGCGTGTCGGCAGCCACGTTCGGCATGCGTTCAGCGCATCCACACCTCCCCGCCCGAGCCGGCTACCGCCAAACACACCCAAAAACTGACTTCTGCGCATACCCCCTCTACTTTTGTCGAAAGATCTTAATTCGTTGCGCGACCTGTACCTACCTTTAGTTTTGAAATCTTTGGTTTTACATAACAAATATATATATCCTTCCATTATAATGTCAAGTGTCTACCTTGTCACGCGGTAATAAGAACATATATGTAAATTCACGAACTCCTTAACCTCTTGATTCGCAATAAAATATTCCACTCGCATTGTATTGAAATTACAGAATTAAGAGCACCGATCAGCGCTTCTTAGTTTATTTTAAAATTTTAAAGCACACACGTAACTCGTAAGTTGCCTACTTTTCCAGCAGTTATTTTATTTTTAAAGAAAAAGGGGCAAAACGTCCTCACCCTTGTAGCACTACACATATCAAATGAAAGGGCTTAAACATGTGTATATCTTGTAGTGTTACAGTAGTGGGGACGGGCTCCATACAAAAATGCCCCTTCTTCTTTAAATTTTCAGTTGCTTAGGTAGATAATTAACACTCGTCATTGCAGCAGTGAACTAGATGATGTTGAATTATTATCTACTAGATGTTACACGCGACTTCGTGCGCGCAAGGGAAATGCCGCAATAAAAAGTAGCCTATGTCCATCCCTGTGGTCTAATCTATATCTGTACCAAATTTCATCAAATCGGTCAGAATAGATGAATACTCGATCACGTCAGCTATCAAACAAAAAAAACTATAACAAAATAAGTTCATTCGTTTGGGAGCTACAATGCCACGGACAGAAACACACACAAACAGACCCGTCAAACTTAAAACCTGGGCTGTTTGAGCCGAGACTTCCGGAACTAATGAAGAAATCTGATAAGAGAATTTAAACTTAGGTTCAAAATACTAGCAAATAATAACAAATATTCTTTACTAAAATTAATGAAATTATTATGTATTTAGAAATCGCAGATAAAAATTTTGGATACAAGATAACTATCATTAAAATACAATACGTGCTTTAATCTTCATATCGAATCATATCTTAAAAATAATAAAATAATTTAAGATAATACTGGTAAATAAGATAGAGAAGAAATATTATGTACCTACGTCCTACACTTTTGATAAATCACTTCTGAGAACGACACTATACCTAAGTAGGTACATGAAGTTGTTTTTTAATTAGCTTTTCGAAAAGTACATAATAAGCCAGGAAATATTGTCTTTGCAATGGCATAATATATCTACGATTATGTTACGTTGACGAAATACAGTCATCACAAAGTGAGATCGTTGGACACGTTTAAGCAGAAAAATAATTGTCATACTAGAAAAAAAATCTTTATAAGGGCGAGTTTGCGTTTTGCGGAGAGTCACCCATACATGAGATGATTTTTTTACTTTTCTTAAAATATAAAAAAAATTGCTGATTTTCAATCATTGAGAAAAAAAACACCAAATACTGCCGTATCCTTTTTAGTTCCACGTGTATTTTGGTAAACACTTAACATTATATTTATCTTATGTTTATTGGTGTAATGTGTACCTACACTAGTACTCATAGTGCATACAGCATACTACATACCTACAATATTTAGAACATCGTACCAGCCGTTTAAGCTAAGGTCTGGATACCTCTGAAATGAAGCTCCATTTTGCTCCAAAGAAGGTACAAAATAATTTAGCTAATATCCCGTCCCAAGAACTATAATAATAATATAACATAATATTTATGGACGCTTTCACACCACGTCAATCTGTGCTGTACTAAGTATCCGAAGAACTTGTATCACAGGTCTGGTACAACGGATATACATTTAATACTTATATACTATACATATTATATTTAATAGACATCCAAGAACCAGAAATGCAAGAAACTTATTGTTCCTTCAGCAGCATTCGACTCCTCAAACTTTAACGCCGACGCGTTAACCACTGAGCCACAGAGGTCGTCAACTGATGAGTTTGCAGGACGTCTGCTAAATGACACTAATCCCGTCGAAAATCATTGAAGGATTGTAGATCGCGACAAGAGCAGAACTGATATAAGAAAATACTAAGTGATAATTAATTTACCTAGTTACCGGGGATGGGACACTCGGGAGAAAGTGACTTAAGTAATGGTCCGGAGACCCGTCGTCGACGGCCGAGAGGAATGTTAATCGCACTTGCGTAATTATCATCGGCAAATTGGTAGAACGGTAACAATTGGTCACTACTAGATGTGTGACATTTCACTAAGGACTCTATATTATGACAACAATCAGACAATGAGCTCTCTTGCTTTAGTCATCTTTGATTTGGAGACCCCACTGACATTTTAAAAACACACACACACACACTATTTCCCAAAGTAATAGTAGGGAGGCAGTGTCCACTATGACCAATAGGTTAAGGCAGAGACTACGAGCTCTATATGGATAGGCAGATCCCACAGAGAATTTTAGGTAAAGTAGTAGCGGTATACATTCTTACATAATCTATTGTTTTGCTGTAAAACTAGTACTTGTGATTAACACCTTGTATTAAGTTTATGCACTTTGTTCAATATAAAAATGATGGATCATATTGGTGATTCAGCGACCACAACAATGGCAGATGACGGGTCGAAAATTCCTCGGGAGAAAAGTTTGACAGGTCATTACGCATGCGCCGCGCGCGGGATGCGTACGCGCAGACATCCGAGCGACGCTTTCACGGCCGCTTAGGGCTGCCAAAAGCAACCTCTTGGTAGTTGGAATAAGGCGGCTTGAACCATCACATACCTTACGCAAACCCCCTTCACTAGAACAAAGTCCCCCAAGCATCATTTGCAGGCAGGAAGGTAAAGTTTACAAAATAATCATTTTCGTTTTACGGTTAGGTAAATACAGGTTGTGAAAACTAAATGTACGATTTCCGCTGGATTTCTTTTGGCATCACAAAGTCGCGGGCTAGAAAGGCAGGATAAAAGTAGCCTATGTGTTAATCCAGAGCTTAAACTACTTCCACAACAAACTTCATCAAAACCTGTTCAATAGTTTTTGCGTGAAAGAGTAAGAAAACTCCATCCATCCATCCTCACAAACTTTCACATTTATTATTGGAATACACAAAATAAAATATCTCAATTAAAGGCAGCGTCTGCCGCCGGAAAAATCTACAACACAACCTTCTCAGCGGGAAAATGCTATTACTTTTCCTGACAAGACATACGAAAAATGTTTAAGCCGTGGCTATCTTATTCTGGCCCGAGTGTAAGAGCCATTACATAACTCTATGTAACTTCGCATATTTAATTTATCATATATTAGTTAATACGTGGAAAAAAATTGCTACACGTATCGAGATAGTGCTAGCTCACCGATAAATGTTGCGAAACTCGTCTTACTTACGTATACGATTGCGCCTATTTTCGCCCAATGGCATAATACATAGTGGAAACTATGTAGATCTTGTTTTTTTTTTCTATTGATAGATAGCGTAAATAAACTTCTTTTAGAACAAACCTTATCTAAAATACTTGAGCATATAATGATAGAGAATTGTAAAGTTAATTTATGGCTAGTGTAAATAATCTTTATTCATAAATAACAAATAACTATATTTTTAGATACATAAATTATATAGCCCGATTACATAAATTATATAGCCTATGTTACACGGGCTACTGTAGCAGACCTATTGATACCTCATAAATTTAAATCGGATCAGTAGTTCAGGCGCTACAGTGGAACATACATACATACAAAGACTGCCAAAACCATTAGCCTTCCAATTCAATTCAATTTTCAATTCAATTAAATTTATTCATTTGCTCTAAAAATGGTAAGTAACAATAGTTGGTAACCAAATTTATAAGTTCTGGCACTTTTAGCTACCTAAATACAAAGAGCATGCAAATATTTATTACATTAATTTAAGTTCTAATTATTTTAAATTATTAATATTATTATTATATTGTATTCTAATTATTTCATTTTACATTGCATTAATAATTACTTGTCAATACTATTAGGAATTTTAGTAGATAACAAAATATAGACACTGAAAATAACACATAGCACATTTAAATTAATAATAAAATTCACAAAATAATTAGTCAGTAAGTACATAACATACGATAATGATGTCAATCGTAATTTTGTCCGTAATTACAATAACATAATATAGATCTCATAAATCATAAACAAAAATTCATAATACAAGCAAAACACTTTAAAAATAATAATCAGAATAATTCCTTTTGGCTACTGCGCCGTAGTCGGGTAAAAAAATTACTATTGGTGATGGACAAATTAGAAGACTTTTAAGATGTTATGTAGATGTACCCAGTACCCACAATCCACACGGAGCAAAAACGATGCTTACTTGCGAAAAATTTTCCCGCTACGACACAAAAACTGCTATGGCCAATCCGGTTTAGAACAATTGGGAAAATTTATCATTGGTTTCTTGACTGTATTTTTTATTAAGTATATATGTCACCGTAAAATTGTAAAAACCATTAGATTATAAAATAACTAACGAGATTGTAAAAATATGTTGAAAGATTTATAACTATACCTATATGTATTTATAATCTAACGAAAAATAATGTGTTAAATTATAGGCAGAATATTCGAGTCCGAAGTCAATCTACATTTTACAATTTCACTAGTTTTATTACAATTGAACAGTTTTTACAACTTTACGGTGACATATACATAATGAATAGTGCTCTGAATAATAAGAAAGTTTACTTAAAATCGATAGTTTTAAAGAAACTGACGATTGTTTGAAGCACTTGTGTGAGTCTTGCGTAAACGCCCCATACAAAAATCACTGCGATAGTTGCTACGAAATGTGTAAAAATGTTCACAAAATTTTAAATATCTCCCAAGTTTTTGCGTTTATTTTCATACTTAGGTGCCATAGACATTAAAAATGTGTGAAGATAAATACAGAATATATTTTTTATTTGTAATTTCGTAATTTCAATATAATTATTTCTAAAATCGTTTTTTAAATGTGTAAATTATAAATCAGTAGTGCGATGCAGTTTTCACAAATTTTTCCCTATATTTCATGTACGTATTTATACCCTTTTTCTCTCGAATTGGAATAAAAAATCACCCAGTATAAAATGCGTTAATTTCTAAGCATTTTAATCTCTTGGTCCGTAATAAGCAGGTAACTGCCGCTCACGCGTCAAGGTTTTATATAGTAATTATGCTCATCTCGAGTGTAACTTATTAAAATCTGAATGTCAAATTCCGTGCGATTGCGTCTGACCTGTATTCTTACACCGTTTAGCGTTACGTTACTCGTTTCATACTAATCACAGATGACGTAAATTTTTGTTTATTCTAATTTTAATTGGAATACATTCGGTTGGTTTACTTATTAAGGTTAGTTGGGACGAGAATACTTTAAGCTTTATCTGAAAATGTTGGTTTTGTTTTTACCATTTTTTGTGACTTGTAAAAATTTATAGTACTTCTAATCAGTCCTCTGACTTAGAACTTAGCACCAGCCTTTGACACTAAAAGCTATCCCTAAAAAAGAAGATGTATTTGTTTTAAATCAGCAAAATTCTTATATTTTTCGAAAGGCAACATAAATATGGACCCAAAAATGCAAAAAGTACAATAAATAGTCCTAAATTAAAAAGTTACATTTTTATTTGCTTTGATCGCAAAACGAAAATTACTGTTCAAATCCTTACCTATGCTATTTGTGTCATTTTTTTGTTATTACAATTTAAATATGCATAAACGCAGTACGCTCATTCAGGGTAACTTTGAATCACGAGGGTAACTTTGACAGTTTGTTCACAAAATTCTTTTCTATTGTTTTATGTGGGAAACAATTGGCGCTTAAAATTTAATAACAATTCGTGTACGTAACATACTTCGTAAACGAAATCTAAAAAAAAAGCAGGTGTCAAAAGAAGATAACATCAAAAACTTTTGTTTTTAACCGCGCGCAACATAATGGGTAAAAATCAGTGCAAAACTTTGTTTAAAAATCTCGTTAACTTTGCTGCTATCAAGGTATATAAAAACATATTTAAATGTAATAACTTTATGGTTTTTTTGACTTGTCTATGACCCCACTGCATCAATATTTGATAAAAACATAAATTATTTCACCCTGAAGCTGTAAATTAATTAAAAGTTAGTTTGTGTCAAAGTTACCCATTATGGGTGGTAACTTTGACACACGACACACGACACGACAACTTTGACACGCCAGTTTTTAATATAATTAGTCATTTTTAAAGACGTTTTATAACTTTATAGCATGAAAACCAACCTGAGAGCACAGATTAACTAAACTCTTTTGACTAATTCTTAACATAGTAAAAGTTTGTTTAAAAAATATGTCGATGATGATTCAAAGTTACCCTGATTGACTGTATTTAAGTTAATAAAATCAATTTTGTATGTATCCTCATACATTTTCAACAGCTGTGACGTCACTCCTGCTACATTTTTTGTATAGAGCGTTTTTAATGCACTTCAACAATTTCACTTTTGTGATGACTGTATTTCGTCAACGGTTAATCGTAGATGCCATTGCAATGACAACATTTCCTGGCTTATTAATTATTATGTACTTTACAAAAAGCCAATTTAAAATAATATGCATCTTCTCTATTAGAAGCTAAGCCGCCCCAAACTCGAGAAGCCTACTCGATCATAGGATTAAAGACTAACATACTATAATATAAGTTATAACTGATAACATATATAAAGACAACCCTATTACATCACGCTGTGGCCTCTGTGGTGGTAGGGATGGTGATAAGCGTCAGATGTGTGACGTCACAGGTCGTTGACCGCTCCGACAATATTGACTGAGGAGTCGATATCTCGAACAAATAGCCCGCTCAAACATCTAGCGCGCCGCAGATTAGGTCTCGCTTAGCCAACATTACAGCAACCGATCGATTTAATCATCATCATCAACTGCCGGTATGAGGTATCCAATGTAAGGGGCAAATGAAAGTGTCCAGCGCTACGTAAATCGCTACGCTACGAACATAGACTAATGATTGGTCTCGCTGGGCGCTAGCGAGACCAATGATTTATCTATGGCTACGAATTACGATTAAAGGCAAAAAGCCAAATAAGTTTGCAGAATTCCTGAAATTTTTTCGGAACAAATATTGAAATTATGAAAATAATATTACTGACTAGATGTTGCGCAACTTCGTGCGCGCAAAAGGAAATTCCACAGTAACCGTATATTTTGCCGCGATAAAAAGTAGCCTACGTCCTTCCCCGTGGTCTAATCTATATCTGGACCAAATTTCATCAAAATCGGTCAACAAACTTCTCCTCTTTATTATATTAGTATATAGATGACTACCTATATCTGTAATAATGGAGATAGACATTGCACGCTAAAAATAATTATAATAATATGAAAGGTCTCTACTCTAGTCTCTACTCTCTAACCTTCTAGAACCAAAGAGCTTAAGAGCTACGACGCTACGTGAAAAAGTAACGTAGCTAGGCTACTTATTAGGTGCCTACAATGTGAAAATGCTAATAGATTTTCCCATTAACAATATGTCATCAAAAACAACTGACGTGATGCACACAAAGGATGAGTAACATAGTATTGTTTTTGTACTCGTAATACTACACACTACTCATGTTCATCAGAAAAACCTGAAAACTTGCGGAATACGTCTCGACGAAAGTGAAAGAAAGCCTGACCAGAACGTGAGTTTCATCACGCGACCGTAGCGGAAGCGCGCGCGAAATTGAATCTTGAGTTTTTTTCTTAAACGCGAGTCGTGCTGTTCAACGCTCTACCGGTCAGTGTCTGTTACCGACATCGATATAAAAAAAATAAAAAACTAAACAAAATAAACCTTAAGGCATCGTTTCTTAACCAGTGGGTCGCGATGCTTGGAGGGGTCGAATTTGTTTTTAAAGAGAGTCACAGTCTGTTGAAAAATAATAAGTATCTAGATACAATATAGGCACATTCGTTTTTCGAACAAATCTTTTGTACCGAACGTCGAAAAAATCGTGACGAGGTCGCAAGCCTTTTTAATTAAACAATAAAGGGCGTCACAGACGGTGAAGATACTATTATATTAATTTATCTTAACACGTCTGAATATATTTCATATAAAAGTATGATAGGTCATAGAAACTGCATAGCAAGCGATATTTTATCTTAACATAAAATATTATAATATCATAGTCGTCTATGATATCCTTTACATTGCCAAAGATGCCACCTAAAAACGCTATTAATTGCAAATCAATGATATTATAGCAATTTACTATTAAAAATGTTAAAAAATGGATAAGCTATACAATGTTTTGTCATTGTCTGATATGTTGGAAAATTCGCTTGACAGACAAGGTCAAAACATTGTATAGATTATTCATTGTGTATTTATATTTTTATTAGTAAGGGTAATACTAATATAATAAAGTAAATTGAGGGTTAATTTATAAATTTTGTAGTTATAGTTATTTTTTACATTATTTTAAATAAAACTCAGCCTATTGTAATAGGCTTGTCCAGTTTTTACGAATTTTCCACACCCACCGACTATCAGTTGCCATGAGCCCGTTTTAAAATCACGATAAATTTAAAGAAATACGATCTTTAGTCACATCTTTAGGGCTCGTAACGGCCTCACTTGCAATGTTATCTTTTCTTTAATCGTAAGTAGAACGTCAATTGATAAGAATAATGGATTATAAACATTTACAAATACATTATCTGAGACAAATGAGATAGGAACACACCATCCAATGACAAATAAAGGTAACAAACCGGACATGGCTTTTTCCAAGAAAATCAAAATTACTAATGTACCTATCTCTAAAGTATGAAATTAGGAGAATCGGCCCTAAAATTGCTACACCGTTGAAAGTTTGAAGATGTGTGAATCTATATAATATACTATTATTAAATTTAAGTTTTAAAGCCCGTGGATCTAGGGTCCAACGTCAGTGCTCTAACGATGTCTTCTGTAAGAAAAAAAATGGTTGTCATAAAACACGGTCGCGTTACGGAGCTACAGACATGCGAGACGACGTAATTGCTGCACAGCCGCATGCGTGAGGTGTTGTTGAACTGATGAAAAACCTCGCAGCAGATTTAATGCTAAATAGCTAGATGGTTCATTGACAGGCTAGAAATGGTAGAGTAAACAGTTTGGCTATTATGCATTCAGTAAAAAGATATGAGAAACATACTGCTGAACATTGGACGCCGCGTGCGGCAAGTAAGATGAATATGAGAGAAAACCAAAAACTAATAGAGGTCAAAGATCACTTACGGCCCGTTTCAATAAACTATATCCACCAATAACTATTTGTTAAAAACGTCGTCATTCAATCATTTGCCGGTTTTTTGCGATACAAATTTGACGTTTCCAACAAATACTTATCGAGGCATTAGAGTTCTTTTGAACTGTGATGGTAAATCAAACACGGCCATCATATTCCAATTGATCACGTGTCGGTATAACAAAAACATCGATGATGATAATGAAAATCAAAACTTTAGTAAATGTAATAATCCAAACACGACATCGTTAGTTATTTAACCTATAGTGTTATGTGGAATCTATTGTTTGATCGTTTCCAGCCACCCTGGTCTATATTTTGTAAACTGGCAGCCGCACATCCCGTCCTGTCTATTTTTTCCGTTGCGACGCCATGTTTGTAAACGCGTGACGATTTGTGAATGAAATTCGCGCGGTTTCCGCAAATGCGCGGGAAAATATTTACAATGCAGAAGCATGTCTTGATGTGGGCAATTCAAATGATGTACAGAGATTATCCAATAATGTAACATTAGTTGCTAGTAAAGTATCTGTGAGAGTTGATAAATATAGTCAGCAAAAAATGGGGCTTTTGGGTCTAAACTGAAGATATGTGAGGAATGCAGTACGGTAATTTGGAGAGGAAATCATACTTAAGCTAATGACAACTCTCTTTGTCACAACTAGCCACCAGGCTAGTTATAGTCCGATTACGCTAGAGCGGTCTTAACCCGACCGCTAGCATAGACCCTTCCGGAAAAAAAAAAAACTCTTTGTCACTCTCTTTGTAATAAAAGATGCATTACCTACGCTAAAGATGCAGTCGATAAGTAAACGAATTAAGAACACATAATATTAGAAACGTAGTCGTACATTAGTATGGTGACCCCGATAGATACTCGCAGCGAAGATAATATCCCTCGGTGTTTGCTCAATACCGTCCCTATCGGATAATTATAGTTTCCTATACAACTCGAGCACCTTTAAAATTATCACTGATGCCATCGATGTGTGATAAATAAAAGATTATTCCTGTTTTCAGGGCAAAAGATTTTCTCAGAAACGACTGCCGTTTATAGGTAATTAGTCCGAATCTTGGGAGCTCTTATCAGACTAGAGACCTAAACCACAGAATAAATAAGAGTACAAGTACCTAAACCATGGATTACTAAATTGTTAATTCGGAACCTTAACTTTTTTATTGCTCTGCGGCTCAATAGGCCTTTTCACTGGACCACGGAGTTTACATCAGCTAACAGCAGGTGGGCTGTATTGACCCAGATTATTATGTTTCTAATTTTAACCGTACCTACATGTTCTTGCTAAATCAAAGTTTCATTCAAAACTTACTCAATCATATACGCGTGAAGTGTGGCCTTCACGTACACAGTTATGCCAAACATACTCTCTTTTATTATTTCTAATAAGCACAAGCATTAGCAATTCGAAATAGTTGTAAAATGTATATTATATTAGACGCGTGTCACGTAAAATACATTAAACAGTTGTAAAATTAAGTGTAGAATAGAATCAGATTGGTACTTCAGTAGAAATAGATTCAAAGCTATATTCATTTATAACTTCGAGTTCTTTTAAACCAACGCGAAAAAACAAAGTACTTCATTAATTCTTGAGATAATTTTGAGACATTTGTACCTAGGCTTAGTTAAGTGAGCTACAGTCTTGTCCTTTTACGGCCCGTTTTTTTTTTTATTTGTTAAAAACGTCGTCATTAAATCATTTGACGGTTTTTTGCGATACAAATTTGACGTGTGTAATAAATAGTTATTGTTAGATGGTTGGATGGATGGTTATTGAAACGGACCAATAATAGATACCTATAAAAGTCAGACCACACTGCGACGATACACGACGCTACGCAGCGCTGCGTCTTTAAGATGGTTATTCAAAATTTAACTTTATTCACTACACAAAAAGATACACGTTTCATATAGGGTTGCCATCCGTCCGGGTTTCCCCGGATTTGTCCTAGTTTAAAGGGCGTCCGGGGAGCGTCCGGGCCGGATTTTATTTGCTATTCGGGTTTTTGAAGGCAGAATTAGGAAGGCCTAAGTTTTTTTTGATTTGCAGCAATAATAAATCTTCCTTTCTTTTTGACATTGCCGTAGTCGGGTAAAAATTGTTCTATGTCCGGGTTTCGTACTCCAAAATCCGGGGTTTTCACGCGTCTTGTCCGGGGAGTCATAAATATGTAAGATATGGCAACCCTAGTTTCATATGACACCAATTATACACTGCACATGCGCTGTGCAGCGCAGTGCAACCTTACATTCTAACTCTTACAATAAAACATGTGTCTTCTTGTGTAATTAATAAAGTTCAATTTTAAATAGCTATCTTAAAATTGTAACGCCATGTCGCGTGTCGTTTCGTTTCGGTGTGAAGAGACCCTAACATAGACCTACTACATAGTCTATACAAATAATAGATATGTACCTACATTGTACTTGGTACATAAAGGCTTTTAATATGCCAGAAAAGCCAGTGATTTAAAATATCTATATTTTATAGGACATCGACGTGTAATGTGTACGTGTCATCTTGACACGATAAGGACATATCCTTCTTTAACATTTCTTAACTATAAACAGATATTATCAATACATTATAAACCTATTTTTTACCTGTTAAGACAAAGATATATAATATTTTATCTACACTCATTTATCGGATAAGCCATGAAAGATAATTTGTTGTGCCTAGGTTGCGTATAAGGTTTCAAGTTTTCTTTCTTCAATTATTCATGATCCATAAAAATTGGGTAAACACTAATTGTTAGTCATATTATAATAAGTCACATGATGACGTCATTACGGTTCGGATTTAGCCATTTATTGCAGCTTTCCATGTATGGGACTGAACTATATTTTTTCATCCTTACCCTGTCATGGCGTTGACTAAGGTAAAAAACTAAGTTTCATGCCCATATTGGGCTTACAATAATAAGCTTACAATTGTATGGGACAATAATAAGTCAACCCCACTCCGGGTTGACCATATTATTTTGATGGATATCTGGACTAAAATCGATTTTTTATCCTACCTTCGCAACGTACGTACTTTCTTCCGAAATATATATCTTCACTTCGTCATTTTAAGGGCCGACAAATACCATGTTTTTGGCCTCGATGTAGGCAATAGGTTTTAAGGTAACAGATCATATTTATATCCGAATCCAAACAAGATGGACAGAGAGGAGCATTGAGCGAGGGACGACGTGTTTGCCCGCGCTTGCCCGATACCACGAGGTCAGATCGAGATGTGTCCTGTCGATAGTGATGTTTACTCGGACATATATGTACGTAATACGTATATATTCTGTTCATAAACGATTTATCTGATGCAAGTGTAAAGTAATAGGGGATCGGACTACATCTGAAATATGTAGTTTCGTTAATATATTCAGAAATATTGAGGCATTACTACTTGGTAAATGTAAAAAAATATATTATTTTATATGTAGTTTACTAATTAAATACATTTAAAAAGTACCAAAAAAAATTTTTTTTTGCGAAATTGGTAAACAAAACCTACATCATTAATTTACTCACATAATATACAAAAACATTCATTATGGTAAGTATGAACTTAAACGCACAAATATGGGGGATATTTACAAATATATTCCGGCGGCCATATATTTCTTAAACTACTTCATATACTATAACCTACAAGTGACGTCATTTGTAGGTCGACTTTAGTATGGAGCGTTTTTAGGAGGCTCGCGAAAATTTTTATACAAATCGCTGTACCTTTGAAAATATTGACTTTTGACATACGGTTTCTCCTGAGAAGTTACTCATATTTAAGAGTATTATTCATTTATGCAATAAAAAAAATTAGACCGATTGCCTATTCTGTTATTTTTTGTACCATACCCTTCGTCTGACCTTTTCCCATTCTATAGCATGAATTCTATACCTACAATGGGAAGCAAGCAAAGTATGGATCATATACAGTGGTGGATTTACACAGGGGCAGTCGGGGCTAGGGCGGCAAATTTTCTAGGGCGGCAAAATTTGCAAAGCGAAAAAAAAAATCTAATATTATCAATATTGCACAATATAATTAATTAATTAGTTCTCATATTTAATATTTTTTTTATTTAATAGATTATCGAAGCATGTGTTAAATCGTAATTTCGTAAATTATAATTTTGGCACTTTAAGTAAAAAATAAACATCAAAACAATTTAGTTCTATTTTCAAATTATTTTTGCATTTAAAAAACAAACTTTAATTACAAATATAACAAACTCAAATACTTATTATAAATATGTAATACAAAAGTCATACTTAGTGCAAAATTTATATTTTTACAACAAAATATACCTAATATTAACAAAATAACATAATATAATAATAATAACATAATAACAAATAGCAAAATGTTATAATATATTATAACAATAATATTTATAACAAAAAAAATATTTTTTATGTAATAAAATGTGTACATTCAATCAGTTATTCTAATAAAAAAATCTATACTAATATAAGTAAGCTAGAAGTCCTCTTTTTGTCTTTTTACGAGAAGCCTATGAACGGAAGCGAAAAAATTACTTTCTATTTTCACGTTTCTCGCTTACTCTTTTTACTAGGTATTTTCATTACCACATGACATATTGGGTATATATGCACCGTAAAATTGTAAAAACCGTAAGATTGTTATATTACTAGAGATATTATAATATGCTGACAGCTAGTCAAATACAAATTTCTCCATACAATTGTACGGATTATTTTTCGTTTTAATTATTATTATTATGAAAAAGCAAACAAATATGTCAGCAGGTGTTGAAACCTGAGCATACCTAATCAAAATTTTAACTCAAACAAATCGTTTTATTCAGAAAATATATTTTTAAATACTTTCTGAACTTAGCGTCTACATCAGAGCTTCCCAAACTTAATCCGTGTAACGCCCACTTTGAAAATCAGTTATTTGGTAGCGTCCCCATTTTCTTTTTCACCTTAAAAACCTCAAAAACATATTATTAGCCTCGCCTGGAGAGTATCTTTTATTTATTCAAAATTAACCATTGATATAAAACATTGAGCAATAATATTATACCTACTACTCACATCAGCGCCCCCATTTTTTGGGCCCCTTACCGCCCTCTAGGCCTCCAGCTCTCACAAGGGGACGTTATCGCCCACTTTGGGAAAGACTGGTCTTCTGATGCCTACCAACGGTTTCAAAACTAGCTCAATACGAGAAACACCGGTGTATGTCGTAAGTCGTGTATCAAATATAGGTATGGAAAATTGTTATAATTGAAAATATTTTACAAAAAAGGATATTAGTTACTTAAGTTTTAGTTATTATTATTTATTATAAGCAATTAGTTACGTAGGTATCTTAGTTAAAATAAATATTTCATATTTGTGTTTCCATGCATCTTATACAATAGTATAAAGAAGTATCATTGTTGGCTTATTGATTACTCCTAACTCCCAACGTGTGCTATCATTAAATTATATTTAATCTTAATGAGAATTGAGAAGAGGTGGAGTGCAAAACTTACATGTAAATTCAGAATTCCATTGGAGAACATGCATGTTTTTTATTGAATTTTCGAAAAGAACATAATAAGCCAGGAAATATTGTCTTTGCAATGGCATATCTTCGATCAACCGTTGACGAAATATAGTCATTACAAAAGTAAGATCGTTGGAGAGCTATCGAAAGAAAGGATCGAAAACGCTTTATGATAAGTAATAATAATAAATAATAATGATATTATTAAATAAAATACTGCGTGTAGGTATGTATATCATTTAATACCAAAAAATGACACAACTACACAATTAACATAAGATTTGAACAGTAATTTTTGTTTTGCTATCAAAGCAAAAAAAAATTCGTCGTTATTTAAATCCTGTTACTTTTTAATTTAGCACTAATTATTGTACTTTTTGCATTTTTCGGTCCATGTTTATGTTGCCTTCCGGAAAATATAAGAATTTTGCTGATTTAAAACGAATGCATGGTCTCTATTGTGTAAAATTACGATAAAGAATGTAGTGGAGCTGGAGACTGAAGAGTCACAACAATATATAAATTTTACATAAGTAGGTATCCCGTATCATGATTAAAGTTTGATATATTTTGTAAAATCATAATATAATTATTAATCTATACATCTATATCTATACATCTATACAGATAAATAAATTTGTACTGTCTGTTTGTAACTTCAAATTAACAGCTTTTCACATAATGCATATGATAATATATTCGGTACTTATAATAAAATACCAATTTTTTAAATTTTTGTCTGTCCGTCTGTCTGTCTGTCTGTCTGTCTGTTTGTTCCGGCTAATCTCTGAAACGGCTCGACCGATTTTCACGGGACTTTCACTAGCAGATAGCTGATGTTATAAGGTCTAACATAGGCTACTTTTATTTTAGGATTTCGTTTAAAAAAATAGGGTTCCGCTTCCGTTAGTTCTGCGCAAACGAAGTTGCGGGCATCAGCTATTATACATAAGGTATCTATTGGTTGCTTTTACCAATGTTTGAAGATACTAATTAATTGTTAAATATATTTTTGATTTTTATATTTTACTCATAGACGTAGAAAAAAATGATTTTACTCGGCTTGGTGTTGGCACGGCCTACGTGATTTTAGGTCAGTGTTCCTAATTCACATAGACGTAATATATATTATAGACGAGGCATGTTGAGGCAAAAAGTGTATCCAGTTAGGTAAATGGGTTATTTTTGGGTTAATTTCGGTTCATTTTGACATTTGAAGTATAGTGAAAACAAGATGACTGACATTTGAAGTACCTACATAATATGGTGAAAACCAAGATGGCGTAACTTTTTATTGTATGAAGATTTGTTCTGTCAAATGTACGTCATAGCCCATCCTTAGTTTTGAAATATTTGCTAATAATTAATCTCAAGTCTTTGCCACGATTAGAACGTTACATTAAATAAAAATCAATCTTATTACTTACTTATTAATATTAAATTATCGTCACTAGGTAGGTACGTCACATATTATCATCTATACCGGCTATACCTACCTATATTTCTAGAATTTACCTGCACTTACTTTGCGCTATCTTAAAGATACTTATCTTATATCTATCTATGTAAGTAGGTAAATACAGGCAGCAAACAAAAAATATTTTCTGTCAGCCCAACTATAATTTGCTCAATCTTAAGCGTCTACTAACAATATTATATTATGTGCATTTTATTTAAAATAACAAAATTATAATCATTTAAATTATTAAAGTATTAGAAAAAAAAACTAAAAAGGAATGTCAGTGCATCTCAAGCATCTTTCACATCTTTGTCCCCCTTTCGTCCCATTGTTTATAATTTTTCGCAATGCTCCACCGCACTGCTGCGTTCTTCATCTCAAAAATATGTCTCACCATTTTCATCACCTGATTTGTAATTTTTAAAAACATTTAAGAGTTTTTTAATAAATTTTTAAGATATATTTTGTTCCCCTTAATGAAAATTTTGTGCGCTATACAGTCGATAAAAACAAGCAGTCGTTTGGGCATCTCTATATTATTATCATTACGCACTCTCAATACACCTGAACTCGCCCGCTGGACAATCTGTAGCAGGACGACGAAACGATCGACGCTATCTGTCTCACTCACTCGTTTCCCGCACGAGATGCGCTCTCTCCTTCTCCCCGCGCGCCCGATCGGCGCTCTCGACCAATAGGCGGCCATCTTCTGCTCCCCCGAGAGCAGAGCGACAGTGCGTACTCTCATCACAATCACAAGGAGACAACATCTCGCCGCGCGAGGTTGTCGTTCCCGCGGAAGATGAAAAATAGATAAAGCGCGAGCGGCCGATATTTTATTAAGTGCCTTAGTACTATTAAGTGATATTTATGACTGTAAATCTGTGCTCAAAAAATATTTAACCGTGATTTGTGAGAGACTGGAATCCGATTTGCACGAAATTTGGACTTTTGGTTACAATTCAATTGTCGCCTGATAGCGTTAAAATCATCCACGATTGGGTAAGTACTATACCGATTAGATTACAATGCAAATTATCGTTTATTACGGCAGCCATCGCCCTGTGCTTGTATGTATTTAGGTGCTTGTATAGTTTCATTAATATCAGGTAGGCTGTGCGCCAAGTCGCAGTCAAAATGTTTTGTCGCCCGTTCACTATAATAATGGTGCGTAAAAATTCAGTGCAAATTATTGTTTATATTAAGTGATATTCAAAATTATTCCCAGATTCTCTCGGAACATTTTATGTTAACAACTAACATACAAGTGAAAAATTCACCAATAAAAAAAAGAAAATTATTTTTCGTGGCCCAATTCGTGTGTGCATCAAATATCTACGTATTTTTAATGGCATAATGATAAAAACCAAATTAATGATAGTCCGTCGGATCATTTTAAATTTTATCAAAAAAAAACCTATAAAAATTAATATCGTGAAATTGATTTTAAAATAATTATTTCATATTTGTGTTTCCATGCTGTAAAGCCTTTAAAAAAGTATTATATGACTTCAATAACAATATTAAATTTAATTCGTTTTTTTTTGTAATTATTTCAAGCCACTCGTAGTTTGTCCCACCATATTATTGTGAAAAACGCCAACGGTTCTAAAAGATTTTGATTTTTTATAGATGATATTCTAAGGATCTTAAAAAATATCCATTATATTAAACCTTTTGTTAGTAGGTAACTATTTTTTTATTGTAATTATTTATATTTAATTAAAGAAACTGTTCTTTAGCAATTACATCGATAGTAAAAAGCTTTTATCACGCGCATTTGATAAATTACTTAGAATAAACGTATCAATTTATTAATGAGTTTTAAAGTATAATTAAGTTATGACTCGTTACACTTGCATATAGCGCTAGATTGCATTAGTTAATTATTTCACCTACCTACATCTAAACTCTAGTCTTGGAATAATAGTAACTAGCCGGCACATTATAATCTCGATCAAAACACTATAATTAGTAATATTTTTAATGTATAACCCTGGTACTATTATTTATTCTGTGGTATAACTTATAAGTTATATAGGTTGGATATAGTCAAATTGTACATATCTATAAAAAGTAATCGCTTATTAGGTACATCACTTACTTAAAACAATACATTTTTTGTGTACAATCTTACAAAAATAAGAATGGTACAAAATATATTATATTGTTTAATATCTCTGGTTACAATTTCCTGCAAACAAAAAAGATGTAGAAAGTCAGCATGGTTATTAATTATTATATTCTTTCGAAATACCTATACTCAATCTCAGCGCACAAATTCTTTGTTAATGTATGATAATAACGTTCATTACCATAATATAATAAAACAAAGTCATCTTCACGAAAAAGTACTCGCACTTAAAATTACATTATAACGGTGCAGTTATTCAAAAATGGATCGAAATAGGAAAAAGGGGGTTAATTTTATTCTACAAAGATACACATAATATATTGATTAACATATAAAAATTACGCAACTCAGGTGCGATTTGATTTATACGTCTAATTTATAATTCCAAGACATGAAATAGTCGTATTATTCGAAATGAGAGATAATATCAGCTATTAAAGAATTTATATTATGAACAATAGAAACCGACGCAATGAACTTTCAAAAACTCATCTGGTAACCATGCTAATGTGCTATACTGAATCAGCATCGCACTGTTACCTATATGTAATTAAAAAAATAATTTATGCAATAATTATCATATCTGTACTTGTTTTAAAATGTCTTCTTTTTTGTAATTACGATAATTTTGTGATTTTTCTTTTCTGTTAATTTTTTACAGCCGTTATCATAATTTCAAATTCAAATTATCTCGAAAAAAGTATTTATTTATTAATCGTTACCATATAAGACATAATGCTAATATCACGTCATTAAAAAAACATCTCTTTGTGTAATTCTTAATCTTAATAATATTATCTTCAGAAATCTTGATAGATTAGTATTAGTATTATTGTGTAGATAAAAAATATGTACCTAGCTACAAAAACAGAGGTACCTACCTATAACGTACTGCCTACTTGGATACAATATGCCATCGCTGCTTAGAACAGATCCTTAAAATTCTACTGTTTAGATTTAATATATTAAGTACAAAGTAAATATCTACATACTGTATATATATAAGTAAATCTAAATATATAAGTACTTCTTGTAAACAAAAATATTTCTGCTAACAATAAAGAACAAATGTTTGAGAAACACTTACGCATTAGAATTTTCTAAATAATTTTGTAAAATTATCAATGATGTTATAATTATTATAACTAATGATATCTTAGAAAAGATATCAATTGAAACTGGTGTGTAATTTTACACATAAGGAGATTTTGACCTTCGTAAGTGAGGGTCAAGCATTAAGCTAGTTATAATAACGAATACAGAAAGAGGGTGCAAATGGCTTTCAATAGAAAGGTCGTGTTTATTTAAGTATATGAGTACATCCGACCTTTAGAGGGGTAAGTTTAGATTTAAAAAAATCGAGTCTTGCTTACCAAAGAAGTTTTTAGGATAGAAGTCCAATTAATGTTAACAAAACTTTCAAAAATAAAATTTGTAGGTACAATAAATCGGAGTTTGAACCTTTCTGAAAGTTTTATAAGAATGCCTTTATACACTTTTTCCAGTTTAGAACTCATTTCAAATTTCATTACTCATTATATTCATAGTTCTTGCCTCAAAATTTTATGGCCAAAGGAATAGGTACTATCTCCTTTTCACTCGCCGTAGAAAATTCCTACATACATTATTATAATTTATTCGTTACTTAATTAAATTTCTTAAAAAGCGTCATGTGATTTCCAAACAAATAAATTTAAAACTTTATGAGGCCAGCCCGTTTGAAATAAAACAATGTAACTATGAAATTCACATTTGTGGATATGCCAGAGTTGATATCTTGGATATTTTAAAATAATTAACAATTTTAATACCTTCCACAAAATTATATTAAGGTAAAAGCACTAATGCTCGACATTGAACTAAAAGACGACATTTTCAAGAAAAATGTTTTCTAATAAGAAAACTAATCATTAAAATAACATTGCTACTGATGTTAAAGACACCTAGTCACATCTATGATAGGTACATGCTCAAAAGTTTGTGAACATTCAGAAGCAAATTTGAAAATGGCATCAGTTGACAATAAACAATGTAAGCAGGTTGGCGTGTTGGGCTTATTTCTTAGCGTTTTTCATAAGGCAACTGACTTTTTACAGGTATAATTTTTTTCTTAAATTTATGATTATTGGCTTCTGTTAGTTTCGATATTAAAAATGTACAAAATTCTTGAGTAATTAGGACCATTTCCTGGTTATTTTAACTCGTTTTTGTATAAATTTTAAGTGGTGTTTACTATTAGTACCAGAAATGAATCAAAACCTAAAAGATGACACGTGTGTCTTCTACTAGGGTTACATCGAACTGAATTTGTTAGCTTATTTTAATACAAATTTAGCCTTATGCTGTAGAAAATAAGTTCCTGTCTGAGTTTCGTGTCTTTTACTCTATTCTAACTAAAAGAAGATAGTGTTAACTATTAGGGTAAACTCGATGTCAACTATTAGGTTATACTATTAGTATTCATTAATTTCATATGAAGTTAAAAGGAAGACAGAAAAAAGTACCCTCTGTTGTTTATTCCACACAATAAAAACAATAGTATAAAAAGGAGAGAAAAAAGAATGAAATGGATGAAAAGAAAATAACCAAGAGCATGTCAGGACTTGTTTAGGGAGGGTTCCGTAACTATCAACATGCAATAGGTTTTCTGCGAATTACTTCAAAAGTTATTGTCCGATTTCGCTCAATATAATTTTTCTAAAGAGTTTTTAGCATGATCTATCAGCATGGAAACTTAGAAGTTTCTATCTCTTATAGTTTAGAAATACCAGGGGGGGGGACCAAATTACAAACCACTTTGGAGGCCGATTACTCGAAAATGGTCAACTTTGTAAAAAAGTCATATATAAAACCTTACCTTTATTTTAATAGACCTATTCAACAATACCCCACATGATGGGGTAGAATGAAAAAATATTTTTCATCCCTACTTCACATGTATGAAGAGTCACCCCTAAAATGTAAAATTATTATAATTTTATGATGCCAAAACCGAGATCTATACACCATCTATAACTATACCAAATTTCATCCATTTATATTGATAATACAAGCTACAAACGTGGACAGACAGAATGGTATGCTGTGATAAAACCAAAACTGTAGAGTAGAAAGAGTCAAATAGTAGAAGTCTCAAATTACGCCAAAAATATTGTTGCAGGTGATAGGCTGAAATAACATTTAATTTTCCATTAACTTGAAATAGGTAACTTGATGTGATGTTTGTCTACTATTAGTGCCAATTGATGTCTATTTTTGGTGGATTTGATTTTCGACGCTGTCATCTTTTAGTGTCTACAACAAACCTTAGAAAATTGTAATTATTTGATGAAAATACAACAGTCTCCAAATATTTTATATGAAAAAGTTTATTTCTAAATGTTGCTCAAACAGGAAAAGTAATTGCAACTGTACTTATTTGGTAAATACATTTTATATTTGGCAAAGAAGTTTGATTCGTCCTTAAAGTGTCTAGTATTAGTGCTTTTACCTTACTTTTACAATTTCTTTAAAAAGCTTTACGTTTTTTTTAACTTTATTTTATTTAAGAGGCTTTTGCCATACAAAGCATGCCAGCCCCATCATTACTCATAAAAAAAAATTGAAATTTAGCTTTCCGTTTTTAGGGATTCGTACCCAAAGTGTAAAAATGGGACCCTATTATTGAGACTCCTCAGTCGCCTGTCTATCAAAAAGCTGTATCTCATAAACCATGATATACCTAGACGTTTGACATTTTCTGGTGCCGCTGTAACAAGTATTACTAAAGCAAAATAAAATAAATGGTTTGTTGCCGTTTTGTACGGAACTCTTCGTGCGCTAGTCCAACTTACACTTGGCCGGTTTTCAAATACACCTTTACCTACTAATGGTAGCTACTAGCTATATTAACACGTGCGACCTTAATTTTATGTAACTACGCGAGTTCAGTGTTCCGTCAAAAAAAATCCTATTAAAAAAGAGACGAAACTCTGATCCATAGTTATCGATTTAACGATACAATGAAAGTATTCAGAAATATAAGCATTCTAGCGGGTACGTAGCACCTACTGATACTGATTCCTAAGAAAATAACGATGACAATATGATGATCATATCGCGCGATAAGCGCTCAATCGTCTCGGAGGTATCTCGTAATTGCCGTATATCTCGAGTGTCCAAGAACTCGAGACTCGAGTGCTGCTATCTCGGGCTATCTCGGGTGATAGTGTCTAATGGCGGATTGCGTCAAACAGCCTCTTGCTGTAATACGCAAAATTTCATCACAAACGAACATCATCGACTTTGGCTTTCAGATCTTGGATTCAACAGCTTAGTTACTATGATGCGGAAGTTTAAAATAATGAACGTACCTATGTAGAAAACAAATAGGCTGCATTTTTTAATCTGAGAAAACAGCCGGTTACCTCGAAAAGAACATATTTTTTAAATAGGTACACAAGTTAAAGCAATTATATTATTATAGTAGCAGCAGGTAGCTGCTAATATAAATTCAGTAGATGTATAAACTATAAACATACCTAAATCTAATCTTGTTAAGAAAGTTATTTAAACTAATTTGTACCTACTATGTCGCTGTGTGAAAATTAATTAAAATAATAAACCTCATTATATACATTATAATGTTCTTTTCTAATTTAATTACTGAATATAAAGGAGATTTTTACACACGCTTATTAACACACTATGAATTAAAATATTAAAGTAGGTTCTTTCTTAAACTTTTTTAGTTTCTTTTTTTCACCAATAAGAACATTCGTAAATAAATTCCAAAAAGACCCAGATGACGTCAATATAACAGGGGATTAAGATATTATGTTAATTAAATTAGCGTTAATTACACCTTTGAAATTATGTGAAATAACAATCAAAATAGATAAATATATAGCAGATTATAAAGAATGGCACACATTTGATACACGTTTCACGTAAAATAATTTGAATAATATACTATTTAAATATAAACATATTTGAATAAATAAAAATGATTTATCATATTATGTGATTGCGGAGATCTGAGTTATGACTCATAATAACGGTTCTTTATTAAATTAAACACTCGGTATTTCGAGAAAAAAGTTTCACACAGAAAAAGTGACATGCTATCGCGCAACCTTTACAATAAAAGTCGTAATTTTATTTCATGATGGCTTAAGTGGAGATAGATGTTTGGACTTTTTAAAAGCTTTCTATGTGACTATGCACATGCTACGGGGATTCCGGAAGCAATTCTTTTATTAAGTTAGGAGTTATTACTCTATTGTAATTGCACAAACAGTAGATAGTAGAGCTGTTCTGATTAAAACAATCCGTTATGCTATACATTGGAATTTAAAGAGTTTTGCTAGGTAGAATGCGAGGCCCGCAATTATTCTTCTTGTATAAAAATTGGTCTTATACCTATCCTTCTATAGTATCCTACAGATGCATCAGAGTTTTCTATAGACATATTATAAAGATGAAATATTTTTTGTTTTCATTGAATAGGCTCCGAAACTACTGGATCGATATTTTTTTGGCACACATATAGATTAGACCATGAGAAAGGCCAAGGCTACTTTTATCGTAGCAAAATATGCGGTTCCCATGGGATTTCTTTAAACAACAAGGAAAGTCGCTGGCAACATCTATCTATATATAAATCTCTTAAAAGTTATTAAATTATCTACTTAGATGTAAAATTTTGGAGCTTAATCTGATAGAAAGTACTTTCCGATATGGCTGATTGGCTACCTATAATAGTGTTTATTTTTCATCCGATACAGAAATGTAGACGCAAAACGATAGTATACCAATAGGCATATCAGAACATAATCTGTTTCGCAATATACAAACGCCTCCTACCCAATCTTAGGCAAAATAGCGAAATAGACGTGCCGCAACTCTGTCACGTCTGCAAAAGATAAACAGGTGTAATAGGCCTTATCGCTCGTAATTATAAGTAACTGTTAGATCATGACTGTTGGGGGAAATACGTCAAAATCGAGCTACCGGCAGTAGATGGTCTTCGAATATCACCAATTAATGATGATGGTGTGCCCAACTGCCCGCGTAACTCGTAAGACATCAACGCGCTCGCGCAGGGTCAAACTGTACAGGTGCTGAAACGTGTACTACGTTTCAGCAAAATAATTTTGATGCTTCACATCTGCCTATCGTTAGGCGACTTTTTTGGCTTTGGTGTTATATCTATGTCACCGTAAAATTGTAAAAACCGTTATATTGTAATAAAACTAGTGAAATTGTAAAATGTTGACAGACTTCCGACGCGAGTATGCTGTATGACGCGAGTATGACGCGAGTATTTAACACATTATTTTTCGTTAGTTTTTAATCTTTCGACATATTTTTACAATCTCGTTAGTTATTTTATAATCTAACTGTTTTTACAATTTTACGGTGACATCTATATCTATTTATATATATAAAAGGCAAAGCTGATTGACGTATCAACGCACAGGCAAAACCTCTATTAGGCTAGAAATTTGAACTTTTGCACACGCATTTCTCACATGACATAGGCATCCACTAAGGAAAGATTTTTCAAAATTCAACCCCCAAGGGGGTAAAATAGGGAATTAAAGTTTAAAACCGAATTTCCCGCGGGCGAAGCCTCGGGAAATTTACGCTAGTTTTCCAATAAGAATCTAATGAGAAATAAAAATATTTTTGTAGATCTTCCAACGTCTTAAGATTTGCGGCTAAAACTCACGAGCTGACGGATTTCCGCAAAAGCAAACATACTTGATAGATTAATATTACAACGGCATTGTTATCGTCAGTTATCGTATTACGACTCCTCCACCGTTCTCGGAACGATCAAAGGAGCCGACCGCGGCGTTTTGTCCTGACACACGCGAAAAACTAAACGGAAAACGCTCTTACCTAGTATTCAGATTCTTTATCACAGAATGCAGTATGCAGATACGACTTTAAGGCCTAGTGCAAACTGACGACTGATGTCGTGCATATTTGAAGAGTTTTTCACGGGGAAATGTACGAAAATTCCGCAACGTCAGCTACAGTCGGTCGCGCGTTTGCGCCTAGCCTAGGTGCATAGGTTTTTGATGCTACATTCAACTACCTTCAAAGACACATATAGATTACATATAACATGCGGTATTTTTTTTAGCAAAGATAGCTCTAATGGAGCTAAGGGTAAGTTCACACTTTATAAGATATCGATTTAAAATTAAGTTTTAATAGCACAAAAGTCTCGGTGTGAACTGACGTTAAAGAGATAATAAATTTTCTTGTAATTTTGACGATTCTGTTTGCATTCAAACTTAAAACAGATCACTTGATAATAGTTGTAATAGCTAGTAGTATCTAGTAGGTAGTAAGTAGTAACCGACTATGACAAAGGCATGAAGCAGATGCTAGGACAATAGTGCTCACATTCGCAGCAGACATTCCCCAGGTTATTAACACTCATTATACCCACGTTATAGGTTCAGGCCGTTCAGGGCATACAGCCTTAAAGGCTTTGTCGCATTGTTTATCGACGCAAAAAGCATTGTTCTATGTCGCCAATAAATATTCTTCAATCGACGTCTGCCGCTTTTATATCGAAAGACTGAGCTTTTAAAGCTCAATAGGTGTTATAAACGACATATTGTCTAGATATACAATAAAATGCTGTTTATCTTATAACAGGTTTAATGAGAAGTCGTTTAACGTAGGCACCATGTTATAACTAACTTGATATTATTATTAATGTAACTAATGACAAAGAAAAAATGGCGTAGAGCGTACAGTAAAACTCTGGCTCTCGGCAATCTTCGTTTTTCTATGGAAATGACAATTGCCGAAAGGTCTGAGTCAGTCGGGTCGTTCTGTTCTTATGATTATTATCAACGAAATTGAATATGTAAGTTATTAAAAGTTTACAATTAACGATATTAATAATTAATCGTTTATCATCATAGAAACATTTCATTGTATTTTCAATTTTTCACGGATAAGCATCGCTGTTATTACAGGAAGTTGAGATAAAGCAAAGGTACTATGATTCACGATTATAGAGAAAACGCGTTTATTGTTGTATTTTATTGTACTTGCAACTTACGTAGAATCCTAAACGCGTGCACCTCGGATTTATTAGTTTTCCGAGAAACTGTATCGCAATTGTAAATCTGCCGATTCGTTGCAAACACATCATAAAAATATTTTTTAACCTGATAAGATTTATAAATGTATTACTTAGCTAACCTTTAGATTCTAAGTCTAGGATTGTTTATTTGTAGGTACGACTTTTGTTTTTCTAAATTCTAAACTAATGTAATAAAGGGCAAAGATTTGTTTGTTTGCATTATCTAGCGTCCAAAACTACTGGACCGACTTTGATGAAATTTGGCACCGACATAGTGTAGACCACAACGAAGGACATAGACTAGTTTTTCTCGCGGAAAAATGTACGGTTCTAATAACTAGGTATACTTTAGTGTGGTATTTGTACTTTATAGTGTATTCAACACTTTTAAATATACTTTTGACAAACAAAAATCCTGCTGTTTAGAGTTTAGACATAACTACTGTCCGCACGCGAGTTCCGAGGAATCCGTTACCTCCCGTTTCCCAATACTTAATGGTCACCGATTCCGTTAATGCTTGTGATATCTTTGGCAATTCCATCCATTTTGCAAATCCAACATTCTATAGCTGATTATCACCAGCGTTCTAGAAGGTTCTTCCCACTAAATCAACTAATATAATGTTGTCACGGTAGGCGCCGGCGCGGTCGACCGTCGCGGGCCATGCAGGGAGCCGCGAACGCGCCCGCGCCACCTGCGGCCGAGCCACCCTCAGCACAGCGTAAGTACTCACTGCCTACTTACTTACTCACCCGTGTCCGAGATATAGCCACCCTCCAGCCAGCGCAAGAACCTACTTACTCACTTACCCGTGTCCTGACCTGGGCGTCTAGTCAAGATGCATTCGATTATTACGACGGCGAAGTTGGAAAACTAAATGTATGGGATTTGACTTAACGCATCGCAAGCGGCATGTCACTTAACGATGACTTATGTCAGATCCCATACATTCTTGATTTCGAAGTTCGCCGTCGAAATTATCGAATGCATCTTGACTAGAGGAAGACTAGAGGTCCTGTTTATCAAGACTGTAGTTTATCAATAAATTAGCATAAAGACATACAACAATCGGAAAAAACATACTCTCACTGTACGTACTACGTGCCTTTGCCCACTAACTATTTATTAGTCACTAATATAAATAAAACAGGCGACAATTTGTAAAGCGAAAATATAATCAACGTAAGACATAAACAGTTACACAATGCTTACTCAGTTTTCTGTAAAAAATTCATTTTAAAAGTTTCCTGTACCTACAATAGTAGTAATAGTAAAGGATAAGGAAGGAAAATGTCCACCCTTCTACAATGCAAGCAACTTGCTCACTCTCCCGTGACGTAGGCGTACAATAAAGCGACAAGCGCAAGGGGAAGATATACCTACCCTCGTGAGTTTATCACCCGCAGGTAACCACTTCCCATGAATTTTTTAGAGAAATAGCGTAAAGGGTGACCATATTTGCCACTCTTCTTGCAGAATGTGTTAAATTATATATATATAAAGTACCTATTTACTCACTTTTCCGTAACAATTGGTATAGTCATGGCGCAAGTTTTTACCCACCGCACCTTTTTAAGCTTTTGAAAATTATAATAAGGCTCTTTCCAAAAAAGCAGATTGATCGATGAAGATTTAATTTGAAGCACAGGATGTAAAGTCGATATACCATTAGCAATGAAGATAATTTCTCGCCACGTAAGACAAAAGACGATTAGCGCGTGCACGTCACACGACACGTGGTCGCATTCGACGCTTATGGCTTTTAGGAAAATCTCCCAACGATCCTCTTGTAATGATGTTTGGTCATGTGTAATGATGTCAATGGTTTTAGTTCTTCACTTATTTAGATCCACGACAAAATGAATGGTTTTAAAGGTGAAAATTTTACCGTAACGCCAGCAATGCATTGCAATTTTGGGTGTGTTGGTTTACCTCCTGTATCTTATATGACAGGGTCTAGCTTAGCCATTCTTAAATACAACGAGCATTTTATAAATATTATTATGCTACACCATAATCTGAATAAAACAGTAAAATGTGTTTACGGCGAATCGTGGATCGTATTAACGCTTACGAGGCGTTCGCAATAGAAAATCCTTGGCGAGCCGGTTTCAATAAATATAGGAATGTATATGCTGATAAATAATTTATTATTGTGGAGCCAATCGCTCGCCATGTATGTTAAGTGCAGATTTTATCATAGAAGTAAACGATAAAATCCGTATTACAGAATTTTAACTATCATTAACACTGGCGTAAATAGTTTTAAGACTATTCAAGGAAGTCCCTTATCTATCCATGGGTATATTGTAGAAATAATTGCAGGTTTGTTTGCATTTTATGTTCTACCATTATTCTATGGTACCGAAAAGAGCATTAAAGTGCGTTATCTCGCGTCTATTCCCTTTTGACTGGCAACTTTTTATATGTGAGTAACTATTATTTAAAACATTGCGGTTAATACTAATACCCCACTAGTACCCACAATATCTCCCATACAGAATCTACTGAGGAGTTCTATTTGTTCAGCCGAGAGAGGCATCTCCACACAACATCCGTTTGTCTCGCCACCTGTATCCACAACATCTTGAGGTCACCACAGTACTCTGTACTGATCTACTTTGTGTTCATGTCACACTGGTTACAAATTACAGTATTTATTACGAGATCGGGTTTAAAGTCATAACAGTTGATTTCTATTTTTGAGAAGGGAAAAGATATTCCTTTAACTTTAAAGTAGATAGTACTATTAGCCGCTACTATTTACTATATGATTAATTAATTGTGTGTAAAAAAATTTAAATATTTTCCATGACTGAACAGTCGTCGATACTTTGAGCTTTCGCCTCCTTTAAATATTTATATTATAGTCTAGTAGTTACACCTACATTTTCTGTTCAAATGACATTTTTACTTACCTATAAGTTATAACTATAATAGGCGCCTATCTGTTGTTTTTTTGTAAATGCGTCGATGCAAAAAAAATTAAAAACAATTAGTTTACGGAGAAATGTGTTAAGGCAACGGTATTATCTGATAAGGTGTTTTTGTATGCCTGATTGGGCAAACGGCAAATTTGGACAACCACCTGATAGCCGAGATGAGTAATGAAGGCGAGTTCGGTGATAAGATATTGTTTCTAGATAGTTCTGTGGACATTTGGAGTGGTCAATCTTTAGTTACGTTTATGACGTGGGCTTTCTTTTTGTTTTTTGTTTGCAAATTCTTTGAGTATTTTATTTGTAGTTTATAAAGTGCCCACTGCATATAACCAATTTGACCCTTAAATATGAAGTACTGCGATGTTTTTTCACTATCTGCTGAATAGTGTCAAATAGCTTTTTGCATGTTTTGTCTCTGTAGCTCAGAATAAAGTAAGCAGCGACAAAACTTTCGAATAAGCTATCACTTATTAGAATATTGTGAAACAGGCTCTACGATGAATTTTAATCTTCAACCCCCTTACTAATAAACGCTGTATAAGCTTTGAATAGTTACAGTATTTTGTCTCCTTCTATCGAATTAAACATGTCACTTGTGTAATGTGAACAAAACACTGTATAACTATTCAAAGCTTATACAGCGTTTATTAGTAAGGGGGTAAGTGTTTTACTAAACACGCGCATTAAGTTACTGCTAACGCCATCTAGGTTTTGTCATTGGAAACAAAAAGCTCTCTAGCGCAGCTTTCAGTTTCAGATTGATTTAATTAATATATTATTTAAATATGTTAAAACTATATATTTTCATTATGAATCTTGCGGACTTCGTCTCTCTTTTTCTGGTAATTTCACTGTATTTGATACCGTCAAGCCGACACATTTCATCAGCATGTCCTAATAACCTATCATAACAATACAGTTAGGCGCGGAAGCCGCGGTCCTGACTTGCATGCGTTATTCGACCAAGATGGCCTCGCCTGATGCTTATCAATCACTGAAACTTAATTAACTAAGTAATCGACATTATGTACGACTTAAATCACTTGGTTCATTTATACAGTTTAATATCAACTAGAAGTCTATCAACCTACTAACTACCTAACTACTACCAACCAACTATCAACCAAAGTGCGTTGTGGTGGAAATTCGCCCATAATAATAATTAATTCATATAATTTTTATGGGATAATTTGTGACCGAGTGACATTAACGTCAAAATGTAAGAAAATTGTATATCGAACTCGCGGTAGTGTGTGTTAATAATCTGAGGTGTTATTGTTATTTTTATAATGTTCATATATTTCGAAGCATTATTTAGGTATTATTTAGGTAGGCATTATATTTCCTCCACATAAACTTTAACTGTGCCAAATATCAGACTATCTCCGTTCGTACAATTCTCGTAATAATGTACTGAAAGTTACTGCTTCAAATTTAAATATTAACTTACCTATATGATATCGTCCATCGTAGTTGATTCTACAACACTTTTTGTGAGCCGTGGTCGAAATATATTAACTTTCTAATTCTGACTTATGTATCTAGTTCTTTTGTATTTTGTCTTCCATGTTCAATGTTCTATTTTATGAAATCCTTGATCTAAGTCAGCCTTAAGGAAGTGCTTTCTGAAAGAAAATGTAAACAGTGACCACGGAAAATAAGTTAAAACCCAAGTCCTATAGATTTCAATCGAAGCACTGCATTGTTAATTGCCATGTCGTCTGTCAACATGAAAATAATACACCTTATTTACAAACCTAGAATTAGATTTCCCAAAGAAACTCCAATTTCTTTTCGCTATTGTCCGACAAGCACAAATTATCAATTTCTACACAATAGCCGTTCTACTATTGGTGTCTGCGGACTGTGGCACAGGGCAAATACTAGTTATATCTGTATAATCTATGGGCGCAAAGCCCAGATTCCTTTGAGCGTGT
The DNA here is from genome assembly GCA_905404095.1 of Glaucopsyche alexis. Taxonomy (NCBI): domain Eukaryota; kingdom Metazoa; phylum Arthropoda; class Insecta; order Lepidoptera; family Lycaenidae; genus Glaucopsyche; species Glaucopsyche alexis. Next base: position 29,635,139 of record FR990043.1, on the reverse strand, counting down.
CGTTTGGAAACGTCGCGGCTGGCAGGTAATTGTCAATGGCGACACCATAAATGAGGGCTTTAAGATACACGGTGTAATTCAGTACCGTTGGACTCATTGGACTGTAGCAGAAAGCGGTATCGGCGACGTCCTAACCATATCAATCAAATTATAATATGCGATACTCTACCGTTATACGAAATTGCCCGCCTTATGCGTTGGTAGTAGGGACTATAATCGCGTAGCGGAGCTGATGCTACCTGGATGGTGATAGGTCGATTTAAATTCCGAATAAGCGGGAAGGAGGAAGTCACGGCGCGCGCATCTATGCGACACCTTTTCTCCGTATATGAACTTGAGTGAACTCGCCAGGAGCCGATACGACGACGGTTATATTTAAATTTAAGTGGACAATGAGGTGTTATAAAACTGTGGAAACATCTCGAACATGGGCGGAAAGTTTTGATGGATAGGGTCTTGTAACTTGTTAAGGCCGATGCCGTAAATTTTCTTCCAACGGTTGAAATATTTTAATAAATTACAAAATACCATTTGCATTTTTACCTGCGCTCTGAGAAGTTTTATAACTAAAAAGTGCTTTGTAATAAGCAAGAACAACTTAATAACACCGAAATTTCATAAATCAGCAAGTTAATGTAAATAATGTAACGTCGATTCATTACATAAGGTTCAATGAATGCGTTTCCGAATTGTGCATTTCATGATCGTTTCTGAGTATCGATATTAATTTCGAAACAGACAGACGCGTGATTTCCGTGTACGCTCTTTACTTACGCTGCGTTAAGCGTTTCCTCTGTCACACCGTACTGTAATAAAATGGTAAAAACGACATTAATTTTAATCTCTTGTATTAAAATAGTTGGCTGTAGATACATTATGGTGTACAGTTTGAATTTTTTAAAATTAAAACCAACAGGTTGCTTGTTGCATCCATATAATGTGCGAATTCTCAGTGATTACTCGGTAGGTACTAATTCTTCAGCACGAATTGGAACCAAAGGTAAAAAGAAAATATTTATAATTAAGGCCAAGCTAGTAAAGATTATGTCAAGTCACCAAATCTAATAGTAATAGAATTTACATTTTCCGTTATGACATCGTGTCAACTTAATTCAATTTGTAGGTTCGTTGAAAACTGCGTCATGGTGACGTTTAGGTAAATATAATGGCTGTATTCGCCGGCGTATTTTTGGCGCACGCGCTGTTAAGCACTAATTAAACCCCTTTGTTTTTGTTAGATACCTAACCTGTTAATTAATTTAAAAATTTGGTTACAATTTAGTATAAAATTTGACAGTATAAAAAATGCACCGGCGAACACGGCTATAATTAAAGGCGCATTTTTTTCATTAGACTACTGATATGCTATCAAATATTTTTTTTAACTAATATTATCAAAGATTAATGATTACTTACTAGCATACCAATAGAGAATTTAAGTTAACAAATAGTTTAATTACAATAATACATAAAATAATAATAAACTAACGAAGTCAACCGATTATAAATAGAAAACTTTAAGTATTCTCTTCATGAATAAATTACTTTTCGATACATTAAAATGTAATTAAAACGTGCATGTTACAGTTCGGTGTAACAGAATCCCGACACGCCGCGCGACGATCAAATTACGTTAATCATTATAGATATAAACTTATTGTAATTATTCTTAAAACAAAGAATTTGTTATCAATTCATTGCTGAATAACATTTAGTATTGTATTTATCGAAATTTTTATATGGACGACGAAGTGAGATACTCGAATGGACGAATTACGTCCGTAGCGAGATGAAAGAGGAAAACCCAACGATACAAGTCATAACCTCAAGTTGTCCCTATATGGATTCGGATGACTTAATATGTGATAATAATAATTACTAATTAATTATTTCTTGTCCTTGTCAATTACTCATTAGTAAATATTCTCGAATTATCCAATTAATAATAATTTGCAAGGAAATTGAAAATGAACGCGAAAGATTTTTTTAGGTTTAGGTAGATTTGATTTTATCTATACGACTTCTTTTTAATCCCCGACGCAAATAGGGGGTCTAAGTTTATCCTGTCTGTGTATTTCTGTAGTTAAATTAAGTGACGCTCAAGCCACATGCTGTCCTTGTCATTTCGGCTAGCAGAGACAGCGACAGCCTGTGAAAAAGAGGGCTAAGAGCTCTTATTTTTTATTAGCGTTTCAACTTTCAGTATTCGGCCGTCAGCAAGTAAAAAAACCTGCCAAGTGCGAGTCGGAACCGCGCACCAAGGGTTCCGCACAAACCTGTAGTGATTTTGTTACAGCTTAAAGGTATTATAGACCTGAGTATTTGATATGAATTTCAATTTAATAACTCTACGCGTTCATGAGGAAAGGTGTAGTAAGTTTAAAATTATTAAAAATATTTTTATTATATGATGTAACTAAAAATTTACAGTTTGCGCATTTTTTCCTTTATCTGTGCTATAAGCCGTTGCTTCGTATCAAATTTCAAGATTCTGAGTTCCCTTGCGAGTTTCGAAACTTTGCGGAAATTTGCGGCAACGGCTGTATCTTTTGATTGCATCGGCTTAGAAGTTTGATTTTTTCCCAGCTCTAAGGGACAGCTGTAGACCTAAGTACCTATTTAATATAAATTCCCGCATGATACCTCCACGTGTTCCTGAGAAAAAGGGTCTTGACAGACAGACGGACGGACAACAAAGTGATCCTATTAGGGTTCCGTTTTTCCTTTCGAGGTACGGAACCCTAAAAAGGGATATTGTACATAATTATTTTTGTCGTTATATTAACGTCAAATAATATTGATTTCCGTTTTCCTCGCTATCAGTAACAGTATTAGTAATGAGTATTGAGTACCTAGATGTAATTCGATCGTGTATCATCGTCCACCGGATGTGTTTATCAACGAGTAAGTAAAGTGAGTAAATACGTGTCGCTGAAAGCGGATATCTGCTGCGTACAGGTTTTCTAATTACTGACATAATCAGGGAAAAACATCATCATTATCAATACATCACCTACTAATAGTTTAGCAGCGGCCTACAGCCTCCGTGCTCCAGTGGTTAGAGCTTGCTCGACTCGGAGGTTATGGGTTCGATTTGGTTAGGACATTGCAGACTGATGACCTGATTATCCGACAAGAAAGTTGATCCATGCGTCGGATGGGCATGTAAAAAGTCGGACCTGCGCCTGATCTCTCGCCAGTTGTTTCAAAATTTTGAGGAGAAATTTTGTGCAATTTTTAATATTATTGGATTATTTTTAAGAAAATTTGGAGGCGATTTCCGATATCTTTGGATATTTTTATTATATTTTGCAACCCAATTTTAGATAAAGAAGTGGCTTCTCGATTGGTAGGTACAATTATTAGTTTTGTAGGATTTTATATAATTTAGTGGCAAAATGGACCTAAAACAGCCAATTTATGTCTAATTCGTAAAACAGCCAAGCAACCCTAGTTTCTTTTTTCAAACGGCTGCTATATTAATCCACATGATTTGACAACCGACAACGTAACGATTATCCTAAAGAGAATAGGCTTTTTATGAAAATATACAGATACTTCACTCTGCAGTGTTTATAATATGGTGCTTTGCAAAATGCGGCGACGCAAAGCCTCTTAGCATATCGGCGCCGAGTATAGAGAAAATAAAGTTCGCTGGAAAAACGACAGGCGACATTCATTATAAGACTAGTCATTACTCCCTTTTCACCCAGCACTAGGTAATAGCATACACCGACATCGATGCTCCATTATGAACCCTATCTCCCGGTCTGAAGGTGTAGAATCGATCGTGGGCCGTAGTTTACGTGACTCCCAACACACCTATATCTAGCCGAGTGGATGTCGGTATTGATTTTTCTCCAGCCAACCAGAGGCCGACGAAATATTACCTCATACTACCACGCGAATAACTGATCGCGTCGAAATAGAATGTGTTATGTAGATTTTGGCTCTATTATCTATTTATATATTATACACTAATAGATATTTATAAAGCTCAAAATTGTAGGTAGGTACTTTCTTGAACATATCTAAGACTTAGTAAATATACAACAACTAAATGTTTCCCGCGACTTCGTGCGCGCAAAAAGAAATCCCGCGGAATCTATACATTTTGCCGCGATAAAAGGTAGCCTACGTCCTTTCCTGTGGTCTATGTTTAATGCCAAATTTCATCAAAATCGGTCTAGTAGTTTCGGAACCTATTTAGTGCAAACAATCATAAAAAGAAACAAATCTTTCCTTTATTATATTAGTGTAGAAGTGTAGATTAACAAAACTGAGCTTTATTTTGACTAGAATCTGTTATTTTATAACTAAATTGAGTATCGCTTTATCAAATCTTAATATCGAACTATCGAATATCATGTACCTACTTTGATAATTAATTGACTCCTCTAATTCTACATTAAATATTAGTTACGTGACCACAGATTACCATATAAAAGACAATAGATGTCAGGTGATTCATTTGTAGAGGAAGGCGAGTCAAACAAATGACAACATGAAATGCTTTGGTAAACAGAACCTTAATATCGCCACGTATAGCCTATAGGTAGGTACCTAAACAACGCCTATCTACCGTTATTGGTTTTTGCGTAATTGAATGTGGTAAATTTTGCTTACATCACTGTTGTAATCTTTTATCTATTTATGAGAATTGATTCACAATAACTTAAACATCTCATCGTTCTTTCGTCACATTCGTACTAGTTACTCTGAGTCACCTATTGTCGCGTTTTACCTGGAATAGTCAAATGAAAGCACGCCCTTTGTGTTATTTAAATATTCATTGATTGTAACGCGTGCCTTTGTTGTTACAGAAATCAAAACAGAAGTCATCATCGAAGCCAAAGTTGAATCCAAAAATCAAGACGAAGATATGAAGAAGGATAATGAAATGAGACCTGTACGAACTAACAGCATCGACAGCGACAATCGCTCGGACAGGAGCGATGATGATGATTGCAGGAGGAACCGCAAGAGAGCAGCGTCTGCATCACCGACACCCATGCCTTTAGATAAGAGAACTGCTCTCCTAGAATGTTCCAAATGTGTCCAAAGATTCGACTCTAGAAACGCCTTCGAGTTGCACAAGCTTACCTACCATAGAGAAGATGCTAGAACTATTTTCAATGATCTCTCATATCCAACCTTTCCCAGCAAAAAGTACCCAGATATATCGCGAAGTGCATACGAACGTAACACTAATATTACTGAAGATTATTTACGTTGTGTAAATTGTTCGGAAGATTTTAAATCATTACATGTGCTGGAAAGTCACCGAAAAACATGCAATAAAATGAACAGTTCCGAACATGAGAGAAGAGAGGATTTTTTCTCTAAGCTAGATCTCCGAAACAGGTCTTTTGGAATTCCTGGAACTTTAACTCCGCCTATGGAAAAATTTCCTCCAAAATACGATGAGGCTCATGTTACCAACGGCTTAAGACAAATCGATGATCTTGCAGACATTTCGTCAATTTTAAATGTTACTGCAGCCAGCAGCCTTCTCGAAAGATTAACAGGGCGTGGTTCCTTGCACAGCTCTGTTCTTACCCCGCCAGATACTGTAGCTAAAGATCGTGATCAGGAAGAAACTCAAGACAATTTTGCGGCAGAATTTAGACGAATGAAACTGCGTGGAGAGTTCCCGTGTCGCCTTTGCCCGGCTAAGTTTCCCAACCTTAGAGCTTTAAAAGGTCACAACAGAGTTCATTTAAGCGGCACTGGCCCAGGACCATATCAATGTAATATGTGCCCGCAATCTTCATTAGACAAAGCTGCTCTCGTTCGTCATATGAGAACTCACAATGGTGACAGGCCATATGAATGCGCTGTATGCAATTACGCTTTCACTACCAAAGCTAATTGTGAACGCCACTTACGCAACCGCCATGCTAAGGTAACTAGGGAAGATGTGAAAAGGTCTATTATATATCATCCATCTGAAGATCCTAACAATGATGAAATGAATTCGAAAATAGCTAGAGATGAGTTTAAACGGTCTTTACCATTCCACACTCCAGAATCAGAACGATCTATGGAACATACTGGAAGGAGTACTCCATTGGGGCACTACACCCAACCATTTGTTCCCGATAGGCAGCACCCTATTTTATCTTTGACTAAACCTAAAGGATTGCCTGATACACCTATACTACCACCAAAAGAAAGCGAACCACTAATGCCAAAGATTAACGTTGTGAATTTGGGGAAATTAACTCAAATACCTGAGTACAGGGCACCAGCAATACCATATAAAGAAAATGATCCCGCACCGATCGAGACGTATACTGATGATGCTCCGGTCGATTTAAGTACCAACGATAATAGCTGTGATGTACTTGACCTAAGCAAGAAAAAACGAGATGTTGATGATGAACAACCCAAGGTTTCACCTCGAGCTGCTTTCGATAGCTCATCTTCAACTGCAGCATCAGTGGCAGCATCAGCCATAGAGAAAACGAGATTCCTTCTTGCTCAACAACGATTATTTGAAAACTCGATGCCAAAACTTGATACAGCTTATTACGCATCACAGTTATCTCAACTGTATGCGGGCGCTGTACCTGGTTTACCTAGCTTGCCTATGCCTCCATCTTTTCCTCTCAACCCATACTTTCTCCAGCCGTCTTTTTTTCCTCATCCCTCTGATACTCAAGAGCTTGCAGAAATGAAACAGCACATACAAAAAGTTATATTTCGGGGCCTTAGCATGTCCGGTGGTGGGTTGGTAACAAATGAATCTGTACCACAACCTAAGCAAGAACAGGAAGAAGAAGACCAGAAACCTATACACATAGATACATCCTCTACTCCACCTCCTGCTTCGGAATCGCCTCGCCCTCTAAGCAATAGTATGGTTACGCAAAATGATTCCGTAAAAATGGTGATAAAAAACGGCATTTTGATGCCTAAACAAAAACAAAGACGCTACCGCACAGAGCGGCCCTTCTCCTGCTCTCAGTGCTCGGCAAGATTTACATTACGCTCAAATATGGAAAGACACGTCAAACAACAACATCCTCAACATTGGAGCATCAGAAGACCAACACCACGAGCTCCCCCACCGTATCCCCAAGATAACATCACGGATCGTGTTAAATATGCCTTACTAGCTGGACAGCTGGAACGGCCATTGCAAAACGATCGCTCCCCGCCCAGAAGAGATTCTGATGAAGTCGCTGATAACGAAGAAGACGAAGATGATACTTTAATTATTGATGAAGAACCCGAAGACGGTAAAACGGAAGACCACTTGGCTGCCCGGCAAGCAGCCGCGGAAATACTTTTAGCTACAAGTCGGCTTGAGATGAACAAAGATTTTGATCTTAAAATTACTGGAAACTTGATCAACAAACCGATTCCAATTCCAAATGAAAAAGTTGATGGCGTCCCAGATTCACTAAATAAGGAAGATACAATGCCTGTAGTGCCTACTCGCAGTGATGAAGAAGAAGATGAAGAAGGGCTTGTGGCATCGACGAGTGAGGGGAACAATTCGGGAAGCGATGAAAATAAGTAAGTTTAAATGTAAAAACATTTCATCAAAACTTAAGAGCTAAAAATGTTAGAACAATAACAATTTTATTTTCAATATAAAAAAATTGGTGAAAAATGTTATTAAGAGAACCGAATAAAAATATTATTATTATAACACAATATAAAGATAACAAAGGTTAAGTGTTAAATAAAAAATAAAAATCTTTTTCGAATAAAAAACTTTTGCAATAAACTTTTTATTCTTAACATTACTTACCTACCTACACTATACTACATTTCGTATCTTATGAATATAATTTTGTTTCAGATCTGATTTGGACACTGGAAATCAGCCGCCAAAGAAAAAGTCGGCATACAGTCTCGCTCCGAATCGTGTTTCCTGTCCCTATTGTCACCGCAAGTTCCCTTGGTCCTCGTCCTTACGACGACACGTTCTCACTCACACTGGCCAAAAACCCTTCAAATGCCCCCACTGTCCTCTTCTATTTACTACGAAATCAAATTGTGACCGCCATCTGCTTCGTAAGCATGGCGGATCTGCAAAAGCCATATTGGCCGATCCCGTCAGCGTAGCGTCTGCACCGCAAGGCAGCGAAAGCCGATCGGTCCCGGAACGACCGTACAAATGCGCTTCCTGCCCGACGAGCACATTTTCATCGATGGAAACTTTGAAAAAACACATGTCCTCCCGCCACGGAACCGGCGATTCTCAACCCGGTTCGCCCAACCCTGATACGGAGGAGGCCGATGGAAGCTTAGTCTTCAAATGTCACCTCTGTGAGGCATCTTTTGGAGATAGGACTGGCGCTCTCGAGCATCTGGCCACCTCACATGCTACAGAATACGGCCAACTGGTCAGCAAAGGCGCCCTGGATGCGGCCAGCGATCGCAGTGAAAGCGCAGACGATGATGAAAGAGGGAAATTCCCGGATCACGCCAATAGAAAGGTAAACAACAGCTTATTTGCACTGTTACACACTTTCAAAATTTTATTGAAAATATCGTGAGTTAAGCCAAAATAGGTGGAATATTTTTTCACCTCTGCCGTATAACATCTCTAATCGACCTTTGTTTTTTCAGGTGGTGTGCGCATTCTGCGTCCGTCGCTTCTGGTCAGCGGAGGACTTGCGTCGCCACATGCGGACTCACAGCGGCGAGAGGCCCTTCGCGTGCGACCTGTGCCGGCGTCGCTTCACCCTCAAGCACAGCATGCTGCGCCACCGCAAGAAGCACCGAGAGGAGGCCACGGACGACGAGGAGGCTTCGTCTCCCATCGTCCAACACGATGACGGTGCAATGAATGGGTAAGGGTATTTTAATAATCTAAAACTACAATTTTATTTTTCTGTTGATGTTCAATTTTTTAATTGTTAAGTAGTGAAAGTTTGTGAGGATGGATGTAGGGATGGATGTTTGTTACTTTTTTTACGCAAAAACTACTGAAAGGATTTTAATGAAATTTAGTATGGTAGTTAGTAGTTTAAGCTCTGGATTAACACATAGGCTACTGTTTATTCCGAAAACGAACAGTGTTCCCGAGAGATACTGTATTTACACGGGCCGCGGGCATAAGCTAGTAATTACTAAAATATTAAGTATCATTTGTAAAAAATAGTAGGTATATGGTTTTAAACAGGCCTAATAATTAAAAAAAAATACCTGCTAAAGATAAGAATGTTTCTCAGGTTCTGCTACCACAACGAGGACGGCTCCGGGTCGGAGCTGCCGAACGTGAACAACAACAACTCCCCGCCCGCCGCGCCCTACCACAAGAAGCTCAAACTGGACATGACCTCGCGCAAATACTCCACGGAAAACGAGAACGACGCGGAGACCGGCGGCGACCTGATCGGCAAACTCCTCGGCATCCCCGACAAGACCATCATCAACAAGCTCCTGTCCTCCGCGGACGAGGCCGCCAAGTTCCTGGGGGTGAACAAATGAGAGTACGCTTTCGTCCTCGTGACTCCGGCCCGACTCATACTAGCGCCCGCGCCGCGAGGACTCAGCGTTTCCCGAGCGATGAACGCCGGCAATAGTGCAACGCCATCTACCAACGAATAGATGTAACTTTAGATGCAATAATTGTAAATATTGCTTATTTTTAGGTGCTTATGAGATGCCTTAGCGAAGCGCAACCGTCCTTATCTGCCTTATTTAGGTGTTGTATATTATAGTGGGTTTGAAGCAACGAAATATAATAGTAGTGCCAGTTTATACGAGTACATTGTCTTTGGATTTAACGTTATATTTTTAATGGATAGTTGTAAAGTACCTTACCAATATATTTTTTAATGTTGTTGAGAAGCTATGAACCACGTTTGCATTTCCCGTCTAGTCGCATGTTCTTTCACTTTTTAACTATTACATCCGTTTCTATTTCGAGCAGTAGCCAAAAATAATCGTTTGCAAATCCAAATTTTTCTAGTCAAATCTTTTTACTTTTAATGTTAATATAGTGAGTGTTATAGTACTTATTGGATAGTTAATTGCAGTCTAGTATACCGAATATAGAATAGTTAAAAACCTCATAACATAATAATATGCTACCAATGAGTAATTTTTAAGTGTTAGTTCTCTATATTATATTTTAGAATCCAGTATGTAGGTATTCTAAAATATAGTACCTACTGTATTTTAAACATAATATTCTACTCTTACTTATCTCTCTTTCACTACTTAAAACTTTAAATTTCGAAAATAAAATTAATTCTAAGATATAATTTATATTGTATGAAATAACTTTTGTTTGCTCAAATTAATGGCATTTCTTTACTGTATAATTGTTTCTAAATAATATTATTAAGATCTCTTTTATTAAAGTATATTTTTATAAAGTATGTTTAAACCAAAGGCTTTTGGTGGATTTTAGTTTACCGATGACGAATAGTTTTTATATATTTTTTAAATATTTTAGTTACGACACGCGTTCAAAGATGTTTATTTGATTTTTTTATGTTAGATGTTTTATTGAGTTGTAAACTCTTTAGGCTATACCTACCTAGAATAAGAATTCAGTCTCCGCAATGGATCGACGAATCATACGCTAGAATATACCTAAGTTTGAATTTGCTTTGTAAATTATAAAGTGCTGAAGTATATACCAAATATAATTTAGGCTAAACTTTACTGAATTAAGAAATATTACCATAAGTAATTAATCTTAATAAAAATGTACTTATTACGATTTACGTCAATACTTAAGGTATTAAGCAATATTTTTTTATTTACATGAGTATATTTTTATTCTGTACCTATTTTAAAACAATTTAAGCTTGTATGTGTGTGTAACAAAACACACATTAGAAATTGGAATAATACTTTTTTATTTAAATTCCTGCTTCATGTCAATTATAGTTAGAGAAAAAATGGAAGTCTTTGTAATATTTTATTCCATTTTGGTAGGTTTTTAAATATTTTGCTGTATAGTTGATACAAGTTAACAATACTTGTTTTTGTAGATAAATCTACTTATAAAGTAATATTTTGTCTTAATTTTAGAAATAAGTAATATAGGTTAAGATTTTGGCAACACCGCTTGGCCTTTCAAATTGTAGTTGTGTGTTAATGTATAAGATACAAATAAATAATTATAAAATAATGTGACAATGTCTAATTATACTTATTCTTGTTAAATTAAGCATATTTACTATTATACACTTTTGCCTATTTTCTTTATGCAATAGGAGTGTCGTTTGTAAAAATTTTGTGAAAAATATGTTGGATTAATAAAGAAATAATGCTTTTTATTCGTGTCTTTCTTTTCTTTAATTTACATCAAGAACCTTTGAAGCGTTCCTTTTTGGTTTGTACCTAACTAAATAAGTAGATAAAAATAACAGATCTTTAGCATCCAAGTTACGACATCTATAATTGCAAAAATTTTAAAGTGCTTTCAATCTTTTGTTTGACACATTAAATTCTATTAAACTTAAAATTGTTTGAATCAAAAAATTCAAAACGAAAAATTATTACTTTAAGGCTAACCCCATATTAGGTTAGGCGCGTTCCTCGGGCGTGTGAGTGGCGCGAGCTGCGCGCCCGCATCGCTGACACGCCCGAGGAATGCGCACGCCTAAAGGCCTTAACTCAAATACTTCTATATATATATATATATATATATATATATATATATATATATATTATGTCACCGTAATATTGTAAATGGTGCGAGGCACATTAAACCTAAATATCAAACTCGAAAGAGCTCGCTTGGTAAAGTCTACGCTCCGACCGTCTCAAACCGGAATTAGAAACCCCGAAAGCTTTCAACTCGAGCTACAAAACCGCTTTGCTAGCCTGGAAAACAACGCGTCAGTGGACGAAATCAATGACAGGTTCACAGAGACTATCCATGCGGTTGGGTCAAAGTACTGTGAAACCCGCCGTAGAGGTAAGCCACAAAATCTCCGACCACACGTTTACACTAATGGCTAGGCGACGCACCCTTACTCTTCAAACCTCTGACGATGCTAAGTCTTATAGGCAGCTTAACAGACAGATATCAAAGTCTTTGCGGCACGATATTCGTCTCTTTAATACTAGAAGTATTGAGGACATGATACAGCAACAAGGGCTCAAAAGTGTTTGCAAGAGACACGTCTGTTGGGCAGAGCCGGTTGACGAAGCTGAAGACAGAGGATGGGAAAGTTGTGTCGGCCGGGCCCGAGGTGCTCGCAGAGGTCGAGAGTTTCTATGAGCAACTTTACACCTCAGTTGCCAAGTCTGTCGTTAATCTGGCTGAAGATCCTAGAGCTAGACTAACCCGACATCACACGGAAGATATCCCGGACATCAGCCTGTACGAGATTAGTATGGCTCTTAAACAGCTTAAAAACAACAGGGCGCCGGGCGAGGATGGGATCACCTCGGAGCTGCTGAGGTCTGGTGGAACACCAACACTCAAAATGCTCCAGAGACTTTTTAATTCCGCCTTGTTCGAGGGCAAAACGCCAGAGGCATGGAGCAGGGGCGTGGCAGTCTTGTTCTTCAAAAAAGGAGATAAGACTTTGCTGAAGAATTACAGACCCATTACGCTGCTGAGCCATGTCTATAAGCTGTTTTCAAGAGTCATAACGAATCGTCTCGAACGGAAGCTTGATGACTTCCAGCCTCCCGAACAAGCCGGTTTCCGAAGAGGCTTTAGTACCATAGACCACATACATACGCTACGGCAGGTTATACAGAAAACCGAGGAGTATAATCTTCCACTATGCTTGGCGTTTGTGGACTATGAGAAAGCCTTTGATTCGATTGAGACCTGGGCGGTGTTACAGTCTCTTCAGAGATGCCGGATCGACTACCGGTACATCGAAGTGTTGAAGTGTTTATATAGTAAAGCCACCATGTCCGTGCGAGTACAGGAGCATAGCACAAAGGCGATTCCATTGCAGCGCGGCGTCAGACAGGGAGACGTCATCTCTCCGAAACTGTTTTCCGCTGCATTGGAGGATGCGTTCAAACTCCTGGACTGGCAAGGACTTGGGATCAATATAAATGGTGACTACATCACTCACCTTCGATTTGCCGATGACATCGTGGTTATGGCAGAAACTCTGGAAGACCTTAACACTATGCTAGAAGACCTCCGTAGAGTTTCACAACAGGTGGGACTTAGTATGAACATGGATAAGACGAAAATTATGTTTAATGCCCATGTTGTACCCACCCAAGTGACCGTTGGAAATTCTACGCTCGAAGTTGTTGACGACTATATATACCTAGGGCACAAAGTCCAGTTAGGTAGGTCCAACTTCGAAAAAGAGGTCAACCGTCGAATCCAGCTCGGCTGGGCAGCGTTCGGGAAACTCAGAAACATCTTCTCGTCAAAAATTCCTCAGTGCCTGAAGACAAAAGTTTTCGAGCAGTGTGTGTTACCGGTGATGACATATGGAGCCGAAACGTGGTCATTCACAACGGGACTTATTCAAAAGCTTCGTGTCGCTCAAAGAGCTATGGAGAGGGCTATGCTTGGAGTCTGTCTACGTGATAGAATCAGAAATGAGGAAATCCGTAGCAGAACTAAAGTTACCGACATAGCCCAGCGCATTAGCAAGTTAAAGTGGCAATGGGCTGGACATATAGCCCGTAGAACCGATGCCCGCTGGGGCCGAAAGGTTCTTGAGTGGAGACCACGAACTGGACGCCGAAGCGTAGGACGGCCTTCCACCAGGTGGACAGATGACCTGAGAAAAGTCGCAGGAAGTCGGTGGATACAGGCCGCCAGCGACCGGTCGCACTGGAAATCTATGGGGGAGGCCTATGTCCTGCAGTGGACGTCACCAGGCTGAAACGGAATATTGTAAAAACCGTTAGATTGTAATAAAACTAGTGAAATTGTAAAATGTTGATAGACTTCCGACGCGAATATGCTGCCTATAATTTAACACATTATTTTTCGTTAGATTATAAATATATAGTTATAAATCTTCAGACATTTTTACAATCTCGTCAGTTATTTTACAATCTAACGGTTTTTACAATTTTACGGTGACATATATATACTGCTATAGCCCATAACTCTAACCTAACTAGAGACTGATACAACATTGCATTTTTAAGTTATCAGCGCCATCTAGTATCGGGTAGAAAATATGTTAATGTGATGTAACAATTAAATAATTATTATAATAATCTGTGTTCCTAGTAGAATCATTTTTTAGACCTTTGCAGTTGGTCTCGTGTCTAATGTATTTATACCATTTGAATCCACAAACGGGCTTTAAATTGTAAATTGAAAATGAAACCAAACCGCTGCACGTCCTCTACCTATTGGTAATTTTTGGAAGTCCATTTTTATACAATATTCATATTTCGTAGTTACGTTATAATCATTATACCTATATTTGATAAGATTAAGCTTAAACTAGCGAATAAAAAAATAAATATCAAGTGAATTAAATAAACTTTTCCGTCGCTGCGCCACTAGCCGGTGGCGGCTATAGGTACCTACACTAGGCATAAAATTATACCGACTTCCAAAGTAAAAATACACAAAAAAGTATGAAATAGGTAAAACTTATTTTCTAAATAATTCCCCTTTTAAATTTGGCAATTTCTTCTTAATTTTGAAGTAGATACCAGCCCAAACGATATCCTACAATATTTTATAGAACTCACGTTCATATTTGCTGGTACCGACTTCAAAATTAAGAAGATTAAGTAGAGAAATAGCCAAATTTAAAAGGGGAATTATTTAGAAAATACCTACCTAAGTTTTATTTCATACTTTTTTGTGTATTTTTAATTTGGAATTCGGTTTAATTTTTTTAGTGATAAGTATATTTTGTTAAGTTATCTATACATATAATAAAACTGTAGATTATTAATACGTCTTAAGAACGTCTAAAATAAACGATCGAATGTATAATTGAATCCGCGCCAAGCTTCCATGTGTTGTTAATAAGATGATGATAATGATTACCTACTGTAAGTTACAAAGTGGCATATGCTAGCAGTTCTTTAAACAATGCCGAAATTTCCAAACGCATATCTTTAAAGACTGAGGAGTTCTGTTCAGTGCTTTTGGATCCAGGGTATACCTTGGTATAACATCTTATTTTTTGGTAGCATATTGCGTGTGTTATTTCAGTAATAGTCAAAATCACTATATATGTATATAAATATCGAGGAGTTCCCTCCATTCCTCATGGATCGCATCATCAGGCTTCTACTTTAATGACTAAAGGACCAATTTCAAACTAAGCCCTTTACAACAACAAAATAATTTAGCAAATAGGTCCATAAACGGCAGAGTAATGTACAGAGATCTCCGTGTTAATGTAAAATACCTACTATGAGAAGTACTTACCTTTTATATCATCATAATGTTATGATGTATGGTGTGATAGTTGTGATGATGATGACAATTACTCTAATTAACAGGGTGGCATATGCTTGTAGTTCTTTAAACAACGCCGAAATCCCCAAACATGTATCTATAATGAGTCAGTAGTTCTGTTCTGTACTTTTGGATTCAGGGTATACCTTGGAGCAAAATCTTACTTTTAGCATATGCTTGGACCACTTCAGAAAAAGTTGAAATCACCATGTGTCCATATAAATAACAAAGAGTTCCCTCGATTCCTCATGGATCCCATCATCAGGTCACCACCATCACCAGGGTTTTTGAAAACGGGACCAACTTGGGATTATACCCTTTACATCTAAAAAATAATTTTGAAAATCGGTCCACAGGATGCGTAAAAAATATGTCGCAAGATTGAAAACTATAGGTAGGTACCTATATCTATTTATAATCAAACGAATGTAGTAATAAAATATAAAACTAAAATAATGTGTTAAATTATAGGCAGTCTATTCGCGTCGGAAGTCTATTTACATTTTACAATGTCCACTAGTTTTATTACAATGTAACGGTTTTTAAAATTTTACGGTGACATAATATATACAGCCGAACGTATAACCGCCTCCTTTTTTTGGAAGTCGGTTAAAAACGGTGTTTCGGTTTCGGCAAAGGGTTTCGGTCAAAACTCAAAACTGCCGAAATTATCTACGACCGAAAGCGAAACTGCTGCTGTAATCGGTCATGTTCGGCGCATTGAAACAATAATTATAATAATATGAATCCCGTTCAAACGACGAACATAATTTTTTATCGCGTCCACGTGCTCTATGTCTAAATCGTGTCTATCTTGTGTTTGCAGTTGGCAACGCCCACCCTAGAAACTTCTTTGCCCACCCTAGACCCTAGACAGTATTAATGAATTACTAACTTAAATACCCCCCCCCCCCCCGCCGCGGACGGCTGCCCCCCCAAGACAAAATTCCTAGCTACGCCAATGGTTGTGACTTTTTGTGTGATTTAATTTGAATTCGGTAAGTTTCATCAAGTCATGTAGCGAGTAGGTAGGTAGTAAACATGAAAAAATAATTAAATTTAACACACATAAACTAGAATCTAGATTAAAGTAGAATCAATGATAAGTTGATAACCTATCCTACTAAAGAATTTTCGGTTTCGGCTGAAACTGAGACCTTAGCCGAAATTTGGTTTCGGTTTCGGTCATAAAAACTAGTTTCGGTCGGACACTAAAATTTTAATTTTCCTAAACATTATTTTTTGCATGCGGCTCCGCCAGCGTAAATACCACGAAATAAGATACCGTAAATACAATATCTCACGGGAACACAGATTCGAAATAAAAAGTAGCCTAAACTATTACCATACAAAATTTCATCGAAATCCCTTCAGTAGTTTTTGCGTGAAAAAGTAACAACTAACAAACATCCATCCATCTTCACAAACTTTCACATTTAGGCAAAGAGAATGTAAAGCTATACTACGTATTAAGAGGTGGCACTCCGAATCACGAAGTATAGATATAGGTGTACCAGAATCTCAGGCTGGGACTATACGGCACCGGAATCCGTTGCTCCGGGGGAAAATCAATTCCGGTACCAATCCGTCTGTCAAACAATCGTATGAATTTTTCCTGCGTCGACTACATTGCCGCCGGGTCGGGCCGGGACGGAAATTTCCCCGTAAGCAACCGTCGGACGTCCTGGTTCTCGCCGGGCACCCGGTCGGAATTTATTCAGCGAAAGGGGTGGAGCTTATCAACATTGTATGCAGTTGTATGGCGCTGACTACATAGCGACGGAATTACGGCGAATTTGACGTGTGGCGACTGGCGCCGGCGCCATTGTGTGATGTGTCAACAAAACTCAAAATAATGCAGTGCCCAATTCGATTCAGAATCACAAAGAATAATATATTGTTGGGCAGAATTTTGAATGCTTGTGGAACACAAGTCTACATTATATATCTAAAAGTCTTTGCTGCAATACTCATAACTCATAACAAGAACTTGAAAGATTCCTCTTGACCAGTTTGTGAAGAGCAAAGAGATTGGAACAATTTATGTGAAGATGAAAAAAATCTAAACGCAAGTACTACAATAATTTTATATTACACATTTACAGGTTATATTAAATTACAGGCAACTATCCTTTAGACTTTAGTTCTCTTATTCAGTTATAATACATATAACTTAAGAGACAGGAATACTTCTGGAGACTAGATATTTATAACCTGAGCTTCAAACTCTAAAAACTTTATTAGCAACTAAGTAGTTATTGATTGTACTGTAGGTAGGTTCTTGATGGAAATTCATGTTTCACTGTAATTACACACACACACTACTTCTTGTACTATTTCCACTTTAAAGTGGAAATAGTGCAAGAAGTAGTGTGTGTGTAATTACAGTGAAACTAAGTAAGTACATACCTACATCAAAATATATTGACAATTAAGTTGACAAAATTGAACCTACTTAAAACCAAATATAAACTTAAGAGACTAGATACTTTAAAATTTAAAAACACAGTTTGTATAGTACCCAGTATGTACTTATTATATAAGGTACATAATATAATTATATTTTCAGTAAATGATATCAAAAAGCGGTGGAACGTCATCAGAGACTATTATAATAAAGAAATATATCAACAGAAAAACGTTGGAACGGGCCAGGCTGCAAAAAAGCGAAAAAAATATGTGTTTGCTTATATTCTACAATTTTTACGACCTGTACCTATAAAAATACAGAAAGTAAGAGCTTATAATATTTAAAGGTAGATTAAATTAATAAAATGCTGAAACCAAGCTCTTACCTCAATGTTTTTGCACACAGTTACCTTCCAGATATTGTTTCTTACTATTATATTTCTTATAGATTGTGACGTTATCGAATGATGTAATACCTACTTAACTTTCCCTATAATTGTTTTAGTACCAGTGGCAACTACGAAAATACTGAACCATAACCTGCAAGCAATACACTTGTTACCGATGTCAGTAAAGTAACATCTTCATCTTCAACATCAAGCACTGCTCCCAACAAAAACAAAAAAAAACTTCAAACAAACTGAATGCGTTCAAACGCTCTAATAAAAAACCTGTAGAAAATAAAGCAGATGATTTCATCCAACCTGCACCTGATAGAATATAATATACTTAAGTATTTTAATATATTGTGATTAGATTTCATATTTTACAGCAAGTTTTACAAAAACTGGTTTGTATTTAGAATAAAACATATTTTTATATAATTATAATATAATTTTAAATGTTAATAAAAATCAGTAGGTAGGTTCTTAATTTATAATAAAATAAATCACCCAGTTGTTAAATAAAGACATTTTATTTAAAAGGCTAATACATAAGTAACTATATTCTTTTTTCTGCAGTAAGTTTTACAAAGACTAATTTGTACTTGTTGTCATATTATATTTAGAATAAAACAATTTTTATATGTAATAAAATATATAATTAAATAAAGATTTATGTGATTTGTGCCTTTTTTTATCCAACCAAGAGTATGTTGGGACATGACAGAGCGAAACTACCTATAAGGGTTCCTTCCTTGTGGTGTATTATGGAATCCTAAAAATAAAAAAAATCCAAGTAATCTAATATCTCTCTGCGAGATTCTGGAGTTGAGACGCCACACAGTGACAAGTCACAACGCAGTGTTGTGGCTTTACCCTATATATTAATTTATACTACCTACGTAATATTATGGAATTGACCGATATTCGATAATATTCAAAAAATGTATCTTCATGGAATCTTATTTTGGGGTAAACAGGTTTATTGAAAACTTAAACGGTTTTCAATAAATGAATACACTCAGTAAGCTTTCTTGATTTTGCGTTTGTTGTTTACTGCTACTGCATGATACAATAACATGGCACTTTAAAGGTACCGCGACCATATTAAGAAAAATTTTACAAAAAATTAATTGAAACCTACATAAAACTGTTCCATTTATTGCTTTTTCAATTATTTTATACATCACATAAATTATTGTTCAATAAGAAGGATTTCTTTGACTTGTTACAGACCGTTTAAATCTTAAAAAAAAAAGTGAACAAATTTTTCTAGTATAACCTTACGCATTCCGGCGGCCGGAATCCGGCTATGTATAGTCGATGGGGTACCGGGAACTAAATTTTCCCGGAGCAACGGATTCCGGTGCCGTATAGTCCCAGCCTCATGGCAAATAGGGAAATAAAATTTTGTAGTGTGCAATACCGGGGAAACAGGATTAAACGATCATGATACTGGTTAATTTTTAATTATGTCTTTAAAGGTCTACCAGAATCTGATGGCATTTTAAAAAAAATAAAAAATGTGATTTTCATATGGCAATGTCAAGTATGACCCGTCAAATCAAAGTACGTGATCTGTCAACAGCTGTTAAAATTTTGTGATTATGTTCTTGGAA
Source organism: Glaucopsyche alexis (assembly GCA_905404095.1). Lineage (NCBI taxonomy): Eukaryota > Metazoa > Arthropoda > Insecta > Lepidoptera > Lycaenidae > Glaucopsyche > Glaucopsyche alexis. The sequence continues at coordinate 29,615,382 of FR990043.1, read as the reverse complement.
TTTGTTGTTTTTGTGAAAATATCCAAAAAGGCAATTCGATCTCAAGCAAGAAATATTGTTTTCTATGTCTATAGTAAAATACAGAAAGAAGAAGGTGTAAATCGAACTCAATCTTATAATTTAAAGCTTGTGGTAGAGTTGACCGGTAAGTTAGAGAGAGCTGTTTTGATACTTTTAGTTTTTTTATATTTTCTTAGGTAATTATTGTGACTTCTTTAAATGTGTTTGCAGTACTACTATAAGGTGAATCGTAGCTGATGGCACATCGAATGATGGTTTGTTTTCCATGCCTGGTAAAAGGAGGAGAGGAGGAAAAAAGAAAATCAATATAAGACAGTTTCGATTTATAGTTGATTGAATAAAGTAGGTAAACGAGTTCTATACAGTTCGGAAGGAAATTCCAACATTAAATAAACTGTTGCCAATTTAATTGTATGTTATTCGTAATAAATAAGTATATAAAGTAATTCACGATTGATTTATTTTTCATGAAATATCATTATCATTACATAGTATAAACAAAGTCCCTTTTTTGTCTGTCCCCTTTGTATGCTTAAATCTTTAAAACTACGCAACGGACTTTGATGCCATTTTTTTAACAGATAGAGTGATTTAACGGGAAGGTTTTTAGGTATGTTACATGCATAACATAGTAGAGGTACACAAATAATTTTAGAGGTTTCTAAAGTCCTAAAAAATCACATATTTTGCGCTTACATTGAAAATGCTGGCTGAACACTACGAGATAGATCAAAATTATGTACTACAGTTGTATTCATCTTTAAAAAGCCTACAAAAAAGTCCGCGATGGCATATGTCTATCTCTTAGGGATAACCCACAATAACCATTTTTTTATCCTTTACTTTGATTTTTATTAAATAGATTATTTACAAAGCGATTTTAAGCAATACAGTATTAATCCTTATCCAATTAAGTACCTTAAATACATTGTGCATTTAAGATAGATCAATACTGCCCTTTACGGCATGTAATTTAAATGAATATTTTCGAAGATATTACAGATTTAAAATGCAGGGATATAGTGTTGCTGCGCGGCGCGGGCGCTCGCGTTTCTACATCGCGCTATCGAAAACGCGGGACGTATCTACACTAATATTATAAAGAGGAAAACTTTGTTTGTTTGTTTGTTTGTTTGTTTGTTTGTTTGTTTGTTTGTTTGTTTGTTTGTTTGTTTGTTTGTTTGTTTGTTTGTTTGTTTGTTTGTTTGTTTGTTTGTTTGTTTGTTTGTTTGTTTGTTTGTTTGTTTGTTTGTTTGTTTGTTTGTTTGTTTGTTTGTTTGTTTGTTTGTTGTTTGTTTGTTTGTTTGTTTGTTTGTTTGTTTGTTTGTTTGTTTGTTTGTTTGTTTGTTTGTTTGTTTGTTTGTTTGTTTGTTTGTTTGTTTGTTTGTTTGTTTGTTTGTTTGTTTGTTTGTTTGTTTGTTTGTTTGTTTGTTTGTTTGTTTGTTTGTTTGTTTGTTTGTTTGTTTGTTTGTTTGTTTGTTTGTTTGTTTGTTTGTTTGTTTGTTTGTTTGTTTGTTTGTTTGTTTGTTTGTTTGTTTGTTTGTTTGTTTGTTTGTTTGTTTGTTTGTTTGTTTGTTTGTTTGTTTGTTTGTTTGTTTGTTTGTTTGTTTGTTTGTTTGTTTGTTTGTTTGTTTGTTTGTTTGTTTGTTTGTTTGTTTGTTTGTTTGTTTGTTTGTTTGTTTGTTTGTTTGTTTGTTTGTTTGTTTGTTTGTTTGTTTGTTTGTTTGTTTGTTTGTTTGTTTGTTTGTTTGTTTGTTTGTTTGTTTGTTTGTTTGTTTGTTTGTTTGTTTGTTTGTTTGTTTGTTTGTTTGTTTGTTTGTTTGTTTGTTTGTTTGTTTGTTTGTTTGTTTGTTTGTTTGTTTGTTTGTTTGTTTGTTTGTTTGTTTGTTTGTTTGTTTGTTTGTTTGTTTGTTTGTTTGTTTGTTTGTTTGTTTGTTTGTTTGTTTGTTTGTTTGTTTGTTGTTTGTTTGTTTGTTTGTTTGTTTGTTTGTTTGTTTGTTGTTTGTTTGTTTGTTGTTTGTTTGTTTGTTTGTTTGTTGTTTGTTTGTTTGTTTGTTTGTTTGTTTGTTTGTTTGTTTGTTGTTTGTTTGTTTGTTTGTTTGTTTGTTTGTTTGTTTGTTTGTTTGTTTGTTTGTTTGTTTGTTTGTTTGTTTGTTTGTTTGTTTGTTTGTTTGTTTGTTTGTGTTGTTTGTTTGTTTGTTTGTTTGTTTGTTTGTTTGTTTGTTTGTTTGTTTGTTTGTTTGTTTGTTTGTTTGTTTGTTTGTTTGTTTGTTTGTTTGTTTGTTTGTTTGTTTGTTTGTTTGTTTGTTTGTTTGTTTGTTGTTTGTTTGTTTGTTTGTTTGTTTGTTTGTTTGTTTGTTTGTTGTTTGTTTGTTTGTTTGTTTGTTTGTTTGTTTGTTTGTTTGTTTGTTTGTTTGTTTGTTTGTTTGTTTGTTTGTTTGTTTGTTTGTTGTTTGTTTGTTTGTTTGTTTGTTTGTTTGTTTGTTTGTTTGTTTGTTTGTTTGTTTGTTTGTTTGTTTGTTTGTTTGTTTGTTTGTTTGTTTGTTTGTTTGTTTGTTGTTTGTTGTTGTTTGTTTGTTTGTTTGTTTGTTTGTTTGTTTGTTTGTTTGTTTGTTTGTTTGTTTGTTTGTTTGTTTGTTTGTTTGTTTGTTTGTTTGTTTGTTTGTTTGTTTGTTTGTTTGTTTGTTTGTTTGTTTGTTTGTTTGTTTGTTTGTTTGTTTGTTTGTTTGTTTGTTTGTTTGTTTGTTTGTTTGTTTGTTTGTTTGTTTGTTTGTTTGTTTGTTTGTTTGTTTGTTTGTTTGTTTGTTTGTTTGTTTGTTTGTTTGTTTGTTTGTTTGTTTGTTTGTTTGTTTGTTTGTTTGTTTGTTTGTTTGTTTGTTTGTTTGTTTGTTTGTTTGTGTTTGTTTGTTTGTTTGTTTGTTTGTTTGTTTGTTTGTTTGTTTGTTTGTTTGTTTGTTTGTTTGTTTGTTTGTTTGTTTGTTTGTTTGTTTGTTTGTTTGTTTGTTTGTTTGTTTGTTTGTTTGTTTGTTTGTTTGTTTGTTTGTTTGTTTGTTTGTTTGTTTGTTTGTTTGTTTGTTTGTTTGTTTGTTTGTTTGTTTGTTTGTTTGTTTGTTTGTTTGTTTGTTTGTTTGTTTGTTTGTTTGTTTGTTTGTTTGTTTGTTTGTTTGTTTGTTTGTTTGTTTGTTTGTTTGTTTGTTTTGTTTGTTTGTTTGTTTGTTTGTTTGTTTGTTTGTTTGTTTGTTTGTTTGTTTGTTTGTTTGTTTGTTTGTTTGTTTGTTTGTTGTTTGTTTGTTTGTTTGTTTGTTTGTTTGTTTGTTTGTTTGTTTGTTTGTTTGTTTTGTTTGTTTGTTTGTTTGTTTGTTTGTTTGTTTGTTTGTTTGTTTGTTTGTTTGTTGTGGTTTGTTTGTTTGTTTGTTTGTTTGTTTGTTTGTTTGTTTGTTTGTTTGTTTGTTTGTTTGTTTGTTTGTTTGTTTGTTTGTTTGTTTGTTTGTTTGTTTGTTTGTTTGTTTGTTTGTTTGTTTGTTTGTTTGTTTGTTTGTTTGTTTGTTTGTTTGTTTGTTTGTTTGTTTGTTTGTTTGTTTGTTTGTTTGTTTGTTTGTTTGTTTGTTTGTTTGTTTGTTGTTTGTTTGTTTGTTTGTTTGTTTGTTTGTTTTGTTTGTTTGTTTGTTTGTTTGTTTGTTTGTTTGTTTGTTTGTTTGTTTGTTTGTTTGTTTGTTTGTTTGTTTTTTTTTTTTTTTATTGTTTGTTTGTTTGTTTTTTTGTTTGTTTGTTTGTTTGTTTGTTTGTTTGTTTGTTTGTTTGTTTGTTTGTTTGTTTGTTTGTTTGTTTGTTTGTTTGTTTGTTTGTTTGTTTGTTTTTTTGTTTGTTTGTTTGTTTGTTTGTTTGTTTGTTTGTTTGTTTGTTTGTTTGTTTGTTTGTTTGTTTGTTTGTTTGTTTGTTTGTTTGTTTGTTGTTTGTTTGTTTGTTTGTTTGTTTGTTTGTTTGTTTGTTTGTTTGTTTGTTTGTTTGTTTGTTTGTTTGTTTGTTTGTTTGTTTGTTTGTTTGTTTGTTTGTTTGTTGTTTGTTTGTTTGTTTGTTTGTTTGTTTGTTTTGTTTGTTTGTTTGTTTGTTTGTTTGTTGTTTGTTTGTTTGTTTGTTTGTTTGTTTGTTTGTTTGTTTGTTTGTTTGTTTGTTTGTTTGTTTGTTTGTTTGTTTGTTTGTTTGTTTGTTTGTTTGTTTGTTGTTTGTTTGTTTGTTTGTTTGTTTGTTTGTTTGTTTGTTTGTTTGTTTGTTTGTTTGTTTGTTTGTTTGTTTGTTTGTTTGTTTGTTTGTTTGTTTGTTTGTTTGTTTGTTTGTTTGTTTGTTTGTTTGTTTGTTTGTTTGTTTGTTTGTTTGTTTGTTTGTTTGTTTGTTTGTTTGTTTGTTTGTTTGTTTGTTTGTTTGTTTGTTTGTTTGTTTGTTTGTTTGTTTGTTTGTTTGTTTGTTTGTTTGTTTGTTTGTTTGTTTGTTTGTTTGTTTGTTTGTTTGTTTGTTTTTTTGTTTGTTTGTTTGTTTGTTTGTTTGTTTGTTTGTTTGTTTGTTTGTTTGTTTGTTTGTTTGTTTGTTTGTTTGTTTGTTTGTTTGTTTGTTTGTTTGTTTGTTTGTTTGTTTGTTTGTTTGTTTGTTTGTTTGTTTGTTTGTTTGTTTGTTTGTTTGTTTGTTTGTTTGTTTGTTTGTTTGTTTGTTTGTTTTGTTTGTTTGTTTGTTTGTTTGTTTGTTTGTTTGTTTGTTTGTTTGTTTGTTTGTTTGTTTGTTTGTTTGTTTGTTTGTTTGTTTGTTTGTTTGTTTGTTTGTTTGTTTGTTTGTTTGTTTGTTTGTTTGTTTGTTTGTTTGTTTGTTTGTTTGTTTGTTTGTTTGTTTGTTTGTTTGTTTGTTTGTTTGTTTGTTTGTTTGTTTGTTTGTTTGTTTGTTTGTTTGTTTGTTTGTTTGTTTGTTTGTTTGTTTGTTTGTTTGTTTGTTTGTTTGTTTGTTTGTTTGTTTGTTTGTTTGTTTGTTTGTTTGTTTGTTTGTTTGTTTGTTTGTTTGTTTGTTTGTTTGTTTGTTTGTTTGTTTGTTTGTTTGTTTGTTTGTTTGTTTGTTTGTTTGTTTGTTTGTTTGTTTGTTTGTTTGTTTGTTTGTTTGTTTGTTTGTTTGTTTGTTTGTTTGTTTGTTTGTTTGTTTGTTTGTTTGTTTGTTTGTTTGTTTGTTTGTTTGTTTGTTTGTTTGTTTGTTTGTTTGTTTGTTTGTTTGTTTGTTTGTTTGTTTGTTTGTTTGTTTGTTTGTTTGTTTGTTTGTTTGTTTGTTTGTTTGTTTGTTTGTTTGTTTGTTTGTTTGTTTGTTTGTTTGTTTGTTTGTTTGTTTGTTTGTTTGGTAGGCTAAATTTTATTTTGGAAAAAAATAGGGTTCCGTAAGATATTTGGGTTTTTTGGACACAAGGTGTAAAAAATCAACCAGAAATGTTACTTATTTTGCGTACGCTGCCTAAACTATAAAAGATAGAACCATAAAATGTTCTAATTAATTGTAGATCTTATAAATATCTACAAAAAAGTCTGCGACACACTATACCTATCTATGTCGAGTGAAGCACAATAACCATTTTTTTATTTAGATATCTTGAATTTTTTTTGGACTACATTTAAACGCGTTTATTTTACTCATGTTATTAATCCTTATCAAAATAAATTATTTCATCACTAAGTACAGTTTATGTAGATAATATTTGGTCTTTGAATGATTAAAATTGGACGTTTGGTTTTGAAGTTATGGCGAAATTAAAATATTACGATTTCTGCTGCACGGCCCGTTGCGGAGTGGGCGTCACCAAGGCGGGGTGCGCGTGCGGGTTAATGTTTAGTTTAGTCTACTTTAGTTAAATAGTTTAGTTATTTTATAAACATCAAATTGATAATATCTTAAAATATAATACATTATAATATCTATACATCTATACAGTTAAATACAATTCATGTGTCTGTTTGTAACTTCAAATTAACAGCTTTTTACATAATGAATCTGAAAGTATATTCGGTACTTACAATAAAATACATTTTTTTTTAATTTTTGTCTGTCCGTCTGTCTGTCTGTCAGTCGGTCTGTCTGTCTGTTTGTTCCGACTAATCTCTGAAACGGCTGGACCGATTTTCACGGGACTTTTACTAGCAGATAGCTGATGTTATAGGGTCTAACATAGGCTACTTTTATTTTAGGGTTCCGTTTAAAAAAATAGGATTCCACTTTCGTTAGTCATAAATAAAGTCGCGGGTAAATTTCAGCGATATCCCAAAGTATTGTTCAACGCGGACAAAGTCGCGGGCAAAAGCTAGTACAGTATAAAGAGGTTCACGAATATTTTGAACTGCAGCACAGAATACATAATAGTAACTGCAGTTCTTAATTCTTATGGAATATCCAGAGGTGGTTTGTCAGTTTTGTTGGAATGTCAAATAACTTTACTTACTACATAGTACATAGTATTTATACTATGTACTATGTAGTAAGTAAAGTTTGTTTTAACATGTCGCTTTATCTGTCTGTCCCTATGTAGATATAGTATATTGTATGCTTAATCTTGTATGCTGATCTTTAAATCTACGCAAATCTTTAAGTATTTAGTCTTTAAGATTATGGTAAAAATTATATTCAAGTGCCATAAATATAATATTATGTAAGTATATTATCAAGTGGTCGCGCATGTCGTGTCGAGGTTATAGGGTCCCATTTTTAACAATTTGCATTGGGCAAACCTAAAAGCATTTTCAATATTGTATCAGAAGTATATTGCTGTAAGAAGGTAGAGCGTTATTCGCCGAAGTAGTTTTTTCTCCAAGAACACTATTCCACGCGGGCGAAGCCGCGGGCAAAAGCTAGTTTTCTATATTATACACCGAACATTCTTCACACAGTCTTATTATAATTCATGTTCAATAATACTAAAGACATAATTAAAAATTAACCAGTATCAAGATCGTTTAATCCTGTTTCCCCAGTATTGCACACTACAAAATTTTATTTCCCTATTTGCCATGAGATTCTGGTACACCTATAGTATTATTGAACATGAATTATAATAAGACTGTGTGAAGAATGTTCGGTGTATAATATAGAAAACTAGCTTTTGCCCGCGGCTTCGCCCGCGTGGAATAGTGTTCTTGGAGAAAAAACTACTTCGGCGAATAACGCTCTACCTTCTTACAGCAATATACTTCTGATACAATATTGAAAATGCTTTTAGGTTTGCCCAATGCAAATTGTTAAAAATGGGACCCTATAACCTCGACACGACATGCGCGACCACTTGATAATATACTTACATAATATTATATTTATGGCACTTGAATATAAATTTTACCATAATCTTAAAGACTAAATACTTAAAGATTTGCGTAGATTTAAAGATCTAAGCATACAAGATTAAGCATACAATATACTATACCTACATAGGGACAGACAGATAAAGCGACTTGTTAAAACAAACTTTACTTACTACATAGTACATAGTATAAATACTATGTACTATGTAGTAAGTAAAGTTATTTGACATTCCAACAAAACTGACAAACCACCTCTGGATATTCCATAAGAATTAAGAACTGCAGTTACTATTATGTATTCTGTGCTGCAGTTCAAAATATTCGTGAACCTCTGTATACGTCCCGCGTTTTCGATAGCGCGATGTAGAAACGCGAGCGCCCGCGCCGCGCAGCAACACTATATCCCTGCATTTTAAATCTGTAATATCTTCGAAAATATTCATTTAAATTACATGCCGTAAAGGGCAGTATTGATCTATCTTAAATGCACAATGTATTTAAGGTACTTAATTGGATAAGGATTAATACTGTATTGCTTAAAATCGCTTTGTAAATAAGCTATTTAATTAAAATCAAAGTAAAGGATAAAAAAATGGTTATTGTGGGTTATCCCTAAGAGATAGACATATGCCATCGCGGACTTTTTTGTAGGCTTTTTAAAGATGAATACAACTGTAGTACATAATTTTGATCTATCTCGTAGTGTTCAGCCAGCATTTTCAATGTAAGCGCAAAATATGTGATTTTTTAGGACTTTAGAAACCTCTAAAATTATTTGTGTACCTCTACTATGTTATGCATGTTACATACCTAAAAACCTTCCCGTTAAATCACTCTATCTGTTAAAAAAATGGCATCAAAATCCGTTGCGTAGTTTTAAAGATTTAAGCATACATAGGGGACAGACAAAAAAGGGACTTTGTTTTATACTATGTAATGATAATGATATTTCATGAAAAATAAATCAATCGTGAATTACTTTATATACTTATTTATTACGAATAACATACAATTAAATTAGCAACAGTTTATTTAATGTTGTAATTTCCTTCCGAACTGTATAGAACTCGTTTAATTAATTCTTAATCAACTATAAATCGAAACTGTCTTATATTGATTTTCTTTTTTCCTCCTCTCCTCCTTTTACCAGGCATGGAAAACAAACCATCATTCGATGTGCCATCAGCTACGATTCACCTTATAGTAGTACTGGAAACACATTTAAAGAAGTCACAATAATTACCTAAGAAAATATAAAAAAACTAAAAGTATCAAAACAGCTCACTCTAACTTACCGGTCAACTCTACCACAAGCTTTAAATTATAAGATTGAGTTCGATTTACACCTTCTTCTTTCTGTATTTTACTATAGACATAGAAAACAATATTTCTCGCTTGAGATCGAATTGCCTTTTTGGATATTTTCACAAAAACAACAAATTCCAAGAACATAATCACAAAATTTTAACAGCTGTTGACAGATCACGTACTTTGATTTGACAGGTCATACTTGACATTGCCATATAAAAATCACATTTTTTATTTTTTTTAAAATGCCATCAGATTCTGGTAGACCTATAACAAGGATAGTCCGGTCAATTTAGACATTCGAAGTTACCTAAATTCCCACCAAGCTGAAAATCGGTAAGATTGTGTAAAATATCATTAAAAACAAAATTTGAAAGTTCCCCATCTTTCCCCTGTAAGGAAAAAAAATTATTCAAGGTCAAAGGTAAAAAAAAATGACATTTTCGCGATTTTCAGCAAAACGGTAAGTTTTATCATAAAAATATCTCAGACAAAAATTGTAGATCATAAAATTATCTACAAAAAATTAATTAATACTTTTTTTTCTACGAGCCACCGTTTTTGAGATATAACGATGCAAAAAGTTGTAAAAGTTGTAATCGTCATAATATGCATGAGCACGCCACGTATATATACAATATACATCTCTATAGTTGTAATATATGTTAAAATATTTTTCTATCGGTTATTGTAACTTACACTACTAATATAAAATATACATAAGTTATAACTATAAGAATGTCAGGTAAAATGATGGCTGATGGCTATAATGATTGCACGAGAAATATCAAAGCTGCAGAACAGCGTCGTCGAACTTTAGCAAAATCTTCATCAATTGATATTTTATTTGATGAAAATATGACAGTTCCAACCAGCCAACAAAAATTTGGTTGAAAAAAGCCAACAAAGAGATGGTAGGTACATTCTATACGAATGAGAATCTTAAAATATTATCATGTTGTCTTATTTATTATTGCGTGTCCTTGAAATTGGAATCCAATACCTGTAAATTATGAATTTAAGTATATTACATTTTACTTATTCCTTCTTATTCGCAATACTAACAAAGGTTCTACTCAATGTTAAAATTAGATTAATAAGTATGCGGTAAAGCTGTACAATAGTATTAAAAATAAAGTACCTACTTAATTATTATTAGGTACAATGTACCTATTTATAGTTTTCACTGACTGGCAGACATAACAAAATATTATATTAGGTAAGCAATGTGACTTTGTTTTAAACAATATTGCGTGTCTTAATAAACATTCGAATCTTATATTATTTACAATCTTAAATCTTAGCATGCATATTAAAATCACTACACAATAAAATTCATTTATTGAAACAAATAATAATAATAATATGTATGGACGCTTCACACCACGTCAATCTGGTGCCATGCTAAGTATCCGAAGAACTTGTGTTACAGGAAGTATATTAATTAATACCATGTTAATACTATACTTAAGTATATTTAAGATTTTTGTTATATTATACACATATTATAATAGGTACACATCCATGACCCAGGAACACAGAAAAACGTTTTGTTCCTTCGGCAGGATTCGAACCTGCGACCCCCGGTTTGAGCACCAAAGCGCTGAACTGCTGAGCCACATAGGTAATCTTTAAATGTCTCTTTTCAATAAAACGAGAAGTTAAAATATGGTAAAATTTTATACAAATACTCACAGATATTCTTTGACTTAAATCATGTTTATATAGTGGTTACATACATGAACCTATTTTATATAAATCACTGTTTCATCATTATAAATATGATTTCGAGGTCACTTCGCTAAAAATTACAGTTTTTTGCAAATAACAAAACATGAGTTAACAAATTTGTAAAAGTTGAAAATAATTTTTCAAATTAATAGAATAGAATTTCGTAGTTTGAAATTTAAAATCAATCCTCTATTTCTGTTTAACCAATCACAGGCGATGTGCGAAAGAGTACACACGATAAAAGAGCGAGCAAGGTATGTGGTTTGCACAGACGATAGTCAGGTATAGTTTTGGATTTCGAACGCCAATACTTACGATAGGAAGTTGCGACACCCTGACATTTAGGCTGGGACTATATGCAACGGAATCCGGTAGGCCGTAGAGAATTATGAGCACTGAAAATAGAACTCTGTGCTAATACAATACAGTTGAAAATGGAAGTTTCGAGTGTCGAGCTGTCATATATGACATTGACATTTGACTCGACACTCGGATGTTCGATTTTCAACTCTATTGTATTAGTGCAGAGATCTATTTCAATGCTCAGAATTTTTCACGGCCTTCCGGATTCCGGTGCCGTATAGTCCCGGCCTTAAGCCGGGTTTTCACAATACGAGTACGCTCGGACCGAGTGCGCTCAGATGGCTACTCGGACGCTACTCGTAATGTGTAAACAGGTGATCCGAGCACACTCGGACGATGGCATCCGATCAGAGTCGACTTGGGCGCGGCTCTACTTTTACGAGTTGACTCGGATGAAATCTCTTGAGCTTGCAGGCTGGATGGTCAGTATAGTCCTTTAAATATCGAAAATTTTGCCTACAAGTGCCCTTCAAGGCCGCGATATTGGATTTGCAGGCTGGACGGTGAGTATGCTGCATAACATTTGTAACATTTTGTAAAAAACAAGAAGAAGAATAATAATTTTACCTCTTGATAAATTTGTTTCTGGGCTTCCGGCAAGTGGCAACACTAAATAGGCGAATGAAGATTGAAGGAATTTGAAGAAATAGAAAGAAGTCGCTAATTTTATTTGAGACGGCGTCTTTATTTCTCACGTCTGATTGCCTAACATTGTGTGAAGGTCAATAAATAATACTTTTACCTTAAATTAAGTGTCTTAAGTGAGTATTTAGTTGGATAAATCGTATAAATTCATAAAAAGTTGTGTTTATGTCTAAGCTTGTTTTCTATGCAACGCATTCCACATAGTGACGTAGGAAGAAAACTAAAAACTTTACTGCACTATTCTTAGAAACGACTTAGTTGTGCTGTAATTCCATATAAAAAGCCACATTTTGCTGATCAAATTAAGCTTAACTCAAATTGTAAAGTATTGTAATACGTTTCACGTATATATTTTATATTGTAAACGTTTTCAGGATAAAAAAATCAACATGGGGGACCAACAGTTCTTTCTAAAATGGAACGACTTTCAGACGAATATGGTTACCTCGTTCAGACATCTGAGAGACGAAAAAAGCTTTACAGATGTAAGTACAAAATCAATTTGAATTTATCAATAAGGTAAAACAAAATAATTGTTTATTTTGAATTGCATTATTACATACATAATATAGAACATGCATTGTAACAGTGATAGTAATGGATGCAATTTTCAAGGCTATGCAATATATAAATTAAAATATAGCTATAATGATAACAGAACATTCATAATGTGCAAATAGATCTTGTATTAATGACTATTAGCATATTTGACACTATAGGTAATAGGCAAAAAGGATAGTCCTCCTATTGTGTCTTCCTATTTAATAATATGAAATAATAACTTTGTGTTTTACAGGTTACACTTGCTTGTGAAGGACAGACTTGTAAAGCACACAAAATGGTATTATCAGCATGTAGTCCATATTTCAAAAGTTTATTAGAGGTAAGTTTACATCTATCTACCCCACAGAAACCTTACATTTTGCTTGTACTAAATTTTATCTATGCGTATTGCTCTTTTGTATATCTGCAAATGGCTTAATATATATAATTATAGCCATAATCAGATTCTATCTTCTCATTTTGGATTGTTGTAATACCCCCTTACTAATAAACGCTGTATAAGCTTTAAATATATACAGTGTTTTGTTCCCGTCACACAAGTGACATCTTTAATTCGAGTGAAGAAGACAAAACACTGTATAACTATTCAAAGCTTATACAGCGTTTATTAGTAAGGGGGATATTGTCCCAGCTCCATTAAGCTGGGTGGAAGTTTTCAGATGTGCCCATTATTTGGGTGATCTTTTGTCAATGTCCAATATATTCCACTTTTTTAAACGTGACTGTGTATTACTGCTAGTCATGAGGGTTCTTGCAAGTGAGTTAACATGTTCTTGTAATCTCTTCTTGTACATTGTACTATGTCTTTTAGCTTCTTCCTTGACAGTTAGGATGTTCATGGATTTCAGTATTGCGTGTGAACCAAGGAGCATTGGCAATAGTTCTATGCACCTTATTTTGGAATCTTTGAAGTACTTCAAGGTTTGAATTACTTGCTGAGCCCCAGAGCTGTATTCTGTAGGACCAGATAGACTTCAAAACACATTTGTACACCAGTATTTTATTGTGTAGTGACAACTGTGATGACCGTCCTATGAGCCAGTTTAGGTTGTTCAGTTGCATGTTCACCTGATTTTTTTTGGCCTTTATATTATTTAGTAGTTTTCAAATGAAATATTATTAGGATACATTATTATTTTTATAATATGTGTCTTTTTTTTATTAATATCTATGGACGCTTCACACCACATCAATCTGGCCCCGTGCTAAGTATCCGAAGAACTTGTGTTACGGGTACCAGACAACGGGAAGTATATTTAATACTTTTATACTATACATATATTTAAGATTTTTATTATATTATACACATATTTAATACACATCCATGACCCAGGAACACAGAAAAACTTTTTGTTTCTTCGGCAGGATTCGAACCTGCGGCTTGAGCACCAAAGTGCTGAACCACTGAGCCACAGAGGTTGTCAAAATGCTGTTTACAGAACAGTATTTTTACCCAAAAAAAAGGCTTATTCTATGAAAGATTTCACATTGCATAGTTCATCATCTTATAATAATTATACTGACTGTGATTGCAAATGTTAATGGTAAAAAAATTATAAACAAGTAGTTATGCTGTCATGTGAATACCTGTAAATTGTAAACAACTTGTAGAAATCAAAGCATCCTGAGCAAAGTGTCAGTTAATTTATTCAAATATTCTGTTTTGTGTTTAAATTGACTATGACATACAATACAATACAAAAACACTTTATTGCACACCAAGAACATACAAAAATACAACAATATCGCTAATACTAATAAATGATGTACAAAAGGCGAACTTATTGCTACCAAGCAATCTCTACCAGTCAACCTTTTGTTGATGAGATACTTTTTAAAGTAGATATTAATTGCAAAAATTATATATTATGTATTCATATTTTAAAACACATTTAACTTTTTCAGGAGAATCCTTCAAAACACCCAATAATCATTCTAAAAGACGTCTCATACTTGCACTTACAAGCAATACTCGAGTTCATGTATGCTGGAGAGGTCAACGTCTCTCAAGAACAACTACCAGCTTTTCTAAAGACGGCAGCACGGCTTAAGGTATCTTAAAACTTCTTATACTTTAAACAAGCAATTCTTGTACATAAATACTAGCTGACAATATGGTGAAATTATGAGTGTGGTATGATTAGTACTGCGTGCTATGATTTATTTCCTAACTGCAAAAGGAGGGTTATATTTTTACTGCATATGTAATGTGTGGACTTGTATACCAATCAAAAATGTTCAACAATTTTAATTTTCTTAAACTGTGTTTTCGAAAAAATTAACCGTGGGAGAGCCACGTTTCGGCACGAATGGGCTGGCTCGACAGGATAAATACCACAACCTCAAAGAAAACCGGCGTGAAATGCTTGTGTTGTGTTTCGTCTATTGAGTGAGGTTACCAGCGGCCCAACGGGGATTGGGGATTTTAAGGACCAGGAATGCAAGTTGCAACACCAGAGGAGTTACAAGTATAACTCCTCTGGTGTTGCAAGTGTCCATGGGCGGTGGTAATCGCTTACCATCAGGCGATTCGTCTGCTCGTTTCCTTGTTCATTTCATTACAAAAAAAATCTACTGCATGCTCGGAGCCAAGTTAACACAACCTTATCGCTTTAGCCATTTGCCCAAATTAAGTACAGTAAAAGTGAAAATCTTATGTTTTAAATGCTTGAGATGATAAGGCTATTTTGATACAAATTTATTATTTTAGTATTATTACCAATAAACATCACGTAACAATTTTAATTATTAATACAACATTTTTCTATTTATTTATAGTTAGGTGAGACATATTATTTTTATTATAAAACTTTTCTCTAGAACTCTATTAGGTATACCTGTCTCTCATTGTTAAGGCAGCATTCGTCAAAAATGTTTTCATTTTCTCAGATTTTATTTACAACTGTGGAAATATCTTCCACTGTAGGTAATTTTAGGTTTACCTCTCTATAATATTAGTAAGACAATCAGAATCTTGGAAACATCTGCATCAATAGAGAAGATATTGTGTATATTGTATTTGTTTTAAATCAGCAAAATTCTTATATTTTATATGGACCGAAAAATGCAAAAAATACAGTAATGCTAAATTAAAAAGTTACAGGATTAAAAAAACTATTTTTTTTTTTGCTTTGATCGCAAAACGAATATTACTGTTCAAATCCATAAGTTATTTGTGACATTTTTTGTTATTACAATGATATACATAAACGCAGTATTTAAGTTAATAAAGTTTTTATGAAAATCGCACTTTTCAAGTGACATTTGACAGAAAAAGGTCAATGACTTTCCTATTCTCATTTGAAACGCGTTATACCTAGTTTATATTAAATTGTTATCCTAGTATTATTATAATGTAAGATACTTTGGTTTAATATAAACATGGCATCGAGACAAACCTTCTTCGGGTTTAACGGTGCTTACTACACTACTTTTATATGTATTCAATAAATAATAAATAAATAAAAAAATAATAAAATCAATTTTGTATTTATCCTCATACATTTTCGTTGTGACACAACAGCTTTGATGTCACTTGTGCTACATTTTTGGTATAGACCGTTTTTGATGCTCCAACTTCCAACTAAACGAAATTGATCTCACTTTTGTGATGACTGTATTTCGTCAACGGTTGATCGTAGATAATATGCCATTGTAATGACAATATTTCCCGGCTTATTATGTACTTTTCGAAAGACCAATAAAAAAAAATATGCATCTTCTCTATTTCTATGGAATTTAGTATACTGGCGGTTTTGGGGGTGAAAAATCGATCTTTATTTTTTTGTTAAAGTCGTATTAAAGGTGCGTTGTTGGTAAATTGGTGCCTTGGGTTCGATAATATGAATAATATGTACCGGTTACTAGAATTCCCAGCAAAACTCAGTCCCCGGTACTTGATTAGAAAACACTCATAACATTGGCTAGCCGCACACATACCATATTATTGGCAATAATGCTCATATTGACAACAATATTCCTCGTGTGCGGGCCATATTGCCATTTTTTTTTATATAGACTAGTATTGACAAATTTATTTTGTCAATAATATTGCATGCCATTAAGCTTAAGTTTTACAAGATCCAACAATCCTGTGTAGTAAATGCATTATATCTTGATACTGTTTTGCAGGTCAAAGGTCTAGCTGAACCTCCACCACAGATGCCTAGTATCAAACGTGAGGGCTAACCAAGCACACAAGTACCCTAAAGACTTTAGTGATTGAAATAACACCAATGTAACATACCGGTAACTTGCATCTCCCTTTTTTGCCGTCTTGCTATGACAGTAATTTTTACCTAGGGTATAAAAATTGACTGACAATTGTCTAACGGTAATGGTTTGTTTGTTAGGTTAATGTGTAGTGTAAGATGCATTTTAATAGTGCATTCCAATTTCATTTTTTTTTTGTTCATTATAATTTTACAAAATTATTTAGTTATATGTGTCCATAGTGAATCTCTTTCCTTTGTAACTTGTATGCAAGATTGTTGTTTTGTCGAAATAAGTATATTGAGTGATTTATGTAGAGTGTAACCATGAAGTTTATACGTTTCTACAATTTTTTTCATAATTTTTAAATGAATTTGAATTGAGGCAATAATGATTTTATTATTGTTTATAAAAGTCAATATAATTTACACCAATCATGTTTTATTATTTAATGTTTGAATCGTATTTTGTATTATTGAGTTTCTGTAAAGACATGTTAGCAGTTGTCTGTATAAATCAGCTCTTGTTATACCTGGTAGCCTCTTAAAATGAGCACATTGATAACATTTTGAATAAAATTACACTGTATCATACTATCTTGCTATATTATTCTCACATGGCCTCGTTGAGATTTACAATAAGTTTATCAAGGTGGTTCATTTTATGAGATATACGTTTTGTTTAATATACATTGATTTGCAAGCACAGACACACCTTAGTAACTCTCACCCTCCGTAAGTTACCTAACAGCCAAAGTATTTAGATTGTATTCACGAACACTAAGGTTTGCGGTGTTTACATATCACACCTTCATAGATCTATTTCCACCGATGGATGCCTTATTACTTTTCAATCAATAGCCGGACTACAATGCGTTGATATGGCTAGCGACTGCCGTGGTGATAAGTGTGTAGATATTGAGGTGAAGCAATAAATGCCTCTTAGTTGTAAAGCAAACCTGTTGCTGGTTATAGATAACAAATTTTAATAAATGTAGATTATGAAAAAATAACCACAGAGTATTAGTTATTTTCTTAAATCAACTAACATCAACAACAATAATAATTTTAGGCATACGAATCGTTTTTTTTTAAATTTTTTTATTTATCCAATCAATTTTATTGCGTAATTTACATTTTGTTTCAAGTAACAACATGTTTTCACGTTGGCACACTTAAAGCAATACAGAGAAATATTTTCAAAAATAATGTTGTATTTTTATATTATGTAATATTTAAAATGAGAATATATTAAAGTGATCATTATGTAATTTGTAAATCAATATTATATTGCTAATGAACTAGAGAACTTAATGAAATATTCTTAAAAAATAAGCTAATGTTGCTTATTGAGTAAAAAGCTTCTTGTAGGGCCTGTGACCAAAAATGGTCCGGTACATTTTAGCCACTTTAATATATATTTAAATAATATGTAATTTAAACTTTGTAACTAACAAGCACAAGCATAATTAATATACCTAACATATTTTTTTACAATTGCAATTCATTTATTTTAAGTATTTTTCTTTTCTTTACCTAATTGTTTTTAATAGTCTTAAGTTGTTTGCTTCTATAGAATTCATGTTCAGTACAAAGATAGGCCCATTCTTGTAGAACAATTTAAGTTATTCCACGATTTATCTTTTATATACAATTGTAATCATTGTAACATGAATTTATTGTATAAAATAAATCAATTATATTACATACCTTAGTTATGTATTATTTCTCAGATAAAATTATTTTTACTTATTTTATTTTCATTTTATCTACAGCACAAATGCAGTACGATATTAGCAAGTTGTTTTATTATATAATGTGTAAAAATGTAAATCTGACTTAGGCAGTAAAGACGCAAGCTGTTAGTAATCACATGAATTTGGTTTGTAATAATTGAAATTATTAAAGATTTGTAATTTTAGATAATACAAAGTCAAAAACTTATGTTTGTTTTTTTATTATCCATTAGCTTACCGTACTTAGCGTACACGCAACTGAGATGTAGTTACTAGTAGCACTGAATTTTACCTCTTGTTAATTTTGTTTCTGGGCAACACTATTTATCGACGAAATGGAGTACAGTGCCACAAGCCACAAACTTATCTGGCCCGGTGGCATAAAGAAGAACTAACGACGCTAGTTTGAAATGTCAATTTGCCTGCCAATCATACGTCGACCGGCGGGCTTATTACCTACGTATCTTGCAAAAGCCAAGCAATAGCAAAAATTGCGCAATTTTTGCGCAAAAATCGCAAATTCGTATTACGTATCAGCAGAAACCTAGCAGAAGCAACCTAGCTACAGTACTGCCTCTACCGAACAATCGAGGAACTATAAATTGCAATCAATCGTTCGATCTCTTCACTGCTGTCTAATTTTTTTGTATTACGTAAGACTTTTACAGCAAAGCGAAAGCAATCAGCGAGCGATTTAAACTGTCAGTTAGCAAAATAATAAGCGAAAATGAAGCAAAGTGCATTCAAACACAACACCGAGCGATTAGCAATCGATCGCATAAGTAATACGATTTTATTTGACATTCGCAATCGACTGCGCGTCTATCGCGCGATGACTGCAAGATTTCTGGTAATCGCTATTTTTACGTAATATGGCGGCTGCTCACCCACCTTATTGCAAAACATGTATGTTTTTATTGGTCCCAAATGCGATAGCAGTGACTCTACCACCGGACCAGATAAGTTTGTGGCACTGTAGACGCGTCAAATGGCGTTTATTCTTAGCAAACCACTGAACACTGACTGACTTATGAAAGTGGGTAGAAAGGAAATATGAATAGCCGCTTTGTGCAAGTTTTCTTAAACAACTACCCCCAGGTAAATTTTTAAGAGTTCGGAATACTAAAAAAAAGCTTTTAGCACCAAAATAAAAATTTATTTTTACAATAATAATTGTAGGTATATGTAATAACTATTAAAATATAATGAATAAAATAATTCCTTGGAATGATGCACATAATATAGGTAAATGCAAAGCGAAATTATATTTCATAACGCCCACAGGCCACACCGAGTTCTACAAAACAAACATGATCATTGATCATTGATTTTATTCCAACAATAGTAATTTGTGTCAAAATTAAAAATAAATATGATATATTTATAGTGTTGTTAGATAGGTATATAATGTTTAAAGAACAACTATTACCTAAGTATTTGGTACAGAGTTCAGGAACAAATAACTTAAATTATTTCACAATAAATTTAAAGTAATTAAATAAGTAAAATTATTAAATAAGTGAGTAAATACAAAGGACTTTAAGTAGGAGTACACCTAAATATATTTTGATTTATAAATTATAATATTTAAGATACATTTAAAATTATATTATGTAGGTACTATCAGGGAACCTAATTCATAAACAGTTAAGTGTTCAGCAGGTCTAAAAAGGCCGTTTTGGCAATTCATTTTCAATTCTTGTTATGAATTACTGTATGAAAGATGACAGCGATCGTAAAATGGCCACTTGAATTGCAATTCTTTGGATACAATTCATATGCAGAAATTGGCTGAAATGCATTCATTTGACAGATTTACAAGCACAATTGCTTTAGTGTCAAATAGCAATATTGCGATGATATTGCGCAAGTGGCCTTTTTAGACCCGCTGATATTTTATTTGCATTAAATTGACGTCACGCAGTCACAATACAAATAATGTAAATTACATGTCAGTTTGATGTCATAATAATAACTTAACCAGAGACGTTTAAATTATAGATGAGGCATGTTGAGGCCCCACTTTGAGGTTTTTGGGGCCATTTTGACATATGAAGTATGGAGAAAATAAGATGGCTGACATTTGAAGTAGTATCAAAGTAGTGGTTCACCATACTACTTTGATACTACCAAGATGGCGTAACTTTTTACTGTATGAAGATTTGTTCTGACAAATGTACGTCATAGCCACGGAGAATAGATATATTACTACATTAATATTACTTTACTCTATTCTCCATGGTCCATAACCTATGGTGAGTTTTAAAATCTTTGCATACGAAATGATGACAGTCAACCTGCTTATAGATTCCCTGATAGTATACTATTATTAAAGAACCCATGTGGCTTTGTCCTTTGGTATTACTTTGGTTTTGTTACACTACAAATGCAATAACATACATAGACGTAAGAAAATATGATAATAACAATTGTTGAGATTATGGGGAACTTGAGTTTTTAAAGTACCTAATAATCGAATACTGCTTTTCAAAATGAATAATTGTATAAACAATATATTTTTCTAACTAAAAGTAAACAATATTATGATGGAAATTACTATTAATTTTATCTTATTCTCTATAAAATACAATATACTGAATCTACATACATAATGTAATAAAGTTGTCCAGATGGAATGGTTTCGAATTTCCCCCACCATTTTTATAAAAACAATTTATTTACTAAGCACAACTATGTTGTTTAACGTGTAATCTTCATAAAACAATAAGTAGCGATGTGTATATTATATAGCTAAGTATAATTTTAGAAACATTAAAAATAAATAAAAATATGGCAACTTGATATAAAATATTCGAAATAAACATATCAACATACATAATATTGTATCGATATGGCAAAGGAGGAGTCTCAATGAGGCAAGATTACTTTTAAATGCAAAAGCAAATAAATTACGTTTTCAGATGACTCTGTCAAAAGCGTGTCGACAATCGACATTGGCTGTTTGGCGACAAAAGCGCTCGGTAAATAGTAAAATGGCGGATTGTTTCCGCTATTGAAGTTAGTAAACGTGTCCTGGCCGACAACTATATTTTTTTCTTTTGCGTTTCAAGCGCTGTCAAGCGTTTTTTCCGCCAAACACAGCCATTGCATCATTTTACATTTGGTTTCTAGACTTTAGCCGTGTCGCGACTATACACTTTGGCCCTGAATTTCCACGAGCAGTGGTGAAATTGTGGATGGCGATTATTTTTCACGTAGTTCTCATTGTTTGCCATAAACTCTAGGCAAGTGTAGAGCCGCTACATGGGCCCGTAGTCCCGTACGCACTAGGAGGCGTACCCGTGCGGGTGCGTGGACTGCCAGCGCCACGTGTCCGCGCACATGTCCGCCAGCGTGCGCCGCGCCCGCCAGCCTAGCGCGCGCTCCGCCAGCGACGCGTCCGCGTAGTTCTCCGCCACGTCGCCCGCGCGCCGACCCGTCACTCGCTGCGCCACGCGCCGCCCCGACGCCGCCTCGAACGCCGCTACCATCTGCAGCACCGAGTACCCGGTGCCTGTACCTGCGACGTAACAAGATATCACATAATAATATAAAAAAAACCGTCTTGAAGTAGTCACATATTATGTTATCTAACATCGGTTTTCAAGTGTTAACCATGTGTTCCATATTTTACAAAATCACAGATGACAACTGACTCCCCAGCAGGATAATCCATCCCACTCTATCGGGAATCGGCGTATGGAGAAAAGACGGAAGCGGTCAAAATTTTTAATGTCTTATATTTTTACGCAACTACGGCGAAGCCAAAATGAAGAGTAATGATTTTGGCAGTCTATGTGTATAGTATGTATGTATGTTTGTTCCACCTAGCGCTTAAAAAAACTAAAATAAAAAGGTGTCAACAGATTCATAATATTAGCCAGGGAAATAAAGGCTAAAAATTTTTGTTTATAAATAAATCAGTGGTAAACAAGATACGGTCTGTCCGACGGCAAGTAGCCACCGTAACGTATACACATTTACACAAATTCTATACGCAATACAATTCAGTAACTGACCAAGGTTGATCGCGTGGAATCCAGTATAGCCAGTCTTGTTGAAGCACGCCAGCGCGCGCGCGTGTCCCTCCGCCAGGTCCTGCACGTGCACGTAGTCGCGCACGCCCGTGCCGTCCAGCGTGGGGTAGTCGTCGCCGAACACCTGCAGCTCGTCTAGAATACCCACTGCGACCTACGTGGATAAGAATGTTTAAATGTTTGATGAACACTATTCTTTAGGTTGGAAAACCATGAAATAACTTCCATTTATTGTGCCAAAAATATACCTTTTTACATCCCCTGACCAAACGCTATGTGAGCAGTAAGTTATATATTCTGGTTGTCGGTTGAGTAATTTATTATTGTTTGTTCACACTCTATTCTATGTATAAGTGAGTAGGTAGTACGAGTGTAAGTGTGTGCATGTGTTCATGCGTGCGTGTGCATGTATGTATGTATGTGCGAGTGTGCGTGTGCATGCGTGCGTGTGGTGTATGTATGTATGTATGTGCGAGTGTGCGTGTGCATGCGTGCGTGTGCGTGTATGTATAAATATATACATGCGTGCACGTCAACCTAACCAACTAGCCACCAGGCTAGTTATAGTCCGACGAAGCTAGAACGGTCTTAACTCGACCGTTAGCGTAGACCCTTTCGAAAAAAAAAGCATGCACGTCACATTACCTGCGCGATGACGGGCATGAGGTTGTTGGGGCGGCCGCGCGGGTCCTCTCCGATCCGGCCGCTGGGGTGCGCGCCCACCGGGTTGAAATACCGCAGCGAGATCACACTCCACTTCTGTACAGAAAACACTCGTGAGAGAGTGAGAGGGATAGAGGCAAAACACTAACATCAACTTCGCACTCCACAGTAAATCATAATAATATTTAATGAGATAAAAAGAGAGGACAACTTCCAACGGCGGATCCAGGGGGGGGGTCATGGGGGTCATGACCCCCCCCTGAGCTGGTTCCAGGACTTAGGTGGACGACTAATTGAACATAATGATTTTATTTAGGTATATATTTCGTCACCATACAGATTTTACGTAACTACCTTCAATATTTAATAAATTTGATATAATATAATAACTTTGTATGATGGCAAACGTTTGGGAACGAACGCATCGAAAATTTAAATCGTGTCTAAGATCTTCAATGGTTGAAGATCGCCTAACTGGACTGGCATTTCTCCACGTTCATAAAAACGTACCCATTGTCTTTTGCGGAGTTTTGCGTCATATAGTGTGATTCAAATGAGAATAGGATCCAGTCGGCGCCATATTGTTTCGAATTTAGACTTATGATAGTTAAATTTATGTTTAGATAATTGATTACTATTTAACGTTTTTATTTTAATTCAATGCAAGAATGGGCCGAAATGGGTCGGCTAGTCCATGTGGATGACCTATATACAGAGGCGTATTTACCGCCCCATTATCCCTATCTGAAAGATGATTTTAAAGTTATTTTAGAAAAAAATCAACAGCTTAAAACAGAACTTTAATACTAACTTGTTCTATATGTATTTGTTGTAAATGCGTTGAAAGTGAGAAAGCGAGCGAAGGATTTTTTTTATGCTTTAACCTGTTAAAATCTAAGCCCTGAAAGAATATTGTACTTTAGAAAAAAAACACAATAAAATCACTAGCCTAAAACAGGGATCACGAACCTATGGCTCGCGTGCCATCGAATCCTCAAACGTACACTACGGCCGCTGTATCTTGACGGGTCTGAAGTCTGAACATAGGCTCTGCAAACCTTAGCGCATGTACAACTCGTGAAGAAAACTGTTATTGTATTATTTTTATATACCTATGTACTAATAAAATTTCCCTAATACAGTTGACCAATTAGTACAAATAAAATAAATACGAAAACACTTAAAAACAGTTATTGCGCAACCTTCCGCGCGAAGTTCAGACTCGCCAAGATACATCGGCCGCATTGTATAGCATGCGACACAATATTTTGGGCACGTCACTTATCCTAAAATTTTGTAATTATGTACTACGAAAAAAGTATGAAATAGGTATTATATGACAAACCTAACATAATAAGTTACTTGTCATCTAATTTACAACATAAGAAATTACACTAATTTTACTTTAATTTAAATTACAAAATAATACTAATTTCAGTCTTTTAGGGTGTAAAATTTGAGCATATTTAACCTATTAAATAGGAAAAAATTTGCTTGCTCGCTTCGCTCGCTCGCGTTTAACATAAAGAACATATTATATTATTTAGTAGCGATGTTCTGTTTTAGCCGGTTCATTGATAGCCGGTGATATTTTTCCGAAGTTCACCATTATTCAGTGTTTAAGTTTAACGATTGAATAGATTTTAACCTATAGAATGGGAAAAAAAATATGCTCGCTCGCTTCGCTCACTCGTGTTTGGCTTATACAGACATATTACTATAAAATTTAGTACCGTAGTTCAGTTTAGACTTTTTTGATATTTGTACTTTTCGAATTACAGAGTTCTTCAGGGTAGCAGTCTTTGAGGGTTTAAAATTTGAGCAGATTTAACCTAATAGGTTAAATATGCTCAAATTTAACCTAGTAGGGAAAAATTTTGCTCGCTCGCTTCGCTCGCTTGCGTTTAACATAAAGAACATATTATATTATTAAGTAGCAAAGTTCTGTTTTAGCCGGTTCATTAAATGATATTTTTCCGAAGTTCACCGTTATTCAGTGTTTAAGGGGAAACCCTGTGCTTTAAAGCAGTTAGAGGTGGTTGACAAGTTTTGTTACCTGGGATCGACCATGTCAAACAATCTTTCATTAGACGCAGAGATCAACACCCGTATTGGCAAAGCGGCAACCATGTTTGGGAAACTTAGCACAAGAGTATGGCACAACAAATATTTAACTATAAAAACCAAAATGGTTGTTTTTCAGGCTTCCATTTTAAGCATACTCCTATACGGTGCTGAAACCTGGACCACGTACGCTAAACAAGAGCGTCAACTAAACACCTTTTACATGCGTTGCCTTCGTAAAATTTTGGGCTTCACATGGCACGACAGAGTGACCAACGAGAGGGTTCTAGAAATCGCACAGCTACCTAGCTTGACTGCATTACTGAAACAGAGACGCCTAAGATGGCTGGGGCATGTGCACAGGATGGAACCCTCTCGTTTACCACGACGCGTCCTTCTTAGTGAGATAGCGAATGCAAAGAGAGATGTAGGACGGCCTATGCTTCGCTTTAAGGACTGCGCAAAGCGTGACATGTGTGCTTTTAAAATCGACTGCCGAGGCTGGGAGAAACTCGCAGAAGATAAAACGGTCTGGCGGAGGCGGGTATCGGAGGGTCGCAGGATTTGCGATGGCGCCTGGTTTCAAGCCCTTGCCGACAAGAGACAGAAACGACATGTAGGTCCCTTACCATCCACCACCAGTTTCTCTTGTCGGCTCTGCGGTAGGCTATGCCGTTCTCGTATCGGCTTGCACAGTCACGAGAAAAGTTGCTCCACGGTCCGCAATAATTAAACAACACGCCATAAATCGTCTGCAATAGACGTAAAGGCCAATACTAAAGCATAAACACGTAAAAACTAAAAAAAAAGTGGGCGCCCATTATTCTAACGTATATTATAAAATGATCCCTATTTCCACAATATTTAAGGGTTTAAAATTTGAGCAGATTTAACCTAATAGGTTAAATCTGCTCAAATTTAACCTAGTAGGAAAAAATTTTGCTCACTCGCTTCGCTCGCTCGCGTTTAACATAAAGAACATATTATATTATTAAGTAGCAAAGTTCTGTTTTAGCCGGTTCATTTAATGATATTTTTCCGGAATTCACCGTTATTCAGTGTTTAAGGGGAAACCCTGTGCTTTAAAGCATAAACAGGTAAAAACTAAAAAAAAGTGGGCGCCCATTATTCTAATGTATATTATAAAATGATCCCTATTTCCACAATATTTTAGGGTTTAAAGTTTGAACATATTTAACCTATTAAATAGAAAAAAAATTTGCTCGCTCGCTTCGCTCGCTCGCGGTTAACATAAAGGCAATTACATTATTTATTGCCGATGTTCTGTTTTCGAAGTTTATATTTTAGTTTAACGTTTGAACAGACTTGAACGTTTGAACCTGTAAAATAGGAAAATTTGCTCGCTCGCTTCGCTCGCTCGTTTTAGGCTTAAAGAACGTATTATAAAATTTTGTATTTTTCCGAAATAGTCTTTCAGGGTTTAAAGTTTAAACAGGTAATGAAAAAAAATTCAAATGTGCCCAGGGCCTCTAATAGGTTAAAGACGGCCCTGATTATTTTATGTACTTGTAGTCGTTTTATTTTCTTCCCCCCCCCCCCCCCCCCGAAACTAAAACCTGACTACGCCCGTGATGTGACCCCCTCCTGGCGCCAAAGCTGGATCCGCCCTTGACAACTTCTCACTATATTCACTAACCCTAATATTAAGGGGCAAATAGCCCCTAAAGCTTAAAAATAGCTCAGTTTGAGTCGGAACTACTCCGAAAAATGGGAATAAAAAAATTCAAAAAAAATATACATTTCACACTTCAATCCTTCATCTTTAATATTATCATCGTTATTTTTTTAATAAGACGAAGATTAATATTAAATAAATTAAAATTAAAAAGCCCTGTTTTCAGATTTCTTTTTCTATCTACTTACTACCTACTACGGCTATAAAGATGGTTCTTTTACGAAAATGTGAAGAATATATTTATCTAACATTTCATCGTTGGGTTTTTCGAAATACCGTTTTGTTTTCAAAATATACGTAAATAATTACGCGCGGGACAGTGAGCCGCTGACTTTCGTACGAGGAGGTTGTGTCACTCTCCGCGGTGCCGCTATTTCGCAATCGTTTATTTTACTCTTGTAATAGGGAACAACATGCCGTAAAAAATAAATTATGAAAACCTTAGTGAGCACTCTGCCTGCGATAGAATGAAAATGTTCGATCGTTGAATGTACTTTTTTGTTCCTTCAACTTCTTACTTGAAATTTTAATAATATATTAATATAATATTATATAGTATATATTATAGTATAATATTTTATTATATAATATGTACTTGTAAATTTCACAGAAAGTGTATAGTTCTATTTCTATGACGACTCAACTCAACCAACTGAGCTCTGAGCCACAGAGCTCAGTTGGTTGAGCGTGTTCAAATCCCGCCGACGGAACAAAAAGTTTTCTGTGTTCCTGGGTCATGGATGTGTATTAAATATGTGTATAATATAATAAAAATCTTAATTATGTGTATAGTATAAAAGTATTAAATATACTTCCGTTATCTGGTACCCGTAACACAAGTTCTTCGAGAACTTACCACGGGATCAGATTGACGTGGTGTGAAGCGTCCATAGATATATTATATTATTTCTGTTTTAATTATCTATTTAGTATATCAACGTTTTGAGGTATATAGTATATGAGGTAAAAATGCCTAAGCGACATTTATTTATTTATTTAACACACATACAACTACCATTACAGACAAAATCCAATTAGATAGCGTAGGAGAGCAAATTCATATTTTATATAATACATATTATGATATTTCCAGTTTAAATAATAATAATTGATAAAAAATAATAAATAGATACAACGTGTATCTTATTTTTATAGCAATTTTTGATATTAAAACGAGTCATATAGCTTTCGAATTACAGGCAGTTTATGTCGCTTAGGTAAAAAAGTCCTAATTCGAAAAATAGGTAAAATTATCTAAGCTATCAACGAAAGTTATGTAATAGCAAGTAAAATTGCCTACATTTTATTTTTAAGGTTTTCAGCAACATGTAAAAATAGATAAGCTATAGATACATTTTCTGTAATAACAGGTAAAAATAACTAATTCCAAACACTTTAAAAAAATTATAGGAGTATTCATCTAAATGGCCTAAGAGTTTATAAAATAAAACAAGATAAGTTACATAAATGTTGCTTACATTAAGAATTTTCTACGGCTAAAGTTATCTTAGTAAATTTATTATTCAATGACATTGTAAATTTTTGCTCCTAACTTACAATATTCTCCTTCTTCTTGTTTATAAAAATTAATTGCAGTTCCCTTGTCTGACTAAAACGAGCTAAAACGTTAGCTAATTTTGATCTTGAAATAATAAAAAATATAGAAGTAAAAACTCAAGGCCTAGGATTTCAGCCCATTGCTTTATACTTAAGCTGCGGCCCCATTCCTTGAGTTATCTCTTGGTAGTGCTGGGAGATATTCCACATACCGATTCTGGGCATGACACCGTGACACAATTGGCCCAAAGCCTACCCAGCTCATCCGCGGTTTTGTTGCCGGAGATATTGCCGTTGCCTAGAACCCATACCAGACTGATGCTGTTATCTCGTCCTAGCGTGTTTAGCGTTTGAACACAAGCCATAACTAATTTAGATGAAAGAAGAAGGGGCAAAAAGTCCCCATCCTTGTAGCACTATAAGACATATATCAAATGAAAGGGCTTAAAAAAAGTGTCATTGTTTTGTATGACGAAAATCCTCTAAACCATGGGAGAAAAAAGTTAATGAGAGTTATAGGTGAAAAAAGTTTAAAAAATCACCTGTATTATTGCACCATTTCATAGTGTTGCTAATAAGGAACAATTTTCGGGAAGTAATGGTATACAGCAAGCTTCAGAAAAGTGTTATATTTTGATAAATTGTCCCATATTTTGAAGAAATGTATGGAATGATAATAAAATGCTAAAATAAGCTCTTTCCTCAATTTTGTCACATACTTACATTATGTTACTTACATTATTATAAACTGCCTCATATTTTGATGAAATGTATGGAATGATAATAAAATACTAAAAATAAGCTCTTTCCTCAATTTTTTCGCAACGCTATCGAATGGTGCAATAATACAAAATGTATTTTTTTCCTAATTTGCGGATTCGAATCCTGGCCTGGAAAAGTGGTTTATGTGAAATCAAATAATTCAGATAAAACAATTACATTAAAATACATATAATTAAATAGCAAAAATAATTTTAAAACGATTAGGTACAGAAAAAAAGTAAAAAAGATATAGTATATGGTGAATTATTCTTCTGGGCGTTGTAAGAGAAGTCAAAAAAAATTAGCAATAGCAATTTAGCCCTACGGAATATCGAGGCCGACTTGATGAAAACTTAAACTGCATCATTTTTGATAACTCATTTTTCCTAGACAGGATTCGAACCCATAAATTATGAAAAAAAAATACATCCTGTGTACTGCACCTTTAAATAGTATCGCAAGTAAGAAACAATTTCCATAATGTAAGTATGTGACAAAATTGAGGAAAGAGCTTATTTTAGCATTTTATTATCATTCCATACATTTCTTCAAAATATGGGACAATTTATCAAAATATAACACTTTTCTGAAGCTTGCTATATACCATTACTTCCCGAAAATTGTTCCTTATTAGCAACACTGAAATGGTGCAATAATACAGAATGATTTTTTAAACTTTTTTCACCTATAACTCTCATTAACTTTTTTCTCCCATGGTTTAGAGATTTTTCGTCATACAAAAATATTACACGCTTTTTAAGTCCTTTGATATATGTCTTGTAGTGCTACAGTAGTGGGGACGGGATCCATACAAAAATGCCCCTTCTTCTTTCTGCTGCTGTCAGTGCCTTCAGCGCAGTGTGATTGTTCTGACAGACTGCGCTGAAAGCATTGACAGTAGCAGAAATATCATCTAAATTATCCTAATCTTCTCTATAAGATTAGGATGTTTTATGGACAAGGACAATCTGTAGGCTCTGTAGTGAACAACTCATCACAGCCTCAAACATGGTTGTAAATTGTCCTAAGCAAGTATATAGGTAAGCCTGTAGGTGGCATGCCCCCGTAGAAGGTCCGTCCACCCGGTTGTCTTTCCTGGATCCGTCCGTGTACCAGACTATGTCATTGGAGTGAACATTGATTCCTATCCTCTACTCTCCCTAGACGATAGGAAAACCTGGTGTTGCTTTGAGAAGCTATGCACCTTGATCATATCGTCTGATGGCATGGCCATGATAGGTGTCTTAAGAAGAGACTATTGCACCTGTCCATGAAGGGTGGAAGTCCATTTGGCTTCCTGGCCTTGAAAAACGCTACTACCGCCATACATTTGTCATTAAAAATGTACGGTGATAGCAGCTTTTGATGTAACAAAAGAGATGAACAATATATTTTGTTATATTCTGATAATTTTTTTATGAACATCAACTTGGCAAAATCGCTTTAAAATTTTATCATAGTAACATATTTTGTCCGCAGCGTTAATTCGTTAATCGTTGAAGTTAATTCTTAACCCCAGTAAAAGTAATTTTTCCAAGGAATCCACGGAAAACTTTTTATTCTCTTATGGATTCGAACCCACGCCCTCTGGCTTGAGCACTAAAGCGCTAACCACTGAGCCACAGATATCTTCATCTAAACTGATTCAATTTAAGTCTCTATAACTCCTGAATTTATGAAGTTTTTTGGACCGTTATAGTTTTCGTTCAAAGTTTATTACATGGACTACCATCATGAATTTTTCACATTTTTAGAGCCAGCCGTTTGGCTTTTAGAGGGGGGGACGCCGTATTTTAACAAGAAATGCGCTTAAAAGTGGAATATCGCGCAAACGGATACGTACGTACATCAAAATATAATCTCAGAAACCTCTCAATGTTCTTATAATGTCTATGTACCTAATTATATCTCCCCTTTTCGTGTAGGTGTAACCAAAAATTATCTTCATTTATTTTAGCACTATGTCGACGTGATAAATAAACTTATCCATTCAAAGTTTCATATTTCAAGCACCACCGTTTGGATGGACAGACGGACGGGCGGACGGTCGGTCGAAAGGAAGGACATGACGAAACTATAAGGATTCCGAGACATGAACTACGGAACCTTAAAAAAGGAATAATAATGAAACCACTTCGATTTCAGTGACTGTTGCCAATTTAATTGAAAATAGACCAGCTATAGGAGCTATTTTATTATGTCCAAGTATGTGCGCAAAGTTTACTCCCATAACCTAGTATATTGATATTTTCTACTACCGACAGGACTAACTAGCGAAACATTAGGCGCATAAATATAGAAATATATTTAGCAATGTTTGCGTTCATTAAGGTTCCCACACACTGTAAATTTAATACTTTTAGTTACATTTTATCTAACCGACGACAAAAAAAATATCTAACCGACATACTTAAAAACAAAAGTTTTCAAGTAAAAATATCTACATAGCACGAATAGTTATTGTGTCAAATATGTAAAACTATCTTTACGCCAATATTGTTTTATTTCACTATGGGTAAAATTCTACAAGTTGCACTTTCGTAAAATAATGGTATCAAATTAAATGCACTGTAAGGACAATTCACAAATAATTTGTATGGAGAAAATGTACAAAGTGTTCACGAAAAGAATTTTTTAAACAAGTAAAAATATTTTTGTGCAAACAAAAGAAAAGTAAAAACATGAAAAATAGACTAAGTAGATTTTTAAAATTCTTCAAAATATCCAAATGATTTTTTTTATAAATAGCTTTTTGTTGTCGCTTAGTGAACATAACATTCATGATTTTGTATAAATTTCACTATATCTAAGCGACAAAAAAATCGTCGTAAGAAGACGACGATTAGACCAATCGACGCAGAAAAAAAAATACAAACTCATTGATATAACTCATTTTCGGTATTTTTGTCGCTTAGGAAAGCGAAAAAACACCTAGTGGATATTTTAGTGATTCTGTCAATAGCACTAAGTATTGCATTTTGGTGGGCGTAGAGGTGGAAAATGAAATCAAAAGTGATGGGTTGGAAGCCGCATTGCCTACCAAATAATTTCTAGATTTCGGGAATAACCTTGACCGGCTTCTACAAAAGAAGGAGAAGCGGCTTATACATTCTATGTTTTTTCTTTGCTCGTAGACCAGAAATAAATTAATATTTTCAAGTTGCATTTAAATCAATCCTAAAGTCGTATAAAAGGGCCGTTCCTCAGTTTATAATTTGAGTCGCGACGCGGAGATCGCGAGTGCTGCGGGGTGTATGCGGGTGGCGCGGCGGGAAGTGTTAGGCCACGCCCGAATCTGTGACTATTTCACATCATCTACGTATATTTTCGCCTTAAACAAAAAATAAAACCGACTGAATCCCGACTTCCAAAATAAAAATACACAAAAAAGTATGAAACAAAACTTATTTTCTAAACAAGTACCCTTTTAAATTCCGCTAAAATTTTAAATATTTCTCTACTCAATCTCCATAATTTTAAAGTCGGTACCAGCCCAAACAATATCCTACAATATTTTATAGAACTCACGTTCAAATTTGCTGGTACCGACTTCAAAATTAAGAAGATTGAGTAAAGAAATAGTTAAAATTTAAGATACCTCTCCACCAATTTTCAGCCAAATCGGTTTAGACGTTTTTGAGTTATAAAATATAGTGTAGGTAACAAACATGACTTTCTTTTATATACAAGGTCTCCAAAATCAATTACGGATACTTCAGGCAATTGATTATACTTTATGTAAAGATTGTATTATACTGCTTATGTAAAGACGTTTAGGTAGAAAAATAACTGTCTTACTCAAACTAAAAAATCACCTCATGTATGGGTCTCACCTCTGCAAAACGCAAACTCGCCCAATACAAAGTAAAAAAAAATATCCGTAATTCATTTTACCAAACCTTATATAAGTATATAGATTTTCACGCAATTTTTCCAATCTTCCCTGAACTTCCACAATTACCTATTTCAAGACCAAAATTAGCCAAGTCGATCCAGTCGTTATCGAGTTTTAGCAAGACATTGGAATTGCAATCCATTTTTATAGCCGTTTATTATATAAATATTAAATAGTTTTTGAGATTTAAATTGCTCTTGAATTAGTTAATTATGTTAATACGAGGAAATAAAAACATTGAGGATTGAAACCATTTCCCGTGTTTTATTACGATCCAAACAGGTCAAGTCATCTACTTCTGAAAAAAAAGGCGAATAACTCAGAAACGCCCAAAAATCGCCCATACAAAGAGGTGATTCAAGTGATTGGCCTCCACCCTCCGGACTTATATTCACGGCTTTGCTAGCTTTTACGCAACACCCTCTATAAGAGAAGATTATGTAATTTCAACATTCGCTGTCAAAGAAATTTTCAATAGATGGTCCATACATAGTGGTAACTGTACCAGTACCCCACGCGGGTTCTTATAGCACCATTCCTTTCGGCTTTACTTACCACTCACTTTTGGAAGACCCTCATCCAACCCTGACTATTTATATAGGCTAGGGCTTCTCTATAAAGGAGAACCAGCCTTCGCCACTGGTCTATACCCACCACAGATAACGCTTCCACAAACCTTATCGCTCGCACACAAATCCTTCATGATCTCCTCGCAGAAGTACTTGGACTTGCCGTAGGGGCTGGTGAGACCCACGCCCGTGGGGTGGCTCTCGTCCAGCGGCAGTCGCTCGGGCTCGCCGTACACCGTGCACGACGAGCTGTACACCAGCTTGTGCACGCCGTTGTCGCGCATCACCTGCACATCAACTGGATATTTACATATTCAAATATTATTGCTTCAATCTTATTGTATAGTCGATTGAAGTAAAAATACGTTACGCACGTTGAGAGTCAAATTTTAAGGTCGCGTCATGTCAGAGCAGGAGCGACACAATAGGCTAGATGACTGATATTTTTTATTGCATAAATGAATGAAGTAGTCTCAAATATGAGTAACTTCTCAGAAAAAACAGTATATCAAAGTCAATATTTTCAAACAGCGATTTGTATACAAAATTTCGCAAGTCTCGTGACAACGCTCCATACTGAAGTCGTACGGAATGGAGTTATGGGGTTCCCATAACTCTATTCCTATCGGCTTCCTTGCCACTTACCTTTTGAAGACCTTTATCCAAATCCCTACCTATTATACAGGCTAGGGCTAACTCCGAAATTTTGCTTGTATGAAGATATAATGTTCTGTCTAATGTACGTCCGCGTCATAGCCTAACTCCGAAATTTTGCTTGTATGAAGATATAATGTTATGTCTAATGTACGTCCGCGTCATAGCCTAACTCCGAAATTTTGCTTGTATGAAGATATAATGTTCTGTCTAATGTACGTCCGCGTCATAGCCTAACTCCGAAATTTTGCTTGTATGAAGATATAATGTTATGTCTAATGTACGTCCGCGTCATAGCCTAATTCCGAAATTTTGCTTGTATGAAGATATAATGTTCTGTCTAATGTACGTCCGCGTCATAGCCTAACTCCGAAATTTTGCTTGTATGAAGATATAATGTTATGTCTAATGTACGTCCGCGTCATAGCCTAACTCCGAAATTTTGCTTGTATGAAGATATAATGTTCTGTCTAATGTACGTCCGCGTCATAGCCTAACTCCGAAATTTTGCTTGTATGAAGATATAATGTTATGTCTAATGTACGTCCGCGTCATAGCCTAATTCCGAAATTTTGCTTGTATGAAGATATAATGTTCTGTCTAATGTACGTCCGCGTCATAGCCTAACTCCGAAATTTTGCTTGTATGAAGATATAATGTTCTGTCTAATGTACGTCCGCGTCATAGCCTATCTCTAGTTTTGAAATGTTAGGCCTAGAATAAGTTACAAGTGTAGTCTTACCTCGAACAGAGTGCAGGTGCCGTTGATGTTGGCCTGGTAGTACTCCAGTGGCTTCTCCACCGACTCGCCCACCGCCTTCAGCGCCGCGAAGTGGATCACACATTCTATGTTGTGCTGTAAACGGATAAGAAAAAGTTCCAATAGGGAATATGCATAAAAATTTAATTTGCCTGAAATATTTTTTTCCCTGTTCTTTATTGTCGTCACATTATAACAAAAGGATTTTTTTAAATTTAGTTCCTATTTAAGCCGAAAAACAATATATAAAAAATGCAAAATCAGCCCGGGATATTTAAAATTGCGAAACGCGTCACTATTGGTCGCGAGTCGCGACCAATAGTGACGCGCGTGTGACGTCACTATACACGACGCTGTCTTTCGTGACAATGACTCTGTTATGCTCTGACTCGTCTATGATTTTATCTGTCAACTGTTTTTCGTGTACGATGACGTCACAACCCAAGCCCGCGAAAATGGCGTGTTTAAACCGCGCAAAAATTATAGTGATTTTTAAACATTTTTTCCAGCTTAATGGATAATGTTTATGATGTGTTATATATATTTTTGGTAATGTTATAACCAGTAGAAACGTTTAAAAAAATTAAAAAAATACATGCATATTCCCTATTCAGGAGTAGAATCTTTCTATACTATTGTCTTACATCAAAAAGATGCCTTATGCCTAAAGCTGCTGTTATTTAAAACCCAATAGGAAAAGTGGGAGGAAAGAAAAACATGGTCGAATTGAGAATTCCTCCTTTGATGTCGGTTACAAAGGAAATATTGTAAAATACTTACCTATATAATAAGATAGACAAAAACAATTGGTTCATATTGTATGGACAAAAAAGTATTTGTGTTTATTTAACATCAATGATTATGTTTATTCGGACAATAACCCTACTAAGACCTACTGTACACGAATACTCATATTATTATGAAATACTAAGGCCCACATCTGGGTTAGAGTTAATCCTGGGTTTGAATACCAAGCCTTCTCTTTCATATGTACGAATAACGAGAGAGTTAACACGACATTTACCACAGGACTTTAATCCAGATCTGTGCAAGTGGGCCTTAAATGCCAGTAGATAAGTACAGAGTCCTACTACTATTATAAATGTGAAAGTTTGTGAGGATGGACGGATGGATGTTTGTTACTCTTTCACGCAAAAACTACTGAACAGATTTTGATTAATTTTGCTATGGTAGTAGTTTAGGTTCTGGATTAAAACATAGGCTAGACATTTAATCTAGGAAAAAATGCAGTGATCCCTCGCGATACTGTATTTACGCGGGCGGAGCCGCGGGCAAAAGCTAGTAATTAATATAAAATGCTTACGTTGTGGAATATTCTGTTGAGCGCCTGCGCGTCGCGTATGTCGCAGTTGTAGAAGTGTATCGTCTTGCCCGTCATGTCCTCTATAATGCGAAGGGACTCGGGTTTCTTCTCGCCTGGCTTCCTGTGAATAGTAATAAAAATATATGATATATGTTGAGCTAAACGTGTAGAGGGATCGCTATATTACATCCTACAAGTGCGTAACCGATGTTTTTACACCTTCACTCCTTCTTGAAACTTGGCTATCTAGAATCCTCGCTTACTCCGCATAATACACAAGCGTTATTTTTGCCTGCATGGGACCGTCCCCATATTACGTCACGCAAAATTTCGACTTTTTGAACCCCTCCCCCTCCCCTATGTCATGCCTTTTCAGTATCCCTTTACCTGTATTTCATATGTCATGTACTGTCACGTCCAGTACGACCCCCCCTCCCCCTTGCGACGTAATATGTGGATGAACCCTATCCTGAGCCGGTCCTTCAGCGCCTTCTTGGAATTGGCCTTTAAAATTATCAATACTATTAGGATGCAATTTTATATACTTGGGTGAGTAAAAGTTTACCTGTGCCTGTTGAATATTAAAAAATATTTTTAGTTTATAGTCTGTACTTGGAATGTCTTTTTTCCTTTTCTTGGCGCCATTGTGTTCTGTACATGTGCAAAGGTGTTTTCTTTATAAATAACTAGCGACCCGCCCCGGCTTCGCACGGGTACAATGTATATATCTGTTTAATCTATGGGTACAATACTGATACTAATACTGCGGCTACCTCATAGATCTACCCCCCCCCCCCCGCACGCACACCCCCGCCTTGGTGACGCCTACTTCGCAACTGGGAGTGAAGCAGAAATCGTAATATTTTAATTTCGCCATAACTTCAAAACCAAACGTCCAATTTTAATCATTCTAAGACCAAATATTACCTACATAAACTGTACTTAGTGATGAAATAATTTATTTAGATAAGGATTAATAGCATGAGTAAAATAAACGCGTTTAAATGTAGTCCAAAAAAATCTGGATTTGTAAATAAAAAAATGGTTGTAGTGCCTCACTCGACATAGATAGGTATAGTGTGTCGCGGACTTTTTTGTAGATATTTATAAGATCTACAATTAATTAGAACATTTTATGGTTCTATCTTTTATAGTTTAGGCAGCGTACGCAAAATAAGTAATTTTTCTGGTTGATTTTTTACACCTTGTGTCCGAAAACCCCAAATATCTTACGGATCCCTATTTTTTTCCAAAATAAAATTAAGCCTATGTTACTCGTGGATAATGTAGCTTTCGAATGGTGAAAGAATTTTTGAAATCGGTCCAGTACTTTTTGAACCTATTCATTACAAACAAACATACAAACAAAGTTTTCCTCTTTATAATATTCGTGTAGATATACATTATAAAGTGAGAACACTTGTTATTTATTCGAAACCGTAAGGGGTCGTCTTACAGGTATTGATGATTTCGGACCCTCACTCACCGGTAAGCATTAGTCAGGTTGTCGACGACGACGATCTCCAGGCCAGTGCCCTCGTTCTCCAGGAGGTGCGCCACGGTGTGCGAGCCCACGTAGCCAGCGCCGCCCGTCAACAGTATCGCGCGCGACATGTTCTCTCTGTTCATTAAATTGCTGCATTAGTCTATGTGGCGGCGGAAAAAACATTGGCACAATATAATATAATTGTGATTCGTGTCTATTTAGATTACTGGCTGAGACTATATGTTACGGAATCCGGAATCTGGAAAGACCGAGGAAATATTAGAGTGCTGAAAATAAAGTATGCACTGAATAATGCTCTGAATTTTCCGCGGCCTTCCGGATTCCGGATCATATACCTAGTCTCAGCCTAGGCCCTAGACCCACATAGAGAAAGTAAACGAAATAAAAACTAGAAGAGAGAATAGCTCCTACTTAGATAGAGTTCCCAAAACCATATAAAAGTAGAAGAAATTATAACATATCGTCGGTCTAGATATGATAGCTCATAAATGCAAACTACCCAACTTTACAGGAGAGAAAAACATATTTTTATAATTATAATGTCACTAATGTTCACGGTGTTTACGGGTTAGCACCGCAAATACTATTTGAAGGTTTCAGCATCAAAATTTCATTTAACTACATATTGTTAGTTACGAGCTATCACATCTAGACCGACGATATGGGTAAAAAGTGGTTAAAATAAACTAGCGATTCAATTACCTACTTAGCGACGAAAAAATCGAAACTAAAAATTAAAAGACCGAAATATGTTGTAAAAAAAAAAATTAAAAACAAAAAATAAACTCTAAAAAATAATAAATAATATTTTAAACCTATTATAATTATATTATCACATATAATATTATGTAAGTTGAAATAATTTTATTTTCCAATCGTCGCCTCGTCGGG
Source organism: Glaucopsyche alexis (assembly GCA_905404095.1). Classification (NCBI taxonomy): domain Eukaryota; kingdom Metazoa; phylum Arthropoda; class Insecta; order Lepidoptera; family Lycaenidae; genus Glaucopsyche; species Glaucopsyche alexis. Next base: position 29,577,114 of record FR990043.1, on the reverse strand, counting down.
GGACCGCTAAAGTTTATAAATATTTTTACAACAGCTAATTAATTATTACGAATAACATTTAAGTAGGTATGAGCAAATTTTTTTCGGAGTAAATTCTTTTGTTCATTCTGCGACTACACTTGTTTTTTTCACATAGCGGTCCCCCGACGAGACGACGATTGAAAAATAAAATTATTTCAACTTACATAATATTATATGTGATAATATAATTATAATAGGTTTAAAATATTATTTATTATTTTTTAGAGTTTATTTTTTGTGTCGGGGGGTTTTTAAAATTTTTAATTTTACTTTTATTTTATCCTTTTTAAAGTAGGTATAAATAATGATTACCTTACCATATACATACTTTCAACATCATTGAAGTAACATGGTACCAAATTTCGAATCGATAGGATATGTGGACGATAGTCAGATCCCCTCATCAACTAATAAAGAAAAGATGATCTTCAAACGGCTAATCAGGTCATGGTTACCTTACCATGTTCTTTAAATATCGTTGAAGTAACACGGTACCAAATTTCGAATCGATCGGACATAAGAAAGTTAGTCAGATCCCCTCATCAACTAGAAAAGAGCTGATCATCTTCAAACGGCTGATCAGGTCATGGTTACATTAGCATGTTCTTTGAATATCGTTGAAGTAACACAGTACCAAATTTTGAATCGATCGGACATTGGAAAGTTAGTCAGATCCCCTCATCAACTAGAAAAAGCTGATCATCTTCAAACGGCTGATCTTCCCACCACCAATTTTCTCATCAAACGAAGCTACGAACACTGTCGATTATGTCATCAATATTCTCTTTCAGTGCGCTTTCATTTGAGACCTTACTCGAGTATATTTGCACATTCGGATTTTCTTCCCCGCTTTCACCCCCCACAACTTTTAAACGGCTCAATCGATTTTCATCAAACATGTCTAAGAACACTCGCATGTAAGTCACCTTTAATACAAAAGAAACTAAATTGAAATCGCTTCATCCGTTGGGGAGCTATGATGCCACAGACAGACAGACAGACACACCCACAGACAGACAGACCGACAGACAGACAGACAGACTGACACGTCAAACTTATAACACCCCTCTTTTTGCGTCGGGGGTTAAATATACAAGAAGAGCTCTGTTTCTTTATAACTAGACCTATTTGTTACCTGCGACTTCTTGCTTGCGCGCAAAAGTTAATCTCGCAGAAACCGTACATTTTACCGCGATAAAATGTATGCCTTCCCCGTAGTCTACTCTATATCCGTGCCAAATTTCATCAAAATCAGTCCAGTAGCTTCGGAGCATATTCAATGCAAACAAACTTTTCCTCTTTATAAAAGTAGTATAGACAAACGTGAAAAGCGGGTTGAAAATGTAGAGTCCGCTCAGAACTTTTGCTGACACCTAATAAACTTTACCTACTAAGTAAATAGACATGTACAAATCGTTAATGTTTACAACATAATGCGACGTAACGTAAACACTAAACATATCGCTCGATGACCTCACACCGCGTTAACTGTGACATTCTTATTGTTTCAATTGTTTCCACTTGACTACCGAGTAGTCCGAGTACCGATACCACGCTCAACTATTTTGTTATTTAGCACACATTTTATTACTATTGTTATAGTATTTTCTTCGGCAGCACAGCCTCTGCGGTCTAGTCGTTCGAGCATTGGCTCTCGACTCGGAGGTCGTAGGTTCGATTCCCGCAGTGGAACAACAAAAAATTTTGTTTCCAAGTTTGGTTAGGACAATGCAGACTGATCACCTGATTGTCTGACAAGAGAGATGATCCATGCATCGGATGGGCGTGTAAAAAGTCGGACCTGCGCCAGATCTCTCGCCAGTCGTGTCGGTTATCCGTCCCACTGGATTACGAGAGTAAAGGAAGAGAGAGTGCTCCTGTGTACTGCGCACACACTTGGGCACTATATTTTTTTGGACAAAAAATTAAAACCGACATCCAAAGTAAAAATGCACAAAAAAGTATGAAATTTTACATATTTCCTAAATAATTCCCCTTATAAATCTGTCTAAAATAATAACTTTTTCTCTTCTCAATCTTCATAATTTTGAAGTCGGTACAACTTCCTGTTCAGCTCGAACAACATCCTGATAAAACAATATTTTATAGAACTCACGTTCAAGTTGGCTGGTACCCACTTCAAAATAGGATTGAGTAGAGAAACGGTTAAAATTTTAGCCGAATTTAAAAGTGGAATCATTTAGGAAATAAGTTTTATTTTATACTTTTTTGTGCATTTTTACTTTGGAAGTCGGTTTTTGTTTAGAATACGCCTCGTTTTTTTTAAGTCGGTTAAAGTCCGCGCTGACAGAATGCGTGACGTCAGTTTTCTGCTGACTTGACGCAGATGGTTGTTCTAGAAATGTTGAGTTAAAGAAGAGATTTAAAAAATGGGATGAGTTTCATATTATTAAAGAGTGGTTAGCACCACTCTTAGTTAGTACCACTTTCAAGTATAGTTACTTGCCCGGTGCCTTATGTATTATACGCTTGTAAGTCGCAACTTAGTCAAAGAATATATTATTATATTATTAACGTAGATACCTAAGTACCTCAGGCCGAGAACGCAGCTATGTCAAGGAATATATATTACTAACGTAGATACCTAAGTAGAAGTACCTCAGGCCGAGAACTTTTCAAACCTCCCTCGCGTTAACGTTGGAATTTGGAACTCAACCGACATTTTAACAAAAATAATAACGTGAATTGAGCAAGTTGTACATACTTGTCATATAACTTAAATACTTTTACAAAGAGAATTCTGAATAGGGCCATCTGTTATTGTATAATGAACAAAATATATTTGATAGATAAAATAGTCATAACACGATAGCTTCTTCTAAATGCCAATTGCGTTACATTTCCAACATAATTAAAAATACCTCTCGTATCAATGTAACTAATTGTAACTCTACCTTTTAATTTTTATGTTTCAACGTAGCCAAAAGGTTGATATTTTGCAAGATAAAAATTAAATAAAACTCTACATAACAATTGTGGTTTATAGTTCTAGCCTTATCTACTAGTTCAAAATAAAAAATTGATAACTACCTAGTATCCGGTAAATTGCCACCGCAAAAATTTTAACCTTCTAGAAAATATGCCTATGTAAGTAGTACCTACCTACCAACAGTCGTCGACATACCGCGAATACCATATTTCATCTTTATATATTGTAAAATCAGTTAGATTGTAATGTAACTAGTGAAATTGTAAAATATTGATGGACTTCCGACGCGAATATGCTGCCCATAATTATTTAACACATAATTTTTCGTTAAATTATATAGTTATGAATCTTTTGACATATTTTTACAATCTTATTAGTTATTTTACAATCTAACGGTTTTTACAATTTTACGGTGACATATATATCATTTTATTTAAAATAAAAAATGTCAAAGTAGATAGTAATAGGTAATAGCTTCCCCATACAAGCTTTCATCTAAATCATCATATTTCATCCATCAACACCTATTTTCAGGCTCTACAAAAACTGAGTCGAGAGTCGAGACTCGATTCCTGAACTATTTAATAAATGATGTTGCTACTTTGCACGGAACCCTCGGTGAGCGAGTCCGACTCGCTCTTGTCCGGTTTATTTTCACAAATAAGAAACATCTTCGGCTTCATAGAGTTATTAGAAATTTGTGTTACGTGGCATCAGTCGGTATAAGCTAGCTCTGTACGTTAGTGTAACGAAATGTGCAAACAAAAAAATACGAAATATTTTTCTTGCTCATGATACCTACACCTGTATAAATAGCTTTCCAAATTCATCATTTTCTAGTTATCTAAATAAATAATTACGAGTAAATACTGTAACAAGACATTTTCTTAGAAATAAGTCAGATTTCTTTTCTACTAAGTATAATAATTTTCCATAAAAAGATCCATGTCAACTATCTATGATTAAACAAAATACTCTTGTAAGGGTGTGTACGATAAGAATACATTTAAAATGTTTTAACACTCGTTGTGTTATCAATTATCATAGACAAGTGTAAAAAATACAACACAAGAGGGACATGCGATAGAAGTGATAGGTGCTATCACTGCATCCTTAGTACTATTGCATCAGCAAACATGTACACCAGTGGCGAAGGCTGGTTCTCCTTCATAGGGAAGCCGTAGCTGTATAATAGGTAGGGATTTGGATGAAGGTCTTCAAAAGGTAAGCGGTAAGGCAAGCCGATAGGAATGGAGTTATAGGAACCCCTCGCCACTGATGTACATGCATGATGCAACGGCCTCCGTAGTCTAGTGGTTAGAGCTTGGCTCGCGACTCGGAGGTTGTGGGTTCGATTCCCGCATCGGAACAACAAAAAATGTTGTTTCCAAGTTTGGTTAGGACAATGCAGGCTGATTACCTGATTGTCTGACAAGAGAAATGATCCATGCATCGGATGGGCATGTAGAAAGTCGGACCTGCGCCTGATCTCTCGCCAGTCGCGTCGGTCATCCGTCCTACTGGGTTATGAGAGTAAAGGAAGAGAGAGAGTGCTCTTGTGTACTGCGCACACACTTGGGCACTATAAAATTACTCTTGCCGTTTTTGCCTGCTGCCTGAACAAAAAGTTTTTCTGCGTTCTTGGGTCATGGATGTGTTTTAAAAATGTGTATCTATATATATAAAAGAAAGTCGTGTTAGTTACACCATTTATAACTCAAGAACGGCTGAACCGATTTGGCTGAAAATTGGTAGGGAGGTAGCTTAGAACCAGGAAAAGGAAATAGGATACTATTTATCGCGGGAAAATGTACGGTTCCCGTGGAATACTGTATTAACGCTTTTACGTAAAAACTACTTAACCGATCATCATGAAATTTGGCACAGATATAAAGTAGACTACGAGGAAGAACATAGGTTACTCTTTATTGCATAAAAATTTACGGTTCCCGTGGAATACTGTACTTACGCTTTTACGTAACTACTTACCCGATCATCATGAAAGTTGCTATAGGTACAAAGTAGACCACGAGGAAGGACATAGGCTACTTTTTATTGCAAGAAAATATACGGTTCCCGTGGAATATTGTATTTACGCTTTTACGCAAAAACTACTTAACCGATCATTATGAAATTTTGCACAGATATAAAGTAGAGGACGGGATAGGTCATAGGCTACTTATTATTGCAGAAAATGTACGGTTCCCGTGGAATACTGTATTTACGCTTTTACTTAAAAACTACTTAACCGATCATCATGAAATTTGGCACAGATATAAAGTAGACCACTGGGAAGGACATAGGCTACTTTTTATCGCGGGAAATGTACGGTTCCTGTGGACAACTGTATTTACGCTTTTACGTAAAACTACTTAAACGATCATCATGAAAATTGGCATAGACATAAAGTAGACTACGAGGAAGAGCATAGGCTACTATTTATCGCAGAAAAATATGTTTGGGGATTTAGTAATTAAGGGATTTAGGGATTTACAAATAATGTGATTTACGCGACGATATTCAAAGGCAAATTCGAAGGTGAGGAAGTTCTCATTCCGAAGATCCCGATGATCCCTACCGAATACCGATATGCCGTTTGAGTTCAAACGACTTCAATTTGCGATCCGTCTTGCATTCGCCATGACCATTAATAAGTCACAAGGTTAGTTTAGTCCTTGAAAGTTTGTGGTCTGAATCTACAAAATCCATGTTTTTCACCTGATCAATTATATGTGGCATATTCACGGATCGGAAGACCATCTGCGTTATTTATTCTTGCGCCTGATAATAAAACGAAAAGTGTCGTCTATTACAAGATGCTTTACTGAAGATTGCAACCCATGCACCAAAATACATGGCCCATTTTAACGATCATTAAAATAATTGATTTCTTTTTAATTATATCTATTATCCTAATGAAAAATTGCACTTAATGAAATCCAAAATCTGCTCATTTATTGCCTCTAAGGTAGAACAAAGTTTGCCGGGTCAGCTAGTATTATAATAAAAATCTTAAATACATATATGTACCTATAGTATATAAGTATTAAATATACTTCCTGCTTACTGGTACTTGTAAGTTGTAACACAAGTTCTTCGGATACTTAGCACGGGGCTAGATTAACGTGGTGTGAAGCGTCCATAGATATTATTATTATTATGTAAAGTTTTGATTGCACAGCTCTTATACTTTAGATTTTATTAATATCTAAAAACCCCTGCTTTCGTCACTGACTCACTGATGATCAACAAAATTATAGAGTACTTCCGGATGTCCTAGAAAGCTGAAATTTGGTATGTAAGCTAGTATCGGCGCATAAACAACATAAAAATTTACAAACTTTGAACTTTTATCCCCCAACTATTAAACTAGGGGATGAAAATTTGTAAGAGACTTACCTACGCAAATTATTATTACTCTATAGGTCTGAAAATTATTGTAGAGTTCCGTGTTATAAATATTAACAATAAAATGAAAAAGAAAATAAAAATATTTTCATAACAACTTTCAAAAATAAGTGAAATCCCACAAAAGACATTTTCATGTAAAGTAATGCCAAGATGATAACCATATGAGATATTATGACTCGCACCGTCAAAAAGCTCTCAGGTGACCTGAGAGCTTTTTCCTTCTTTCTTGGTTTTACATTAGACCCGAGTCAGGTCTAATGTAAAACCAAGATTCTGACCATACCAAACTTCTAGCTCTACACAGCTTAACTCTACAAGCCTAATTTCACAAACTCTACACCTTAGTCAAGTTATATAAAAAGCAAGACATTATCTGAATATTAAAAATAATACTAGCACTGTAATACAGTACCTGTCTATTATATATCGTACATTTATTGCTATTTTATCAAAGAATTTAATCCATGACCAGAAGTTATTTTCCAATTGTAACGATCCTATCAATTTACATTACCTAAAGCCCAACCATAAAACAATAAAGATTTCGTATTTTACTAAAAAAAATAGGCTCTTTTCACTTATTTCAAGTAGTATGATTCAGAAACTTTTCGAATTTATTGTCAGAATCTTATTGTTATTTTTTGGGATTGGTTCCATAACTGAGTTGAACCATATTCATGTTAGTAATTTAATAGGAAAATCAATAGGTAGGTACATACTATATATTATAATAATTTCAGCAATTATGAGGAAAACTAAACAAAAGTTGTCTTGCTAAAGAAAATTTTAACAAATTCAAAAGTAACTTACTACGATTCCACAAGGCGCTAGAAAATTTAAATTTCGAATGCCAACTTTTTTCAGCGCGCGCGTAAGTCGCAGTGGCTGCCAGGTCACTGCCGAGTTATCAAATTGTTCTCTCTTATTACGAGTAGATTAGTTTATCGGCGCGCGTATCAACTTGTTACATTATTTAATATTTACGTGAAACAAGTTGACATGAATAGTTTTTTATGATTGATCACTTTTTTAAGTCTTTGAAGTTCCGCCATTTTTAGTCATCATCAGCAATAACTGTCTACAGTGATTGTTATTTCATTACATTTTATTATTATTATTATTATATTCTAAAGAATAATAAATAACATCATTATAACGGCAAGATGATGTTTAATTACATAATATTAGGTCTTTACATAAGAACCGTTTTGTATGAAAAAATTTAAACGAATTTTTTTATGTATTTTTATTTGTATTAGGTATTCGAAGTAATCACCCACGCAATCAATGTATCTTTGCCAATGCAGTGGCAGTTTATTGATGCCCTTCTTAAAAAAAACAGCTGGACGGGAGGCAGCAAATTCTTCATAGGCATTTTGTACTTCCTCTCGGGTATTGAATTTTTTTCCTGCCAAGAAGTTATCCAAATTCTGGAAAAAGTAGTAGTAGGCGCAAGGTGTGGTGAGTAGGGCGGATGTCGGAGAGCTTCCAACCCCATTTCTTGCAACTAAGAGACCGACTGCTGTGCAGTATGAGGTCGCGCGTTGTCGTGCAGGAGCAGCGGAGACGAGCGATTGACCAATGCTGGTTGGAGATGTGTCAGCTTCTCCATCATTGTGTTCAGTTCTTCACAGTACACATCTGCAGTAATGCTCACCCCGTTTGGTAAGAAGCTGTCATGAATCTCACCGGCGCTTGACCACCAAACAGTGACCATCACTTTTCTAGGGGTAAGTTTTCGTTTAGGGCATTGTTTAGGTGCTGAACCGCTGAGCGCTTACGGTTATCAAACAGAATCCATTTTTCATGGGCGTAGCCAGGGGGTGGTTTAGGGGGTTCAACACCCCCCCCCCCCCCCCCGAAATGGGCCGGCTGGTATATATAATACAGAGATGTGACCAATATACAGAGGCGTATTTAGAAATTTTGCGCCCGAGGCCAATTAACATATTTTGCCGCCCCATTAACCCTATCTGAAAGATGATTTTTTGAAGTTATTTTAGAAAAATAATCAACAGTCTAAATCAGAACTTTGATACTAATTTGTACTATATGTATGTGTTAAGGTTAAATGTGTTGAAACTGAGAAAGCGAGCAAATGTTTTTTACTCCTTTGCCTAATAAAATCTTTTAAAAACTTTAAACCCATAAGACTACATGATGCCTACCGGTGGTAGGCATCATGTATACCGACGTTCAATAAGTGTATAAAAATACCAACATTGAATAAAAATTTTTGACTTTGACTTTGACTTGTAATGCGACAAAAGTAGTCGTTTTATTTTCCATAATTACCTACTTGAATTTTTAACGTATCGATGATGACGAAAAAGATTAAAATGCGATGAAAATGTAACACTAATCAATAAACAAATGACTACTTATGGAAAAAGAGTTCCATGTTTTTAAAATAAAATTACCTAATTTGAAATTAGACTTCTTAGCTAAACAAAAATTATTTTGCTTTGAAATGGCCAGTACTGCAAAACGGTAATTTCATAGGTAAAGACCTAATATAAAAAAAAGTATATAACTGACAAACATAATATTATATTGCATGATTACATATCAAAATGACTATGTCGCTAACATATTGTAATAGATAGACTTCAGTAGCGCAGCGAGCCTTGGGAGGGGCCCATATCAAAGATAGTTTTGGGGGACCCCCGCCCAAGTGGTGAGTAAAAATTTGCCGGGAGCCCTATATAATTGATACTGCTAATACAGCAGTAGCTACGCCCCTGATAGAATTTACATACAAATTGTGTTTTTTGAGTTAGAATTTTCTACTTACCGTCAAGATACTTGATCAGAAGGGCAAAATATTTTTTAACCCCCGACGCAAAAAGAGGGGTGTTATAAGTTTGACGTGTCTGTCTGTCTGTCTGTCTGTCGGTCTGTCTGTCTGTCTGTCTGTCTGTCTGTGGGTGTGTCTGTCTGTCTGTCTGTCTGTCTGTGGCATCATAGCTCCCGAACGGATGAAGCGATTTCAATTTAGTTTCTTTTATATTAAAGGTGACTTACATGCGAGTGTTCTTAGACATGTTTGATGAAAATCGGTTGAGCCGTTTAAAAGTTGTGGGGGGTGAAAGCGGGGAAGAAAATCCGAATGTGCAAATATATTCGAGTAAGGTCTCAAATGAAAGCGCACTGAAAGATAATATTGATGACTTAATCGACAGTGTTCGTAGCTTCATTTGATGAGAAAATTGGTGGTGGGAAGATCAGCCGTTTGAAGATGATCAGCTCTTTTCTAGTTGATGAGGGGATCTGACTAACTTTCTTATGTCCGATCGATTCGAAATTTGGTACCGTGTTGTTTCAACGATATTTAAAGAACATGGTAAGGTAACCATGACCTGATTAGCCGTTTGAAGATCATCTTTTCTTTATTAATTGATGAGGGATCGTCCACATGTCCTATCGATTCGAAATTTGGTACCATGTTACTTCAATGACGTTGAAAGTAAAAAATAATAATGAAAAAAAATACTTTAAAAAGGATAAAATAAAAGTAAAATTAAAAATTTTAAAAACCCCCCGACACAAAAAATAAACTCTAAAAAATAATAAATAATATTTTAAACCTATTATAATTATATTATCACATATAATATTAAGTAAGTTGAAATAATTTTATTTTCCAATCGTCGTCTCGTCGGGGGACCGCTATGTGAAAAAAACACGTGTAGTCGCAGAATGAACAAAAGAATTTACTCCGAAAAAATTTTTCTCATACCTACTTAAATGTAATTCGTAATAATTAATTAGCTGTTGTTGTAAAAATACTTTATAAACTTTAGCGGTCCACCGACGAGGCGACGATTGGAAAATAAAATTATTTCAACTTACTTAATATTATATGTGATAATATAATTATAATAGGTTTAAAATATTATTTATTATTTTTTAGAGTTTATTTTTTGTGTCGGGGGGTTTTTAAAATTTTTAATTTTACTTTTATCATATAACTAAATACTGTATAGTGTATATTTTCGTAAACAGCTTATCCCTAAGTAATTGGACTGAAACTTGGAAATGATACTCTGATATGTTGGAAAAGTTGCTAGATAGACAAGGACAAAACATTGTATGGCTTAAAACCATTGTGTAAATATTTTTATTAGTAAGGTATAAATGTATATATAAATTAGGGTTATTATTTAGAAATTAGAAAAGTACTGACAAATGCGTAACAGTTAAAAAAAGTCTGGACAATTTGGAGTAATCCCAGCAAAAAGTTGTGATTTAGAGTGATAAGAGTAATTATAGCTAATTGTAATTGTGAGGACTGATAACAAAATTTGATATTGAAAACAAAACTGAGTGCAAATTGCAGTTAAGAGTTTTCTAAGTAAATAACTTAAGAAAATTGTTTTAGCCCAAAAATTATACATGAATAAGCTATAATTGCATATTAAAATTGTACATGTTGTGATCCATGAGTAAATTGTTTTTGTTGGGGTAGAGTTTGACATCTTGAAAAGGGATCACTGCAGAATTTAAAAAAACAGGTAGGTATTTACCATAATTTTCCTGAGGCCTATAAAATTATTATACACCATTGGCTTAATTAGAGGGCAAAATGGAGACAGAAGTATTAGAACACTCCTTCTACTTAAAGCAATGTGTAGTAGCTAGTTATAAAATATACTACAACACAATAATTAACAATGAAATAAGTCACTGTGTATTTATTAAAATTTGTACACAGTTTTGTAACTTATTCTACATAATGCTATGTTATAGTTATAATTTCTACTGCCAAGTAGGAATTATAACTATCCTACTTTGTTAGCTAATAATTATTATAGGCTATAATAATATATTATATCTATATTCTATACTAATGTTATAAAGGGAAACTGTTTGTTTGTTTGCATTTTATAGCCTCCGAAAATACTGGACAGATTTTATTGAAATTTGGCAGAGATATAGAGTAGACCACGGGGAAGAGCAAGGCTACTTTTTATGGCGGAAAAATGTACGGTTTCCGCAAAATTAACTTCTGCGCACGAAGTAGCGGGCAACACCTAGTATAATAATATAACTGCAGCTAATATATGTGTCTTTCGTCGGCAATATACTTAGATGTTTATTGTTTAATCAGGCAATATTATCGGGAGGAAAGCCAAACAAAACGTAAATAAACACAAATGTTTTCATATTGAAACTACGATTTTTACAAAATAAAAGCAACACTTTATGACTTACATCAGTTTATCTTCTTTAAATGTATCTCCACCCATTTTCGCTATAAGTTTCAAGGTTTATTTACATAAATAGACAAACACTTTGTAGCTACAATTTATTGTAAGTAACATTTTCAATCAATGTTTATGATATTTTTAATCCGTTGTCGTTTGTATCAATTTGTTTATTAGGCCGTTGTTTGACATCCTTATTATGGCCTGAAATTTATTAGTATTGCTGAGATTGCATAGTAGTTAGTACTGATAAAGTAGGTATTAGTTATTAATTTTTATTTCTGATATCTGTTTATAAAAAATTTGGGACATTTTTAGATTTTTAGATGTTTTTATTGCAATTGACATTGACAATTCATGATTTTTTTTTATATGGCGTCGGCTTTTATCCATATGCCAGTGTCAAGTATAAAAGGCGGGAAATAGAATATTCCTTCAAATGTTCGTCACCGTATTTCTCAAAGTATTTCTAAATCGTCAAGTCCAAAGTCTAATCAAAGTCACAATAAATCAAAGACAGTGTGGCGACTCTGTCGCAACTTTATTAGAATTATTATAATTAATAAATAGCCACACTAAAATTATTACTGTAATGTTGGTCATGTGTCAATTAAGATGGTTATGTTGGCAGCCATTTTTTCACTTTGGCGTTACATATTTTAAAGGAACAACCAAAGAAATAGGAGTTTCATAGAACTAAAACTAAAATCGAAGCCGTAGGCAGCTATTTGTCTCACCAAACATCAAAGGCAAAATCAATAAGAGTGAAAGAGAAAGCCATCTCCATGTCTATACGTTTTTTTCGAAGGTTGGCTTAGCTTGGAGTCCAAATTGGAGTCCAATTTTAGACGTTGGAATTACGACTTTATTGCTCTAACAATAAGTGACATTTTGAATTAGTAGCAGTAGATGTGGCCTGAAGTTAGCTACTGACAGCTAATGTCATTTGTTTACGTGTGCATTATGATACAAGAAGAAGAAGAAGCAAATCATGAATTTATAGTGTGTTAATTGAGGTTATTTGGTAAAAAACTCAGTTTATATTAAAAAGTCTTATTAGAAAACAAAGCTGTGCTCAAATTAATATGGCCCGTTTGTTGGAGGGCTGTAAATCACACTCTGCGAGGAAAGAAAATTGTAAAGAAGTGTTAACTTTTCACCGGTATGTTGAGAATTGTTTCAGGTTATATAAATACAAGCAATTACACTGAAGTTATTATATTCTTGTAGATAAATGTTTTTATTGTCCATTATGTGCGGATTTCAACAATATATAATAGAAATTTTGTATAAATTTCAGAGGTTGTGTATTTACATAGTGATGTTTTGGATATCGATAAACCTTCGAAAGAGAAAATATGTTAACCTAAAAGAAAAATGTTTTGCCTACTTTATATTTACCAAACACCATACAATCATACAAATTAGTAAGATCTAAAATATAAACTAAGTGATAATATATAATATACATAATGTAGAATAGTGTGGTGTATTTTTTTATTAATTATAATTATTAATTAATGATTCCTGTACTTAATGGAGTTACGGTTGTACATCATCACAAAAACATGTCACAAATTTTCAAATCTAACTTTGCTTTTTGGTTTTGCAGGGAATAAGGTGGCCTTTTGCAGGGATACTTCTATGTTCTTTTTTAATTGACCAGAAAACGGGCAGACTGATCGCCAGATGGAGAGCGATTACCGCCACCTATACATATATACTCGCAATAGAAGGAGTCACAAGTACGATACCGGTCTTTAAAATCCGCAACTACCCCTTGAGTATCCGGAGACCATGGTATTTATCTGGTCCAGGTGGACCATTCGTGCCAAAGCATGGCTCTCCCACGTAAACGGGCTGCTGTGCTCCATTTTCTTCACATACTTAGCTCCATGCTGACAATATGAGAGCTTTTTGGTGCTGTCGTAACGTGTAAGCTAATAAATGATGTCCAATTGTTAATAAATAATAAATATATCTATTAAAATTTCCTTTTTTCATTTATCTTTCCACGTAGGTATCCCAACTCAAGGGAGAAATGCATAAAGTCAAAACTCGCCATAAAAAGTCTATACTTACTGTTTATATATTAACCAGCTGTATCAAGGGAAAAGTATAATTTAATCCAGGGCTTAAACTACTGCCATACCAAATTTCATTGAAATCTGGTCAATAGTTTTTGCGTGAAGGAGTAACAAACATTCATCCCTACATCCAGCCATTCTCACAAACTTTCATGTTTATAATTAAGTAGTAGGATATAGAACTGACAAGTCGATTGGACGATAGCCTGTGGATAGACGATAGCATAGTGTGTGGGTGTATAGTTCAAGAGACTAGCTCCCCCAACATACTTGTTGTAGACAATATTGCATAAATTCGTTTTTGATCGACTGATAATTTATAAATCACAAAGGTGCATAGATCATTACGCATAAATCTTCCACTTTAATCATTCTATCTATTGGCTGCAAACTGCATTTTAATTTATTTAGTAGTTTAAAAGATCTAAGCGAACATAAAGCGGAATAAAAGACTTCATTTTATACTATGAAAATATTAACATTTTCATCATCATATTTTTGTTTTTTATCGACACAAAATGCCGACTATGGACTTCACTGGCGGACGGGAATATTTACATATGAAGTTGCTGATAAATACGAGCATGGCAACTTGTAACCAACTTCAGACGGCTGATCTGTCTGAAGTTGGTTACATATCGTCATAGTCGTAGAACAGTGACGGATCTAACATTTAACAAACTTTACAGGGCAGCCATTTGAAATATTTATGATGGTTTTTTTGTCATAACTTTTTCAATTCTAAGCTTCCAATTATAAAAATTGGCATAAAAGTTTAAAATAGGGTCTTTTTTAAAATAGAGTAAAAATAAAAGAGTATAATTCAGTAATTTTCTAGAAAAATCACATGCTACATTATACTTTGGAGTCAACACTGTCATATAGTATCATCCGACATTGTTTTGCGGAAAGTCATTGTTCAAACAACGACGTAATTTACTTTCCGACTATGTGCTATGGACTTACGAAGTAATTTTTGGCGGATGTTACGTTATCCGTCATATTTTATTTTGACTATGAGTAAAGTATCTAGAATAAAATATAGATAATAATTTAGTAGACTTTTTAAAATTATTTTAAAGTGTTTGGATCTTATTAAGTAGTTATTTTTTAATATTAAATATGTAAATCTTAATTACTAACTATTTAATAGCAAATCTCTAGTATCACAGTCACAGTTATAAATATAGTTATGTAGAGCATTTAAAAAATAATATGGAAAATGACAAACATCTTTAAAAAATATAGCTTCTGAGATCAAAATAGAAATACATAAGCAACTAAAAATGTAATAATAATATGTAAAAAAGTATAAATTTCTGATGAGAACAATGAATCTGACTGAAAATAATAATATAAGGTTCAGTCAGATTCATTATTATCATTAGAAACATAACATCCATTAGTTAAACTTCTGAAAAAGCTACGGTGTTATGTTAGTGTTATTGAGAAATCGCGCAGGCTAATATTAAGATCCTTACATTTATCATTATATTAATTGGACTAACATATTAAGCTTTTTGTACGGTTGGATTATTAGAATTAATTCTAATCTTCTTTCTTAGTACTAGGGTCATATTATAATCATCAGACAAATAATATTCTACCGGGTTTTATTGCTCTGGGACCTATTTACCGGGTTTTATTTATTTTATTATTGTCCAAGTAACTTTTTGGTTAGCTGTATTATTATTTAAATTTTATTTTTAATAGTCCTTTAAAATCAAACACCAACGACTGATTTACGTCTACGACTTCACATGAATCACCTGTTACTTTAGCCCAACGTCTAAGAATATATATTATTATCGTATCGTAATGTAAATGCCAACGTACAAGTAATTTTTATTCGTCTGGTCTATAAATTGTTTTATGTTTAGCAGCCCATTCAATCACATCGTGGACTCGTTTAAGGTGTGTCCTTTTTCAAGGAACCTGTGTGTTATAGTAATATCATATTCTTTAGCCGCATAAGCAATAAGTATACATATTAAATACTATCCTATTTCAATTCTGGCCAGCGCAATTGTCTGATCAGAATCGAAACTCATTCGCACCCGTCGATACAAACTTCATGAAGACATAAACGCAACTGGCTACTTCGATAGACCCACGTTTGGCAACACCTTCGTCTCACATATAGCAATACCCTTACTTGCCTATTATATCGTAAACTGTAAAATTATAGCATGAAAACTTTTGCTTGTTTGCCCGTGAGTACATGACACAACCTGATTTTCTGGCGAGGTTTGATTTTGACTTATTGTCATTAAAAGATCTTATTAAGATCAAGATCTCCGATAATTTCGTCAGAAAAGACATCTTCATAAATGTTTTTCATCTTTTCTAGTATGTTGCATGTTCCAGGGGGTAATAGCGAATAAAATTCTGAAATATATTATCAGTGTATGTAAACATTATAAAATAGAACTGTACATAATATAAAACAATTATTGCAAGTCAATATCTATCAAACTCGTCAGACGATTCACGATAAAAAGCTTCTAAAGTATAATAATAATAATAACTGTTTATTTTTATTTAAGCAGGTAAATTATTACTTAAGTAAGTTTATTTTTTTATACAAAAATATATATTTTTTTTACAAATAACCATTGTTTTTCAATAGAATAAAGGCGGAAGTATATTTAGTCCTAAGAACAAAGTGGGATGGTTAAATACGACAGTTAGATGAAAACGAAATTCCACAGAATAACGTCGGTTGTGGACATGCGTCACTGTCGGGTCCATAGAAAATTGTAGTATAGTTACATAGGGCATGAAAAATCAAATCTCGTCAGATATGACACAAACTTAACAATCTAATATTGTTTTATTGGAAAGCAATTTTATATTTATTTCATTTAAATTTAAACTTGATTTATATTTTCCGTAGTAAACTGACGGATAGTCAGAATCGACGTTATTGTTACTTATTTAGATTTTTTTTGTATTAATACAAAAATGTAATAATACTAACTATAAATACATAATATAGTAAATTATCTGGCGTCCCTAGAATGCATTCCTCCTCATCAATGCACTCTTCATGAGTTATTTCTGTTTTTTTCCATTTTAACTTGTTTCTTCCACAGCTTTTAGCATGAGTTTTCATCGTTCTGTCTTGATTGTGGTACAAGTTTTACCATGCTTTATCAAAACTAGGTACAAAATAATTAATAAACAACATAAAAAGAAATAATCCTGTAACTGTTTAAAAACATCAAATCCCGTGCAACGCATGTGTGAGTTCAACGAATAGTGACGGTTGCGCGGTTCCGTCACGAGCGGTGAAGGGCACTGGCGAAGTCCCACACGTCGTATAATGACGGGTATACACAAGCGTCATTTTACTATGAGCGTCTATCAAATTCGTCAGTATACCGACTGAATATTTTGAAATCTAAAATACATATAAAATTTTCTTAAACGTAGTATAAATATTTAAATAATAAATTATCAGAATATAGTAAAAAGTCAATTTCAGATTTTTTTCATATCCGTCATTATTCTACGATCATGACGATATGTTCAAAACCTGTGACCGTCTACAAAAATTGAAAGTAACGAACAACTAGATATCTCTTTCTTTCTCATTGGCATGTGTCGTATAGGGGGATAAGGTACGATATATGATTTTCCTCTTGCTAATAGCCTTTACTCTTTATACTCTATGGGAACAACTACCTATGTAAACTTGTGGATTATGTTTGTGATATGAACGTAACTGTTGCGTGGAATGTATTATTGAACACTGAAATAAACTTCGTGGTGTGAACAAATAGTAAAGAAGACTTTTCATTCACCCTTTCACACCAAAACAGTAAATAGTCAGGGTAGTCAATCAGTCAAGTCAGTCGATCACCAGTCGATTCAGAAAAGTGGTAGACGCTTTGGCGGGAAGCCCAATTTAGCACGTATTTTGTAGTTGTATCACTTTTCCACACTAGTGTATGTTAACGAATAACTAATGGTTAATATTCCACCAATATTACACATTAAAATACGGAATAACACTAATTTAGAAAATTAACACGAATTACACGATGTTGCTGATTGAAAATTTTAGATGTGGAAATATGTAAATAGTGTTAAGACTTTATATTATAGCATTTTATTTTGTAATAAATCACTGTATGTTTTCCTAATAAAATAAAATAAAAATATTCCCGGTAAAACTCAACATACTTACCATTTTTTTAATTGAAATAGAGTATTCGTTCAAATTCTTCTAAAGTCTAATAAAAGTCTAAATAAATAGTCAGTATAGTCAACAAGTCAGTCGATTTAGTAAAGTGGTAGAAGCTTTATAAACTTCCTTGGGAGTTTTGAAAATAGCACGCTTTTAGAACTTGTACCACATCCACATATTGTGACATCAGACATGCCCACACTTGTGCACGACAACGAAATTTTAATGGTTATTATTCTACCAACACATTATTACTTTAGAGCATCCAACACAATAAGAACCGAAATAACACAGATTTATGGAGCCTGGAGGAAATACAAAAATAACAACGTCACATAATATAGAATTCCTCACAAAACTCCAGCTATTTTTTTAAAATAAAATAAAGGCAAAAATCCAGCAGCCTGTCTATAGTATTAAATTGAAGCGGACTAGTAGGCTTGCAAACGAACAGTATCTTGAGTATTGCATGCTACACTCAAGATGTTAAAAACGGCAAATTGCGAGTCGGACTCGCTCATGAAGGGTTCCGTAGCAGCAAAAATTATAAAAATAACTCAATACGAGTGGAGCACCAATCAAGAATGTTTAAAAATCGGTTTTTTTTCTTTTTGAGAGCTTTCGCTGCGTACGCTGCGGAAACGGTTAAAGTTTCGCTAAAATTATGTATGCCAGAATTTTTTCTCTTTAAAAGTTCTAAAAAAAAAGTCCGTGACTGTATAGGTATGTCTATCTTTTAAGGTTGGCCCACTATAAACTTTTTATGCTAACCAAATTTGTTCTAAAATTAAGCAGTATTTGTGAAGGTGTTTTCTTAAAGATGATATTAATCCTTATACAAGAAAATATTTTGATTGATTTCAATGAGTATTTTAGAAGATATCGCAGTAATAAAACAAGCGCGCAATAAAAATGTACGGCGTCCACCGCACTTCTTCTCGAGGAAGCGCTTCTCCTTTAAATTAAGGGGTAAATTTTAGCGATATCCCAAAGTAACTGTTCCACGCGGACGAAGTCGCGGGCAAAAGCTAGTTGTATTATAAAATGGCAAAATATACATACATAATTAAAAATTTGAATTATGAGAAGAAGTAGTAAAATGTTGACAGCACTGATCAACAGCTGTCAACTGTCATAATTGTTTCCGTCTCTTTCGCTCCCGAGTAGTGTTCAAGGTGGATATTTCTTCATATTTTTTGAAAAAAATAATAATTTTCGAGATATTTTTATTAAATCTTATTGTGTTCTAAATAAATATCAATCTAGGGATATAACGATTATATTAAATTGCAATATATGGTAAAGATTGATAAGATATTTTGCGGTGCAAAAACTTTGTTCTGTGTCCAACATTGTTATTGAAGCTAAAAGTGTTAAAATACTGTTAATATTAAATATATTGCGAAAAATGAGCTTAGGACACTATTGTGGCATTATGTTTATAAAGTGGCTATAGCTTATCTTGTGAAGTTTTAATCACGTATGGAAATATAACCTATACGCTACAGACTTCAGTGCTACATAAATACATGAATGGTTTATTGGTTTTCCAGATGAGTACGAAAATCATTAAGGCCAGCGCCGTTGAGCCTGATGCTTTCGAGACCTCGATCTCGCAAGCGTTGGTCGAATTGGAGACCAACTCAGACTTAAAGGCTCAACTCAGGGAGCTTTATATTACTAAAGCTAAGGAAATTGAACTCCACAATAAAAAGGTAATGATTGCTAATTAGCGATACAAATAATATTAATGTTAGTCATAAAACATTAAAAACAAAGCCAACTTTGCAACCAAACTTATGTAGTCGAATAGTATTTAAAATACTACTTTCAATACTATTGTTAATTTGGGTTTTATCAAATAGCAATAATTAATATATTTTCAGTCTATCATCATCTACGTGCCAATGCCCAAACTGAAGGCATTTCAAAAAATCCAAATCAGACTGGTCCGTGAGTTGGAGAAGAAGTTCAGTGGCAAACATGTCGTGTTCGTTGGTGACCGCAAAATCCTGCCTAAGCCTAGCCACAAGACCCGTGTTGCTAACAAGCAAAAGAGGCCCAGGTCTAGGTAAGGTTCGGAGGGTTTTTTAGAAGAGTGCTAAATTTTATATTTTCTACATTCAAAGAAATCTGTCTTAATATCAAAAGGATAATAGTTGTATGGGTAGTGCAATTATTATAAGTCCAAAACTGTTATTTCACAACTTACATCCTGATTTTGCACTAGAAATAAAAAAAATGAATGCTGTACCAATAATAAATATTCCTTCTTTTGTAAGTGCGCTTAGCTTGTCTATTAGTGTAGTAAAGCTTTTATACAAATTACTTTACCTACTTAAGTACCTTTACCATTTTTATTCTTTAAAGAAAAATTTTTTTTTTCAAAATCAAGAAACGTAAGCCTCACTGATCCATATAGGGGAAATACAAGGCTCTTTCTGAATTATAAAGATGTCTGGATTATAGTGCACAGTATGCATTTTAATAGGAATACAACACATTTTTGTGTGTTTTGACAATGCAGAAGGCATTTGATAACTAAACAAGTGTTGAGTGACTGCAAATGTTTAAATATTGACACATTGTCACCTGACCTAAGCCTACTGCTTCCCTTGCAAATGTCTCCCCTAGTGAACCTCTTGCATCTCTAGATGACAGCATGCTCCAAAGTAACAAGGGTTCAGAATAATGAGGCTCTTGTATAATTATATTATGTCTCTGAAAATGAACTATGGATACTTCGGGCACATGATTCAATGCTTGTGTAGAGACATTTAGGCGAAAAATTAAGTTATTGTCATACTCATAAAAAAATCATCTCATGTATGGGTGACTCTCCCTGAAACGCAAACTCGTCCATATATATATAAAGTTTTTTTTTTTTTTGAGAATGACAATTATTTTTCTGCTTAAACATCTTTACATAAGCAGTAGATCATATGCCCGAAGTATCCGTAATTGATTTTACTGAACCTTATTAGCTAATGTTTCAATTGTATGTTTGAACTAACCAAAATATAAACAAGCCTAGAATAATGTTACATTTAAATGATGTTGCCAATGGCTGTTGGATATCTTAGTTTTAATGGAAAATATACAATGTTTAAAAACTGCCGATATACATTGAGATTGTGGTAGTACTGTAAGTCTGTAACTATGTATTTTAATTACATATTTTGGTACTAAACATAATCAGTAACCTAGGATTAAATATGGAATAATTTTGTTTCTGTTTGGCATGATAAAGTCTTCATGTTGGTAGTTTTTTTTTACTTTATTTTATTTACTAGTTAATACCTCTACTAATAATAATATTATTATTAATATTATTATTAGTAGAGGTATTAACTAGTAAATAAAATAAAGTAAAAAAAAATACCTCTTCTACACTATCGTTAATTATGAGAAATCATAAAGTATCTAGATAAAACTGACCAGTATATTTTGTGAAATGACAATACATTTTTGTATTGAGCTTATTAGCTTTTGGTTTTATTTCTTGTGCAAATAATATTATAAAGAAATATAATTTGTGCTACCTATTAAATGCTTGCAATTACTATTTCAGGACTTTAACCTCGGTGTATGATGCTATTTTGGAAGACTTGGTATTCCCTGCTGAAATCGTCGGCAAGCGCATCCGAGTGAAGTTGGATGGCTCCCAGCTCATCAAAGTCCACCTTGACAAGAACCAGCAGACCACAATTGAACATAAGGTAAAATTCATGATTGTTTATCGTTCCTGGTGTACCTATCATGCAAAGGTACACCAGGAACAATATATGATCATTAAAATGCACACAATACAGATACAGATGTTCTGTATTCTGTAAAATTAGAGACATTTTCTATGACTTATGGATTTTGTTTTCATTTTTTTTATTTAAACTATTTTTAATTTGATATCATTTGTCAATTTAGTTTAAGAATACCTATATTGTTTATGAATACCATATACATAATTTAAAGTTTAAAGTATCTAACAATTTTGTGGTCTCCACTTTCAAACATTCAGAGAAGCCTATTTTCGATATTATTACACACCTACCTATGATTAGTATGATGTACGATTTACTATTTAAATTCAACTTGTTATAGTAAAAATAACTCTCACACCGATTTCGGTGACGGTGGCCGGTTTAATTGAAACCAGGCCAGTTACGCAGCAGTAATTTGCACAAGCACAAGTGTGTGTGCAGTATACAAGAGCACTCTCTTTTCTTTTACTCTAATAATCCAGTGGGACAGATAACTGACACGACGGTGAGAGATCAGGTGCAGGTCTGACTTTTTACATGCCCATCCGACAATCAGGTGATCAGCCTGCATTGTCCTAACCAAACTTGGAAACAACATTTTTTGTTGTTCCAATGCGGGAATTGAACCCAAGATCCCCGAGTCGAGAGCCAATGCTCTAACCACTATACCACGGAGGTTGTTACAACTTGTTATATTTTAAATGTGATAATGTATATGCACTCTTGGTGTGCTAAATAAGTAATATACTGTCCACGCGCGAGTTGAATTGCGTGGGGGCCTGAAGTGAGGGATCTCCCCGCCGCCCCCGCACCACGCCTCACGCGCTTGTTTTGTAGAGCTATTGCATTCCTCAGCTCTGCACTTGCGCGCGGATAGTACAATGGTAGACTTTCCTAAGTCTCATTGCATCTTGTCTCAAACATGGTCTGCATTCCCGTTGCACTGTACTAAGGTACAATGCGATTCAAATTAGAATAGGATCGAGTCGGCGCCATATTGTTTCGAATTTAGACTGTTATGATAGTTAAATTGATATTTAGATAATTTATTACTATTTAATTTTTATTTAAATTCGATGCAAGACTATTAACATTTATATGCACATAAGTTTTCTGCAAATCGCACTTTTCAAGTAATATTTGACAAAAAAGGTCATTGATGTTCCTATTCTCATTTGAAACACATTATAACTAAGCTAAATTTGGGGAATTTTCTTCAGAAGTTAGCTAGTATTAAACTCTCATTATAATCATGATTCAACCAATAATAACCCAATGAACTTTTTAAATATTATGACAACATAGTTGAAGTATAGCATTTGCTTCATTTATTACTTTGTGTTTCAGGTCGACACCTTCCAGTCAGTATACAAGAAGCTTACGGGTCGTGAAGTCACATTCGAATTCCCTGAACCTTACTTGTAAATTTAGACTAATGACTTTACAATAAATACAAAAACATATCTGTCGTTTTAATTGTTATTGATAAAAAATATTATTGTGGGAGATTTGCTTACCATTTGGCGAACCTTCTCGCTCTCGCTTGTCTGGCTTCCGTAACTATCGACAAGCAATAGGTTTTTGAAGTGAAAACTATTAGCAGCGTTGTGCAATTTTTGGCGTTGGTTAAAAAGTGTTATCTCGTGTCAGAACACGTAACCTGCATGTGGAGTGCGAGTTCTTGTCACTATTCGCAGTGAAGAAGTTAACTATAATTGGAAAACGCAGCAGCGCCGAAAGTTTTCGCATTAGAAAGGTTTGTCAGACTCATCGCAAAAAAGGCACTCACAAAGTTTTACATTTGTCCGTGTCAAAAAAATTATGGTCCTTGTACTGGGGACTATTTATATATTAAAGATAAAAAGTTCGTTTGTTTGTTTGCATTGAATAGGCTCCGAAACTACTGGACAGATTTTGATGGGATTTGGCACAGATGTCCACGGGGATGGACATATGCTACTTTTTATCGCGAAATATGTACGGTTTCTGCGAAATTTTTTGTCTACCGTTAGCCGGGCACACCCTAATTATAATATTTGAAATCTAAATGATAGAACCAAAGGAAGGGAACCAAAAGTAGGCAAAAGAAAAAAATGCATAAATAGTAATATTTATTTCAACATAATATATTGAATGATTTCAGAGAGCTTAACACGTTCAGTGCCACCGACTCACCTGTATAGTTCACGTAAATTTGATTCCAGTGCCGACGACTCACCTGTATAGTTGTGTTTTTCACTAATATTTCCAAAATGCATATTTTCTGCTCAAAATTATAGTTTAGACTAAATATATGCTAAACTAAAGATTTATGCGGTGGGCCGGGCGTGGAGATCCCGTTTATTTTTGAAAGGAAAAAAAACGATTATGCAATGCCACGAACTACACAGGTGAGTTCCCAGACATAGATCCTCAAACTGGAAATATGTATGACTGTATGTACATGTTAGAAAACGACGTCAACATAATAGCATGGACGACCTACATACTTGTGATATGGAACTAATATACAACAAACTAGTTTCATTAGAATCTATACGGTAGGTTTATATAAGTCGTGTTAGTTACACTAATTATAACTGGAGAACGGCTGAACAGATTTTTATGATTTTTGTGTTTTCGGATTTGTCTTCGTCGGGAATAGGATAATAAAAATGAAAAAAAAAAAATAATTATTATTATTATCAGCCCACATTCATCTAATGTTGATTTTTTTTGTGGATACGTGTAGGAAATGTATGAAATAGCCATTATCACTTATTTAATATTTTAGGTATGTTTAAAGTGTTTACGAAAAGCTAAAGCAAGGACAGTACACTGTACAACGTCTTTCGGGTCCACTTGTGCCGTTCTCGCGGTCGCATCGACCGCTTGGGAACGAAAGAGCTAGTAAAAAATAAACTTTAGAAATACAAAGTTATCGTAATATTTGAGATCACATATCTAGTAGCCATATTATAAATCTTGTGGCTTTGTAATAGGGTTGAAAATTAATTTTTAAAAAGGGTTGAAATTGACAAAACAGCCGGCAAAAAAACACCGGCGCGCCGCCGTTGTGTTTGAAGAACAAAAGCACTGATAATATTGTATTTTGCGAAGCTCTCATTGGCTAATGTTAAATCGCACTCCTAGAATGCACTAATTGCAATGTGACATTTCGTTTTGTTTTGAATATCAGTGCAAAGTTTAAAAGATTGACAACCACTGCTTAAATTACGAAACAAACTTACCTTTTATTTTATCCAAAGAGTTTTTTGCCATTTTTACAAGCTGAATAGTCCTACAACAACACCTAACACTTTTTAATTGCGTTAAACACCTTATTTACACTGTAACGACCACAGAAATAGCAAAAAAATGAATTTACCCTTACGCAGTGCCAGTGAACTCATATGATGAGTCGATTCAATTCATATTGCAGTGCCGGCGACTCACCTGCTGAGTCCGCCGTACAATGTAGGCGGCATCCGAGAAGATATCATGAAAATCGTAATGGGAGCAAAAGTGTTAAGTGATATAAAAAGAAAATGCGTTATCAGTCTAAGAAAATATAAAGTAACAGTTCCTAAAGATTTCTTTTTAAATTAAAAAAAATGATAACATTGGCAATAATTTCAACATTAAATTACAATAAGGCATTTTAATAATTGAAGAATCTTATATAAAAGTTACACTAGCTTAGAATATACATTTTATTTTACAACACAACTATTAACTATCCATTAACATCAGTTCATAAGCCTCCCCCTCTAAATAAAAGATTAACTGCCAATATACAAAACTCAGATATAACTTATAATTACATATTATTATCTATCAGAAGATTGTACTTACCACAGTATTATTTCATGGTATTAACAGGTTTTTGCAGAAGCATAATGCTTAATAAGTATGTAATCATGTTACGATTTTGTTTGTATGCTAATTAAATCTCGAAAATGTACAACAAGTATGTCAAGAATATATTTTATTATGATAGAGCCAATTACTATTATTCAAACGGATATTGCCTGTATCCTGCTATCGCCTCGCAACTGTTGAAATAAAAAAATTGGGCGCTACCAAAAGTTACCGTTTAAGCCCAAAATTAATTACCTATCAATCTTGGCTATAACATCAAATATAACGTTCTTACGTTATTATTTCGGACGTTAGTATGGACTAAAGTAATGGTACTTTAGCAAAGTTCCGTAATTTTTTTGATACTGACTAGTAAAGTTGCCACGCCGATTTTGAGCATCATTAAAATAATTTATAGTTCATCTGCGTAAAATTTATCTAAATTAACCGGTTCAGAGTCTTTTTTACTTGTATCATTTTCTATTTTCTCGTTTGTAGTGTTATTTTCCAATTGATTCGTCGGTTTTATGACTTTTATATAGTTGACAGGCACCAAACCTGCGTGCTGTCTGTCCGTGGTTGCCATCAGCCAACCGGAGTTCCAGTATTGGCCTTGAAGATGTTGCGGTGCTAGGGTCAAAACTTGGTTGGCGTTGAAGCTGACTTCTTGTGGGGATGTCGCTTGGTAGTCGTATTGCGCGACAGCCCGAAGAGGATTTTGCCACGAAGTAGGATCGTTCACTGAAAATTAATGTAAAGAACTTATTTAATAACAGTGAAAAAAACCTTTGTCATGGGATATTTAATTATCCAAAATGGCGGCGATGTGGTTCGCCACCCATCACGCGACTGTTCGACTAAGCAACGCGACAAGAACCTAAGCCCTGGACAAAAACCGCCCCACCCTAGTACTTTGAAGACAACCTACCCCCCTAAACAGATCATGTAGTACGGGTATGCAGCAGCGGCGAAGGATGTTTCTCCATCATAGGGAAGCCGGAGCCTGTATAGGTGGGGATTTCTAAGGTTTGCAAAAGGTCAGTGACAAGGGAAGCCGATAGGAATGGAGTTATAGGAACCCTACGCCACTGGTATGCAGGGTATTTTTTTTACGGGCATTGGCCCACCACACATTCCCAGTTTCCACCACTGCAGGCTGCAATTCCTGTGAGCCAGGATCTACAGCGGTAACCAACCACAAAAACCCTTTGATGTGATCTTAGGGGTGCCCGAGGGATATGTTAAATCTGTATGCAGGATGTTCCCTAATATTATATTCTATGCCGCGAGTGTGGATGGTTTCGTCGTGAACCGTGAACTTATTAAAAACTATGTCACCTTTAAAAGTTACATGCATCTGAATTCTATGTTATGTTTAACTGTATTAGTATATCTATTCATATGTTAACGTAATAATAATGTCTATGGACGCTTCGCACCACGTCAATCTGGACCTGTGGTAAGTTTTTGAAGAACTTGTGTTACCAGACAACGGAAATATATATTTAAGATTTTTATTACATTATACACGTAT
The DNA here is from genome assembly GCA_905404095.1 of Glaucopsyche alexis. Classification (NCBI taxonomy): domain Eukaryota; kingdom Metazoa; phylum Arthropoda; class Insecta; order Lepidoptera; family Lycaenidae; genus Glaucopsyche; species Glaucopsyche alexis. Next base: position 29,550,111 of record FR990043.1, on the reverse strand, counting down.
TTAATACATATCCATGACCCAGGAATTCACGGAAAAACTTTTTATTGCTTCCGCGGGTTCGAACCCGCGACCCCCGGCTTGAGCACCAACACGCTCAACCACTGAGCCACAGAGGTCGTCGATGATAATTTATGTACTGCTGGTGTTCTCTTATCCTAAATAAATAAATACACAATACATGCTACAAAAACGAGTCATATTTGCAAAGAATACGCACAAAGAAATTACCTACGCAGATAGGCCTCCCGTGACCGATAAACATTTGATAGTGCTATCTGTAATGTTTTGGTTTTGATAAACGATTTTTACATATTATATTTAAAATATCAATCAGAGGAAAAACTATATAAAACTACTAAGTTATTGCTTGCGATTAAAATTCCGTAGGATTAAGTACTTTACTTTTAAAGGATAAAGGATTAATCTGTTTGCAGAAATATATATTAATCTACTTCATAGAATAAGAAAATAATCCAATCAAATCCACATGAAGTCTACCTGTAGATGCAAAATTAATGTATTATCAATGCTTAAGTACTTCCATTGCTTAGCAACAATTTTTAGTTATTTACTTTACAATGAACAAATAACCTAACCAAGTGCGCCAGGACATGGCTTACAAAAGGGTTCCGTACGTATCAATGCGAAATAGTTGAGTTTTTCAAATAACTTCTAAAAAAGTTATAAAGGAACTATAAGGGTTACTTGTAGTACGGAACCCTGAAAATGATTACCTACCAAATTACGTTACTTTTAATATAAAGTAACAATGAAAAATGGTACTTTGTAGTAAGCAATTTGAGCTGCTCTTTATACTTACATCTCTCGTGTATGTTAGAGGTGAGTCCGTTCAGCATTCTGAGAACAATGTAAGGTGCCGCAGCAATAACACCAAAGAAGAGGAGAATGGGCCAGCTGGATCCCCTCGCGCGCTGCTCAGGTGTAGCAGAACCATTCTGAGTGGCAGCTACTGCTTCAGCCCAAGCCTTTAAAATAATTTTAAATGTTATTTATTTCACCAATAAAGCTAATCTAATTCGTTATCTCTCATTAATTACAAATCTGTCAAATCAATCCAACATAAAAACAAATGAGGAAAATCAACATTGTATTAATTGTGTTGAAACCTTGAATTGTGTATGAAGCTACTAAGCAACAATAATAGTATATAAATAAAACAATAGGTATAGGTCTGTCTTGACTAGTTAATGTTTAAAAAAATTAAGTGTTCTTGTACCTTAAACTCATTCTCTGTCCGAATTCCCAACAGAACTAATAATTTTCTCACAATCCAGTTTAAACTTCTGACAACAGCAAATGTTGACCAAAATTGTGCAAAAAGAGATCTCAATCTGCCAAAATTCTCAGCCACACCTGTTCAGTGAAACATATTCAAAGTATAATTCACATAAGACGTATAGCTGAGTAGTACCTAATTAAAGAGATATGGCTATTTTTAACCCCCAACAAAATCAACCCAACCCAAAAAAAGATTTTGATTTAGTTAGTTTTCCAGAGATTTAGCTATAATTCTTGACTTGACAATACCATGTTAGGTTTAACTTAAAATATATAGTTTTGTCTATAAACAAGAAATTTGAGCCTAATTAAGATTGTTTACAGTAAACCTACTGTTAATGATGATGATTAAATACAAATCATATTCTATAATATAGATATTTTTTTTAATTGTAAAAACTATTAAAGCTATATTTACCAAGTATTGCTCTGAATGAACTCGTTAAAGCAAAGAATGTATTCTCGAGCATCATTGCGACACTACCAACAGCATGTACCACACTTTGAATTGAATCAAATGTAGGTCTGGAATTCTCTTCAGCCATTTGTATGAATCTACAAATTATTTGTAGCAATATAAGTACAGCTTCTTTGTTCCCAATTAGTAGAGTAAGAAAGCATAGATTATAGTAGTAAAAAATATTCATTAAGTAGTGTAAAACTTCTATTAGAGGTGAAGGTAATAAATAAATCTTATTTTTTAATTCAAAATATTATGCATCATATTAGCATATTGTTGCTAGTTATTTTGACCTTTGCAAAGATAATGCATTTTAAGATGTTTGAGAATGATACAATATTATGTTTACATTAACTTCTCACATGTGACTTGAGTCATTACAATTTGATAAGAAAATAGTAGTTCTGGGTTTCCATAATCCTATAGTAAACATTATATAAACAACATTATCCTTCTATTATCAATAATGGTATTTACCTGCTCTCAATATCCCCATGCATTGGTCCATATCTATTGAACCCCCCATATGGGCTCATACCCATACCTCCCATTCCATATCCACCGCCAAAGTTTCCATAACTATTGTAGCCTCCCAATCCCATTCCATAATTTCCACCCATGGCCCCCACACCTCCAAACGGATAGCCACTGTTCATCCCATAATTTGACTGAATGTAATCAGGTCGTGGAGGGAGCGCTGGCGGTCCAATAGTAGCAGTAGATGAAGATGGTATTGCGTTTCTAAATCCAAGCGAATCGTTCGTGCCTCCAACTACAGAGTTCGATAAACTGGGGTCAAAGTTTCGGTCAAATTGTTTAGGTGGTTCACTCATTTTAAAATTGTAGTTGTAGCCACTTTAGTTTCTTAATTTAATCCTTTATTTGTTCCCATATAGTATTTAGATTGTTTCAAAGTTATAAGATTATATAAAAGACATTAACATCGCACGATAAAAAATAATCACAAAGTAAAAACAACTTTCGTAAATCGTAGGTAGGTAATTCGTAACTCGTCTTTGACAATTGACAGTTGACACTTGATTATATTTTTAAATACTACGGCCATGAAGCATAGATACACTACGGCCGCTGTATCTTGACGGGTCTGAACATAGGCTCTGCGAACTTTAGCGCATGTACAACTCGTGAAGAAAACTGTTATTGTATTATTTTTATATACCTATGTACTAATACAATTTCCCTTATACAGTTGACCAATTAGTACAAATAAAATAAATACGAAAACACTTAGAAACAGTTAGTGCGCAACCTTCTGCGCGAAGTTCACACTCGCCAAGATACATCGGCCGTATTGTACCAGGAGTCCGAACGGTATAGGCTTTTTAATAATAATTATATATACAGTACACAATAAAGGCGTGACTCCTGTTCGAAACATTACACAGAAAACATGAAACATTGGGGCGTGGCTATACACATTTGTCTAGGAATAGACAATGTTTTTGTTTTCGGAGACGGACGAAAAACATTCCCGCGCGGGTAGAGAGGGGAAGAAATGTTTCATTTCTTATCTAGTGTTCACATCGTTCACATGACACCTAGGTATAGGTTTTTTAGGGTTATAGCTGTTTTGCTTGTTGTGTTTTTTGTTTGTTTTTGTGATCGCTCATAATATATGGCCTGACTTAATTAAAAAACACCAATTTTGACAGTTTTCAATAGAAATGCGTAAAATGGCGCACATATTTATGAGTTGAAAAACATACTTTTATGAAACACCTAAAGTGGCCTTTTCAGAACCCCTCTTTCCCTTAGATTCTACACCTACAATCACTAAAACTGCGAGCGCTAATACGTCTTCCTCGTCGGAACTTAGATCGTGTCTGGACAAAATGTTTTGTTTCGACCAAAAACATTTTCTGTAGCTGGAGACAGCTTGTGTATGAAAACAAATGTTTTTGTTTCATGTTTTCTGTGTAATGTTTCGAACAGGAGTCACGCCTTAATAGGACCAGATCTTAGTTCTCTTTTCTGCCGCTAGGCGTGCGAGACCGACGAGTACCGAGTGTTGCCAATACTATTATACCAAGTGTTGCCAATACTATTATTTATTACAATTATTTTTAAATTACCGTTAGGCAATTACCGTGTTCTACGGTATCTATTTTTCGAGAACAGTTTCTAAAAATTTCCTAAAACTTTTATATAATAAGATTTCAATCTTTCCAGAGCTGTCAATAGCAACTTTAAACTTCCCGCGTAATTTCAAACGAGTGCATGTCGGACCGTCGCGCGCTCTACCGGCAAAAATCTGTCCCCGTAATTGAGACCAATATTTTAACATTACCCTGTCAAGCGTCAGTTGCTGCACGGCAGCAAGTGACAGCATGGCTCTCAAGCGTCGCTTGCTGCCTCGTGGCAAGCTGGGCACGCCCATAGAATAAATTTCTAATTTATAAGTGGTTTGTTTGTACCACATAATTTATACATTTATGTAATTAATATTAAGTTTTTTATGCGTATACTAAGTATTTTCCATAAATCTACAACATTTACTTCAGAAAATCGAATGAAAAATATACGTTTTTATTGCTATTTTATTTCATAGTGAGTTTATGATTTTCTTGTGAAATGCATTTTGAATTGAACATTTTAGTAGAAAATTTATTAGAACGGTATTTATTCTAGAGTCTACGAATAGAATATATGGATAAGAATAAGTAAATTTATTACTATGATTGTTTTTCTAAGACATTACCGTCAAAATAGGCCTAGTTTCGGAGGGTTCAATGAGGGAGTTCCCTTATTGTACATTGTAAAAAAATAATGAGTTACTATAATATTTAACATCCTGAAATGTATAAAAATATAAAAATATGTATTTAATTATGTCCCAGTTACAGTTTATTGAGCAATCAAAATATGTACTATGTCAGATATTTTTCATAGTAATTGTAATTAGTTTTGCTCCAATCCTTGTTAGTACAAATGTTTTTGTATTAAATTTTTATGTATAATATATCCAATTACGTAAATAAAGCAACATTCACTGTATAGAAACATACATTTTATATTTATTTGAGTTTTAAAACAAAATATTAAAAAAGACGAAGTTTATGTGTTTGTATCAAGATTCCATTTATTAAATGAGTATTTTTCTAAATTCCATTTACGTCATCACTTAGGAAATCTATTCTACTTTTTAAATATATATCACATGCATAGGTAGTACATAAATTATAACAATATAATTTGGAGAAATAAAAATCGCGGGAATCGAAATTAGACTGACAATTTTATAGTAGGTAACTGTAACTTATTTTATATCGGTTTTTAAATTAAAATTTTATATAAAATGTGTGCACCTACGTAAATTAAGCAAATTTTACTATATAGAAACATAAATTTGGCCTTAGTTTAGATTTGCAATAAAAATATAAGAAAAAGTCGTGTGTTGTGTTTGGATCAAGATTTCTTTTATTAAACTAGTATTTTTCTTAATTCCAATTATATTATCAATTAGGAAATTTAATCACCTTTCTAAATATATATAACATGCATATGTTTTATTCACATTAAAACATTATAATCTTGAAGAAAAACACGACGGAAACGTCATATGATTTATAGAGGTCGGTACTCCGTGCATCTGTCATGAGGGAATGAGGTCGTCCTCCTCCTTCCTCTCCGTAATGTGTGTGATGAGGTATCATTTGGCATGTTCCCACTTGAGTGTCAATAACGGAGTCAAAAGTAAACAATCAGTGCAAGTGTTTACGTTATTTGAAATGTTTACTTTCAAGAGGATAGGTACTTAATTATACTGAATCTAATAACTAATTTTGTATAAATCTGTTTCTATATTACGTAATCACTTAGGAAATTAATTATATTTTTAAATAAATACATCATCTATAGGTTTTATTTACTTATTAACATTAAAATTGCGAAAAAAAATCGCGAAAAAAATTGCGGGAGAATGTAAGGAAAATTAATTTTTGGTGGCAAAAAGGCCCGACGCTTGTCTGCATAATCTGTCAAAGAGTGTCAAGGCGCTTGACAGGTTACGTTCGGACTCCTTGTTATCTATACTTCGTGACTACGGCGATACGGCATAAAACTATTGCCACTGTCAAGTGTATATAATTTCTAAATCGTCAAGTGACAAGTCCAAAGTCTAGTCAAAGTCCAAATAAATAGTCAGGACTCAGGGTAGTCAATGAGGCTAGCCACACACACAACATATTATTGGTAATAATGCTCATATTGACAATGTCCTTGTGTGCAGGCCTTAATGCCGCGCGTTTTCTTTTTTGTATGTGTTGATTAATATTGACAAACTTATTGTGTCGATAATATTGCGTATGTGCGGCTAGCCAGTCGATTCAGTACTCTACCAATATTACACATTACAAAATACAAACCTAAATAACACAAATTTAGAAAAACAACACAAAAACCTCAACGTCGCTGATTGACATTCCCAGCAAAACTCCAAAATAGAACTTTCGTATCATTTTTTAACATTGTTTTTCTAAATCGTTAAGACCAAAGTCTAGTCAAAATCCAAATAAATATTCAGTGCAGTCAATGAATCAAGTTAGTCGATTTATTAAAGTGAAACTTAATAGAGAGTTTTGGAGAACACAAAAGGCATGTATTTAACCCTAGAGAGATAACCTACGTCGCAAAGGCGCCCACGCTGCAAATAAACTTCTGTATCTTTCCAATCGATGCGCGTATCAACTGGTCATTCAGAGCCAACTCAGTTGCCGGTCAGCGCAGTAGCAGGATGGCTGTTTCTTTGCGGTAAGTACTATATTTTCATAGGTATGACCAGTGGATGCGCTCGGGAGGCGTATGGTTATCTTTTGTGTAACTTTTAGCATTTGCATGTATACTAATGTGACATAAATTTTACTCGTTTCGGTTTTATTTTTAGGATGCATTCTATGTTACTGACATGGAAAGCAAAAGGGCGTTACAGAAAGACAAAATTAGTTCATTGTTGAACCATGAAGATAAAGATGTCGGCAGTGAGAGCCAGGAAAGTGACATCGAGATAGAAGATCTTGTGAGCGTAGATGATGTTCAAAATGATTTTAAAGATGAGTATATGGATAATGAGGAGCCAGGAGAGTCAAACGATGTACCAGAAAGTGAAGATTTATCCCAGACTGTATCCTCAGCGTCATCTGAAAGTCCAATGCAAGACCATCATATCATAACCATTAACCCCTGAGGGTAGACTAATTCGAGGTATAAACAAACATTTCTGGTCAACTCTTAAGGGTCCAACTCATGGCAGAACATCTGCCATAAATATAATTCGCACAAATAGGGGTCCAACGCGTATGTGCTGAAATATATATGATCCGAAACAACGTTCGAAGCAATATTGAACTTGTTCTACCAAAACCTACCACAAGGCTCCCATGGATGAAGAAGAGGAGCTAAGTTAAGAAAAGACGTTACTGCAGTATACTACTGCATATAAAAAACGGAATATCCAAGATGACTTGCGCTAAATGCAAAAAGCCTGTTTGTGGCGAACATAAGACTGAAATTTGTAAAGACTGTCTGTAAACCAATATTAGCCATAAATGTTATGTAGGTTGTTGTAAACTTCTATTGTGGTTATATTGTCGACTTATCTGTAAGAGAAAAACACAATTTTTTGTAATAATTTACGAGACTTACCCCCATAAAAAGAAGGATGTTGATTTTTAAAAATTTTTCGTAGAGGTCTAGTAATTTATGTTTCCAAGCTCTTAAAATAAAACAAATTCTTAAAGTAACGCATTTTATTTCTAAAACTATCCCGGATCATTAAAATGAGTATATTTGTTTAGGCAAATATGCAAAATACACCATAATAGACGCATTACAAAATCATGCGCCTCTGAAGCAAAGAATATATATATTACTAACGTAAAGAACCGTCACTCCACCGATTTACACGACTCACCGCTCGCAGCTATGTGTGCGTGTCTGGGCGAATGCGGGGGCGGGTGGGGTGTAACTTTTCCCAGCCTGGACTATGGCTCACGGGGCTGGCAGTTTCGCCGACGGGACAGTGTAATTTCATAAGAAAGTATTTAGTTTCAAATATTTTTTGTTTTTTGTTTCACTAGTGATGTAGTGATGCAATAATTTGATTTTATCGATATTTTTAACGAAATATGCTTGGATTGGGTAAAGTTTGTAGGAGGTAAACCTCGAACGTATATCAAATTTTTATTAAAACCCGTTCAATAGTTATTGCGATAAGAAAAAAACAAACGTGCCATTTGCCTGTTTAAGATTCATCCGTCCATCCATTCATCCATCCATACATCCTCACAAACTTTCATATTTATAATAGTAGTAAAATATTAGTAAGGATTTCCGCATAAAATTTTAGATTAAATATTACATGTTGTACTTAATCGCATTTAAATCTGTCGATACCTATCGATATTGTGCGACGATCTTAGTTGTGTTACAACACTTATTGAGTGGTAGGTAATAAAAATTTAAAATTGCATTGATATAATTCAAATAGTCTTTATACTACTTAAGAATTAAGTACAAATTAAACCCAATTGCTAAGGACACAAGGTATATTTTTCCAATTTATGGGCCCAATGGATGAGTACATTTTTGATTAAAAAATATGGCAATAAGACGTTTGCATGGAGACTATTTTGAATTTTCGTTGTAAATATCAGTATTGTTCAAAAGTTCAAAGCGCACGCACCGTGTACCTAAAATATTAGAAATTTCCTGATCGGTATTAAAATGAGTGGGCTTAATAATTGTAGTTGTATATGGTCGCCGGCCGTATTAACCAAGAAAAAAAATATGACATAAAAGGTCCTTCCGCTTAACCTACCTCGATAATTAATACTTATTTTTTCTAAACTAACCCTTGTTTTTGTCAAACGCAGTAGGTACAATAAATAACTGAGACGTGGATTAAAGAAGGTAGGTATGATTTCCATTTCCATATTAAGTATCTAGCTGCTGCCCGCGGCTTCGCCCGCGTAATAATATTATATTTACGCAGACGTAAAAAAACATTTTAAATGAATTCGATGTCAACCCTAGGCTTAAGTCAACATAACTGACATTTGTCGGTGCTCCAACTGTCATTTGTAGAGAGTGTCGCCCCTGTGTCTGAAGCGTATGGTTATCTTTTACGCTCGTTGTACTATGGTTATCTTTCTAGGGTTAAACTTGCGACAAAACAATTAAATTTTGGATGTGAAATGCCCAATATTGAATACTAAATTACTAAGTTGGCGAAAGAATGTAAGGAACAAAAAAATTACAAATCTGGTGACTAAATAATACCATTGAATTTTCCAAACTTGCAGACAGATTATATTTTAGCGAACAAATAACCATCTTGGCGACAATTTGTGAGTACACATTTAATTTTAGAATAGGCACATATATTTTCCCTGATGTAGGTAACTCAAAAACCATACAAGCAGCAAAACGAGAGCACACAAAAAAACATAAAGGAGCGTACAAAATTTCCAATTTTTAATTTTTCTCGGTTTTAGGGGGGTGTAGATTATTGTGTAGATTAATTTTGAAATTTAAAAATGGCGGATATTTATTTTTCGTAAAATTGATATGGGTGTCGTTTACCAGGTTTTGGGAGTGCTGGATACGAAAATGACATTCGTTTTGAAATTCCAATATGGCGGACATACTTAATTTTATAAAAATAATATGGGTGTCCTTTTATTGGTTTCTGGGGTTGATTACAAAAAAGTCATCCATTTCAAATTTCCTTAGTAACCCCGCAACCTCATATTTTCGTCATGATGGGAGAAAAAGAAATTCGAAAATCCTGAATTTTCCAATATTTGTATAGCTTTATACATTCCTAGTATCTCAATGTAGAGTATTTACTTCTTTTTATATAAAATTGATTTTATCTCGAAAACGGTGCATCCTATTGAAAAAATAATGAAAATTTCGTCCCCCTTAGAAATCCCGCAACATCATATTTTCTTCATGATGGGAGAAAAAAAATTTCGAAAATCCTGAATTTTCCAACATTCCTATAAACATCCGTCGTATCTCAATGTACAGCATTTACTTCATTTTTTTATATAAAATTGATCTCGGAAACGGTGCATCCTATTGAAAAAATTATGAAAATTTCGTCCCCCTTAGAAACCCTGCAACATCATATTTCTTTCATGATGGGAGAAAAAAAATTTCGAAAATCCTGAATTTTCCAACATTCCTATAAACATCCGTCGTATCTCAATGTACAGCATTTACTTCTTTTTTTTATAAAATCGATTCTAACTCGGAAACGGTGCATCCTATTGAAAAAATAATGAAAATTTCATCCCCTTTAGGAAACCCGCAACATCATATTTTCTTCATGATGGGAGAAAAAATGTTTCGAAAATCCTGAATTTTCCAACATTCCTATAAACATCCGTCGTATCTCAATGTACAGCATTTACTTCTTTTTTTTATAAAATTGATTCTAACTCGGAAACGGTGCATCCTATTGAAAAAATAATGAAAATTTCATCCCCTTTAGGAAATCCGCAACATCATATTTTCTTCATGATGGAAGAAAAAAAATATTCGAAAATCCTGAATTTTCCAACATTCCTATAAACATCCGTCGTATCTCAATGTACAGCATTTACTTCTTTTTTTTATAAAATCGATTCTAACTCGGAAACGGTGCATCCTATTGAAAAAATAATGAAAATTTCATCCCCTTTAGGAAACCCGCAACATCATATTTTCTTCATGATGGGAGAAAAAATGTTTCGAAAATCCTGAATTTTCCAACATTCCTATAAACATCCGTCGTATCTCAATGTACAGCATTTACTTCTTTTTTTTATAAAATTGATTCTAACTCGGAAACGGTGCATCCTATTGAAAAAATAATGTAAATTTCATCCCCTTTAGGAAACCCGCAACATCATATTTTCTTCATGATGGAAGAAAAAAAATATTCGAAAATCCTGAATTTTCCAACATTCCTATAAACATCCGTCGTATCTCAATGTACAGCATTTACTACTTTTTTTTATAAAATTGATTCTAACTCGGAAACGGTGCATCCTATTGAAAAAATAATGAAAATTTCATCCCCTTTAGGAAACCCGCAACATCATATTTTCTTCATGATAGGAGAAAATATTATGTTGCGGGAAAATATGATGTTGAAAATCTTGAATTTTCCAACATTTCTATAGATTACAACCCTCGTATCTCAGTACAGCATTGCCATATTTTTTTTCTATAGTCGCTTCTATCTCAGAAACGGTGCATCCTACTGCAAAAATAATGAAAATTTCCTCCCCCTTATTAACCTAGAAATCGCATATTTTCTTCATGAATGGTATAAAAACTCATAAATCCTGAATTTTGAAAAATTTCTATATATAGCTGGTACCTTGAACTACATAACATACTGTAATAATAATCATCAATCCTAATTAGCATCCCCACGATCTTTTAATTTAGTATTCATATTCATTTTACGAAGATTGAATATTCTCTATTTTGGAAAATGAAATTGGAAGACAATTTTGTAATCAGAACCCCCAGAAACCTGGAAAAGGACAACTTTATTAATATTAATGACAAAAATTTACGCCATTGTGGAATTTCAAAACAGATTTTATTTTCATACTAGCTAATGCCCGCAACTTCGTTTGCGCAGAACTAACGAAAGCAGAACCCTATTTTTTTAAACGGAACCCTAAAATAAAAGTAGCCTATGTTAGACCTTATAATATAAGCTATCTGCTAGTGAAAGTCTCGTGAAAATCGTTCCAGCCGTTTCATAGATTAGCCGAAACAAACAGACAGACAGACCGACAGACAGACATACAAAAATTAAAAAAAATTGGTATTTTATTAAGTACCGAATTATAAGTACCGAATATACTTTCAGATTCATTTTATGAAAAGCTGTTAATTTGAAGTTACAAACACACACTTCAATTTTATTTATCTGTATAGATTATTCTGCACCCCCAGAAACCTAGAAAATGACACCCATGCCAAAGAAAAACTTACTCCAACAGTATCCAAAAATAGGATTTTCCGTAGTCAGCAAATTGACTTTTTAGCAGCCATTAATTTATCAACCAAATCTGGTTTTATAGCTGCTTATATGGTATAATGGTTACCAACTCGGAAATTAAGTCACCAACTTATAAATGTCGGTGCTAATTTGGATTAAATTTCGCCTCTTTTTATCTGCCGACTTTTGAATTTTTTGTCACCCGAGTGTTTTCGCCAGTTTAGTAATTTAGTCGCCAACATATTAATTCGCTGCCAAATTCAGTAATACAGTATGCTCACATGCAGCCGCCAACTTATTTTTTGTTCGCTCGATTAATTATATCCCAACACAAAAATATACTAATACATAGCACCCTTTTCTTATATATGTACCATTTGCTTACTCTTGTGCACGTTAACAAATATATTTTAATGGTTCATATTCTACCAATGATACGCATTATGAATTTTTTAGTAACACCTATTAAACTACACCATCTCTCTTCTATATACATCTCTAAAATACTTAAAACTCTAGGAACTAGAAAGTTTTAGTCAAGCGTCTATCACTTTACTGAATCGACTGACTGACTCATGGACTGTATGATGATTTATTTGGACTTTGACTAGACTTTGGACTTGACGATTTAGAAAAAACGGCGTTGAAAACCTACACAAAAATTCTATGCCCGCCAAATGCCCGTCTTTTTAACTTGACACCAACTTGACACTGAAGCACTGGCAATAGTTTTTATGTCGTACTGCCGTATTAAAAAAATTTGTTCAATTTTCCAATTCTTCGATTTGTCAAAAACCTATTTGTCAGTAATTCAGTATTTTCATGAAATTGTGTTTGTTGTTTTTCGTGCTATTTACGATTTTAAGAAAGGAACATACCATTTACAGAGGACTAAATTGTTTATAATTTATAAAGGTACGTGTTTTACATAATTTGGCCAAAAGTATTTTTGTAAATTTTATTGTTCTTCGATATCACCGTTGCTGAGTAAGTGTTTTAGTCCTTTGATTAGGTTTATAAGTGTTTTATCACAAATACTCCAAAATAGTAAGAAATATCAACGTCGTTACAGCTAAAGATTCATTAGTCTATAAAATTATACCTTCACAACACAAATAAGTTACCATTTTAAGTTTTAGAAGGAAATTATGAACAATTATTCTAACACTGAATTTCAGAACATTTAAGCAATGTATCAACATTGCTTAGTACAAAATGTTCTGTAATTTTTTATTTACGTCATAATTACCTATTTGGCTTAGCAATAGGAAGAGATACATGACATAGTGTGGTTCAAACACTTAATTTATTATTGATTTTATGGTTCTATAGTACTACAAAGAACCCTTAGAGTATAAATATAAGTGGATGTTGGTTGTTATAGATTGCATATAGAAATAATTGTTGGTTTTAAGTATTATAAAATAATAATAATTTTATACTTTAGGGTGGCTCTCCGTTCAATTTGTAAAGTCCAAAATTAAAAAATTAATCAGCACCTATTTGATTATTACCTGTTTATTGTAAAAGTAATGATTAATGTGTATTAATTAATATTAAAATAGTAGTGTCCCTTTTAGTAAATAAATGAATAAGAAACTAGAGCACATTATAAGGCAATCAATAAATTAATGGTACAACTGCGCAGGAGGCATGTTGTGGCACAAATGGGCCAGCTCAACATTTTCTTCACTGCAAGTATTTTATTGTGTTGACTAAAGCCTCATTTACACAAGGAGAGTTTCTCGAACGGGTGCAGGCGACAATGTCAGGAATATTCTTGCATAGTGTAAACAACATTTGAAGGTGAGAATCGTATGGCGAGTCTCGTATACGAGAATATGATACGATATTCTCGCCCAAATTGTACGATAAACTCTCCTTGTGTAATGAGGACTTTATACAGCAAGCTTCACAATTTTCCAACAGTTGAGCAAGCAACTAGCCTCTTTTTGTAAAGTTGGAGGCTATACTGAATTAATCAATGTTTGTAAAAATTATCGGTCTGAAAATGTTACATAACAAACATTCCAGTAAAAGTCTTGTTCAACTGATATGACATTATGAGTATGAATGAACTTAAAAAAAAACCAATGTGTGCTAAGACCACACAACTGAAGTAAAACTCTCAAACGAACATGCGCGCGCACTGCTATCTCTTGCTCCTAGTGTAATGTACAAAACATAACTCTCTCTCTCTTTTCATCTTCACTAATTTATATCTCCCTCTCAACTTCCGTTCGCCTCGCCTGATCACATTTTTCGTAATGCTCTCGTCACGCATTTCCCAGCCTACTCCTGAAGTCAAGCATGCGTAAATGAAGTTTTACTTCAAAAAATATTTTTCAGTAAATATTATCAGGAAATACATATTCATATTATTAGTAACATCTATCTATACTCTCATACTAATCTATATAATATATAATACATATACAAAAGAAAGTCACGTTAGTTACACTATTTCTCACTCAAGAACAGCTCAACCGATTTAGCTGAGAATTGGTGGGGAGGTATATTAAAACCAGGAGAAGGATAATTTTTATTCCGTTCCCGGGGGACTCAAAACTCGAGAACGGCTAGACCGATTTTAATTTTGGTCTTAAAATAATTATGGAAATTCAGGGAAGGTTTAAACAGTGGGAAATATTGAAAAAGGTGTAGGTTGTAGGAGTAGGTGTAGGACTAGGACGAAGGTTGTATAGGTGTAGTCATTTATTCATTCCAGTTCATATTTAAGATAAAACAACGTGTGTCGGGAGTTCGGGACATCTAGTATAATATAAAGAGGAAGGTTTGTTTGTTTGCATTGAATACGCTTTTTATTGCGGTAAAATGTATGGTTACCTCGAGATTTCCTTTTGCGTGCACGAAGTCGCGGGCAACATGTAGTGGAGTATTTAAAATAAGCTCGCTAGTGAAAAGGTAGCTAGCTATTACAAAAGTATAGTCCAGAGTTATTTTACCTCGGAGTTTCTATGAGAGTGTCCTTATGTCGTCGACATAAAGCCCATAAAGGTCCCGTCAGAGGTAAAATAAATCTGAACGGACTCTATATGAAAGAGCAAACTTGTTCGTTGTGGTGTCAGTCAGTCGACTGAGCAATTTCCGCGAATGTCCGCGTGACTCCCAATGAATAAAAAGTAGGTTAGCGTTGTTTATTATGTTTCTATTTTGTATAAAATTACTTACGGGTTTAATTAAAATATTACGTATAGACTATGTACAGACTCAACCAATAAAATAAGAACCATTTGAAAAGTTTCGGTAAAGATTGATACATATTTGTTAATTTGAATAGTTTCTTCTTTTCAGATCAAATTGACCTCTTCGTCGTCTGTCGGGGTAAGTTTTTATTTTACATTCTTCAAGTATGAAACTCCTTTTGGAAACTGGAAAAGTTTGTGGTCGGGCAAGAACGCGAAAAGTTGTACATTGGACTTTTCTACATGTCCCCAGGTTATTCACTAGTTTTGTCAGACTTTGTGATTGAGGCAAGTTTTTGCTCTGTGTACGTCTTGTTTAATTGGAATTAAAGTGCCTACTTATGTTGTTAAAGATATTTCTAGCAGACTTATTTGAGATCTAATAGCAAATAAATTTGACAACAGCGATACTTGGGTTACAAAAAATATTATGTGATTGGAACCGCTCATAAGATACGTCCGAGCCCGGATTATTACTGTCCGTCGCATCTCCAAAATGATGTCATGAAATGTTGCTTAGAGGTAGGGTTGCCATATCTTACATATGACTCCCTGGACAAGACGCGTGAAAACCCCGGATTTTGGAGTACGAAACCCGGACATAGAACAATTTTTACCCGACTACGGCAATGTCAAAAAGAAAGGAAGATTTATAATTGCTGCAAATAATAAAAAAACTTAGGCCTTCCTAATTCTGCCTACAAAAACCCGGATAGCAAATAAAATCCGGCCCGGACGCTCCCCGGACGCTCTTTAAACTTGGACAAATCCGGGGAAACCCGGACGGATGGCAACCCTACATAGAGGTAATAGAGATTGCAGATTTCAACTGTTTTTCGAAATACCGAATTCTGAAAAACGAATTAACCACATAATGGGTCCGTATGATAAACTAAATGGTGCCCGCAACTTCGTTTGTGTGGACGAAGGTGAAACCTATTTTTGTACACGGAAACCTAAGATGAAAGTAGCTAGACGTTACTCCTTATAACAACAGCTATCTACCAGTGAAAATTTGGTCAAAATAGGTCCAGCCGTTTCAGAGAATAGTCGGGATAAACAGACAGACGGATAGTCAGATAAAAATTTAAGTTTTTGGTGTGTTGCATTTAGTGCAAAGCTGTTAATTTAATAATACAAACATACACTCCAATTTATTTGCAGGTAGTAGGTATACTTAGGCCTTTACATCCGTTAATGGATGATTTATACAGTATTCCCCGAGCGAAGTAACCACTCTTGAAATACTGCAGTGCCTGGGACAGTTGGTTTTTAAATGTCGTATGGTTGCCCAAGCACATACGGCATTCTCACAACATAGTCAGCCTAGTCCAGAGGAATGAACTAGTCAATACGTCTGGGGCCAACTATGTGCGGGTTTCCTCACGATGTTTTCCTTCACCGTAAGAGCGTCCGTATGATGTACTTGAGATCTGAAAAAGTCTCATTGGTACACGCCACAACCTGGGATTTGAACCTGCACTCTCTCGAGTGCGAACCAAACGGTCTACCCACTAGGCCACGGAGCTCTCAGGTAGGTCTCAGTAGGTATAGAATATAGATAATAAGACATGTATGAACTAATGTCATAAACCAGTGTTTTTCAACCATTTTCATGACACGCCCCTTTAGTATGAAAAATTATTTCGCGAAATATCCACGATGGGAGAAATTGGTTAATGAAAAATCAAGCGCAACCTTCGCATAATTAAGAGTTCTCATAAGTTTTTTTTTGTTAATTTGATACAAATGTTTAAGATGGAAAAAATAGCATAAGTTATTTTTACTTTTTATTTATTTGATTATTTTATGTCCTTTAGTTTTCTTAATAAATCTTTATAAACTTTTGCAACTCCTCTAAAGAAGCTTCGCGACCCCCCAGGGGTACGCGACCCACACGTTGAAAAACATTGTCATAAACTATATTAATATAATAACGAAGTAATACGTAAAGTTAATTATTGAGTCAGGAAGTAGGTATGAATTCTAAGCCGAACTAGGTAATTTAACTAGCCTGTCTATCAAATGCAAATTGCAATTACAAGTCATGTAACCGAAGGCCTGATTTAGTCGTTCGATCATGTTTAGCGGATTAGTGGTTATTAGCTAATGTCTAAAATTCCTCGATTATGTATTATTAGTTACTAGATGTTGCCCGCGACTTCGTGCGCGCAAGAGGAAATCTCGAGGTAACCGTACATTCTGCCGCAATAAAATGTAGCCTATGTCCTTCCCCGTGGTCTGTTCTATATCTGTGCCAAATTTCATTAAAATCGGTCCAGTAGTTTCGGAGCCTATTCAATGCAAACAATGAAACAATTTTTTCATCTTTATCATATTACCTAGTATAGAAGTATAGATTACCAATCTTTGGTACTGCATAAGCCACTTTCCCCGTTATTTGATTCCAACGTGGAAGATGTGTCTCTCATGAAGTGCAGTAACATCAGACACATATGATCTAGGTATAGAATATATATCTATCGCAAACATCTTTATTGGATATCATGTAAATTGTAAAAATGGTAATGGTACTCAAGTTTCTGACTATATTGTCATTTACGAGTACATATCTCTTCAAATGCAAATTCTACCGCGCAGAAAACTAGATGATGCAATGCGTTGGCTCTTAACCCCGTCTTTAATCCCTTAAATGGATTGTTCTAGATAAAAATATACTGCAATTCATTGGAATTGCAGTATATTTTTATCTAGAACAATCTCGCTAAAATCACAGCTAAAACTCGAGAACGGCTGGACCAATCTGGCTACTTTTGGTCTTGAAATAGTTATAGAAGTTCAGGGAAGGGTTAGAGGCAAAATACTAAAAACAACGATTGAATTTTTCCATAGCTTAACTACCTGTTCACTGTTTTCAATTAGTCTCTTGACTGTCAAATATTTATAGGTTCAGTTTCCCCGTTTGGTTTTTTTTTATTGGTCGGTCTAAGTAGGTTTTTAGGTGTAGGTGTAGGCTGTGGGTGTAGTTGTAAGTGTAGATGTAGGTTGTAGGTGCAGGTTTTCTAGTACATTTTTCTAGTTCATAGACCATAGTTAAGACAGAACACTGGACAACGTGTGTCGGGACTCGGGACAGCTAGTAATCCTACTTCCTACTGATATTATAGATGTGAAAGTTTGTAAAGATGGATGAATGGATGTTTGTTACTCTTTCACGCAAATTACTACTGAAAGGATTTCAATGAAATTTGGTATGGTAGTAGTAAGCTCTGGATTAAAACATAGGCTACTCTTTATCCCGAAAAAGTACCTACAGTATTCTCGAGGGATATTATAATTACGCGGGCGAAGCCGCGGGCAACAGCTAGTTTATTATAATGACGTACGCATTCGCTAAAACAGGTTTCTCCAAAATCCACCTGCCACTGACCACTGGAAACGCTCGAGTGGTATACGTTGAAAAGTATTAGCGTTCGTCTGGATTAACTAACTCAGGTTCAAGGGCCACTCGGATCATAACTCGTCGCCGCTCTAGGGCTCTCTCACTGAGCGCAATTACGGCAAGGCGCCCATTACACTAAGCGTTCTGGGATGTTTCAAATGTATGTACGTATTTTTAATGAGCGACTACTATTGGCCTCCGCGGCTTAAGCGCCGGTAAATGCACTTTTAAATGCTACTTATATGTACAAGCCGAATAGGAGTCATTTAATTTCTTATGCCCATAACGCCGTGTGGTGCAGGAGCCTTATCCTGCCATATACAAATTGTGTAACGAATCAAGATGATCGGACAAAGTGTGTGAGCGTATAACTTTGTTTTGTATATATGTCACCGTAAAATTGTAAAAACCGTTATATTTTAATATTACTAGAGATATTATAATATGCTGGCAGATTGTCAAATACCTCCATACAATTGTACGCATAATTTTTTTGTTATATTGTAATATTTACCGTTCCGATTGGAAGGGTATGTGCCCCGCGCCGCCATATTTGTTTAATTTTTCTTAATAATAATAATTATAACTAAAAATAATGCGTGCAATTGTATGGAGAAATTTGTATTTGACAATCTGTCAGCATATTATAATATCTCTAGTAATATTACAATCTATCGGTTTTTACAATTTTACGGTGACATATACATACATACATTTAATCACGCTTCTTTCCCGTAGGGGTAGGCAGAGACCACTTCTTTCCACTTGCTACGATCCTTACACACTTGTTTGGATTCGTCCACTTTCATCCTTACCATCCATTTCTCCTTTATACTTACAATGTAACGAAGCGGCTCTCCATAAGCCACTTTTCGCCTCCGCGAGAACGAGACCTGACGGGTGGCTAACCACATCGCCGCCATTTTGGATAATTAAATTATTTTTATGATTATCCATTGCGTTTCCACTGATTGGCGGAGAGAGTAGGAATAGGGAAAGGGAAGGATAGGTTGTGTGGAAAGGAAGATTGGTAAGTTAGAGTAGGAAATAGGAATGTAGGATATTACCGCCCAGGAGGGCAAGGGATAGGACAGTAATAGCTAGGGAAGCCGGGGTCGCATACCCGTATACTATACCACAACTACCGGACAGGTACCTAAGTTGGGATGAGTATACCATGACCGTTTTGTATACTAGTGATGGAAATGTATTTGGTCGCCGTGCGGGATGAGGCTGTAAGTTTTAATTGTATCTGCAAAACAAAAACCTTTTTTGGCAAATTTAATTTGGAACATTTTCCCTTGTAACAAGTTAGTATAATTACAGTTGTTACAGTAACAATACGTTCGTGTAGTATTTATTATTCATGCGATTTGAGTTGGTGTCTAAAGTTTAACTTTTCTAAAGTGAGTCAGTTTTTAAATAAATTCTATTATGCAGTACGTGTTTTATCAATTATTACATACGAGTATTGTCACCTTCCGTGCTATTATTTAATAGAGGCTATTGTGAGTAATTTAAGCGCACAATGGCAAAAATTACCATCATTTAAACGCATAGCGAGATGAAGCTCAGTGAGTCTTTAGTAATGATACAAAATTACTAGTCCAACCCGCAAAGGATATGGCACAATCATCTGAATTACTGCGGTGTTGCCAGGTTTGTGGCAAATTATACAATAGCTACAGTAATAAGTAGTCTTACTAAATTGCAAATTGTCGGTTTGATGTTATTTATAATATATTTAGATCGCGGCAATTAAAGCTGATCTCAGTTAATAAATAGTGTTTATGGTATACGATCTTACAGTCTTCAGAGCTAGAAATTATAAAAATGTAGTCTTTTATGGGTTCCGTAGTAACTACAAGAAACCCACAAGGTTTCGCTCTGTCCGTCCGTCCTTCCGTCTTCTCGTGCTAACTTTGGTAATTATTAATGTTAATAGATGAAATATTGTAAAGGTATAAAATGCATAATATATACTTTGGTAATTATAAAATACAGAAGATGCATTTGTTTTAAATCAGCAAAATTCTTATATTTTCCAAAAGGCAACACAGATATGAACGGAATAATGCAAAAATAACAGTAATTAGTGCTAAATTTAAAAATCAGACGATTGTAAAGTTGACAATGTTAAGACTAATAAAATGATTGCAGAATTAATTTCTATAATGCAATAGTAGGTTTGATAAGTTAATTAAATGCATGCGGCCTGGATTCCGGCATTAAAGCCTTACAAACGCGTCGGAATACGTTATAATCTACGTGTAACCTACATATCCCCCAACACTTGCAGAAATTGATCTGATAAATGCTATAATTTAATAGAATTAAGTGTATGATAACGTATCGAAACCGTTTAAAATTATTGTTTTTAGTAGGTGGACTTATTGGATGCAATTGAAAATGTCAAGAGCTCTCTTCTGAATGTTGGAACTTAGAAATGACGCTACTAAAACGTTGAAGTAAATTCAACGTGTCAGTAGCGTCGGGTAAGATATTTCAATAAATAGCTAAGGTATACAAAAACTAAGATTTCTAAAATTTTAAAACAAAGAAAATAATCTAAATCTATCCCGCAGTTTAGCGTGATGCACGCACAACAGAAACCTCCATAATTTTATTTATACTAAACTGATATCAGCCAATGAAATCACGCGATAACACAGAGATTCTGTCAAATAAAAGCTTTGATTATGATTTTTATAGATAATATGCCTCATGACGCAGAATTCTTTAACAAATGTTTCTTTGCTGGCACCAAATGATTAGGTGTGATCATTTTTCCCTCATGACGCAGAATTCTTTAAAAAATCTTGTTTTGCTTGCCCTAAATCATAAATGATTTGGCGTGGTAATTTTTTGTCGAACGCAGAATTTTACAAAAATCTTGCCTTACTGGAACTCAAAGATTTTTTCACCAACCTTTGAATTCGGTGAATTAAATATGCTATAAATAATAATAATTCACATAAATGCGGATTTAAAATGGTAATTTGTATTAGAATAGTGAGAAGTGTGTCGCGGATCGAAATTATTCGCGATATACTTCAGGGATTACGGAACGGGTCGAGCCATTCCCATGACTGATATGTGCGTGAACCGGAACGCGCTACAGTAATGTTATTGTTGATACTTTTCGCAACAATAAGTGGGACTCTGTTTACATGGCGGGGCTTCCGTTAGGTCTGATTTACACAATATACTTATACACTACACTACAACTGAAAGTTAATAATTAACCAGATTATTTTGTGTGTTGAAACCTTTGCCTTCCGATTCCTATTCATTGAATAAGATCTATTCTTGAGAATACTGAATAGATACTCAAATGTAAATGGATGTTTGGCAGAATCCTCGAAGTTGGAGACCGGTCCTTCAGCTGATTGCATCTTCTTCACTACTTTATCCTATAAATTTATCTATCGCTGCCTAGCACATTGCTTAATGCTAACAGGTGTATTTTATTACGCACTATTAAATAGAGATCGGGTAATCTTTCTTGGAATACGTTATTTATTAATTTATTCATCGATAGTATCTTCAAAATATGGTAAGCGATAGATAGCAAACGTTGGTAATACTGATGTTATATTAATTAAGAAATAGAATTGCTTATCAACTATAAATTGTTGCTTATAGCTACTCAAAATACCGCTGATGATAATATCGAATATGGATAAATGTTGCCACTAGGCAAAAACAAGAGTTTCATAAAAGGTCGGTGCTGAGCACAGGCTGTCGCGAATTGCTTTCGAATTGCACTTTGTAACTTAAGCCATATCGTATTCGAATCTACGATCTGATTGTTTGGATTTGTACGTCTCCGAAGACGAAACGCCACTATAGTCACCCTTATTAGGTTAAGACAGACAGACATACGGACGGACAGGGCGAAACTATACCTAAGGGTTCCTTATAGTTTAACTACGAAACCATAAAAACTAAAATGTTTTAACTAATACAATACCAGAATAGTGAAAATGTATGGGCTTTGTTTCTAAAAGCTGCTAGTTTAACACTTTGTAAGAAACTATGAAAATTATATCCTTATGAATTCAGACGTGCTAGTTATCATCAGGTAAATAAAAGTCCCTACCTATCTTAGATGTAAAACTAGATTTCTCGAATTGTTATTTTGAATTCAGAAATGATGTATGTACTACTGGCATAGGACATTTTTCTGCGGACTACCCAGTCTCTTCAATCTGCATTCCACATGCAACAATAAATATTATGAAAGAACTATATTATTGTCAATGATATTCGTTGGGTGTGATGCAATTTTAATTTTTTAATCTAAGCAATTATCGGGTCTCTATAACTCAAATAGGTTTCGTATGCAGCTGTTAGTTCATAGTCGTAAGCAATTTGAGTTCTCAAACGTGTTTCAATTTAGGTGGGCTGTGAAAGATATGACGTTCATTAGCCAAGCCTGCGATCTTAGGCCGCTTTCGCACTATGCGACGGAAGACCACCGTATAGCTACGAGACACGTTTCATGATTAATTTTTGACGATTATTTTTGCGATTATGTTCAGATGGTGCGTTAATGGTTAACTTCCATATAATTTTATACAACATATTTGTGGTCGCTTACTGTATACGAAGGTTGCCGGGTTAATGGTCCTTGAATTATTAGCTAATTACATGCTACAGTTTGTTATGAGATTATGTATTACTGAACTTGGCCGTTCCCAGATCGATCTTGAATAGTTTCAGGTTTCAGCATCTTTTGCATTTTCAAACGGCTTTATTTGTTTGTTTTGTAAGATCTAGAGGACTTTGCATGTAAAGAAATATGAACTAAAGATGAACCATTATGCATTTATTAGGTACAATTCTTGGTTCGATTAGACGTGGGAAAATAATAATTGACTTCGATGAGCTCTTTTTTATGGAAAAGTTTTGTCAACTTTCAAATCATTTGGAATTTTAGATTTTTCATCAAATATAATGTAAAGCTCGAATTCATCGAACCTAAGTAATTTAATTTTTAAAAGTTGTTTTGAGAATTTTTTGCCAATTGATACTTTCATTGTTCCGCAATGAAATTTGAGAAACATCGTCGCGTCGGCGGCGGGGCTCGGAAGCGATTTGTTTATAAAATTATTACATTTTTGTTTTATAAGCGGAGCGACAACATTTGCGAAAAATCGTATTTGCGTGGTCGGGCCGCCAGGAGCGGAGGCGGAAAGATCTGTTGTCCTGTTCCAGGAGCATCGATTGGCGTTGTCGCGCGTCGCCAACCGAAAAGGGGCTTTAGGCCGCGGGTTTAGGGTGAGGGTTCGCGGCTCCGGGGGATGGAGTTACGCCGTAAGGTTTCGGGATCGATCGCCATCCACGCGGTAGGAGTCAGGCCCGCAGTGCCGAGCCGTTCGCCGGCTGCTTCGCCCGCGTGGTCCGACTGACGGCGATAACATGCGACGCGCTGCGACGACGACGGTCGCGTTATGTGAATGTGCGTTTTTTTTACCGAAATAAAAATTGGATAAGTGTTTTGTTATGAAATTTTTGTGATAAGTGTACTGATAACTGTGCTTAGTGTTATGTATGGTAAATTCAACGTACTCTACTTTTGTTTCCACAATTTATGTTGTTCTTGTTAGTTTGTAAATAAATAGGAGTAAATAATGGGAAATTAATATTCTTATTGGGCCAAATTAAAACTAAATAAATTAAATTAAACTCCTTTATTTAATTAAATGAAATTGTAATTAAAGGTCACGTTTTATAGAGCTTTTAGACAGGTGCTTTTCTTTGTTTTGTATTTATTTTTGGGCTTTATGAGATCAATTTTGAATAATTGTGTTTTTATTATGTGGTTGTAAAATTTCTAAGCCATATAAATGTATTGTTGTATATACTATATATGATATTAAAAAAAAATCTAAGCCATAACCCAAATCAGTAGAGAAACATCGAATTCTTTCAGTGCCTTAAAATGTTTGGTGTCCTTAATTCGCCACTTCATAATTCATATACAGTCGTTTAAAATAGTGATGATCGAATCTAATTGTTGTTTCTAATGAGAATCTAGTGTTCTCCACATGACGTGTCTGACGAAGGATCAGACCGCAGACGCTGCGGACAGTTCGTGGAAGTACGGCCTTCATTGTCTCGTGTTTTGATTAAATTAATTTGTTTACTAGCTTAATGAGTTGGTCTTTGATGGAACGTTATTATCTTATTAGATCCAGTACCCGAGTAACCGAGCAAAGCTCGGAGCTCTAGTAGATTAAAAAAAAAATCACAAAAATATTTTACCGGAGTTCGAACCCTTACCCACTGTATTCCATAAGTTTGACCGCAATTTAAATTGCATCTTAGCAGTCGCGTTGTATTTTCCTAAAAAAACTCTCCTAAAAGCTACATACTTAATTTATTTAATCAGGTTATAAAAACATCATTAGAATGCGCAACATTTAATAACCAATGCAATATAACCGCCCCGTTTGATGTTCAATATATTATGCAAATAAACTATGGTTTTAAATACATATTGATATAAATTATTATGAAAAGCTCATTTTCACGCGAGCACTGGTTACCTCAAATGTTCGCTTAACATTATTTTCGAGTGTACTGTATATGTATTAAAAATAGTCTCATGAAAAATGCTGGTCGATTACACATTTATCTGATCGAAAAAATGTCGATGTTGTACGCTAATCGAATGTTGCCAAACGAAACGCAGACCGCCAAAAAGAAACAAACCGGACATTCCTGATGAATAAAATGAGAAATTTATAAAGACGTTTGTTATTAGAGTTGATTTTATGTTGGACCATAAAGCCTCGAAGAACTTTGCTCGATCTGATAATTCCCAAATTCTCAAAGCCGTTTTGACCTAACATGAAGCAGAATTGGCTTTGTTTTACATTATTTATTTGTACCTATTAATACATTTTAGGAGCTTTATTTAATATGAGGAACTTAGGTAACTTCAAAGATTTAAGGCTCGATAAATTATTATTATTTGACAAAGTCGTACCATTATAAGCCCATGCTCATGATGGGAAATCTTTCTATCTTAGTGGAGAGAAATAGGAAATAGAGCTCAAATCGCATTTGTTTAACACTATTTTCTATTGTGTAAATTCTGTATAGTAATATATATCACTGTTGGTTTGTACTTTATAACAATGTGTCACCAGTTTTGCACGTTATTATCAGTTGCAGTGTCATACAAGGATAGGTCATCTAAATATAGAGGTTTAGTGATCAAATTTTTATTTAATAAGAAATTAAACTAATAATAATGAATGCTTAAACTAAAATTCCAATTTTTTGGCATAATTTCAAAGCTTCTTGTATGTTGATGTTAAAATGAGGTAAACAAAATCTACGATGTTACATGTGTAAGTAATAAGTATGGCTAAACCCTTGTTTAGCATCGGTGACCACAAAACCATTAATTAGGTGGTACGATAATATTATCTGGATTATGTGACATGATATCCAATACTTCTTATTTATATTTTATTCTTGATAGAATTACCTAGATCGAGGATCGAAAAAAAAATTACATTATTCATTTCAAGTTCATAATAAGTAAGCTAGATGGATATCTAATGTGTTTTCTATCTACGAGTAGGTACCTTATACCTAGTATCAAGCATCAGAGAAGACCTAAAAATTTTGCGAGCTATAAGAATTCTTGTACAATAAAAAAAAATCAAGTTTATCTCTTTTCTGTAAGTACTTGGTTAAATTAAACAATAGTTAAAAGTCGTTATCCATTTCCTCTGCGGGTGTTCGTCAGTCTCGTGTCTAGTTTTTGTATTGTGTACTTAAATAGTCGGCAGTGATATTGTCAGCAATGGTTGATGAATCACTAGTTATGAGCTCTCAGCATGCGGCCAGCTCTGTATTCGATAGGCTCATTTGTGTTTATTCGTGTCATCAGCCTCTTGTCGTTTGTATGTCTATTGCGTGTCTATTCGCGGCACAGCCTCCGTGGTCTAGTGGTTCGAGCATTGGCTCTCGACTCGGAGGTCGAGGGTTCGATTCCCGCATTGGAACAACAAAAAATGTTGTTTCCGAGTTTGGTTAGGACAATGCAGACCGATCACCTGATTGTCTGACAAGAAAGATGATCCATGCGTCGGATGGGCATGTATAAAGTCGGACCTGCGCCTGATCTCTCGTCAGTTGTGTCGGTTATCCGTCCCACTGGGTTAAGAGAGTAAAGGAAGAGAGAGTGGTCTTGTGTACTGCACACACACTCGGGCACTATAAAATTACTCCTGCGTAACTCCGTCACCGAAATCGGTGTGGGGGGAGTTATAGTTTTTTTATTCGCGGCATCGTATCTCCCAAACGGATGAACATATTTTAAACTAGCTTTGTTTTGTCTGAAAGCTGACATCACTGAGAGTGTTCTGAGCTATAATTCGCCATCGTGAGCTCGCTCGCTCCTTGACAATTCTGGATTTACTTAAAATTTTCATTTTTGTTTATTGGCATCTCTTTTTGTAATTTTACTAAAACTAAAACTCGAAACGTAGTTGTTTAACTACAGTATGAAGATTTTTTCATCATGATTGAAGGAAAAAAGGAACCTACATGGTTCCTACTTTTTGCTAGAAAACAAAGAAGGTTATTTTTTTGGCTTAACTTTATCTTTTGGTTTTTATTTCTAATTCTAAGGTTTAACTGATAGGTTCTTTTTTGTTAATTATAATATTATATTGTTGTCACTTGCCCGTACGGGTACTTTCTAATAATCTTACCTATAGATAAAGATGGGAAATCTTAGAATATTTATTGCAGCATCACTAGCAATCTATGCTTTTCTGTCTACCGCTAATCAGTGACCACTGACCAGTTGTTAGTTTGTTACTACTAACTAGTCACAGATATGTGCGTTACTACTAACAGCTAGTGAGTAAAAAAAAACAACGGGTTGCACTCCGGGAGTGCCGGCAAAAGTGAAAACTTTAACATTAAATTGGAAAAACGCCATCTATGTAAAAATATACGGACTACAATAGTTTCATGCTCGCGTAAGGGAACTAATAAAAACCGCCACCTAGATTAAAAGATACGAACTAAAATAGTTTCATGCTTATGCTATGCATGCATGCATGAAAATAGTTCCCTATACGCGATAGGGAACTAAGACAGCAAACAGTTGCAATTGTATCTTACGAATTTTCGATCAGGTCACGTGGCCTGAACTCCTAACGCGAGTTTAACATTTTTTACCCATTCCAAGGAAAGTGCACAACGCCGCAAAGAAGTTTTCACTTCTAAAAACTAAAAAAAAAGTAAATAGAGCTTCTAATCTCAAATTATGACTTTAATATATTGTACATAACGGTGTTTTTAATAGAGTCGAAATAAATAAAGTTTTTATTTTCAATCTGAAGGATTTCTGAATATATGTATGTACTTGTAAATTACCTATAATATGATAAAGCTCGTTATTTTATGAGTGTTCAAGAGAAAGTAGTATTTAGTAATTGATTTCGCATTATATTTACAAACGCAATTAGCACGGCCCATCAAACGAGTTTTTACAGTGTATTACTGTGTAAGCGGCTAAGCAAGCACTTGTAAATAAACTATAAAGTTATTCTTGAAACTTCTGTAACAGTTCAATAACATCTTGCATTCATCAACACTTGCTGCGAATTTAAATATTAGCACATTAAACTCTGATTTGATTTAAAAAGATATATTGATTTTTATGGTTCCGAACCCAAAGGGTAAAAACGGGACCTTATTACTGAGACTTCGCTGTCTATCTGACTCTCTGTTAGTCCGTATATCTGTCTGTCACCAGGCTGTATCTACTTAAGCGTGATAACTAGACACCGAAATTTTCACAGATGATGAAATTTCTGTTGCCGGCGTTGCCGCAATAATAATTAATACTAAAAACAGAAAGAAATAAATATTCAAGGGGGCTCCCATACAACAAACGTGTTTTTTGCCGTTTTGTACGGAACTTCGTGTACGAGTCATATAGATAGATAGATAGATAAACACTTTATTGCTCACATTAAACGTACAATATATAATATAATATAATACACATATATATAAATATATAGGTAGATATAAATTATATTCATCGTGTTCAATTCTATGCCCTTTACGCAAAAATGAGTCAGTGATCCTTTTCAAATTAGCGTCAGTTGACACTGGCTGACCCTTAAACAAGATTTATATGAGAACTAAGAAAGAAAATCAAAACGCAATAACGTTGCGCGTTGGTGAAAAAGAGCAAAAACCAAACAAAATATGTCGCAAATTAGATTTAATTACAGAAACAGTTTACAATTACCAAGTAGGAGATTAAAAAAGTATAAAACGCGGTCCACGATGGTTATAAATTATAATGTTATTGACCGACGTGATGGGACGTTATCTGTCTAGTAGCCGCGGCGCATGCAGATCACCGTGTATAAATAGACGGCTGATTTCTTTTTACATTACTCGTCCTTCCTCACGTGTACTCAGCCATTGTAGCAATGTTTGAGGAACAGAAGTTACTCCTAATAAATACTTTAAAAGATCCGCAAGTATAAAATCATTTATCGATCTATGATCAGCAAGATTGACAAACTTAAATTTCATTTCCTTGAAATAATAAAGAAACTTTGCTTCTATAAATGATACATGGCCATGTTATTTGATGACGTCATGTTCCCGTTTCGGTTGCCCAAAAATATCCGACGAAGGTCGAAATAAAACCCATTCAACACGACACAGGACCCGTCGCATTCAGACCGTCTCCTTGTTATGCAAATTGTACCCACCCATAACAACTCTATTGTAAATTTCAGTTAACTGTATCATTATTATCAGCATGTAGTTGTGAACGAAAGTGTACCTTCTTGACAATATTATAGCAAACAAATAGCCAATTCATTTTCTATTAGTTTTGCTCTAACATTGTCAAAAATATAAAAATAAAAAGGGAAAAATAGAATCAAGCATATTCACGTTATTATTATTTTAAATACGCCCTCAATTTTTGTCTCAGTATCGAACATTTGATGAAGATCGTTTATACATATCAATTAAATAGCCTCACTGTAGTTGCCTCATACGATCGTCCTGGTTTATAGCTATTTCTGTAATCGGCGATGAGTTACGTATGCTCACATTGTGGTCGTGCACAGACTGCGAGTTATGCCGAGCCGAGGGTGACTAACACGTCGTGTCCTTAAGTATGCACTCCAAACTCTACAAGCTGCGTTCTTAATTCGACCCGAGCAACAGAGATGGCGTTACAAAGGTCGATAATATTTTTATTTTTTCATTACATTTGGATTTGGTCTTGAAGGGCAAAAAATTCATTTACTTTACAGTTGTCATTGATTGTAATATTAATAAAAAAAGATATTTCGAGAATCTAAAAGTAGGCCAAGTTGTTAATAAGGACTATGGGGGGTAGAGGAAAGGAGGACTATATCTATAAGGTAGAGAAGCTAAAAAGTGTCCGACAAAAGTAGTCAAATAACAGTTCCAAAACTGACCATAGTGGCGCTAGAGTCAGAAGGGGGTATGATATGAAGTTAGCAATAAGTGATGGAGTGATTTTAGCCGAGATAAATAAATAACCAATAATAAACTCTCAACTAACTTCACTCCATCTCTTATTGCTAACTTCATATCATACCCTCTTATGACTCTAGCGCCATTATGGCCAGTTTTGGAACTGTTATTTTTCGCTTATTTACGGACATTTTTCATGTATGGACATAGTTCTCCTTTCCTCTAACTTCCATAATAAGAACGACACGACACTCAAACGAATCTGCGGAAGTCAAGCACGTTCGACAAAGGGACTGACAATCTCTTTCAATTAACATCAGATAAAGCTGAAGACGAAATCAAAGGGACGTTTTACGCTCATTGACGGAAAAACGAATCAATGACGCCCATTAATTTGAATCTGCAGGTGAAATATCTTTAATATTCTCCACTCGGATGTCTCGGAAGTCGGAACGCTTTGTTTATTGTACAGACATCTAGCTATGGATTTAATGAGTTCGTCTGTTCTTGCCATTTGAGATTCTCTAAGTATTCCTTTGCTAAATTCTCTTAAACTTGTTAAAATTTCTAGCGCCTAGGAAAAATACTTCGTTGTTCTATTTAAACTGTGTTAAAATAAATTATGTTACTGGCTTTTAAACGCTTCTAAGTTCAACAAACACAAACTGTTAAGAAAACAGTCTATAAATAAAGAATATGAATTTGCGAAGTTAGATTTTTTTTCATTCGTTGCTTAAGTATAAGAGTTATGTGATAAAAGCGCACGGTCAAGTAATTGTCATTTAAAAAATCTCACATTAATCGTTTTTATTTTGTATTGCTTCTACAATTTCGAGTAAAAACAAACGGAAGGCAAACTCTTTCATTTATTTATGCAAAATTTTATTATGCAAACATTCATTTATTTAGCAGTATTATTTGTATCAAGTTGTTCATGGAATAAATTTTCCAGGCTGTTATATTAAACTTTTTACTGGAGCTTATTACGATTTTATAATGAAGATTGATTTTAATTGACCGCAGTCTCTTCGCGGTTTGCAATTTAATTATCTTGACGTGAAATCCTCGTGCTCATTAAATTAATTCCCTCAAATAATTGTCCTAACAGTCATTACTCGAGTTTTGAAAGGGTCACGTGAGGCATGTTAGTTTTTGTTCGCTTAGCGTGGCAGTTAACACTAAGAAATTGCTTATTTGACAAACCTTTAACACACCTTTAAGTTGTGATCTTGTGGTAATGGATTATAATCTTATATAGTAGGTTTATTTGATACTAGACGTTGCCCGCGACTTCGTGCGTGGAAAAGTTAATCTTGCGGAAACCGGACATTTTTTCCGCGATAAAAAGTAGCCTATGTCCTTCCTCGTGATCTACTCTATATCTCTCCCAAATTTCATCAAATCGGTCCAGTAGTTTCAAAGCCTATTCAATCCAAACACACAAACACACATTTCCTCTTTATAATATTAGTATAGATGAGTTCTAGAAGTTATTTTGAGAGCAATGTAATTCGGAAGACCAAGTTCTTGCCTTCGTCAAACATGATATTGTACATATGGTTACAATTTGTGTTTAAAACTCTAATTAGGGTTACGATAACGTCCAGACATTCGAACACCGGAGGATTGGAGGTAGTAAGGAACGTGGCTAACGAGCTAAATGACAGTCGTATCGTAGGCAGTAAATCTGGTGGCCGGTCTTCTAATGATACAATCAATGCGAACAATTGTACCGCATTTGATTCCCACGTGGGGACGCGGAGCTTGCACAGATCCTGGCAGCCGGTGACATAATGTGAGCCCGTATTAAAAATAATAATAACTCCCCCACACCTATATCGTTGACGGTGGCCGGTTTCATTGAAACCAGGCCAGTTACGCAGGAGTAATTTAATAGTGTGTGCGCAGTACACAAGAGCACTCTCTCTTCCTTTACTCTCATAATCCAGTGGGACGGATAACCGACACGACTGACGAGAGATCAGGCGCAGGTCCGACTTTTTACATGCCCATCCGACGCATGGATCATCTTTCTTGTCAGACAATCAGGTGATCAGCCTGCATTGTCCTAACCAAATTTGGAAACAAAATTTTTTGTTGTTTCAATGTGGGAATCGAACCCACGACCTCCGAGTCGAGAGCCAATGCCCTAACCACTAGACCACGGAGGCTGTATTTAAAAGCTTACTAGAGAACATGCCGTTGTTTTGACATTAGCACTTTCAGTTCTTTTGTAGTGACTCTTGACAAATAGTTACTCTAGTTCAGCATTTGCTAATAGACTTTAAAAGAATTTACACTCTTGTATTTTAACGACTCTTTTTGTTCTACCAAAAAGGGCCTTTAAAATGCTAAAACACAAATGTTAAAACATAAAATTTTTGTCATGCCTAATTATTGTAAGTGAAAGTATTTAAACAAGCCAGTCTATTGTACAGAAGTTTCATAATGAGACTTATTATGTAAATTTTATCTCGTAAAAGACTCGTAGGAGGTCAAATTTTTATTCTCCAGGTTGTTTTGTAAATATTTTAAGCTTGTTCACGTTTCTTTATTATGATTTGTTTCGTTCCGAAAATACCTGTATAAAGCTATTCTATGAGATCGTTTTATTAGTGCTCACTAACGTTTCTACGGATGTTTATAGCTACATTGAGGTACGCAGTCGAGATGTAGCATTGTGTGTTTCTTCTAATTCGTATAGCCAATGATACAACGGTTATTGTATCAGATCAAATCAGATCTGCAAGCGGTGGGGTCGTCTCCAGTACGCGCGAATAACTGGTTGTGTGGGGTGTATAACCTGCTGGTAATAAAATTGCGTAAACGTATTGTGACAAGATTAATCAACAAGATAAGCCGTTTGTGATCGAGTGGCTCGATTTGTGTAGATAATCGACTTGAATGAGTATTTTTCTCCGCAGTAATTTGTTGTTGCGTTTAGCGCTTATCTCCTGTTATTTTGAGATCTTGTCTTCATCTTGGCGCTTTAAAAATGCTGTTATATACAGGTTAAATGTTTATATATGTCCGTATTTTTAATCTCTGAATTCAATTTACTAACCGTACGTATCTAGTAATGTAAGATTTTATAAGCCTTCAAAATGCCCATTGGACTTTTCGTTTTTTTTATACTTTTAAAAAGCTACTGTGTTGGTCCGAATTACAGTAGAGTATTTTCTAAACTCCAGATATTTTATGCTCAAACATGATATGGAATCTAAAATCATTTATCATTACGTGAGCAGCATACTAGGAACTCTTCTAACAAAAATATTTCAGAACTCATAGCTGGAGTTTGCAGATTAGTTTTAATCTTTAAATTTTATTATAAAAGAATTGGTTTATTGTTTCTAAAAATTTTATAATGTTTCAGCGTATACCATTAGGGGCCAATAACACTCATGGTCGGCATTAAAATGAAAGCAACTCGCTAAATCCAAATATGTAAACAAAATTAATCTAGTACGTTTAGATTTGCTACTGTAAGCAAATTTCTATGCATATTATAGTACATTTCTTGCATTCGCATTTAGATTTTTTCCCAGAGAACCTAGGTGTCGTGTATATTCCTCCAAGGTTTTGCGAAAATATGGTAAAAAGATATAATAACAGCTTACGCCTTACAGCCAGTGGTCCACATCAATGTTTTACCTAGAAAATCAATCGCGGGACATTATATAAAAGAACACTATAGAAAAAGCGATCTACCAAATAGTTTTTTTAATTTATTTAAGGTCGCTTGGAACTACATAGGTTATCAGCGACTATAGTTATTTAAATTAAATCTTATTAATTACAATATTTGAGGAACTTTAGAACATTATCACACATAAGAGGGTCAGTTAATAACATATCTGTCATTGGTACAGCTAAACAATTGTCTTTCGGAATTATAAATTTGGAACTGACTCTACCAAATTACATATTTTCCGAAGGGTGAAACAATTTTTTTTAAACACTTACAGAAAAGACCAATGTATATATTGTATTTTAACGCGACTGAAAATAGGCCACACCAACGCATCTCACTCGCATTTTTTCGCGAAAAGCACTCCTCGAACTTAGATGTAGCTCATCGTTCACTGTTAGTCATGTTTTATTAGATTGTAATAGTTACCAAATATCTATATTCTATAGTACTATAGATATTCTTAAATCTTTTAATTTTAAATAATTTTGTACTTTTTTATAACAATACGTATTTAATATGTTAAAACTCGGTAAAATTAAAATTAAAAAAGCTAACACAACCAGACGTGATAGAATCACTCTATGAGCACTTTTGGATTCAGCACACGAAAATCCATCAAAATCACATAACAAAGCTCTTACTCCCGACTTTTCTAATTCTTTTGCAGACCAGTGTAAACACAAAGTTATTTAACTTTTTAGAATATATTGTGTTTGTCTCATCTATAATATCGTAATTTCGTGCCTGTTACCATATAAGTCTAAAATGTATTTGACTACTAAATAAATGCATGTGATAAGTTTAAGATCTGTAATCTTGATCTAATGAATGCCACTCGTGGCTTCTGTTTAATATACAAACAAGTTTTCTTAAATACGCTAAGGTAAAGATACCAAATTCCTTTCAAATGTACCTACCTAACTAACTCGCTTTTGTATAAAACATTTTTTCCTGTTATTTAATTGCCTTGTTCTTGTTTTGTTTTAAGTTTTTTATTTAATTTTTATTACTTTCCTTAAATAGTTAATAACATAATATCAAGAATGAAAAAAAAAGTTACAATCTGTAACTTTTTTTCATACCTACAGTGTAAACTCTTTATAACGTTGCTCCATATAACGACAACCTCTTTAAAACGTCGAAATTGTTTGATTTTGGTTGGTTGGCCTTGTTTATAAATTAGTACACTCTACATAGCGCCACGCTTACCCTTTTTAACGACGAATGACATTATTAAGTACCTAGTCCTTTCTGAGTTGCCTAAATTGACAAGAAAAGCAGCTCTCTAGGTTTTTCTATATTATACCTACTTCTATACTGTTTTGTTTTTTTATTGTCTGGCGCGTGGTATACATTTGAAAGAAACTGCTGTAAGCTGTATGAACTCCTATTTGTACAGTTCAATAATATAGGAACTCCTATACTCTATTTCTCTAATTTAATTCGTTTTGTAATTATTGTTATGTTTTTATTATGACGCAATGAAAATAATGTGTGAAAATAATATGTTTTATATTACTTAGGTATAAAATTCTACATCAACTACAAAAATGTTGCATTTTGTATTTGTATGATACTCACACTCACGCAGTTGTTTATAGATTTTCGACTTTAAAGTTAGTGTAAAAATAGTAAATAACTACCTACGTATTACGTAATATTATTACACTATAGAAAAAAATTATTATTTTTATATTTTTCCGATACAATGAAGTACGAACACTCTCTCGTAGAAAATATTCGGTCCCTTGAGCGACGTTTTAGAAGAAGAGTTTACACTAAGTATATAAATTAATTTTATGTATTATCAAAAAGCCCCGAAACTCCGAAAGCATAAACGCGAAGAAGCATACTGTATTATTTAATTTTGGCTTCGTTTTATCTGCAGTGTTACTATTTTTATTATGCAACGGCTTATGTAAGTGTGCTTTCTGGGTTGCCAAGTTTTTCGAACATTCAGGTCTATGGATCGTGACCGCCTGCGGCTACGTGTTCTCAACTAGGGGATAGGAAAATTGGCCGCCAACTCCCCACCGAGCTGAATTTGAATAGTTGTTAAGTCTGCCTTTATACGATGAACGCTCCTTACCATGTGTACTTACGCTGCAGTGCTCCGGGATCACAATATGTCGAACACATCTATATCATTATCAATTTAAAAAAAAATCAATAAAATAAGGTACTTGTAAACATTAAGTTCACTTTTTTGTTGCATGTCATTTAAACGCATCAGTAAATGGACGTTAATCGATTAAAAACATTTTTAGGTGAGCCTCGGTTCGATAACGTTTATGATAAAATAATATTAAGGAGGCGAAATGTGAGACGGGCTCATCACCATTTCCAGTTTATTTGCTTGCAACGAGGGAATTCGATTTAAAACACGTCTCCGACGCGATGTCGTTCAGGAAATGAATTTAAAAAAAGAGTCGACGATGCTTCAAATCGAGTTAGCACGAGATACCACTCCGGGTATCTGAAGGAGTTCTCTATCATTTTAACTCCGTCTCAGATATTTCATGAATTTAATATTCGCAAATAATAACAGTTTTAAAGTTTGTTAGACGAGAAGTTGGTAACTGCATTCATACACCGTGTCTAGCTTAACTGATGGTTGTTTATGAAATACGTCTTTTTTACTTTACTTTATCCATGAAACTTGCTTGATGAATTAATGAAATAATATTTAAATTATATTTAGTAGTTATACATAGAATATACATAGAAAAATATAATGGTAAATTGCCTTCAAAATATTGAACTTAGAATATGAAAAAATATAGATCTAGTAGTAGCTACTGAGCGATATAATAACGGTGTATACTGTAAAATGTGTGAAATATGGCAGCAGAGTGCCTGAAGTCGGGCTTCTCAGATTTTGATTTATAACGTGGAGCGAGGGCGCGATGGCACGTGGAAAATAGAGCTCTACTCGTTTCAAAATCTTCGTAAGATTGTGGACATTTTCTAAATTCTTAATAACTAATCCTTTAATATCTTTTCATCAGTTACTTAATTATGAACTATGTATTATATATACTTGCTTTGTTTAAGTTGCTAGAGTTAGCACTTAATAAAACTTTTTAAAGAAGCATCTCTCAAGAAAGTATCTCGAGAAATTATTTTCTTTATTAATACGACCTACGCATCTCCATAAGAACAATACGGTTGCGGACTATGGACCAACTTTCATAATATGCAGCCTCAAAAAATTGTCTTTTATGTGATAAATCTAAGTCTTACTACTTTTCATGATGTGGCGTTCATTCATTATTATTTGCGAGTTACGATTTTTGGTCCTCTATATTGAATTGATTTAACTGTTTAACACTTTTAACAATTTAACACTTTAGTTGTTTTTAATTTTTAGTAAACTCAAGCGCGTGAGTTTAATTAAAGTCGGAAATGCACGCAAGAATTAAATAGAATTACAGCAGAATCTCTTGTGGAAATAGAAATAAACGTATCTCTGGTCTAATTGCAGAAGTAATTTCACGTTCCGAAGATGAGTGAAGCTAAATTAAGTCTAAAGGAGTCTCGCGTAGGCCAATTTACCCCCTCGGTGGTAATTTCAGTAAATTGTCGCCATTGTTCTGCGACTCGGCTGCGGCGCGCGGCGGCGGCGGTGGCGTCACGTTGAAAAAGTTGCACCGCTCGCTCACCTCAATTTACCGCTTTATTCATTTATCTCTATTTCAGAATTTTCTTAGTGTGCAGTTCTTTTTAATGATTTTTTGCGCTAAACATTTGAAGTTATTTATAATTTTATTCATGCATATCGTATCTATTTTTCCTTCTTAATAAGTTACATTTATTTCATTAAATAACGAAATTATGTTGTATTCTTATTATTTACTATGTCTTTGCGTCAATATATAACATTTTATGGATTGCAATTTCACTGCACTTTATCTAGTAGGTAATATCACTAGTGATATAAAATATTAAATGTTAGGGTTTTATGCTTGTCATCTATCGTCTTAAAGCACGGGTCATAACAAAATAAACCACATATAAACTTAAGTTACAGCTTTTCCTCGTTTACCCCGCAAGCTAAAGTCACGTTTTATGTAGCTACTCGGTTTTCATTAGCAATACTAAAATTTCCATTGTCAGTATCAGTCCTGTTTCCTTATTTTGTGTTGTAAATTACTTACTTACTTTACTATAAGATCTTAATTCCAATTTCTAAAGGAGAAATTCAAAATTAGCAGCCTCTATAGCAAATTCCGAAAATGTCAACTTTAAAATTGTTAGATCGCGTAGGTACTAACTCAAAACCATATTTCTTCTAGTTATATTTCTTCGTACCAATGAATAAAATAATTTTGTACAGGAATTGGCGTGAGTGCCTGGCTATAAAGATTACATAGATCACGAGCCTGGTTCGTTCCCCGGGATCTGGTGTCCCAATATTTTTCATACGTTACAAATGTTTTCCATTTGCAAAGTCTTGAGTTTGTACTTTGTACACGATGTTTGTTCGCTACGTAAGGATCTGTCGGATTACGATGCAGTGCACTATCCACATCCCATATTCTATCTCTGGATGCTTTTATAACGAGTTCTAAACTTTTTGAATGGTAAATTTAGTTTCGAGTTTATTATCTTATGTAAGTTTATTTTTGTAGTGCAAATTACGATACAGAAGTAGTTGAGAGCTTTTGATGTTTAAGAAAATACCAGATTATTTTCTGAAGGCTTCCTCGAGTTTGCTCTTTAATGCCTTGTTTAAAAAATTGTTATTTTGAATGATTTTATTAAAAGTTATGATGATCATGAAAATACCTATTAATAAAAATTGTCAGATAAAACAAACATTTAATTTAAACTGGAATTAACCCCTAACAAAAGGCCTATTAGTTTACCAGTTTGAAATGTTTCAATAAAACCCATAATTTAATTAAAACGATTCGAATGCGGGGAACAAAATTGTGAATAAATTGCTATCAGCGTGTACTGATAGCAAAACGCCTGAAATCTCAATATTGGATAGGCTTTTTATTTTGTAGTGTCTATAGATTACACCTTTAAATTAAGCAATATAAAATAAATTGAAGTACAGTTACAGACCAGATTTTGAGAGTTTTCAATATCGATAAATTCAACAAGTTTCTAACGATAGTATAATGGTAATTTAGGTAACATCTTTTGTGTTTAAAACAAGTAACAAACAAGTAAAATATAATGTCATAATTATGTCAGGATTAAACCAACGCTGTTTCAAGATCGATATTATCTTCTGTGTGTCAGTGAGTAGCCTGTATGTAATATTGTAGCCGATCTGATAGCGTATAAGGCATGTGGAAATGCCCTCAAATGCGCCTATTGATATCCTGTACATTAGGGTGCGACCGTGCATGGCTAATGATGACATAACTGTATAACGTAACTTTAAATAAATAAAAATGAAATTATTTTATTACAAACACAAACAATAGTCCATAAAGATATTAGTAAATGTGTTAGTAACAAATTAAACTTATTCTATGTTAGTATTGGTAGTAATTACATTTTTATTATAATACTAGCGACCCGCCCCGGCTTCGCACGGGTTTAATACTACAGAATATCGCCCACTTCGCAACGGACCATGCAGCAGAAATCGTAATATTTTAATTTCGCCATAACTTCAAAACCAAACGTCCAATTTTAATCATTCAAAGACCAAATTTTATTTACATAAACTGTACTTAGCGATGAAATAATTTATTTTGATAAGGATTAATAGCATGAGTAAAATAAACGCGTTTAAATGTAGTCCAAAAAAAAAATTCAAGATTTCTAAATAAAAAAATGGTTGTTGTGCCTCACTCGACATAGATAGGTATAGTGTGTCGCGGACGTTTTTTTAGATATTTATAAGATCTACAATTAATTAGAACATTTTATGGTTCTATCTTTCATAGTTTAGGCAGCGTAAGCAAAATAAGTAACTTTTCTGGTTGATTTTTTACACCTTGTGTCCGAAAACCTCAAATATCTTACGGAACCCTATTTTTTTCCAAAATAAAATTTAGCCTATGTTACTCGTGGATAATGTAGCTTTCGAATGGTGAAAGAATTTTTGAAATCGGTCCAGTACTTTTTGAGCCTATTCATTACAAACAAACAAACAAACATACAAACAAAGTTTTCCTCTTTATAATATTAGTGTAGATATAATATGATTCGGATACATCATTCATCATCATCTATACATCTATACAGATAAATAAAATTGAAGTGTCTGTTTGTAATTTCAAATTAACAGCTTTTCACAAAATGAATCTGAAAGTATATTCGGTACTTACAATAAAATACCAATTTTGAAAATTTTTGTCTGTCCGTCTGTCTGTCGGTCTGTCTGTCTGTTTGTTCTGGCTAATCTCTGAAACGGCTGGACCGATTTTCACGGGACTTTCACTAGCTGATGTTATAAGGTCAAACATAGGCTATTTTTATTTTGGGGTTCCATTAAAAAAATAGGGTTTCCGTTAGTTTTGCGCAGACGAAGTGGCGGGCATCAGCTAGTAATATATAAATTATGTATCCAAGTCATCTTATGGCTAGTGCTTGCTCTATCCAATGCCTTAGTAAAGGGCAGTCTGGTCTACAAGCAATCATTTTCAGCATGCTGTTCCGAGTGTTGCGTAGACGCTGCAGTAAAGAGGCGGCTTTTTAGGGTTCCGTTATACTTAGGAACCCTTATAGTTTCGCTCTGTCCGTCTGTCTGTCTGTCTGTCTGTCTGTCTGTCCGCGCCTCTAGCTCCTGTTATTATAAATATAAATTGATGAAATTTGGTGCAGTTATAGTTTGTGTATAGATCACGGTTTCGGGATCATAAAAAAATAATAATTTTATATTTTAGGGGTGGCTCTCCATACTTGTGAAGTGGGGATGAAAAATATTTTCACTCTACCCCATCGTGGGGTATCGTAGAATAGGTCTTTTAAAATAAAGGCAAGGTTTCATACGTTACTTTTTTATAAAGTTGACCATTTTTGACCACCCCCCCTAGCATTTTTAAACTATAGGAGATAGAAACTTGCAAATTTCCATGCTGATAGATCATGCTAAAAACTCTTTAGGGAAATTATTGTGAACAAAATCGGACAGTAACTTTTGGAGTAAATAAAAAAAAAGCATATTACACGTTTATAGTTACGGAACCCTCCTTAGACATGTTCTGATATGCTCTTGGTTAGGTTAGGTTATTTACGCATGATGGCGCCTTTCGAGCCTCGACAAATATGCCCGACGCACTGCAGCGCCACGGTAGTCGCATTGTCCCTCACCGCCAACGCTCTGCGCTGGCGCCGAGCGTTGGCGGTGAGGGACAATATGATCGCCCGCAGGTTCACTCGTTCCACTGCATACGTCAAAATTACTTTATATAATGCGTTCTGCCAGTCTTTACACGAGCGGCCTTTGGGTGTCATATACGAAGTACGAACCGAACCTACAACGTTCTCCGCGTCCAGTACAGCAACATTTTCAGGATGCTGTTGCGACTGCCGTGGCGCTGCAGTGCGTATTTCGCAGACATCTTGCAGGCCACCACATGACCCAGATACATAAAGCTATCCACTGAATTATGCGCTGCCCCATTGATATATACTGGAGGCATATATGCCGAGGCTGTTGTTTCGGTGGCTTAAACACGAGTATTTCACTCTTATTTGAGTTATGTGCGTGCCGTGCGTCTCCGCGTATCTCTCGCATATGGACAGCAGCTCTCTCAGACCGCTTATCGACGGAATAAGCAGAACCATGTCGTCTTCGCATAACTTATGTTGTTTACACATGCCGTCAATGTGGCAGCCGACATGCGTGCTGCTCAGTTCCTCGATAAGCTGATTAAAATATAAATTAAATAGTAAGGGCGAGCTCAACCACATTCCATCCCGTACTCATCTGACAGTGTACCTACCCATCTCACTCGATTCGTCTGGTGAGCAATGAGCAATGAATCAAATACTGGTAATTTGAGGAGAGCAGTGTACTCGGCTGGTATACCCGTGTCCCTCAGCTTTTTCCACAATACGTCGTAGACCACCAGGTCGAAGGCCTTCGACAGGTCGATATAGAATAGACCACGGGGAAGGACATAGGCTACTTTTTATCGCGGCAACATGTACGGTTATTGCGGGATTTCCTTTTATCGTGCACGAAGTCGCGCGATACATCTAGTACTGAATATTGTGCAAAAAAATAATCCATATCACAATGAGTCTTAAACTTATTCCAAGAATAATTAAGTAACCAGATTTAATAACAAACACCTATTCAGTTAATATCTTAAAATATTATATGGGGGTAGAGAATAATTTGGCCATTGGCCTAACGAGCTTGGCCAAAGTTTGCTCGACTTTAAATATGTTTATCTCACCCGTTCAGGCTTCATTACAATTTAGAAAATTAGGTACACCCAAACTTTTAACAGCATTACAATCCCGAGGTGGGTATTTTTAAGATGTTCGGGCTAAGTAATTCGATACTAATGTTTATTAACCTCCTAAAAACAGATGCTCAAAATTTATTAGCTCGTGTGTGTTAAAAAGGAACGTAAAAGTGGTTTTATGTAAATAGGCAATCTTAATAAAATATATTTCAATTTTATCTCGAACTAGTTTTTGCCAAAACAAAAAAAAAAAGATACAACATTTTTACATATCTCATGTATTTATGTATAATTTGGATAATAATTGAGATGAACTTTTTATACCTAGCTTATGGCTTCTTTTATATAACTACTAGATGTTGCCCGCGTCTCCGTGCGCGCTAAAGGAAATCTCACGGGAACTGTACATTTACCGCGATAAAAAGTAGCCTATGTCCTTCCCCGTGGTCTAATCTATATATGTGCATAATTTCATCAAAATCGGCCCAATAGTTTCGGAGCCTGTTCGACGCAAACAAACAAATAAGCCTAGAGTTTGGTACAGTTTGCATAGCTGATAGCGAGTTTGCGATGATTATTGACACTCGCCGATTGCCGATTTCGGTCGTAACCGATAACATATCGAGGCTAATATGTTATACGAGTTTAATTAATATTATATTGTCGCTGGAGCATATCGATGTACTATCTATTTTCTTCTTAATTTTAACTAACTTTGTCGGTGTCTTTTTCTGTATGGTCTGCTTTGAAACTTGTCGTTAAAACTGCTTTGTTATAAATAATCACTGTAAAGTACATAATCATAACCATATCACGAGATAATTTCCTTTCCCCAACAATTTCTTGGCTATTCATACTATAAATGTAATTTGCAGAGAGTCGTAAAACAAAAAAATAATAAACGCAATAATTGCTCGCGATCTAAATAAAATGTAGTTTCCTTATGGCAATTGTGAGTCTCGTTAGTAATTTATACGAATATAATTTTATGTCTGCAACGGAACCTGCGGGCTGATATTAGTGTTCAATAAATTAGACATCTTGTTATCTGCGATGCCAGCTGAGTCGTCTATGATATTGATTCCGTCTTTATTGGGTTGTGATGCCGGCACACAGATAATTGGTATGGTTGGTATAAAAATAATAGATACCTAGGCTAGGTAAGATACCTCAGTGTCTTTCAGATGCTATGTTAAAATGTGACTGCTTTTTACTCATTAGAGGTAAGATTAATTTATAATTGTTTTATTTTTAAGTAGTTGCTTGATTACTTAAAAAAAGAAGAAAACTATTTTTTTAAACTTTTTTAATATGCACAATGCGCATACAATATATCACTTGCTTCTGAATTTCAATGAAATACGATCGCCTATAAAACTGAAGTAACGTCGTGCTGTCCGTACTTATCGTGTAGCGGCTGATTTATTACTTTGGAATTATTTATTATTGCCTATGACAACATATTGTAAAACTTCGGAAATTACAATATATTGGATGCCTGGACGGGTATGATGAGTTTTTTGTTTGTTGTTACCGTGTAATTTCTGCGCTGTTATTAAAATCTGCGAATGTATATTTATATCATACGTAGAAAAGTTATGAAAAAATATAAAAGCTTGTATGTAGAAATTAGTGTAAAGTCTTAAGCCTTCTTTAAATCTTATTATTGCTTCCCTATTTAATTCTCTCATTGTTTTATTACCTGTTTTTGGCTTTAAAATCAAATAAGTCTTTAAAAATGTTGTTATACTTGGGAAATTCTTAATTGACTACCATTTCGAAAACTGTTGAATCTTTGCATGAGTTTCAGTTTTTGTATTCCATTCACAGCTGGACTTAGGTGTCCTTAGTGCTGTCGCGATCGATACAAGGGCTACGACCGCGTCTAGTTCCCATCTAACTTTGTAAACATCTTTGAGAAAACGTTTTCTTAAATGATTGTGAATGCGAAAATTATTCTCGTCTCACGAGAAAGTTTACACATAATATTATAATGTTTGTGTGCTCAAGGTGTTCTTGCTACAATGTTGGTTTTAGTTCAACTGGATACGCTATGAATATTCCTATCTAATTCTAATCATGTGTCGGGTATTTTTATTTTACTTTCTAAAATTTTCTGAGATTCATAGTGACTTTATGGTGATTATGAATGGTGATATAATGGTGTTGTGATTGATTATATCTCGAGAGCTGTTTTAATTTTCATAGTATTGTGCGACGTTTCATTATTCCCAAAGACGTTAATTGTTGTGTTTCAAAAGTTTGTTTTTATAAATTACTGGCGATAGTG
The DNA here is from genome assembly GCA_905404095.1 of Glaucopsyche alexis. Lineage (NCBI taxonomy): Eukaryota > Metazoa > Arthropoda > Insecta > Lepidoptera > Lycaenidae > Glaucopsyche > Glaucopsyche alexis. The sequence continues at coordinate 29,505,837 of FR990043.1, read as the reverse complement.
TTTTGCTTTCATCAGTACTAGGGGAACGAATAATTAAAAGTTCATGGTTTTCCTATTATGATGGTTATGGGTAAATTCGGAACTTTGTTCAAAGATTCATCCATAAATAAAGATTCATTCGTAAATATGCAAAGATTTAAATATAATAATTTATTATGAATAGGTTCCCTATTCACAGTTAATTAATTGTTATTACTCAGCCATTGATTTGTAATTAGAATGTGTCGAAACTGTTCGCCCTTGTTAGCGCTTCCGCGGCCGAGATAGGCGATCGGCGGCGAGGAGCAAAGCGATTCTAAACTGTTTATGGCCTTGCGTGAATCATTGCACGAACTGATTTCAGATTAACTATTATAAGTGTTGCTACATTAATAATATAAGTATCGGCTTGCATAAAGCTATGAATTTGCTAGGAATTTAGTAAATTGCTAATCGGCCGGCATAAACGTTTTAACAGACCAATAATATACACTTAAGATAAAAAAATATATATATTTATTAATCAGTATGAGGCATGGGATGTCTTTTATTTAGTGTCGTGTTGTCATTTTGCAGAGGTTGTTTAGGTACGTGTCTGCGTATGGCTAGTTGGCAACACTGCCAGTTTTACAGCGAGTCATTAGCGCGAGGCCGTTGAACCCGTTGATTGCTAGACAAGTCTTGTTTGTGCCGGCCGCTACATGCTGATGGGGTCGAATAGGCGCAATTAATGCGTACACTTGATTGCTTGCAAATTAAAGGACGATTGGCGCGTGTGCGTCGCTCGACTGGAATCTGGCTGTCTTATATTCTAAGAATTCTTTGGAAATGAAAGAACTTATAGGAATAGTTAAAATCAAGTAAATGAATGTAGCTAGTAAATCTCAGCAAATGTATTATGTTTTATGGTTTTATGTCATAATCATATTACTGAACACTATTGCGTGTAAAGGGCCAATATTTTGCCCATTCATCGTTGATGTATTTAGTGAGAGGGTTTTTCAGCGTTGGAGGTCCGCCAACTGTGTGCGGCTGATGTCTTATCTATATTCTCTGCCGTTTAGCGATTGCCAGCCGTGACCAAGATTATGAATATTTTATTGTTGTACTAAAATATTCTGTATTGTATTTATGATTTTGTATTATTTTTATTGTTGACAGACGTACAGTTTATAGTGATAGGGCATTTTTAGATTCTTTGCGAGTTGCGACTTGCGACTTAATAGTGTAGCGGGTGTCATAAGTAGGTGTAGGTAATAATCGTTTGCCATTAGGTGGTCTGCCGGCAATATCGTCGCGAGCGCGACCGTTTACACAATGCGGTCGATCATCGCCCGGCTCATCGATAGATATTTACGACGTGTTTACAATTGGATGCCGTTGAATGTCTGGCTAATAACTGTAGACGGGTCATTGTTCTACGCCTTGCGTTTTGTTATGCGCGACGTGTGACAGATGGCGGAGTTTCCGGCGCGCGCGCATATATAGGATAGCGAATGCACGCCGCGACGCCGTTTAACCTATTAAAGGTGTTAATGGGTCCACCAGCTTCATATTATTCGCATCGATCATTTGACTTCGCTAGACAGGATTATTTAGTTTTATATAAATGAAACATCATACCTATTGCAAATTGATCATTTGCATAAGTTCAGACAAAGAGCATCAGCATATTTTTTTATTGATTCTTAAATTACAAGCCTTACATAATAAAATTATTATTGCTCTTCTTGTAAAATATTTTCGAGTAGAAATTAAGAACGGTTATCCCTCTTCTTAGAATCTCTTAATCTTCCATGTTTCGTTTTACTCGTACATATCGCTGGTGGCGAAAATTCGCATTAGTACCGCGGATTTCTGTTTGAAATTCATCTGTGGATGTATTACAATATGATAATTTATTAGGTTGCGTAATATTTTGCACAACATCATTCGAATTAATTTTGTCCTAAAGCCCTAAAGCAATTATGCTTTTTGAATTTCTATTCCTTATCATACCGTTTGTAGTCAGAATTCTTCCATGTCATTACTGTCAGTTAACATTGGCGTACTCGATCCCAGGCCATTATGTCGAAAGGTGGCCTAACCTGTAATATGTATGCTGTACATAGGCCACGGTACTTAAAATGCGCGCGGGTGAGTCCCGCAAGTTTATCGCTCGATACTCGTCTGCTTCCTATGCGTCATCAGCCCTTACGCTAGGGACGTCCAGTGTGCCAAGTGCAAGATTAGTTATCACTAGGGGTGTTATTTCGATGCCATAAAAATTGTAGTGAACTGAAGTTCACGGCGATAAGTGACAAAAACTCGCACTCAGCACACAGGTCGGCTGATGGCGCATATTAGGATCTAGGGACTAGGACCCATAATGTTTATATTGAGTGTTATAATTAAAGATTTTTTTCAAATTACACGTTTATTGTTACCGTAAGATTTGTTTTATAATAATTTATTTTGGACATTAACAATACGAGGAATCTAATAAAGCTTCAATAGTACTTAATACTTTATAATAATAATAATATTGAGCTCGTATACGATGACTATTCGTGTCATGTGAATGTTTTTCCCAAAGACGAACTCTTTTGGCGGATTTTAACCCAATTCGTCGAGGTAATTAAGACGAGTGCGTGGCACGCGACGACGTACTCCACGAAGCCGTATTTGCCCCAGTTCCGAGTGCTGTCTGTCGAGTGTCGATCACTCCAACTTTTCGTTCATAAAGCCTCTTAATGTAATTGACTAATTGGAGATATAAAGATGTGAGATTTCATTCATAGTTTCAGTCACAGGACGTCCACCAGACAATGTGTAGATAAATAAAATATAAATAGCCTTATCACTGGCGTTGAAAAAAATTTTCATCTCTATTTTTATAATTCTAAAAATAAATAAAAAGTAAAGAGACTTAAAGCAAAAGTACCAATGAAAGCCAAATAAAATGTAGACTTAAAGTAAATATATTTATCTTCCCTTCAGCACTAAGAGCAAAAATCCTTTAAAAGTTTCACTAATAGGATTTGCACTTAGACCTTCTACTTTCCTGACGTTGCTCTGAAATTGTGGAAACATAAGTTATATTTCTTATGAAACAGTTTTAAAGCGAAGAGGCCAAACGAAGCGTAGTGTAAAATGTACTGTGATCGCCTGCTGGCGTTAAAATATTTAAGTGCTTTGAAACAAATAACGAAATCCAATAAAGAAGCCTTATAAACGAAATGACCTTAAAGGACCAAATTAGAATTTTGTAACGGTTTTGTACGAACGCCTTAATTTTATACCAGTTAGTGTTAAAAGTTTGATAGTCTTTTTGATGATGAAGTGTACGCAAGTCGGTCTGTGGGATGTGGTGCGGTGTTAACTGGTGATAGAGGGTGTTCGAGATGGAGCGCTGCGACGGGTTCCTCGTGTTTCGGAAACCAGTCTACAGGGTGTTCCAGTATTTGGAAACGTAAGTGTTAACGTAGTATATAAGAGCATACATAACACACATAGTAATAATTTTGTACATTTTGGAAAATCGTTTTTAAGCGAACATTTATGTTGCAATTACAACATAATGCATGTCGAATTGCTGCTCAATTAAGTGGTAAGAATTGTCTATTTATAAATTAATCGGTAGCGAATGCACATTTAATGAATGACGGAAACAGTAGGTACAATAGTAATAAACTATATGAGCAACTCTTTAATTCAGTAGAGTCGGTAAAAGCTTTCAAACGCTGTAAACATTAAACATTTAACACCTCATTAGACAATGTAAGGAGCTCTGTAACATCTCTTTATAATTCCTTTCTTTGTTCATTCTCTTTCATACGTCTTATAAAATGAATGTGATGCAAACTCGTTAATGTAGGTTAAGAAGAATCTAGTTCAGAGGAGCTATTTATATGAATCATATGTCATTGGGTCAATGGCACTGTAGAGTTCAAATGCATAACGATCCCACTTCCTTATAGTTCAAGATTGTTCTTTTTAGGGTTCCGTACCTTGAAAGGAAAAAACGAAACCCTTATAGGATCACTTTGTTGTCCGTCCGAATGTCTGTCAAGACTATTTTTCTCAGGAAGGCGTGGAGGTATCAAGCTGGAATTTATATCAAATACTAAGGTCTACGGTCCCTTGGAGCTGTGAAAAAAATCAAACTTCTAAGCCACCGCATATCAAAAGATACAGCCGTTAATGCTGCATATTTCCGCAAATTTTCGACACTCGCAAACTCAAAACCTACAGGGTACTTCCCGTGAACTCAGAATCTTGAAATTTGGCACCAAGCAACGTCTTATAGCACAGATAAAGGAAAAATTATGAAAACCGTAAATTTTTAGTTACATCATATAATAAAAATATTAATAATTTTAAACTTACTACCCCTTTCCTCATGAACGCGTAGAGGTTATTATATTGAAATTCATATCAAATACTTAGGTCTGTAATACCTTTAAGCTGTAACAAAATCACTACAGGTTTGTACGGAACTCTCAGTGCGCGAGTCCGACTCGCACTTGGCCGTTTTTTATATTATGCTCCTCCTTTTATGTTGCTTACAGCTCTTCTTTTTATACATTTCTGTAGAAAATGCAAGCGTTTTCCTCTTTAATACTATTCAGCAATGGAAATATGTTTTAAGTACCTTGTTTCTTCATTTGCGGTTATTTTGTACAAAAAATTACAGTTAAATGATTATGTTTCAATGTTTTTGAAACAATAATTTGTAAATAAACAAGAATAACATATATCATAACATTGTGCTATAGATCAGTAAAATTTTGTAATATACTGTAAAGTGTAGGTACTTACAAGTCAAGAAACACTAAGATTACTAAACTACGTTTTGCAATGTGTTAAAGCCGTCCAAACATCTGATCCTTTTGTGGCGCAAATTTAAAAATGTAAGATGAGAACGTGCAGAGGTGGCGCGGAATTGAATATGAAAATGAATTCGTGTGCAGTGTCGATAAAGGCTTATTTGGGTCAAGACACGGGGGATGGAGTTTCAGAGCAGTTGGCAATCGGCACTAACTTCGTGGTATGCGATTTGTATGTTATTAACTTTATGTGAATACATTATGCTGTTAGTTGCGAGTTGTGACTCAAATGTTTTTGAGCCAACTTTTAATAAAAACTTAACGATACGATGTGTTTTTTTTTATTTATTTCGATGATAAATATGCATCATCCGTTTAGGAAATCACTTAAGAACTAAGAAGCTTTTAACTCTATGGAAATAACCCTCGAGAGGAATGAAAATTTGATGATACACTCGAAAAGACTTTTATTATTCACATCACCCGCAGGCACTGGTTTTATATCATGAATTAGAATTAAATCTAATTTGTAATTAAGTCATTTAACAATTTCTGTGAATAGCGGCATAGCTTAACTTCAAACTCAAGATAGCAAAAGATATCAAAAGACCAAAAAAAGTTTTTTTTAATGGTGTCTACAGACACACGAATTTGGTACGGAGCGTACAGCGGATCTGGTACGCTCCGTACCAGATCCGAGCGTGTGTAGGGCAGTCCGGCGAACATATGAAGAAGGCGAAGAGTTCACCGTTGTCCTCATCGGATCTGGTACGCTCCGTACCATATTCGTGCGTGTGTAGAGTAGTCCGGCGGTTTGGCCGTACAACAGTATCAGTGTTGCCAACTTAGGGACTTACCCCCCAAAATTAGGGAAAATATCTACGGGGTTTACTAGAGGACAGGATGTTTAGAGTTTACTCCTTATGAATCAATTTGTATGTAATAATAAAAATTATTTTAATGTGTGTATATAGCCAGGGATATGAAAATGTATTGGGAGTGAAATCAGATTAAGACAAGTTAGTTTTATGTTGTTCACGCGTAAGTCTTTATGTTAAACACATAACCTTTCTTTCTAGCTTATTATCTCTTAGACCTGTCAATTCTATAAGTAATCAGGGGTAAAATTTGGGGAGAAATATTTTTTAAAGTGTTGGTATCACTGCCCGTTATCAATGAATTGCGGGAATCATCGTCGTTGTTTAAAAACCGCACTGTAAATAGAACTCTGTGCTAATGTAATAGAGCATAAAATCGAACACACGAGTGTCGAGCGTTTCGCTTCACTGCACCGTACCAAATTCGTGCGTGTGTAGCGACACCGAATTTGGTCTCCGGATATGGTTCGCTGTACGGTCCGTACCAAATTCGTCTGTAGATAGCATAAGATATAAGTGGCAAAATAAAATTAAAGACATGAACTTCCATTGAAAAATTTTAGTCAAATCCTTCTGTACTCTTTCAATATTGACGTTCGAAATGTTCCAAAGCATACGAAAATATCTCAAGTCTGTCCACGATTGCATTGCGATGTGTGTCATGGATCTGACACGTTCAATTTCTATTGTGGCTATAACGAAGGACCATTGACACGTGAAGCTCTCTAAACACATAACCGAGCCAACATTTGTGCTGCCAAACCGACAAATGGAATAGAAATTCATATTCATGAACTTAGACATTTCTAAGAGTAGACTCGACTGCACGATACCAAAAGATACGTTAATGAGTTGAATTGATACTACTTTAGAGAAGAAGCAATTATGCACTTCAATAAATAATAGAAACATGAAATTCTTCTCTCGGGCTTGCTAAAAATATTTCATAATATTTTATAAACACTTAAAAGTTAACATTAGTAAAATGTTATAAAACATTTTATATATTTTTTGAGTTGAAAAGCTCTATTAGTGTATTATTTCATCCTCACGCCGTTAAATCGGCTGTGCATTTAAAATGGATGCGCTTTTAAAAAACAGAATCGTTCTCTAATGGGTGAGATACTGAAGTTTTAAATATAGCTCTCGTATAGGGGACTTGAGTGTTTTCCGAAGTGTTTTGTTATTGTTCCACGGTGTTGGATGTTCGGAGTTCTATTGTTTATCTGTTTATGATAAAACAAGGATATACAAGCTACCAGATGTATGCATGTACATTTATCGAACACTTTCATATTATGTTTAGAGATGTCACGAATATTCGGCAACTATTCGGTATTCGGCCACTTTTTTCGCTATTCGGTATTAAGCCGAATATTACAAACTATTCGGCCAAACACCGAATAGTAAATCATGAAATAAAAGAACGCAAAATATTACTCATAAAATTTAATTTAATCAACAAAGTAACATATTAATATTTAACATATACCAGTGGTGAGGTACGATGAATGAAGACAATTTTTTCAGTACTTGTCGATAGCAGACGATTAGATAGAGACGATAGAGGCTTTTTAATGTAAATGATTAATTTAAGAAATATCGCCATTTGTTCGATAAAACCAAAATGATTACATTTAATAAAAATCACCCATTAGAAATATTATGAAAATTAAATTGAATATGATGATAAACTGGTATTTTAAAACTTTTTTCCAGTTCCATATAACAAGTACAAGTATCGTCGAATAAGTATTTTAAAATAAAGGCATTGTTTCACAGTGAACAATATGTATTTTTTACGAAGTCAAACATTTTAGAGTAATCGGCCTCCAAAGTGGTTTATAGGTAGGTCCTCCCCTGACATGCCTTAACTATAGGAGGTAGAAACTTGTAAGTTTCTATGCTGATAGGTCATGTTAAAAATTTTTGTAAAATTATGTTGTGCGAATCATTTTAAACTCATAAAAAAACCTATTGCGTTTTGATTGCTACGGAACCCTCCTTAGACATATCCTGACACGCTTCGGTTAGGTATTTTATATGAGTTAAAAAAGTATTTTCTATTTCGTTGAGTTGCGAAAACCCTGACCTCTACAAAAATATACCCATTGTAAAATTAAACACCGTCGTTAGTCGTTTCGCACCGCAAGGATTCGAACCGCGGTGTGAATCTCCCCAGCGCTGTTTCTGAATGGGTCGATTCGGACCGCGGTTCGAACTTTTTTATATATATTACACAGCAATCTCAAGTAAGTACATGTGTAATTATTTTTAAGCAAATAAATAAAAACCTTCCAAAGCAAAAACAAAAATACCTATTCTTAAAACACTATATCAGGGAACATAACGACTTCAAAAATCGGGACTCAGAAAGCCGATTTTTGATGGGTTCCGACTTTATAAACGCTTAAATTGTATTTTATTATAATAATAAGGTATTATTTGGCATTTTTTCACATATCACTTTTCTACTCACCTGTTTAAAAAAAATAAAATCCTAAATATTCTGACACGAATATTTCAAACTGTGGTCCGAATATCGACCTTTCTAAAAAATATCTGGGGTAATACACACCAAAATTTTTAAGCGGTGTGAATCGACAGATTCAGAAATAATGCTGATTGACACCGCGGTTCGAATCCTCGCAGTGTGAAACGTCTAACGACCCCACCAAACACCTACGGAAAACGTCATGTATAACTTATGCGGGAAAAGATTATGTGAATGAACGGCTACAGGGGAGAAAAACTTACGTCACGCGCAGGGGAAGCATGGAATGAGGAGTTTACCCCATTTCTCTAATGGGCTCCAGTGTAATTGAATATTATTGGACACAGCGTGATATTTCATTGAACGCCTAATGGATTACCATTATTGCAGTCCCCTTTTAAGGGATAATGTTATAAAATGGTCTACCTACCTATATGGTATTATGTAAAAATAAAATTGTGGAGTATGATTGAACTTACTAAGGTACCTACCTACTTATTTTTTTTTGTATTGTACGATAACGTACGTTATTTATTTATTTAATTTGGGAAACCAACAGCTTAAAACTAAAAAACAGTAGACAAGAGCATAATTAACATGAAGCCAATAAAAGGTTTCCACTGATAGTTATGGGTGTGCGTGTGGTTTGAGGGACCAACCCGAATTTCCCCAAAATAAGTATACCAAGTTTTAGTAGAAGTCTAAAAACAATTGTAGAACAAATCTGGGAATTTGTAAAAAGATAGTTTAAAAGATATAGCCCTCAGAGTGTGGTCCCTCAGTTCACACACCGCTATTTTCCAGATCTCGAAAAGTATGTGGAAAATTATGGTTTTTTCACTACAGAATTTTAGTAGAACTTTTGTAAAAGTTTTTACAAATTTATCAGATACATAGCATTAGAAATAAAAAAGCTACAACCACCGAAGTGTGGTCCCTCAGTTCACACAAAAATGACATACTCATTTCGCGATATATGACTGACTTTTTTAATTATTTTTCTACGTAGAGTTTTAGTAGAAAATTTGTAGAATTCATAGGCAAAATTTCAGAAAAATCTATCGGCGCATTTGGAAGATATATACCATTATGTTGGGTCCCTCAGTTCACACACTTGTGTATAAGAAAAACTCAAATAACTAATAAACGAGAAAACTAACAGAAAGTCTACTATACTTAAGTTTTAGTAGAAGTTTTTTTCTCTTGGATTAGCACATAAAATATTTAATTTCTTGCTTCCTAACTGAGATAATGTTAATTTTTTGATTGTATGAAAATGCAGAGTAGGGTTACCACACAAGAAGCAAAATTCGGACAGTACCTAATATTATTGTGTGTGTTATACCTTATTAAATTTACCTTTTCACTATTATATGGGTTCATAGTACTACAAACAACCTATATACCTACTTATGTACCTATTTGTGGTTTCGCTCTGCCCGCCCTTTTCTCTGTCCGTTCTTGCTAACTCCTTATATGTAATTACATATATATTATATGAATAAAAAACTGGCCAAGTGCGAGTCAGGCTCGCGCACAAACGGTTCCGTACAAAACGGCAAAAAAAATCACGGTTGTTGTATCGGAGCCCTCGTCCTCGTCTCGTCGTCGTCTCGCCCCCAGCACCAAAGATTATACATACTCAATGTAATATTATGACTGCACCTAATATTTTTGTTATACTAGCTTTTGCCTGCGGCTTCGCCCGCATGGAATAGTGTTCTTGGAGAAAAAACTACTTCGGCGAATAACTCTCTAAGTCTCTACTTACAGCAATATACTTCTGATACAATACTGAAATGTTTTTAGGTTTACCCAATGCAAATAGTTAAAAATTGGACCCTTTCGAGTTTCGCCTCGACACTGTGAGGGACCACACTTCGGTGGTTGTAGCTTTTTTATTTCTAATGCTATGTATCTGATAAATTTGTAAAAACTTTTACAAAAGTTCTACTAAAATTCTGTAGTGAAAAAACCATAATTTTCCACATACTTTTCGAGATCTGGAAAATAGCGGTGTGTGAACTGAGGGACCACACTCTGAGGGCTATATCTTTTAAACTATCTTTTTACAAATTCCCAGATTTGTTCTACAATTGTTTTTAGACTTCTACTAAAACTTGGTATACTTATTTTGGGGAAATTCGGGTTGGTCCCTCAAACCACACGCACACAGTTATGGTCCAAACTAATGTTGTATGTTGTAGAGAGGTAAAGTTTGTTTCTTTGTGAGTCTGTGACGTACCACACAAGTTAAATGTTTTACGCCCAACGAAAGACGTATGGGACAGCCAGATATGTTATGGTTCTATATTTCGGGTTAATCATTGTAGTTTTGTTAACAATTTTTCTGCAAAAAAAATGTGAGCGTTTAATGTTTTACAAAAATATTAAACCCTTATTCACGCGACTTGAATTTTTCGCAATAAAATCCGACGATAGATGGTGCTTACTAATTGCCAAATTAAACGTTATGTACGCCGCCTACTGAAAATATAAAATGTTAACAAGCACTACCTGGATCTACTTTTAACGCGTAGGTACTCGTTTTGAGTGTTTTTGTGTATGCAACTGAAAGTATTCAATTTATTTTTTACACTATCTCCTCGAATATAATAAGTGGCCTCACACATGTCCGTTAATATCAATAACTGTAATTAATTTACACTGTAACAATAAGGTCATAACGCGCATGATATATTGTTAGTTGGCACGTTAGGGCTAGGTTAGGGGCGGGCGCAAACAAGAGCACGTGCTGTGTGGGACGTGTTGTGGGGTTGTAAAAACCATTAATGTAACGATCTCTAGTAAAATAATAAGGTCATGTAACATGTTATGGGCATGAGGTCAAGTGCAAAACTCGCTAGATTTGAGCAAGATTAGCGCTATGATCATGTCTATGTAGACTGCTAAATAAAAGTTTTGAATTCACCTCATGTGCAGTATTGTTTTAACTGTAATATGTTTTATGGGTAAAATTAAATGCATCGCCGCCGTTGGGCACCCTCTAGACAAACAGGAGGGTTGCGAGTGAAGGGTTGCACTTACTTCACATACAATCTATTTATACTTTTTGTTTGAGTTTTTTTAACTGCCATTTTGTACGTCCAACTTTAGTAAGACCTTTCATTATTCAGGGATTATGAACTGGATAGTTAGGCGTTCTATCTAAGCTAAATTTATGAGCTAGAATAAAAAAAAGGTGTTATTACAGCCTGCGATCTTTATGAGAAACCTCTTCATTTGATCAGAAATCATCCATTAAAAGCGAAAGTCGCCCTAAAAGTAAAAAATCAGTTAGAAGTAAAAGGTTTTTCCGTTTCTTTGTTGAAAATGAATAAAAGAATTTCATCTATTGGTGTCCACGCAGATCGTACCTTGTCACGTGGAATAGGACTATTACACGTGAACAGACCATATATCTGCAGAGTTTAGAAAGTTTCTTTGAAAGTCCAATAATAACCGATGTTGGATCCAATAGACTCATTTCCCCGCTGTCACCTGCTCTGCGACGCAAGACGACTTTTAAAAAGCTTCCGTGGCGGCGACAACTTTTAATATTCGCAATATTGCAATCAATACATTTTTAATATTGAATATTGGCGGTACTTGGCGACTTTGCTGAAGGAAGCTTAGTGTACAACTTTCTTTATTACACAACGTAAAGGCTTTGTAGTTTTATTTAAAACCAGCGTTTGTGCTATTTCATAATAGTGCAAGCAATCTAAATATCTGAAGAATAGATTTGATTGATATAACTCTTCATGGACTCAACGAAGTAGAGAGATTTATTATTTTGTAAATTACACTACGAAGCATTAATTTATAATTTAGTAAATTAATAATTTAGTTGTTTCACTGTGCATACTTTATTATGGGCCTGTTGCAGAAAATTCTCATTAGTGTCATATTCATATAGATTATTTGCATTTGTTTTGTCTCTGTCGCTCGATATAAAGTAAGCAGCGACAAAATCTAACTATCCAACATTTAATAGAAGATTGTGAAATATGCCCTTAGCATACATGTAATTACTTAACATGTTAGTATAGTAACATAGCCACAATGCACAAAAGGTATTGTCAGGAGACAGAGGGTACTACACATCCATTTTTCTTTTTCGTTCCCACGAGATCATTATGAGCATACTAAGCGAGTAAGAAAAATGACATGGTGCCAAGACATCATTGTTCTACGTAATAAAGAAGGCTGACTGCTGTGAGCTGACACCTAGCTACGTGAAGCAAGCATTCCAGAATAAACTCCAAATTATTACCATATCTACTAAAGCAAGACTTTTAATTATTATTTAAAGCAAAGCAAATCTTAAGAACACAGATACGGCATGCTGCTTTATTTAATAAAATTACCGGCGTTACTAGTACCAACCGGAGTTGGAACGGGTAAAAAAGGAAAGACTAATGAACCAAATAAACAGAGTAATTGGTTGAAAAGTTGTTGGAAATTAGGCGCGGCTGTGTCTAGTACTCGGGAGTCGGGATACAGAGTGTGGTAATTTATATAATTGAAGCGTCCTGCTGAGCTCTCCGGGTAACGGGCAGCGCGGCGGCACGCGAGAGCACATCTATCCGCCATTGCGTGAATTAACTAATCTTAAGATGGCCGATCTACGTCAAGTGTCATTTAAGTAGATGTATGTTGTAATTTCTTAAAATGGTATAATAGATTTACTTTTAGAAACGTTTAGGACTAGTTTCATTAGATCTATCTACAATTTAAATAATGCTAGTAAGGACTACTTCGAAGCATTTAACTAACAACGAGATTTCAACTGGACGGCTTCATGTTAAAACAATTATCATACACGTGAAGGAAAAACTTAGTACTCCTTTTTACGAAAATAATGCTAACGAAGGAGTTTGAAATTTGTCACAGTTAAAGTTTATATAAAGGAGGAGTGAACTGCACAATTGCACACTGTAATTGTTTTTAATATTGCTTAAAAATATAACAATAAATGAACTGTTATAAACTTACAAAGCAAAGAACCCTTAAAAACTTAAAAAATATATAAATTATTGGCGAATTACGACCACTAGGCGACCACTAGTAACTATTTAATCTGCTTCAACAACAATGAAACAAACTAATGCAATCAAAGCACACGAGAGTATCCAAACAGTCTCTCAACGTTCAGGTTTAAATAACTTACGCCTGCTTAACTTGTTCAGACACACGTCAAAACTTTGAGTACATCGCATAGTTTAATGCGCATAATTCCCCAAAACCATATTATTTTACCTTTGTATAGGTAGTACTAACTGCTAAGCACGTCAGACTACTGCATCTCTGTTGTCCTGTCTGACTCGTGTATCAAATGATTTTTTAAAATATTGTCTCCTATATCTTACCCCCCTATTAAAATAATGACACCACGGATACGCTTATCTATGTGATGATACGCTAGTCTTTGATACGTTGGAAAGCCACTTGAAAGACAAAGACAGCAACATGGAGTATCGTACCTATGGTGTTAGTATTTTTTTAATAAAGAGGTCAAAGTTTATGTATAGTTTTTCTATTTCATCTCCACGGACCTCCGAATTCCGCCTTAGATGTTGTGCCGTGTGCGGTTCCAATGATACGGCTTATGTAAAGATTTAAGAGGTTATCTATTAGGACCTTTCATTGCGTTATTCCTGGTTCAAAAGATGTAGCGTAAAGTTGCTGCGAATGAATTTGTAAAGGTTGAACACTTCTATGTTCTTTTGATTGAGTGTTTTACTTGAAAGGAAATCGTATCGTCATACAACAATCCAGTAGTACTAGTACCTAATACCGATGTCGTCTGTTAGGGAGGAGTGATCGCCGGGCCGCACGCGACGGTTCGTGTCTGCCAGGTATCGCAAACCGCCAGGTATCGCAAACCGCTGGCATGTTAATTGTGGATATAACTTTTCTTTGCTATTGATCCGACTAGTGTTCTGCACTGCTTCAGAATGACGTTTCTAAACTCTTGTTAAGATTTATGTTATCTAAACGTTAAGAAAAATAGAATTTTGACTAATGTGTTTGTATTTCTTTATTATAATTTAGAACTCCCCACATTGATTTTCGTGACGGTGGCCGGTTTCATTGAAACCAGGCCAGTTACGCAGGAGTTATTTTTATAGTGCCCAAGTGTGTAAACTGCACACAGTACCTACCTACACAAGAGCACTATCTCTTCCTTTACTCTCATAACCTAGTGGGACGGATAACCGACACGACTGGCGAGAGATCAGGCGCAGGTCCGACTTTTTACATGCCCGTCCGACGCATGAATCATCTTTCTTGTCAGACAATCAGGTGATCAGCCTGCATTGTCCTAACCAAACCTGGAAACAATTTTTTTTGTTCCAATGCGGGAATCGAACTCACAACCTGCAAGTCGCGAGCCAAGCTCTAACCACTAGACCACACGGTAAATAAGTAACATTTAAATTGGTGCATTAAATGCTCTATTGTCCTTTTGTCTATGTTAAGATTAAATTGTTTCTGACCAGATTAGGTATACTGTAATCTGTATATAGTATACTATATACCTACTATAATTATTATAGGTATGGGGTATGGGTAGGTTTAAGGCTATTACATAATTTCATGTGATGTGATAATTATTTGATGAACATAATATAAATAAATTATTTCATGGTAAAGCAAAATTAGTAGGCCAGACAGCACTGACATTTGTTAATATAAAACATTGCGCGTTGCAACCTTTCCGAGAAATTGTTTACTCTCTTGTTACGCAATTGTTCGTAATAAATGTAGAGCTCTTTATTTACTCTCGTTTGTGATACAAATTTATGGTTGAAAGCTTCATAAATTTTACTTAGTTCGTAGAAGCTGCGGCGAAAAGCTCGAATCTGTTTGTAAATAAAAATTAACTGAAGTAAACATGTGCTAGCCTCAACATACTCGCCGGTAACTGAAACGTTAGAACGATTAGCTTAGTGCAGTGCGGTGCCGAAGCGTCCGAACTCCGAGCCAATGATGTGGAAGCAAATGGACACTAACTTGAAAGCTTTGAGCGGCTTTGAGCGAAGTTTCGACAAAATAAGTTGCCGCATGAATTTATATTGCGATTTGGAAACTTCGTTTGTGTGGACAAACATTGCAACGCTGTTATTCATAGCGCTTGCCTTGGTTTCGTTTTGAATGAGTTATAAGTTTGTCTCAGTGCAACATCTTTGTACTAGCTCGCTATTAATGTGTTTATTAGTTTGCGATCTATCAGTATTTAGAAGTCTTACATCGCATCAAATTACCAACTTGCGATGTAAGAATGTTTAGCTTTCAGTAAATATCTGCATAGGTATCAGTAGCGAAGGCTAGTTCTCCTTTATAGGAAAGCCATAGCCTGTATAATAGGTAGGGATTTGCATGAGGGTCTTCAAAAGGTTAGTGGTAAGTGAAGCCGATAGGAATGGAGTTACGGGAACCCCACGCCACTGATAGGTATCTGATTGTATTTCTTTGTTCAGTGATGCGTGGTTTAATATCCGAAGATGGTTTCGAGAGCAATTTGTAGCCTGAGACGTGGTCGTGTGTTGTAAAGCATTTCTTAGCTTCTAAAGTTACACGCGAGTAAACTGTCGGTTTGCTATCGATATAATGAACGTTGAACTAATGCGACGTGCAGTACCTAAATAGAGACACCTGTACCCCAAGCGGGAACATTTTGCGGTATCGTTACGTGTACGTAAGCGAGAAATATTGTATGAAAATCATGAAAGCGCCTCTAGCGGACGTAAAAGTAACTAAAATTTTCATACAATATTCCTCATATTTCTCGTTTACGTACACGTAACGAAACCGCAAAATGTTCCTGCTTGGGGTACTTCTACCTGATTTTGTATTAATACTTAATATCGTTCCTTATCTACGACACTGGTTCAGTTACCTAATTGTTATGTGTTAAAAGAGTTTTGAGCTGTTTGTGAAATAGGATATGATTTCATAACCATGGCGTATTTCAGTAGCCATATACCATTACAGTTTACACCATACTGCCTATCTTCTAATGAGACGCTGCAGGCTTAATCCAATCTGCAGAACTAATTCTTCTCTGTGCATATTTTTCGCTGTTTCAAAAAATATTTGTAACCGTGGTATTATTTGAAAAGTATTCATGATTTTGGCGGAAACCTGATAATATGACACGGAACTCACTTTGGGAATTCCTGCACAACCTTTGATATTCTATGTATTTTGCTCCAACGCGTTATCCATTCTGCTGCTTCACGAGTTCAGCATGAAATATTAATATGTCTTATCTGCCACAACTCGTGTCCCGTACAATCTGCTGACGTTAATTAATAATGAGCCAAAGCTGTGTTCGTTACACCGAGGAACCTCACACGAGTTCTCCACTTATTCGCTAATTTTAATTAGCCATATGGAGCAACATTTAAGCGAGCTTGGGAGATACGCTAATGTTACACAAGAGATTATTCGTCAAAAGGGTAACGAAATATAAGAGGATAGGGTTATTAATTTATTTAATACTAGCGACCCGCCCCGGCTTCGCACGGGTACAATGTATATATCTGTATAATCTATGGGTACAATACTGATACTACAACTGCGGCTACCTCATAGATCTAAACTCCCCTCCCGCACGCACACCCCCGCCTTGGTGACGCCTACTTCGCAACGGGCCACGGAGCAGAAATCGTAATATTTTAATTTCGCCATAACTTCAAAACCAAACGTCCAATTTTAATCATTCAAAGACCAAATATTATCTACATAAACTGTACTTAGTGATAAAATAATTTATTTTGATAAGGATTAATAGCATGAGTAAAATAAACGCGTTTAAATGTAGTCCAAAAAAATCAAGATTTCTAAATAAAAAAATTGTTGTTGTGCCTCACTCGACATAGATAGGTATAGTGTGTCGCGGACTTTTTTGTAGATATTTATAAGATCTACAATTAATTAGAACATTTTATGGTTCTATCTTTTATAGTTTAGGCAGCGTACGCAAAATAAGTAACTTTTATGGTTGATTTTTTACACCTTGTGTCCGAAAACCCCAAATATCTTACGGAACCCTATTTTTTTTTCAAAATAAAATTTAGCCTATGTTACTCGTGGATAATGTAGCTTTCGAATGGTGAAAGAATTTTTGAAATCGGTCCAGTACTTTTTGAGCCTATTCATTACAACCAAACAAACAAACAAACATACAAACAAAGTTTTCCTCTTTATAATATTAGTGTAGATAATATTGCTCGCGATATTGTGCGCGCAATAAATTAATCCTGAAGGAATCGTAATTTTTTTCAGCGATAAAAAGTAATATATTATGTCCATCCCCGTAACAAACTGCCAAATCAAAATCGGTCCAGTACCTACTTTTTCCATTGAATAGGCTATCTATTCAATGCAAACAAACATATAAAGAAACAAATCTTTCCTTTTTATTATTTTACTCAAGATACAAATTTTGCTTTGTAAATTGAGATTTTGCGTTTGATTATAGACATTAATGTTGCAGCTACTTTTTTAGATTAAACTTCTATTATTATCTATAACATAGTACATACTAAAAACAGAAAATGTATAGAGATAAGAGCCAAGTTATATTGTTATGTTATTAGTTCCATAAACTCTCTGACTTATACAGTATCACTAAAGTCCGTTCCTCGTGTTTATAACATGTTGTGGATTAATACGTATCGTATTACAAATAATTAATTTGCACGTTTGATTAGCCCCACGGGGTCCACTCAGCCGCCTCACTGCACACGATTCGATGAACCGCACTCGATGTGTATTGACGGGCTACACCTGTATGATCCAAACATACCTAAGGGAAAATACACACAATGTTTGTGATTTATGTATTGAGAAATAACATTAACATTTCTATCGGCTATTTATAGGTTAGTAATAATAGCTCCCCACACAGATTTCGGTGACTGGTGGCCGGTTTCATTGAAACGCAGCCAGCTACGCAGGAGTTATTTTTATCTTGCCCAAGTGTGTGCGCAGTACACAAGAGCACTCTCTTTTCATTTACTCTCGTAACCCAGTGGGACGGATGACCGACATGACTGGCGAGAGATCAGGCGCAGGTCCGACTTTTTACATGCCCATCCGACGCATGGATCGTCTTTCTCGTCAAACAATCAAGTGATCAGCCTGCATTGTCCTAACCAAACTTGGAACCCGAATCGAGAGCCAAGCTCTAACCACTAGACCACGGAGGCTGTTATATGGGTTAGTACCTACTAACTGAATAGATAGTAGACATAAGCACCCATATCATGTTGCAACAAGCCAATTAGACGAAATTCTTTATTTCATGAATAGCTCAGGTGTAGGAACCTACAGCAATATTACCAGTAAGGACGAAAAGTAGAGACGCCTTGCTGCGTCTTATTTACGCGCAAATTTCAACATATTTGATGATATTTGAATATGTCCCTAAACATCTGAGAATTACATGGTTTCCTTAATAATGAGTTGGGGAAAAGGAAATCCATTATGTCGGTAGGTGGCTCACTTGGCTGTAGTGATCGATATTTTGTAAAGTATCGATCGAACAATTTTAAATTTATGCTCGTTGTCCAGGTAAAATGTTACACAAAAAAAATAGTTAGCAGATTTTTGATTGGTGTTTGTGTGTTAGGTGTTTAAAACTAAAAGAGTGTTAAAAACCTAACCAAGAGCATGTCAGGACATGTCTAAGGAGGGTTCCGTAACTATAAACGCGTAATATGATTTTTTTTAATTACTCCCAAAGTTACTGTCCGATTTGGTTCACAATAGTTTTCCTAAAGAGTTTTTAGCATGATCTATCAGCATGCAAATTTGCAAGTTTCTATCTCCTATAGTTTAAAAATGCTAGGGGGGGGACCAACTTACAAACTACTTTGGAGGCCGATTACTCGAAAATGGTCAACTTTATAAAAAAGTAACGTATGAAACCTTGCCTTTATTTTAAAAGACCTATTCTACGATACCCCACACGATGGGGTAGAGTGAAAAAATATTTTTCATCCCCACTTCACATGTATGGAGAGCCAGCCCTAAAATATAAAATTATTACTTTTTTATAATCCCGAAACCGTGATCTATACACAATCTATAACTGTACCAAATTTCATCAATTTATATTCATAATTACAGGAGCTAGAGGCGCGGACAGACAGACAGACAGACAGACAGACAGACAGACAGACAGACAGACAGACAGACAGACAGACGGACAGAGCGAAACTATAAGGGTTCCTTAAGTATTACGGAACCCTAAAAATGGAAGTCAACAAAGAGAAAATTCGGTACATTTTACAGATTTTCTTCGATAAACGCAAAAATGCTAGTCATGTGGCTGAAATTGTGAATAGCGTTTATGGTGCTGATACTGTAACAGTTAATTACGTGCAATTTTGGTTTCGTTGATTTCGTTTAGACATTTTTGACCTTAAAGATGCACCTCGTACATGCAGGTCCGTCTTCGAAAATGTCGAAAAATCACAGAAATAATCGAAGTTGACCGGCGTATTAGTAGTCGCAGCATTGCATCGGCTAAAAATCACCCATAAAATAGCTTTAAACCATTTACCATTTTGGGTTCCACACTAAAATTTTAATTTCCCCAACCTAATATGTACCTTGTAAAAGCAACACCTAGTTAACCTAATATTGTTACAGCGCGGTGTAAGTAAAAGCTTGTCCAACATTTGTTTTAAGTTTTATGAGGAGGCGGCTCTTAAATAAATCACAAGCGCTGTACCTATATCGCATCCAAGTATTAACGGAATCACAATACAGTTTGCCATTGTGTCGTAGCAAATACCGTGTTCACACATGAGTTGTAACGGGGAGTTTTTGCCTTGTGAAATGGTACGTTTGCAATCGGTATCGCGCCTTGCGGTATATTGTGCGTCGGTGCTGACTGCGTGGTACACATTGTTGGGAACAAGGGGTGAAAAAGTGAAAACTGACGTACGAACGGTACACGGTTTTGTTAAACGCTTTTACTGTGCGAAATTGCATGGGCATAAAAATAGAGAAATAAAACTCGCATCTTGCTATTATAAATTGTTCGCTAGATACCTCTGTACAGATTGTCAAATAAAAATTTCTTCTTACAATTTACACGTTATTTTGCGTTATATTGTAATATTTACCGTACCGAATGGTTAAACGGCAAGTGCCCCGCGCCGCCATATTTGTTTTCTTTTTCATAATAATAATTATAACGAAAAATAATGCGTGCAAACAATTGCACGCACTCCATACAAATGGAGAAATTTTTATTTGACAATCTGTCAACATATTATAATATCTCTAGTAATATTACAATCTGTCGGTTTTTACAATTTTACGGTGACATGTATATCTTTTCTGCATAATTTCAATTCGTAGCTGCAATTACAATTTATTATTGCTTCTGAGAATTGAAGATGTGTAAATACAACCAAGAGATACTAATTGACAGACGTTAAAAGAAAAAGTTGTTAATATGCTGTAGCGACCTTGATCTGAATGAATGGACCAATCTAGTTCGTTTGTCGATCTGATTGATTGGTTATAACGGTCATGTCGTTGAATTAGTTCAGTGCCCTTACATTGATCTCGTTTAAAGTATATTCGTTGTATGTTAATTTATGCACTTAAAACATTTGCTGTTAACGTTATTATTTCCTATTTACCATACTGCATAAGCAGATTTTGTCACCGGCATAAAAGTTTTATGACGTTCATAATAGCTGCTAGGTCAGCGGGCTTAAAACCCCGTGTTTCTCTTAAAATAATTTCCGGACCCACTTATTAAACTGCGCAAAAATTATGTTAGCACCCTGTTAGCTCATAAAATTAATTTTTAATATAATTCGGTTATGCTTTCGAGTTTCGGGTCCCTTTTATCAAAGGAAATTAAAAATGCCTTTACCGAATGTAAGTTTGGGATATAAAATATTACGCAGCCGGCTGGCTTATTACGTATCTTGCGATAACCAAGCAATAGCAAAAATTGCGCAATTTTTGCGCAAAAATCGCAAATTCATATTACGTATCTGCAAAAACCTAGCAGAAGCAACCTAGCGACAGTACTGCCTCTACCGAACAATCGAGGAACTATAAATTGCAATCAATCGTTCGATCTCTTCACTGCTGTCTAATTTTTTGTATTACGTAAGACTTTTACAGCAAAGCGAAAGCAATCAGCGAGCGATTTAAACCATCAGTTAGCAACAATAATTGAAAATGAAGCAAAGTGCATTCAAACACAACAGCGAGCGATTAGCAATCGATCGCATAGGTAATACAATTTTATTTTACGTTCAACAATCGACTGCGCGTCTATCGCGCGATGACTGCAAGATTTTTGCTAATCGCTATTTTTACGTAATACGGCGGCCGAGCTAGGAGTTCTTAAGTAAATTAAAATGTACATGTGAATAGCTTGGCAGCGCTGAGAGTGGATTTAGGCAGTTCTCCAAGATACACAACTGAATTAGGTGCATTTGTGTAAGGTGTAAATTAGAATTCAGACGGTCTCACTGACGACTATTGCCACTCATTGACTTTAGTATTTTGTGAACTATTTGAGATTTAGCTTGTAAATAAATTCGTACTTGTTTCGGTAAATTGTTTCGGTGTTCGGTAAATTCGTATTCACTATCCAGATGTTCAAATCTATGTACCAGTTTACGCTACCACCGCTAATCACTTACCGCTTTACTAATAAAAATATTTATACAGTGTATAAGCTACTCATTGTTTTGTCCTTGTCTATTAAGTTATACATTATCTATACAGTAAGTGGTGCCGTTTTCCATTAATTTAATTTCGTATTTGCTATTTTCTTTTCAAACTTAAATATAGTTTTTAACAACAGCACTACCTTTAAGTAGTTCTATTATAATTTTTCAATTTAAACTTTATAAAGTTGAATTGAAAATAGAAATTGAAAAGAAGTATTTGTATAAGAATACCTGTTAGCAACGCAAATAACTGTAGGCGGTATAAATTAAATCTGCATTCTATGGCGCAGCGTATGGGGACGACATTACCGAGTGTCTAAAGCCAGACTATTTAAATATTTCAGCGTCTATCTAGACCGAGATAGGGCGAACCCCTTCCATGTAAATCGATCGGGGGTGGCTGGGCCCGACAGGTCCTGGTTTTTCTCATTTTGTTTATACCGGAATTAATGAAAAACTGGCCCGCCCCTGGCTACTTTTAGTCACTGTGGCTTAGTTATCGCCCCCACATAACGTCGCGTCGCCGCGCCGCGCCGTGATATAAATAAACCCTTTCGTGTGGAAAATCCTTTTCCTGCTGACTTTTACAGATTTTTGTCATTGCTGAAATCGGCGAACAACATTCTTAATTTGTTTACTGTTTTTCATCGCATTTTTTCTTTTTAAACTGTTGCTACTAAATTTTATCAATTTATAATATTTCATGTTCATAATTACAGAAGTAAGCAAGGGCGGACAGACAGACATAGACAGACAGGAACGGCACTCTTATAGAATCACTTCATTTATACTATGCTCACCAATGCTTCATACAGTGGATTTTTTTAATAATGTTTATTGAGTTCTCTCAAGAAAGAAAGAAGAAAATAAGAATCTTTAGGTCGCTGTAATATGTAATAATCGACTCGAAACTTCTATTACTGTTGTAACTTAACTTTGTCATTTCGAATGAAATAAGTACCTACGGTTAATAAAAGTCGCAAATGGTAGTTACGCAATTTGCCTAGTTTTGGTTTCGATGCAAAAGATATAATAATATCATCATCATAGTATCATCTCATTATCCTAATGGAGACGATGATGATCGTGTGAAATCGTTTTCCCTCGGCGGTAATAAGTTCTGGGAAGTGGGACGTTTATTTCCAGCTGATATGAATTCCCGCTTGTAGCAGTTGCTGCGTCACGATCCTTTATGCTTCCGCCCCTGCTTCGCTCGATAACACTATATCTATGAAAAAACATCGAGTTTCAGCACATCATTTTCGCTTTCCATTATTTTTACGTTTTATCGCTCTTGTGTACTAAAGGCGTAAACGAACGGGTGTTTCACGAATGCAAGGAATGTTTTTATTGTGAAAATTATATAATATTATATATGTTATAGGTTAAGTTGATGCTTTTCTTCTAAGGAGTTATATTTCGCAGATTTCTGATATTAAATACAAATAAGTATTTTGAGAGATTTCGGACTTTTAAGATTTTTATAAAAAATGGCGAGACATTCAAGTGCATTTTTTTTTATTTTGTTCTTTTTATTTATTTGTTTTTATTGTTTTTATGTAGTTAATGAGCTATTCTTAATATAGAAACATTGAAAACATGGACTTAACCTATAACCAGTGAAAGCGACGTGTTACGACTTACGTAGCGCGTAATATAATTAACGATACTTGGATACGAAAATCTACTTTTACGTATATTAAAACAAAAGCTGAATAAAAGCAACAAATAATACAAATAACAATATAAGAAGTTCTGCGAAAATGATGCAGGTAATAATAATAATAATTAGTACTCGTTTGTGACAAACTCTTTTAAAGCCCTTGAGTATTTTTCGTAGCAAACGTCTACGAAAACTTTGTCGTGCGCATTTTGTGTTGTAGCGAGTCTTTAAGTAAAATTGCTTGCAAGTCGTATATATATGTCACCGTAAAATTGTAAAAACCGTTATATTGTAATAAAACTAGTGAAATTGTAAAATGTTGATAGACTTCCGACGCGAATATTCTGCTTATAATTTAACACATTATTTTTCGTTAGATTATAAATATGTATATATAACGCGGTCACATTAACTAGACGCATCGCTGGAATGCAAAGCCCTGCCCGCTTCCCACCGCGTTCCCTTAGCTTGCCTGGCAAACGTCTATATGGTCAGCATCTCTGTTCGGTAGAAAACTAACGAAAATATCGACGCGTGTATACGCGTCGATATTTTCGTTAGTTTTCTGTTGCAGTTTATTTGTTTGTTTCTGTTGTAGTTGCAGAATTCCAAAATGACGTCATCAATCCCATGCGTCTAGTTAATGTGACCGTGTTATAGTTCTTAATACGACGAGATACGAATAACGAGATTGTAATAATAGTCTTTCGACATATTTTTACAATCTGGTTGTTATTTTATAATTTAACGGTTTTTACAATTTTACGGTGACATTTAATATACTTATACGTTTTTTTTTAGGCCCGAGGCGTGTTATA
This sequence comes from Glaucopsyche alexis, assembly GCA_905404095.1. Taxonomy (NCBI): domain Eukaryota; kingdom Metazoa; phylum Arthropoda; class Insecta; order Lepidoptera; family Lycaenidae; genus Glaucopsyche; species Glaucopsyche alexis. The sequence continues at coordinate 29,481,470 of FR990043.1, read as the reverse complement.
AGTTTAACGTGTCTGTCTGTGTCTGTCCGTGGCATTGTAGCTCCTAAACGAAAGGTCAGATTATTACTTATGTAGATATTAATTAAATACGTGGAAGGTATATTTATGATTTTTTTACTTAGTGTACAAAAGTCGAAGCTGTCAATAAAATAGGTTTAGTTTTTCATATTGATTGATAATCTTTTACTTTATATAATAATATTAATTATATATTTTTTCTAATTCCTTATAAAAATCTCGCAGTTGTTATTTTGTTAACAAGTGCAATTCTGACTCGTGCACAAAGGGTTGCGTACAAAACGAAAAATTGCGTGTGTTGTATGGAAGCCCCTCTTGGCTTATGACTTATTGTATCTATTTTATTCTGCTTTTTTTAACTATGGCGAAACCAAAAGTAAGGAGTAAGTAACTTATGTGTAGTTAAATAGGTTCGTTATAATAGCCCGGGTCACATAGGCTATATAGGCTTTATAATCGTAGTCGAGTTTTTTAGGGTTTTTTTTTTTATAAAAATTGTAGTTTTAAGTATTTATTGTTATACCGGCAACAGAAATATATCTCTGAAAATTTCAACTGTCTAGCCATCACTTAGGCTTAGCCTGGTGACAGACAGCAGTGGCGAAGGCTGGTTTTCCTTCATAGGGAAGCCGTAGCCTGTATAATAGGTAGGTATTTGGATGAGGGTCTTCAAAAGGTAAGCGGTAAGGGAAGCCGATAGGAATCGAGTTATAGGAACCCCTCGCCACTGATGGACAGCGTTTTTACTCTTTGGGTACGGAACCCTGACAAAAAGCCAAAGGTTAAACTGAGGGCGAAGCCGTTTACGCAATTAAGAACTTTTAATTGTAACGTGGTTCGTGGCTGTAAGTTATCGAATTTCTCAAGAGCCACTCGGCTGTAAAAGATATTATAATCAGGACAAGCTTGTAGCCCGAACAATCCTTTATTAGTAACTCCCTAACTTGAATGATAACATCGAAGTTAAAATCCCGGCAAAACTCTTAATTAAGATTTGTGGTTTTATGAATTTGTGAGAAAAAAATATGAAATGGTCGCCATGTTTTTAAATGGACTTCTTTTAATGATTTACTGTTTTAAGAGTCATGCAATTAAGGTCATATCTATACTAATCTATACTATCTATACTAGTAATCCTACTTATATTATAAATGTGAAAGTTTGTGAGGATCGATGGATGGATAGATGGATGGATGTTATTCTTACGCAAAAACTAATGAACGGATTTCTATGAAATTTGGTATGGTAGTAGTTCAGGCTCTTAATTAAAACATAGGCTACTTTTTATCCCCAAAAAGTACAGTGGAGGAGATATGCCCGAGGGATACTGTATTTACGCGATTGGAATCGCGGGCAACATCTAGTATTATGAATGCGAAAGTGTGTCTGTCTGTTACCTCTTGACGCTTTAACCGCTGAGCCGATTTTTATGAAATTTGTCTCGAGATAGGACGTAGGAAATCTTTTATCCCGAACTACAGTTTTCCCGTGGGATAATGTATAAATGTGTCGAGAGGGGTCAAAGAAACCTAATTTCACGCAGGCGGAGCCGCGGTCAAAAGCTAGTTTGTAATAATGTATAAGTTATTTATATTGATTCATATTATATTCTTTTATTTACATTTTACATGGGATACTCATCCTAACTTACCTGTCCGGTAGTTGTGGTATAGTATACGGGTACGCGACCCCGGCTTCCCTAGCTATTACTGTCCTATCCCTTGCCCTCCTGGGCGGTAATATCCTAAATTTCCTATTTCCCACTCTAACTTACCAAACTTCCTTTCCACACCACCCCTATCCTTCCCTTTTCCTATTCCTATCCTCTCCGCAAATCCGTGGGAATGCAATGGATAATTATAAAAATAATTTAATTATCCAAAATGGCGGCGATGTGGTTCGCCACCCATCACGTCTCGTTCTCGCGGAGGCGAAAAGTGGCCCATGAAGAGCCGCTTCGCTACGTTGAATGTAAGAGGAGGAATGGATGCTAAGAATGAAAGTGGATTAAGCGAAACAAGTATGTAAGGATCGTAGCAAGTGGAAAGAAGTGGTCTCTGACTACCCTTACGGGAAAGAGGCGGTCTCTGCCTACCCCTACGGGAAAGAGGCGTGATTATATGTATGTATGTACATTTTACATAAGTATTTAATGTGGTAAATAAACAATTTCCTTCACACAAGCAAAAGCAAAAGATTTTATTGATGATACTTAAAAATCCTTTTAAATCCTTAAATTGTGTCCTGGCTTACTACGAGCTCACGGCGAGAAAAATTAATCGCTTAAGCGCCTGAAAAGTGGCATTAGTTTTTTTAGGCCGGCTGCAGCGTAACAGCTTCTACAGTGAATCTTTTTGTATCACAAAGTAGTTTGTGTACAAGTGTTACGAAAAAGAAATTTTTATCCGTACTTTTTTCACTACTTTTTTATATTGTAGCAACGTAGCAAACTCCTTAATCTTAGCACAAGATAACCCATTCCGGGTTATAGGAAAAAAAGGTGTGCTAAATGTGATCTTTGTTTTTCTTCTTTTATGTATTTACTACATGTTTCCCGCGATTTCGTCCACGCAAAAGTTAATTTCGCAGAAACCGTACAATTTACGCGATAAAATGTCCTTCCCCGTGGTCTACTCTACATGTGTGCCAAATTTCATCAAAATCGGTTCAGTAGTTTCGGAGCATATTCAATGCAAACAAACAAACTTTTCCTCTTTATTTTATTAGTATAGAATAAACAAACCATCAAATATTTTCTACTTTATTTAATTACTAGCTGACCCGGCGAACTCTGTTCCGCCTTAAAGGCAATAAATAAGCAGATTTTCGAATTTTTTAAGTTAATTTTTTTATTAGAAAAAAAAAAGAAGTACATTAATCATTTATTATTCAAAATCAAAATCAAAAAAGTTTTATTTCCATATGGGTTACAAAGTAACGCTTAAAGAATTGTCCCTACTTGATGCCTACCACCGGTTCGGGAACTAACCCGGTGAGAACAACCGGCGTAAGAAACTCGCACGGGGCCATCTTTTAGCAAAAAGATGGAAAATTGTTCTTTTTTAAAATAAATGAAGTTGTTTACAATGTGAAAACTTAGATCTATATATAATATTAACAAAAGTCAGATACATAATACCTATATAGTACATAGAAGCAGCCTTGCAAGTGGCCATCCTATTCCCAGGGTGTGCGATCGTCAATAAAATCATTGACCTTATAATAGGCTTTTGCACACAAACATTCTTTAACTACTGTTTACTACTTGTACTTGTTTCTGCATTTCAGTAGATAGGTTGCTCTTCACATAAGTACCTTGTGATACACGACATTTTTTGTTTTCTTATCAGGCGCAAAAACAAACAACACAGATGGTCTTCCGACCCGTGAACATGCCACATATAATTGACCATGGGAAAAACATGGATGTTCTAGATTCAAACCACAAACTTTTAAGGATTGGCCTTGTGATCGGGAATCGTACATTTTCTGCAATAAAAAGTAGCCTATGTCCTTTCCCGTGCTCTACTTTATATCTGTGCAAAATTTTATGATGATCGGTTAAGTAGTTTTTACGTAAAACCGTAAATACAATATTCCACGGGAACCGTACATTTTTATGCAATAAAGAGTAACCTATGTTCTTCCTCGTAGTCTACTTTATGTCTGTGCCAAATTTAATGATGATCGGTTAAGTAGTTTTTACGTAAAAGCGTAAATAGAGTATTCCACAGGAACCGTACATTTTCTGCAATAAAAAGTAGCCTATGTCCTTTCCCGTGCTCTACTTTGTATCTATAGCAAATTTCATGATGATCGGCTAAGTAGTTACGTAAAAGCGTAAATACAGTATTCCACGGGAACCGTACATTTTTATGCAATAAAGAGTTACCTATGTTCTTCCTCGTAGTCTTTTTTATATCTGTGCCAAATTTCATGATGATCGGTTAAGTAGTTTTTACGTAAAAGCGTAAATACTGTATTCCACGGGAACCGTACATTTTTATGCAATAAAGAGTAACCTATGTTCTTCCTCGTAGTCTACTTTATATCTGTGCCAAATTTCATGATGATCGGTTAAGTAGTTTTTACGTAAAAGCGTAAATACAGTATTCCACGGGAACCGTACATTTTTATGCAATAAAGAGTTACCTGTGTTCTTCCTCGTAGTCTTTTTTATATCTGTGCCAAATTTCATGATGATCGGTTAAGTAGTTTTTACGTAAAAGCGTAAATACTCTATTCCACGAGAACCGTACATTTTTATGCAATAAAGAGTAACCTATGTTCTTCCTCGTAGTCTACTTTATATTAGTGCCAAATTTCATGATGATTGGTTAAGTAGTTTTTACGTAAAAGCGTAAATACAGTATTCCACGGGAACCGTACATTCTTATGCAATAAAGAGTTACCTGTGTTCTTCCTCGTAGTCTTTTTTATATCTGTGCCAAATTTCATGATGATCGGTTAAGTAGTTTTTACGTAAAAGCGTAAATACTGTATTCCACGGGAACCGTACATTTTTATGCAATAAAGAGTAACCTATGTTCTTCCTCGTAGTCTACTTTATATCTGTGCCAAATTTCATGATGATCGGTTAAGTAGTTTTTACGTAAAAGCGTAAATACAGTATTCCACGGGAACCGTACATTTTCCCGCGATAAATAGTATCCTATGTCCTTTTCCTGGTTCTAAGATACCTCCCTACCAATTTTCAGCCAAATCGGTTCAGCCGTTCTTGAGTTATAAATGGTGTAACTAACACGACTTTCTTTTATATATATAGATTAATAGAACTAAATGGTTGTTCTATTTCGCAAAATTAATATCTGAGCTGTTTCTCAACTCGAGAGTCCTTTTCACCGTATACCTTCTGCGGTCGATAACATTTAATATACTCAGGCTATACAATCGTTTCTTTGATGTCAAACGTTCTTTTGATAGAGCACCTGGGAGACAATGGGCAGTAGCCAGTTTCTTGCCACAAACACCGGCATTTGACTCTATTGTGGAGGGCAGTTATCCGCGCACAATGGAGTGCAATCTCTATGACATTCGCTATTAAAGACGTTGAGCTTGCGAAGTTTATTGCCAAGTGAGTTATGTTCGATATCACGTTGAGCTGATACCACTGCTTAGATACCGGTTAGAATGAAGGAGTTATTGTAACGATAGTTATTTGGACACCAGCCATTTATTTGACATTAGTTTGCGTAATGCTAGTGAATGTAATTGCTATTAAAGGAAGTCCTAAAAAAAGTAATCTTCGAGTTTCGGTGTAAGGTGTAAGTTCATTCACCCCTATCTGCTAGGAGAATAATATGGTTCCCAAATTCGTTCGCCTCGATAAATGTCAAACCGCATCAAACTTAATCGTGAACACAAAAGACGCTCAAATATTCCATGAATACTTTCGGAGCGGCGCGCTGTGTTTGAACAGATTTAATAACTGAAAGAGCAAATCCAACTAATATAGAACCTCTGTACCGGCGCTGTCGCTCCGCTAAATTGTTCAGAAGTAATGTGATTGACTTTCAAAGTTATACTTTATTTTCTAGACAATTCTATACAATGAAATGCTTGTGTAGGTGGAAATATAAGAGTTGGTGCGTACCACACATAGACACAATATGCTGTATATGAATAGGAACATTCGTGTCGTAGCAGCAGCAGTAACTATTTATTAATCTGTGGTAGCAATGCATTAACCGTCATTAATGTCTATGTCAGTCTTACTCGCCTGGTCAAACTTTTGATTATTAAGGAGACAATGATTGATTTGTTATTTCGACATAATTACACAGAACTTATTTAACAACCACAAACATAGAAATGGTTTTTCTTAAATCTCTGACACTGCTATAGATGCCGCGTTAATCCTACTTAAGAATAAGATGAATACTTGTAAAGACACAAATACCTACCATATTATCATATACCTAGGACAGCTATATACTAAACTAAATGCGAAGAAACTAATTTTTATTTTGTCTATTTAAGAGTATCTTAATAAATTAAGGACAAGTAAATAGATACCTACACAGGCAAAGTGATATTATGAAACGGCGATACTCGGGCGGCGGGCGCCGTGATATTTTCACCGTAATGTACCGGGAGCGCCTTATTAGGGCGTGCTCGATCTTACCGCGAGATCTCAAGTAACCAATTTGTTGCTAAGTAGTAAGGACCTCTGTTCAAATTATACCGAGTACATCATTAGAAATATTTGTATACGTTATTATGTCGTTTCCACTGTGCATTTTAATGATAGGATACGCTATTCATTTTTTAAAAGCATCTTCTTGAAGTCAAAGATTATATACCAAATATTTTTTGGTTCGGTTATGCAGAAGTAAACAATGTATTGGGTTCGAAGGGTTAATGTATTCGTAGGTGAGTACGTGTATAAGCACTTGAATCCATCCTTTCACGTTGGGACTGACAGCGGAAAATGGGAAGCAAATACCTGCAGGTCCGCTGTCTTGTGTAAGTATGTACAATGTACACTCTTGTGTACCCAATGTACACAAGAGTGTACATTGGGTACACACTACATAGTATGTTATACATACTAACGTATTTCTGTGTTGACTATCTGTTTTATTAGCGTTAGTGTTATTGGATTTACACAGATTGTTGTGATTAGTTTTAGCATTTTGTTAGCACTTCATGTATGTTCTACAATATACATGAAGATAATTTCGGCATGGCTGTCTTTGATATTACATACCTAGTCTACCAATACCAAGCTAATAAGTAATAAGGATACTTCAAAACTCTACATCTATGTGTATACACCGGGTGAATTTAATTCCGTATCAAAAAACAGAACATGTTTTGTATTAAAAAAATAATAAATATACAAATGCTTTTTGTGTCAAAGCTGAAGTATTTTAAAAAAGGAAAATGTTTTTGTAATTTTCTTTTTAAATAAATTATGTAAACATCAGTAAACGAATTTAAAAATATAATTATTTTTAAATTCGTTTACTGATATGTATATTTTCACCAAGTTTATAGGAAAATATTATATCCCAAGGCAAAGTTTTTAAACTGCTATTAGAGCTAAGTATTTCAAGCAGATGGGGGCGGGGCGAAAAACTATAGTTTATGTAACGACACAGCCTTAAGCTAACTTCACGCGACTTTTCCTTATAAATCGCTTCTAGATACGCCTGTCTCCGCGGGAGGCACGAGATTTATCGCTTCACGTGACGACTGACGATATGGATTTCATTAAGGACTAAAATAGATTCTACTTTCTCTTGTACAACTTGTACACGAAGTGTCTATATGAAATAACCCATATCAATCTGACGGACGGCTTACTTTAACTAGCACCGAAATTGCCCAATCTCCGGCGAGGTAATGCGATTTCAAACCTGTACCAATTGACAACCCTTTTTCCTATTTGTGCAATTGGATTATTGTGATCTTCAAAATAGGTTACGTTGGAATCGGAACAGGTATTGTTTGTTTATGTTTAACCTTATCTGCTTAAAGGTAGCCTTTCGAACTGAGCGTAAACATAAACAAACAACACCTGTTCCAATTCCCAGTTCGAAAAGCTATCTTTAAGGATGCAAATTGGTGCACCGGCTTTGTCAAAGCTTTTAACAAAATATCGTCACAAAAAACGTAATCGAAAGCCCATATAGAGTGTTTAAAAGTGGCCTCAGTGTTCGGTAGTGGACCAATATTTTTGCGCACCGCAGCGGGTTTTACCTTTGATATTTTTCGCGCACTCGACGCTCGGTCTGAGTGTAGTTATAATGACGCTCTTTTAGCGAAACCCGAGTGTTCTCCCCTTTATTTTCGACAAGTGGTAGTTCGTTGTTTGTACGGAAATATTATGGTTAGGGTTCATATTTTAGTTGGGAAATGCCTCCGGTAGTTGAGCTTTCATTGTCATGAGTTTTGATCGTGTTAAACGTAGATCCACTTTTGATGTTCATCATGGTCAGGGAGGTAGCAATTTAGGTAGGTATTCAACGTCGTTATAATATTTATAACAATATATAACATTAATAAAATAAAACCAAAATTAAATATTGTATTAAGATATAAAGCGAAATGAAACAAATGATCATTAAATTAATATTTTTATATACGGTTATAACTAATAAGGTATTAAGTAAACTAATTGTTTTTTTATACTTTAATCATTATTTTTATAAAACTCCCACTATCTTGAATGCCGCCAGCTTTAATTTAACTATCTGTAAATGTATCATTATATGACTGTCTACGTAATATAAATTCTTTAAAAAAAATTACTGTTGTTTAATGGCATCACAGTTTTGAGCTTGTGCAAGGCGAAAGTAGTAGTCCTTCTTAAATATCATATTTATCTTCTTCTTGTGATTGACGATTGATTACTGCATTTGTGTATTAAAAGGACGCTTTTGTTAGTCTTTGAAAAACAATATCTCTACTACTTTAAACTGGAATAAAAGGAATCTCACCAGACGCCATCAACAGTTGACAAAAGACCCAAAGCTTATACGTCTTGATCTACATCATGAAATCCGCAATGATTACTTTCCTTTCATTTGTTTTAAACGTTTTTTTTTTCTTTTTGCAGGTAAGGGTGCTGGTGTATCTTACTGCATGACATGATAAGTAGACGTGTGACATTTGCACTGCCTTTTCGTCGGTAAGAAAATCTTTATTTCACAAAATGGCGGTGGTGGTGAACTGGGTTGACAATTATATCATTTTTCGACTATTTAGCATAGGGGGGTAGAGTAACATTTAAACAATATTTTTAGATTACGATAAAATAGTCGGTTTGCTTTACAAATATTTAGCATTGATTGTGTTAGAAATTTGTACGTCATCAACATTGTAAACGTATTTAAGGTAGTTGTATCGGCACTGGAATTTATGCTTTCCAAGTATTTGTCTAGTGGCTATTGCTTGTCACCAGTTCGTATAATACGGCCTTTAAAGCGCTTTTCGGCTTGAAAGTTGCAACACGTCGCGCTTGTAAATAACATTTAGCACAATCATATCGGTTGCAACACCAAATTCAGCAGCTTTATTGTAGACTAGCTTTTGCGAGCGATTTCGTCCGCGATCACCATTGCACCCCCGTGGGGTATTTATTTCGAAAAACCCTTTTCTAACGGATTTCTACGTCATAATAAGTATCTGCGTGCCAAAATTTAACGCCAACTTATTTTAGAAAATCAGTAAAATATATATTAGATACTCAATAATTTGTATTTATTACCCCCGAATATTAAATTTCGTAGAAGTGGGACAGATTTAAAATTTTATCATACAAACTTTCAACTCTTATTTTATACCACCATAGGGTGAATTCTAATAATGCCTGAAACACATATTTATTGAAACGTATATTTAAGAGTGTACATTTCAAATCATCATTGAAATCGGTGCATATGTCACCGTAAAATTATAAAAATCGTTAGATTGTTAAATAACTAACGAGATTGTAAAAATATGTCGAAAGTTTAAAAACTATATATTTATAATCTAACGAAAAATAATGTGTGAAATTATAGGCAGCATATTCGCGTCGGAAGTCTATCAACATTTTACAGTTTCACTAGTTTTATTACAATCTAACGGTTTTTACAATTTTACGGTGACACATATGAAATTAAAATGAGGTGACTCTCGTTTTAATGCTATAGAATTTTATTGGCAGTTAGATTTCGGCGTTACATTTTAAAATTGTCATCAACTTGCTTAGATGTTTTCTCTTTCCATATCCTAAGTGAACTGTAGCATAATATTTTCTAGATATGCAGTGCCAATGGACCTTATATTACTTTATTTTGTTCATAATATAAACCGTAAATGAAATTATTATTCATCAGTAGCCATGATTTATATTTTAATTTCATCATTATATATTATAATCAGAGGATTGACCTTAAAAAATAATTAAAATGAAACAATACTTAGTACTAAAGGTACACGCGAGCTATTTTATCGCTACCATAATATATTATTATGATAAAAATAATTACAATGTCACACTACAACTTAATAAATGTTACCACTTTTGGTGCTATGTTCAGCACGAAATATGTACTATCAAGATTTTTTATTTTCATAACCCAGTGATTAATACCTACTTTTAGTGGTTTTCAAGAGCTACAAGTGGAATATATTAATGTAAAGAAAGGAAAAACTATTAAGACGCAATTTATTATTCTCAGCTACGCCATGAAGTTTCTCCATTATACCTTATTCAAGGAAGTCTTTGAGCTTGGATTTTTACATTTAAGAACAAAACAAAGGGGCGAAGTGTGAACGCTGAGAGCTTGACTTCGCACATAATTAAGGAAAAGCTGTTGAAAAATGCACCACAACTGCGTTACACATTCAAATTAAGACACCCAAAGGCTTAATTATTTAATTTTACCTTTTTAAATAATAATAATTCAGTTTTTGTCTATTTTGGCGTACCAAAATATATTATACGTCTAGATGTCCCCTGCTCACTTCTTTCAGCATAAAACATTTTTACTTGTAAATTTTTACTCATAAAAAATAAAATAATAAAACATCATCCAGTGGGCTAAATTGTGAATCTAAACTATTCTCGATTCCCGCAAACAAAAAAAAAATCATGATCGGTCCAGCAGTTTAGACTAGGAGTTTAATTATAACCACACGCACAGAAGATATTAAATAATATACTAGATGTTGTAAAAGTTAATCTCGCGGAAATCGTACATTCTTCCGAGACAAAAATTAGCGTAATATGTCCATACCCGTAGTATAGTAAAATCGTTGTTGTAATAATGCCACCGGATAAGGAGAACAACTCTTTCGTTTTCAACAGATGTCGGTTTAATTGTGTTTACAGTAGTAGCAAAATCTCTCTACGTTTGTCGTTTTCCAGTTGATTCAAATAAGTAAAACTCCTTTTTTTTAAATGTTGCTCTTTTTTTTAATGTTTTTTTTTATTGCTTATTTCATTTGACTTACGAAAGAGTCGACAGGCTTGTTGTGTACTTGAGAGGTATTGGGTCCTTGTGGGCTCTAATGTACTACGTAACTACTAGTGTCAGCAGTTACGTAGTAGATTAAGTAATTATTAATTAAACGAACATCAGATGGCACTAAGCTCCTTCAAATATTTGAAAATAAAAATGATTACAAAACAATTTCAACAATCTTGTCTCGAATTTTGAACCAAAAGTCTCAGGACTCGAGACAATTAAAATTATGAAAAGTCCCGGGATTTCTAGACACGAGACGTCGCGGGACGCAAACTCTAATTAGTATAGAATATAGATATTATAAAGATATACATAGAGCTAAAACTTTCGAAGAATCTTAATGAAGTTGGTTTGAGGAGTTAAAGGAAATTATTATTATTGTGCATAATGCATTCTTACGTATTTGATTAAATGTTGTTGTCGTGTGGTCGATGGAAATTTATATCAGTAACATACAATTTTCCTGTTGGTAACATGATACTACAGAGTAAATATTCTCATAAATAGGAGTAAATACATAATATGCTATTAGCTATTACATACTAGTAATCAAATTATATGTCGGATTGACGTAGACAAATCGCCTGTAGGGAGGCCTTAATCAGCAGCTGTCATGCGTCTTACAAGCTGTACGTACACATGTCCACATACTATATCTTACTTATTTCAAATGATTTGAATTAATACCAATTAGCCCGCTGCCACGCGATTCTAAACACAATTACCACGCGATAAGGACTACTACAATGTTTTAATTATGTCTACTAGATGTCGTGCTCAATGTATCAAGGAAATTGTTGACTTCCTTCTAAGGGAGGCCGGCGAAACTAAGTTTGTCACGAGCTGTTTCACATTGCATTATATTTACTTTGACTCTAATCGGCTAAATGTGCTTAGTTTTCCATTTGGAACGGATTTAAAATAAGTTGAGAATCTTTTTTTATCACGCAATCTATATGAAAACGGTGGCTGAAGTTGACAGGCATTAAAGAGGTTTTATAAATATTTCCCTCACGTTTTATAATCATTTCTTCCAAATACATTTTAAATTACTTTCAGTATTGAAAGAAGATGGCATATTTCATGAGCATGTTATGTAAGTACCTATAGTTAACAGTAGGTACCTAATATGCTTAAAGTCAATGATATTAGTTTTAGCGAACGCTAAAAATGTTTTTATGTATCATGCGGATCATTAATTACCCTTACAATTTATTGTCTGGACTAGTTTCTAAGACTTCTCCCATTTTCACTAACGAATTAAGACATTACGCGGTAGGTAGAGGTACGCTGCATTTAGACAACGCTTTTCCTTAAAGTGCTTCTATGAATACTATTTTACCCCCAGCTTAGTTCAGTTGCTACGAAGGTCATGCGTTTAAAATTTCATGTTATGTTTAATTTGAATAAAACTAGGAAAAATACCACAATTTTACTGTAATAATAATAACTCCCCACACCGATCTCGGTGACGGTGGCCGGTTTCATTGAAACCAGGCCAGTTACGCAGGAGTAATTTTATAGTGTGTGCGCTCTCATAATCCAGTGGGACGGATAACCGACAAGACTGACGAGAGATCATTCGCAGGTCCGACTTTTTACATGCCCATCCGACGCATGGATCATCTTTCTTGTCAGACAATCGGGTGATCAGCCTGCATTGTCCTAACCAAACTTGGAAACACCTTTTTTTTGTTCCAATGTGGGAATAGAACCCACGACCTTCGAGTCGAGAGCCAATGCTTTGACCATTTTACTCCAGGTACTTTTCAATAGCAGACGTCGCTTTCGCCATCTACTGACTTTTTTACTAATTCACCCCGCATCAAAGTGTCAGATTTTAAAAGTCAAAATATTTTTCAATTTCGTTATTTCGGTTGACCATTGTCGGTTTCTATTTGCGTCGCGTCGTTCCCGCGACGTGTCAGTGTTAACTGTTAACCCTCGACCGCCACGACACCTGTCAACTAATGGTGTCTGCGGATTTTTGTTTGTCCCACTCCCGCCCGAAATTAAAACACGTTCAAAGCAAATATTTTCGAATGCCTTCCACGAACAGTATTGGATTTGGTTTTCGTTTTTACAATTTAGTGTTTACTGTATAGTTTGTAGTTGGTTTTAATTGTTCTGTGTCTTGGATCGGAAATTATTCGATTTGGAATCTTGAATTACTTGTCACTGATTTGATTTCTTGGTCTGGTTTTACATTTTTAGCCTGGCCACAGATATTCTTAATTTGGCATTCTTTAAGAACGTCAAATTCAGGTCGAACGCAAAGTTTCTATATAAAACACACATAGCCCACACACGTGCTTAATCTTTCAGATTCTTAAATTTAAGTTCGGACTTTAAGAATGTCTGTGACCAGGCTCAGCGTGTGTGTCTGGATATTGTTTATGGATTAAGATTCTTAAATTCAGGAAGGAATTCAGCACGTCTGTGGCCAGGCTTAGTCCACCAATCAATACTCATTTAACTTTATCCATAAACAATTTCCAATGCATTAGGTTGCGCATTAGCCGCTCCTGCCACTTGCCTGTTCAGTTATGAACAAAGGGATATATCCCCATACGCAGGCTAGTGTTAATTAAAGTGCACATATACATATAGTGCATTAGGGCTGGTATCGATTTGTGCAATCAGTCTCTCTCCCCCTGCAGCCGCTGCATATTGTGCTCCCTCACCGACTCGCTGTTGTCCACCGATGACCATTCCGCAGAGAATTCGGCCGCATATTAAATTTTTACAGTATTGGAAACGCGTAAATGTAATATTATTCTTGGAGCTCGTGAGAAATGTTTTGGCTGTAAAAGCTACATATTATCTTTCTTTTGTCTACCGTCATTTGTGACAGAAATGTGTGTCGTGTTTTTGTATTTCACGAAAATTGACATATTCGTCATTGTCTTTCTACATAAGTCAGTTGTGAAAAAAGTATCATTTATCTTTCATTGATTTCTTACCCAGATTGAGTTTCGGTGAGAATTGTAATAATAAAATTGTTTTTACATGAATGTTTCGTTTCAGAAAAAGGAAAATAACAGACGATTTTTTGCAGAGGGTCCCAATACAATCAATTTTCTGTTTATAAATAATATTTCAGCTCGAGGCATCGCTGAGGGCGTTTTTAAATTAGTATTACTAATTACAAGAAAAATATCAATGCCTATTTTGTTTAATCGTGACTTTTTTAATTAAAAAAATAAAATATCTTAGATATTATGTGCAATGAAAAATTCAACTTGTTTCTCATACAAAATGGAAAGAATATTTTTTTGAGAAAACGAGATCTTTACATTTTCATAGACACGCTAAAAGGCTGGAGGATAAAGATCCTGTTTGAACTGTTTTGCTAATATTAAAACCATTTTGCCGTGACTCAAATTTTTTTTTCTATACACTTGTCGTATTTTAGTGAAACAAAATATATATACTTGCATTAAATATTTTATTTAGTATTTATTAAACATTTGAAATATTTTACGTATAGAAAAAAATTGCTATACGTTGTAGATAATTAGAAAATCATTCCTATTCGATTACGATACGATTGTTTATTAAAAATGAATACCTACCTACTTAAAGCAAATATTTATCAATAACATTGAGTGCTGCGCAAATTAATAATCAATTCGTGAAATAAAAATAAAAATACGAGTATATCTATAAACGCTCAATGCTCATCACTATCAGTTGGACAGTTGCATAGTCGACGCGATACCTTATCCGACGTCCGCTCACCCACGCGAAACGTTTGTAATGATTACCCTGGCCCGTGCTCTGTGCCCTTACATTTGAAAAATACCATGTTGATAATATATCCTTGGGATTACCCTAAGGGTAAATTCACACCGAAATGGCACTAGAGCGGCAAGCAGCATAACTGTCATACAATTTTAAGCTTTATCTTCACTGCTATAGTACATATTATCGCTTAGAAAATGGGGACGTCCCGCGGCCGTCTGCGGCCGTGAGCAGCGGTGGTTGTCTCAAGCGAAACTGTGTTTTATGGACATGAAGATAAAGTTTAAAATTATATGACAGTTATGTTGCTGGCCGCTCCGCTGCCATTTCGGTTTGATTTGACCCTAAAGGTTACATTCTAAACTACGCGACCGCGATCAGCAAACCAGCGAATTAGGTTCCAAAGGTCCCACCCAACGGTCGCGCAACGCGGTTGCGTGCTTCGTTTTAGTGCTCCATATAAATACATCACATATAAGCAAATACATACTCATACAAAGCAGTGGCGCGACTCGGTCTCGGTCGTGACTCGTGGTCTCGCTTGCGATCGCGTAGATCGGAAGGAAGGAAGGTTAAAGCCTGAATGATGTAGATGACTCCCACAGACGTCGCAATGTATAATTCTAGAAGAGAAAAGAAAGTGAGAAATTGAATTAATAAACATCTATGGAGATATTTATTTATTCAATTTCTCACCGCATATGGTAGGTAATTGCGAAAATACAACTTTAATATGAGGAATATTATATTCGCATAATATTTCCATCGTGTTCAGGTGTGTCTGATAGTTGATAGCTAAGCGCCCGTATTACGGCTATTCACAATGTTGCTTCATGTGTGCTCGCCCCTATTGACACTCCGATCGCACAGCTTTACAGCACAAAGGTATTATGCTCGCTTAAAGCTCGATCAACGGAAACAAAACTAGCTCCTAGATAGAGTAAGAGCTTAACGCTATGTTTATGACAGGACTTCTAAACAGTTTCTCTTTACATTTATTGAAATATACTATAGGTTTTGCCCGCAACTTCTTGCGCGCAAAAAGAAAACTCGCGAACCGTACATTTTGCCGCCGATGTACTTCTGCCGATCTACTCTGTGTCAATTTCATCAAACTCGGTCCAGTCGTTTCGGGGACAAAGCAAACAAGCCTTTACTCCTTTATATTCGGGTAGAAACTAGAAATAGTATTTACTTGGATTTAAAATAATATTTATATGACCATTGGTACTTTTTTCTTCATATTTCTAATTTTTCATAATGAAAGAAATAACTACTACTACTTTACTACGCGTATTTCTCATAGCAAGTGCTATATTGTAAACTTGTAGGAATATGGAGTTATTTCTCCCTAAACCTCTTCCTTATTATTTTTATATTATCTTACCTTCTCATATGTTCTGCCAAGAGTTTTGAGATATTATCGATTTCTATTAGGATTTATTAACAAAGTTCGTGTTGCCAAATACTCATGCCGCCTTTGCGCATGTTAAAGCCTAAAACTAGCTATACGCGTAACGGTGTACCTGCAGGTTTTCCTGCACAGGTACACCTGTCAGGTAAGCTTGAGTTGAGTAGAAAGGAAACCTGAAAACATACACGCTACGGTTTACCTGTATACCTGACAGGCAAACCTGTCAGGTATACCGTTACGTGTATCGCTAGCAGTACATTAGGAGCACTCAACGAATCAAGACATGATAATGCGAATTGCCATTTCTGTATCTCGTGCTAACTTTTCTCTGCACAGTCGCTGCAACTGTATTAATGACCCCTTTTCAGTCGTCCAAGCATAACAACGCGACCATTCATTTATGGCAGTAACTGTACACGCTTTTCGGCTATTACCAGTTTGCATTTGCACTGACTTAATTGTCGACTGCAGGACAACTTGAGTGAACACTGAACGGATAATAGGTAACTAGAACTTTAGCCTTTGGATGCTACGGTCTTATTTATCTGACTAATCTCTTGTTTCGTATAACTCTAAGTCGCGGTCTCCGTCTTTGTCTTTTAAAGTTCCGTTTTAGTGAAGACAGCTGTATAATTTCGACACTAAAGTGTCTATATCTATTGCATCAATCGTTCAACGTCCCGAAGCTTTTGCTCATTCGTACTTTGCAACATATTATTGTAATCAAAATATGAAATTCTAAAAATTGTATGCAAATACTGATAGGAGGTCGTCGACCCGATATGTTTATCAATAGAGTTTAATTACATTTGTATGTAGCAGATGTTAACGGTCGTTTGTTTCGAAGTTCCGAATAA
The DNA here is from genome assembly GCA_905404095.1 of Glaucopsyche alexis. Classification (NCBI taxonomy): domain Eukaryota; kingdom Metazoa; phylum Arthropoda; class Insecta; order Lepidoptera; family Lycaenidae; genus Glaucopsyche; species Glaucopsyche alexis. The sequence continues at coordinate 29,464,455 of FR990043.1, read as the reverse complement.
AATTGCAACGTTGGCAGCGCGCCAGCCGCAGTATTGCCAACATAAAGTAACTCCTTTTCGTGAGCATCCGTGATTAAATAGGTCATTAGGGGCACCGGACTTGTTCGGTTGTAATAAGTACGTTCAGCGATAAAGACTCTTGATTACTCATTGATGTTCAGGAAATGAGAAAAATGACATTTTATTTATTTGCACAGCTCAACTCTTTATACTCCAGTGCCCGCTAGAAGTGAGCTCTCGATGTTTACTTTTCTATTTTTATTATTTTAACTCCCTCGGGCAATGTTTGTTTATATTTATCGTAGAAGCTGGCGATATCGACGTGTTTTGATTCAACGCCCCGGGCGACGAGAAGGTAGAGGTGTATAAACAAGTCGAATAGTCAATTCGAATGTGGTGATAAGGGCCTTAACCTCGTTGTAAAATAATTTAAGGTTCATAATACAGGCGATGGTGAATTGTGGGAAATACCATTAGCGTCCGCCCACGCGTCTAACAGAGTTATTTGCAGCGCGGCTCTGATTGAATGTATTGCTGTGTTTGTACTGGGATTTGTGAGTAGAGACTAGAAAATGAAAAGACGTAACCATTCATACTCGACTTCGAAAGTTCTAGAACGTATTTTGTTTGATATTCAAGTAGACAGAGGGTGAAAAAAATGAACAATTTATTTGTTGTCGTTCAAACATTAGAGGCCACAATAAACATGAACTTGTCTAAACGCTTTAGCGTGCAAATAAAATAAAATGGTCTATAAAATGCAAACAATGTGCATTTTATAGACCATTTTATACCATTCGAAATTTGATATCTACCTTCAATAAGGTACTATTGATTTTTTAATTAATAAAATCCATAGCGCAGTTCAACTCCTGTAATGCCGCATAACTTTGAGTATTCGCACAGATTTTATGTGGAGCGCTACGGCTGTGGAGCGCGGCGAGCAAGGTGTGTCTAGAATTTATGAAGGCTTATCTCGTATAGATCTAGGATACATTTATTATCACATACAATATCTAGGTAATAACGCTGATGTTGATTGAATTGATACAGTTTCTTATTTATTGTGGGTAAGGTTAGCAAATAATAATTAGGATTAAGCGAAAAAGATCTTTAACTAACTCGAATTTTACATAATCATGAAACTTGTTTGTTTAATACAACAATGTGTGATGATTAATATTAATCATTAATTTATTGTGTAGTGACTTTAACTAAAATAAAGATTTAAGTTTTAACTACGGAATTGTCTGGCGAGTGGTGATGACAGAACACAAACTTTCTAAGCGAGACAGGTCAAGGGCAAATACCGCTGTCATCTGCAGTCTGCGCGAAGAAAATATAAGGAATACCGCACAATAATGTCATTTGACATTTGCCATGTAAAAGAAATAATTTGAATTGATCCGGCATAAAACACTCATAACCCCTATTTGCATGTTTAGACATACAGTGCAGATTGTAACTATCAGATCAAGCTATATAGGCTAATCGATTAGACCATCTATTCCCGATGTCCCCCACTATTTGTCCACCATTTACCAAACATTTACATCCAGGCACATTTGACTGGGACAATTATGATCCGGAATCCGGAAGACCAAAGAAAATTCAGAGAGCTGAAAATAGAACTCTGCGCTTATACGAATTACAATAGAGTTGAAAATCGCAGTGTAGAGTGTCGGTCTGTCATATTATATTATGACATTGATATAATTTGACTCGACACTTGTGTGTTCGATTTTCAGCTCTATTGTATCAGCGCAGAGTTTTATTTTCAGCACTCTGAATTTTCTCCAGCTTCCCGGACTCTGTAACATATAGTACCAGCCTTAGACTAATGTAATCGGAGTAATTAAAGTAACAGTATACTAGTAGATGAATCTTTACCATGTTAAAGCTCTATCAAAAATAAAAGTTATCCTGTAACCTGTCATGCTGACTCTACGTGTATTTTTTTATTTTTTATTTGTACTTAAATTAAATAAAGCGAAGCGTGAATTTATTTATAACGTCAATATACCATTACCGGCTGTCTCGTTTATAATTAATCATTGTGATAACCGCGCCACATACTTATATGGTGCGAGTTCAAACGATACCTGACTTCTCGCCATTGACTTACATTACTGTCGAAAGCTTAAGCCCTGCCTGAGTAGTGAAATGACTCCGCTGTGGGTGCCCCATAGGTGCCAATGCGACTAATCACCTACGGTACGTTAGTAATATATATATGTTTATTCTTTGCCTTCGGTGTGTAGTAACTCTACTTTTATGAAGACTTACTTGTATGGTTCGTTTGTGCGAAAAGTTCTTAGAGGCATGAGATTAGGCTGTGACTATATTATGCTGTGTACACTGAAAATAAAACTATACAATAGAGCTGAAAGTCGAACACACGAGTGCCAAGTCAAATGTCAAATGTGACAACTCGACTTCTCGCCAGAATGACGCGCCCACTTTCTCGTACCGACCGCGACGTGTGCGCACAATATTAATTGATATTGGGAAACGGGCTCCCTTAATTACTTCTTGTTCATTGTTTAATGTTTAATGACACTTTTTGTACGAACTTGATGTTTCTGCCGCGATTGACTGATGAAGGAAGCGAAGTGATATGCAAATAATTGATTGTTCGACGTCCGTCAGGAAATTAATATTGTTTACATATTTGGGCTCGATTGAGGAATGGCTGCAATAAGAACGAAATCACTTTTTATACCTACGTGTCATATTTTGTATTCGTTAAGGATGCATCAATCTTTTGGATCGCCTGTTTGTTTATTGATTGTGTACACAGTGAACACGGTACAGGTAGCTTGCGGCTTTGTTCATAAAAAGAGATTACAAATTGCATGGTAATTTATTGTACGTAGTGTGTAGGAGGTCTGTAAAGTTTGCAACTTAGCGTCTATTAGATACCTAGTGTCGGACGTAGTGGAGCATTTTTAATTTAGCTAATAGATATGTACTAAGATGATTACATACTATGATGATACTCCGTGGTCTAGTGGTTAGACTTATAGCATTGGCTCTCGACTCGGAGGTCGTGGGTTCGATTCCCGCATTGGAACAACAAAAATATGTTGTTTCAAAGTTTGGTTAGGACAATGCAGGCTGATCACCTGGTTGTCTGATTATAAAGATGATCCATGCGTCGGATGGGCATGTAAACAGTCGGACCTGCGCCTGATCTATCGACAGTCGTGTCGATTATCCGTCCCACTGGATTATGAGAGTAAAGGAAGAGAGAGTGCTCTTGTGTACTGCGCACACACTTGGGCACCAGAAACCGGCCACCGTCACCGAAAATCGGTCGGGAGTTATTATTATTACTATGATGATAGGTCCGACAACTTAAATACCTAGTGAGTCATTTTAAGTATGCTGTATGCTTAGCTGTATGTGAACTGCGATTGTTTTATCTACTCATATTCCAATTAGACCAACAATTATGTAAAGGACATCATTCATTTTGGACCAAAAAATGAAAGTGCCGGCCAGAAAAAAAAACTACGATATTCGGATAGAATACACAATTTCTATCATTTTTTACTATGACGTCCAATCTGTGCGCACAACGGTTACGTCGTAATAACATAAAAAATAAAATATTTTTTTATTAATTGCTATAAAATATAACATTGCACTATATGTTTGAATATTTTAGAATCGCAGCAGCATTAATAAATGCTTATCACGTGTTGATAGTAGATAATGTCCATGCTTCTGATTTTTTACAAATAATCCGGGAAAGGATAAACATGCCCAATACACTGGCAGATCTTGTCGCCAGACGTAACTTGAACAGAATGAGAGCACAGTTCCAGCCCATGTCTGCAGATATGGCTGAGTTTAATGACTTTCCTACGCTGACCGAAGAAGAATTAATATTATTTAGCCTCGGTATATGAGACAAGCGAGAAGTTACTATGGAGAGCATGTTCAACCAGATGGAGTTTTTAGCATTGAGCTAAGTGGTGGAATTCCTCTAGAGCTTGTAAGGGAATTGGAGGGAGAGGACTTGTGGTTGATTCGAGGGCGAATACAATCCCGACACATCCGATCTAAAACATACTATGTGTATATTGCTCTGGATAGAACAGCAACCGGGCGTCGAGCAATAAAGCATTACTATTGCACATGCCATATAGGAATGAGAACCATCGGATGTTGCTCCCATACTATGTGCATAGTCTGGTACATGGGTTATGCTAGACATGACCCTTACCTCAGCCCACCCGCAATAAGTTTAGATGACGTATTTGTAAGACTAGAAAATGTTTAATTGTACGTCATTAACTTATTATTGTTATTAGCCTTTATTCAGAAGAACAATACATTTATTTTATATACATTACAAAATATTCAAATCAATAATTGATTTTTCCGTTGCGCGGTCTCTGCTTCTGAGTGCCTCTTGGCAATGGCCTCCCCCAACAGCTTCCACTCACATCTCTGACATGCCACTCCACATACACTAGTCCACATTTTGCCAGCCATTTGTACCATTTCATCTTCCCATCTTTTTAGAGATCTGCCCTCTTTTCTTTTAGCCCTTCTGGGATACAAAGATGTTATTATTTTTGTCCATTTGTCTGGCCCTATCAAAATCAAAACATGTCCGGGCCGGACATGTTTTGATTGTTTGTTGTTTCATTTCAATTTTTTAGTTTTATATGTTACATCAGTTACACGTGTCATTTTTCTCAACTCCTTGTTTTCTATTTTGTCTATCCTTTTCTTTCCAAACATACTCCTCTCCATAGCCTTCGGCCCAACTTCCAGCATACTTGTATGAGCTTTTGTTAGTGCCCAAGTTTGGCACCCTTATGTTAGAATGGGTGGAATCCATGTATTAAATAGTTTTCTTTTGGTGCTCATGTTTATACTTATGCATTTTACTATTTCTTTAAAGGACCAGAATCTTTTCCAGGCATTGCCAATTTTTTTTTTTTGTATATCTTTGGTTGTTGTATCATATAGTTCACCGGGACAGTTAGTCTTCTTCTTATATATAAAAATGGATTTTCAAATGTGTTAGTCGCGCTAAAACTCGAAAACGGCTGAACTGGTTGGGCTGATTTTAGTCTCAAAATATTCGTAGAAGTCCAGGGAAGGTTTTAAAGTGACACGAAGTTCACCGGGACAGCTAGTACTTGATACATATTTTTTATTTTTATTTTTTGACTAAATATTTTTTTCCAATACTATTTATCAACCTTACCACTGTGTTTTACTATCAAGTATTATATCATAACGTAAGATATCCATGCTTTTAATAGTGACACTCCAACCTTTTTATCACAAAAGGATTATTTTTAAATTATTTTATTACGACGTAACCATTGGGCGCACAGATTGGACGTCATAGTAAAAAATGTTAGGAATTGTGTATTCTATCCGAATATATATATTTTTCTTTCTGGCCGGCACTTTCATTTTTTGGTCCAAAAATGTATGAAACGTGAATGATGTCCTTTGTGCAATAAAAACTGAATTTAAGTGTAATAAATGTGCACCTGTGTAATTTTTCTTAAAGGTAATGAGTAATTAATTCATTATAATAATAAAACTACAGAGTATTGAACTATTGACCTCCGTTATTCTTGTAAGTAATTAATAATAATTATTATTATCATTATATTAATACGAGAAGAAAAAACTTTCAGTACAACGTAGGAACAATGCAACCGGATGAGTATAAGATATGGCCGGTAATTAAGGGTTTATTTGGGGAAGGTGTGCAGAAAGCTAATATTTTATTAATTATTAATGCATAGATATACATACAATTAATAAAATAACAATAACACACACTACCTCAGATTATTAACACATACTACCGTGTGATTGATAGATACATAATTATAATACAATTTTATTACACGTTGACATTCGTTAAAGTGTCACAAACCTTAGAGCATCCAACCAAAAAAAACAAAATTGGTTGGATCTAAGATCACCACATTTACATTTTTTTCTATCTAAGAGGCAAAAAAACCCTTATAAAGTTCAAACTTAAAAAAAAGTAAAGTGAATTATTATGGACGAATTTATTATTATACCACAGGGCGACCTCTAGTGAACATAAATACAAACCTAATTATATTTATTAGTTACTAAATTATCTCGTAGATTGTGTTGAAAACAAATATTTGACCATTTACTTTTTTTGTCAAAGTAAGGTTACATTTCTTAGTAAAACACAAAAAAATTAAAAGCTTTTTTTTAACTATTAAGATCTTTTAGCTAAGTAAAGTTTTTAAAGTTCACATAAGCGGGTCACGGTTGCAGAGCTGATAAACAATTAATTAACGAGCCATAAAACAGCCACACAACGCCTGCAACTGTTCGCAACACTCTACAGATACTATCGAGGTGCAGGCGATGTAGAAATACAAGGTCCATATTACTAACTCAGACCAAATAAAAAAGTGATTGAAGACAGAATTTTGGGAACCATACAGAGAGGCCGGCCTAAACTACGCCTCGCCGTGTAATTACACAGTGTCGACACGCACACACATGTATCGAAATTACGCCTTCCATGTATGGCGAGCTATCGCAGTGTGAGGTTTTTATGTATGTAGCGTGCACTATATACATAAAAAACATGCCTCAGTTTTTGTTTGACAAAGCGCTGTCTTCACTATATCTGACATTACTAAACCAAAATGCAGAGTTGAAATCAGTAAATTTGTTTTCAGGAATACGCAACAGTTAACACGTTCAGTGCCACCGACTCACCTGTATAGTTCACGTAAATTTGATTCCAGTGCCGACGACTCACCTGTATAGTTCAGTGTTTTTCACTAATATTTCCAAAATGCATCCGTATTTTCTGCTCAAAATTATAGTTTAGACTAAATATATGCTAAACTAAAGATTTATGCGGTGGGCCGGGTGGAGATCCCGTTTATTTTTGAAAGGAAAAAAACGATTATGCAATGCCATGAACTACACAGGTGAGTTCCCGGACATAGATCCTCAAACTGGAAATATGTATGACTGTATGTACATGTTAGAAAACGACGTCAACATAATAGCATGGACGACCTACATACTTGTGATATGGACCTAATATACAACAAACTAGTTTCATTAGAATCTATACGGTAGGTATATAATATATTATAAGTCGTGTTAGTTACACTAATTATAACTGAAGAACGGCTGAACAGATTTTTATGATTTTTGTGTTTTCGGATTTGTCTTCGTCGGGAATAGGATAATAAAAATGAAAAAAATAATAATTATTATTATTATCAGCCCACATTCATGTTGATTTTAATGTAATAACATGTTGTTTCACGTATAGACATTATTATTGTTGCATATTAATAAGTTATCATTTAATTTTAATTCAGCAGATTTTAAACTTTTAAAAAAAAGGTTTATTTTTTAATTATTATCAATTAAATTCGTCGTTTCCACAATAAAGTTTAAAAGATTGACAACCACTGCTTAAATTACGAAACAAACTTACCTTTTATTTTATCCAAAGAGTTTTTTGCCATTTTTACAAGCTGAATAGTCCTACAACAACACCTAACCCTTTTTAATTGCGTTAAACACCTTATTTACACTGTAACGACCACAGAAATAACAAAAAATTGAATTTACCCTTACGCAGTGCCAGTGAACTCATATGGTGAGTCGATTCAATTCATATTGCAGTGCCGGCGACTCACCTGCTGAGTCCGCCGTACAATGTAGGCGGCATCCGAGAAGACATCATGAAAATCGTAGTGGGAGTAGAGATGGGCGATGGGTAAATACCCAATCTACCCATTTGGGTATATACCGGGTAGATTGGGTAAATACCGGGTATATTGGGTAAATACCCAAAAGTGGTGGGTATATAAAATTTAGCATTTGTTGCAACTCCCGGTTTTTTTAAAAACCTCCCTAATATAATGCATATTTACTAACGAATTCATATTAGTTAAAATACGCACCGTAAAATCATAAAACAATATAGTTTTGAAAAATAGAATATGTTTCTCTATGGAAATACATATTATAAAAAATAAAATATTAATGTTAGAGCCATACTCAATTCTTTCTCATGGTCCAGCGTCGTAGGTCCAGTAGCCCGTCAATAGTAAGCTGTTATTAATTGGTAAATATAGTTTTAAAAAATTATCGACACTAATGATGCTAATTATAGTCGTAATAATCGTGTTGGATCTACGGCGTATAACTTCTATGCACAGATTATGGAGGAACAGATAAACAGCTACATAGTTATCTATCGATTTGATTGAACAACTACAAGCAATAAGCATATAAGTATACCACGATTATGTGAAAAAGTCGTGGGCCGTTAAAGGGGACGTCAAAATTTTCAATTTTGGAACGTTCTATGAAAGCTGTTTCTAAGTACGTAAGAATATAATATCGATACCTTGGGGAAAAAAGGCCGTATAAACTATTTTACCCAAAATAAGTTATGAATGCAGTTTTATTTAAAATGTTCTCTATCGATTGGTGCATGTTCGTTTGTTTTAACCTGGTGACGTCCACTGCAGGACATAGGTCTCCCCTATAAATTTCCAGTGCGACCGGTCGCTCGCGGCCTGTATCCACCGACTCCTTGCGACTTTTCTCAGGTCATCTGTCCACGTGGAAGGCCGTCCTACGCTTCGACGTTCAGTTCGTGGTCTCTACTCAAGAACTTTTAAGCCCCAGTTCGTCGATTTTACGGGCTATATGTCCAGCCCATTGCCACTTTGCTAATGCGCTGGGCTATGGTAATTTTAGTTCTGCTGCGGATTTCCTCATTTCTGATTCTATCACGTAGAGAGACTCCGAGCATAGCCCTCTCCATAGCTCTTTGAGCGACACGAAGCTTTTGTGTAAGTCCCGTCGTGAGTGACCACGTTTCGGCTCCATATGTCATCACCGTTAACACACACTACTTGAAAACTTTTGTCTTCAGACACTGAGGGATTTTTGATGAGAAGATGTTTCTGATTCTCCCGAACGCTACCCAGCCGAGCTGGATTCGACAGTTGACCTCTTTTTTGAAGTTGGACCTACCTAACTGGACTTTGTGCCCCAGGTATATATAGTCGTCAACAACGAGCGTAGAATTTCCAACGGTCACTTGGGTGGGTACAACATGGGCATTAAACATAATTTTTGTCTTATCCATGTTCATACTAAGTCCTACCAGTTGTGAAACTCTACAGAGGTCTTCTAGCATAGTGTTAAGGTCTTCCAGAGTTTCTGCCATAATCTCGATATCATCGGAAAATCGAAGGTGAGTGATGTAGTCACCATTTATATTGATCCCAAGTTCTTGCCAGTCTAAGAGTTTGAACGCATCCTCCTGCAGCGGAAAACAGTTTCAGAGAGATGACGTCTCCCTATCTGACGCCGAGCTGCGGTGGGATCGCCTTTGTGCTATGCTCCTGTACTCGCACCGACATGGTGACTTTACTATATAAATACTTCAACACTTCGATGTACCGGTTACTACCGGTACATCGAAGTGTTGAGGTGTTGATCCGGCATCTCTGAAGAGACTGTAACACCGCCCAGGTTTCAATCAAATCAAAGGCTTTCTCATAGTCCACAAATGCCAAGCACAGTGGCAGATTATACTCCTCGTTTTTCTGTATAACTCGGTTTTATGTATGTGGTCTATGGTACTAAAACCTCTTCGGAAACCGGCTTGTTCGGGAGGCTGGAAGTCATCAAGCTTCCGTTCGAGACGATTCGTTATGACTCTTAAAAACAGCTTATAGACATGGCTCAGCAGCGTAATGGGCCTGTGATTCTTCAGCATCACGCCCTTGCTCCATGCCTCTGGCGTTTTGCCCTCGAACAAGGCGGAATTAAAGTCTGGAGCATTTTGAGTGTTGGTGTTCCACCAGACCTCAGCAGCACCGAGGTGATCCCATCCTTGCCCGGCGTCTGTTTTTAAGCTGTTTAAGAGCCATACTAATCTCGTATAGTTCCGGGATATCTTCCGTGTGATGTCGATTTAGTAGCTCTAGGATCCTTAGCCAGATTAACGACAGGTTCGGCAACTGAGGTGTAAAGTTGCTCATAGAATCTCTCGACCTCTGCGAGCAACTCAGGTCTGGCTGACACAACTTTCCCATCCTCTGTCTTCAGCTTCGTCAACCGGCTCTGCCCAACAGACGTGTCTCTTGCAAACACTTTTCAGCCCTTGTTTCGCTGTAATCTGTCCTCAATACTTCAAGTATTAAAGAGATGAATATCGTGCTGTAAAGACTTTGACATCTGTCTGTTAAGCTGCCCATAAGACCATCGTCAGAGGTTTGAAGAATAAGGGTGTGTCGACTAGCCATTAGTGTAAACGTGAGGTTGGAGATTTTCTGTGGCTTACCTCTACGGCGGGTCTCACAGTACTTTGACCCAACCGCATGGATAGTCTCTGCGAACCTGTCATAGATTTCGTTTACTGAAGCGTAGTTTTCCAGGCTAGCAAAGCGCTTTTGTAGCTCGCGTTGAAAGCTTTCGGGGTTTCTAATTCCAGTTTGAGACGGTCGAAGCGTAGACTTTACCAAGCGAGCTCTTTCAAGTTTGATATTTAAGTTTAATGTGCCTCGCACCATTCGGTGATCGCTGCCGATTTTCACTCGGTGTATCACGGAAACATCCTTTAATATCAGTCTCTGGGTGCTCATGATGAAGTCTATCTCATTTTTTGTCTCTCAGGGCTCATCCAGGTCCATTTCCTGTGAGGTGGCTTCTGGAAGAATTAATTCATCATAAAGAGTTCAAATCAGCCAGCATTTGACCCCTGGGATTCCTCAGACCAAAACCAATTTTTCCCACTTTCAGCTCGTTTTCACCTCGCTTGTCTAACTATGTGTTGAAATCTCCCATAACTACGTTGAAGTGAGTTTTCGAGTTATGTATGGCCTTAGATATGTCCTCATACATATAACCTCTACTTCTTCATCTGGGTGAGACGAGGTAGGTGCGTAAACTTGTATGACCTTCCACGAATATCTTTGAGATATTCTGAGTTTAAGGTACGCATCCCTACTCGACACACTATCGATGGCCACGATGTTGTTGACAAGAGACTTGTGGACGAAAAACCCGATTCCACCTGTTGGTCGCCTTCCCAGTAGAAGAACAAGATAAAGATAAGAATAATAATAAAGTTCGCGGAAACTTTGCTGCCCATTTTCGGTATGTATTTCCCTTAGTCGTCTCTTACGACACCCACGGGAAGAGATAGTATATGGGGAGGTGTTATTCTTACTCCGGCATGGATTGGTGCATGTAACACTTTTAAATTCGCTAAAAAATGGTATATGACTTCAACTTCTCAACATAGTTTTTGTTGAAATGTATGATGTAAAATTCAAAATATAGATATTGCTTTGACTATTTGGTGTAATGTCATATTATTATATAAGATTAGGTCGTAAAAGACAGTAGATTGAGTCAAATACTAACCGATTTAACAAATGCACTTGGTTGTAAAAACCAAAGTTCATTACGATTTTGATTACCAACATAACAAATGCGCTTGGTTGTAAAAACCAAAGTTCAGTACGATTTTTACATTATTTTTACATTATTATGTTTACTAAAATTTGATTTAAAGATTAAATTCCAAAAGAATGTATGAAGAACAAAAAAGAAAAAAATATAAAACAGCCTTTTTCCTCAATAAATATATGATTATAAGCTATAGAAGTGGAATATTAGTGATTAATATCTAATACAACATTAATCAGAGGAGTTATATGCTCAAAAATTGTTACAAAATGTTGAATTTTATCTACCCAGCATTTTGGGTAGATATGGGTATTTACCGGGTACGTATGGGTATTTACCCGGTAGGTGGGTAAATACCCGGGTACGTGCCCATCTATAAGTGGGAGCGAAAGTGTTAAGGAATGGAACTGTTTAATATCTAATTGCTTCAATTAGTAAAAGTAACTAACTCTATAACGCCTACAATCTGTCTATAATATTATCTATCACTGGTTCATTGTTATGTAGAGCAATCATTGTTTTCATTAGGTGTTACAGCTTTCCTATATTTCCATAGAATGGTCTCCCTGTTACCTCATTACTTTCACGTATCCCATGAATAATATCAAGCAACCCACGGAGATTAAAAACACGTATTAATAGTCGGCATGTTGTGGTTGTAAAGTATTTATTGGGCCTTGACAGCAGCCAGGGGCGGAGTCGGCGGGCGGTCTGTCTGGACTCTGGCGCAATAGACAAAAACGAATGACTTTATTACCGGCCTCTTACACTGCTTCCCTGTGGCCCGCTGTTAAAGCGAATAGCTTCATAAACTTACCAATAAAACTAAGAATTTAATCAAATACACGATATTATATATGACTAGCAGCTGTCCCGGCAAACTTCGTACCGCCTTAGAATTAAATTTGATGACGCACTGACATCAGCGCCACCTACCAGGTCCAGTTGTTAATCTAAGACCTCAGAAATCTTTGGCTCATACATATTATGTTAGTGCATAGCTTAAACTTAAAAATGGTAGTAACCGTACAAAATTTCATCAAAATCCGTTAAGTGGTTTTTGCGTAAAAGAGTAGGTGACAAACATCCATCCATCTATCCTTACAAACTCACATTTTAACAGTAGTAGGATGAATTGTAATTCCAATATCTCGCTAAAACTCTAGAACGGCTGGACTGATTTGGCTAATTTTGGTCTTTAAATAATAAGTTGGGAAGTTCAGGAAAGGTTTAAACTGTGAGAAATATGTTGGCGTTGCCAACGTAGTAGTTGTACAACTGAATTTAGTAGTATAATAGCTTTTTGGTAGTTTCTGATGTCTTTTATTAGTTTTTAGTAGGAAACAACGCGAGATAAGTAGTTTCGCAAAAACGGAGTATTGGCCAGTATGTAGCGTTTTGGAACGCAATAACAGTATCTATGTCATCTACCGATGACGTATCATACTGGCCAGCACAAGTATAGTTTAGGAACCGAAGCTATAATTTTTCAAAGTACGTAATTAATTATTAATATCGCTTTAAGAAACACACCTGCTTTAAAAAATGAGAAACCGTCAACAATTTAAAAAGCTCTATGTAGAGCCAAAGTTTCTTTTGTCAGCAAATTAGCTATGTAATGATCTCAACGAATGATAAATACGACTACTAACATAATTACAGGGGAATGTAAGTGGCATGGCTACTATAGCCTTGAATAATCTAATCTTTACCAGACAATACGCTCGAAAATAGATTACCTATAAGCTTTGAGAATACAAAATTGTACGTTGCCATTATTTAATAACGACGTTACTTTCTCTCTTAATATAAGTTACCTATTCATAACGCGATGAAAACATCATTATATATTAATTCGCCCGTCAAGTTCCAAGATTGATCGAATGACGTATGTATAATTCATAACAGATCGTGTTTGTATTTCAGTACCTCGTTACTACTTAATAAGCTTAAAAAGATCAGATACGCCTACGTCCTCTTACATGACAATGTATGCGTTACGTTTTGTATCGTAATACTACATGTGTTTATAGTCAGACTATAAATAAAACAAGTGATCGCACGCAGCTGTCCCTAGCGCCGTTAAATGCCATGTAGGCACAGCTGACATTTCGAATAACAGTATACTCGTTTAACGATTTTGTAAATTATCCTTGAGCTCGACGAAACTGCGAAACACCTAGCTCGGATCATCTCAGGTCGCCTTTCGTCTAAGTTTTTTTACAAACATGAATGAGTAAGAAGTTGAGGCTAGTAAACGTGTCTCGTTTGTCTCCATCCAGTCTCGCAGCGCGTGCGGCGCGGTTCGCGCGTTTCCTATGCGCTTTACAATTCGAATTTCGAAAAATCGAATCTTATTCGAAGTTTATCGTTGTTTTTTTTTTCAAAAAAGTTTTGTGCACAGTGAATTTGCCAGTTACATTTAAGCAATAAACGGTAACGGAAGCAGATTTTTCAACAACTTTTCTTTTTTGGGGGCACTATACTTAATACGTTTATTAACATTTTTGAAATGTTGATAATTTGATGTAGGTATAGTATATTATATTATTGAAATTGAGATTTAAATGTTATTTTTGAAATGGAAACATTATTTTAATAATTTTAATTATCTTCCATATACATAGGTAGTATGGATGTTATACTTAAAAAACATATTTATATTAGGTAGAGTTTGGAATTCAGCTTTTTTTGTATTCTCCTTTCGATGACGTTCATGCTGGTTCAAAAAAGGTTATATTAAAATGACCTTTAAATGATAGTTTTTCTATTTATTTAAACCACAGTAGACTTCTATGTCTACGTATTCATAAAATAAACGAGATAAGTCAATTTTCCCTGATGTAATAAAGCAAATAGTTAAAAAACAACGTATTCAGGTAAAAGTTTGCAAGCAACAGAAAATGAAAGCACACACATATTTGTCACGTGACTCAACACTCATATAAGTCTAAGGAAAACCACATAGGGCAGTCAATAAATAATGGAAATTATATCAAGCCATTATTTCCTTGTACCTACCAATACTGCGTCAATATTAATTATTTAATATTTTGAATTGGATGGCGATGACCTAAAAAGTTCCAAAAGCAATTTTACAGGACTTGTAGGTATAATAATAGAGAGTAGAGATTGACGGGTGGTCAAAATTTGCCCATTATAATTCATATATTTTGTAAGTTTGAACTTAAAAAGGTCTATTTTGCCTCTTAAATAGAAAAATAAAAAGAACGTTAATCTTGTGTAGTAAAATTGCATCTATCAAACGTACGGTAGTGTGTTAATAGTCTGAGGTAGTGTGTGTCGTTATTTTTATTAATTTTATGTATTTCTAAGCATCATTTAAAAATATATATATTGCCTTTTTGCACGCCAAATATCATATTCCACCGGTTTTCATCACAATTCTCGTAAAACTGTACTTACAGTTTTTGCTTCACGTAATAACATAATAAGCTTTTGTTATTAAATAACAAACACAAGACAGCTGGTGATTTATCTGATTTTATATTAAAGGGAACATTCGCTCAGTAATAAAAATAGTGATATAATTCAGACTTCTGACATAAACACCAAGTTTTTGTATTTAAGTGTACCTACTGCCTAGTGCCTACTAATTAAAACCAACAATAATAATAATGACGATTAAGAGAGACGTAGGAAAAACAAAAGAATAACTTATAACGTTATAACACGCTAGGCAGAACATCTGTGTCACTGTAATTATGGTGTAAATACAAAAACATCAAAATTTTGAGGTCAATAAAGTCTGACCGCCTTGACGTGGAATCACAAGCCATGTTAAACAACAAGAATAACAATAAACAATTGCATGAATCTATAAGATTTCATATCCATATGCAACTATAATATAAGATGATAGAGAAACAGATAAAAGTAACAATAATACCGACACTACAGTACAACCAATAACAAGGTAAAATTAAGTTTTACACTTTAGAATGAGTTGAACACTTCCGAATGAGTTGTGAGAAGTAGTTTTCATTGTTAAACGAAAATGTTCCTAAAGATAGCATTACGATCTTAGCGACCGCAACTCGAGACCGCGACCAGCTAACTAGCGAATCATGTTTCTGGTCACGCACACCGGTCGCGCGACGCGGTCGCGGCATTTGTTTAGTGCTATGGAGTACATGGGTAAATTCATACTAAGCAGTGGGTCCCGCGACCAGAGGGGCAATTCTGCTAAATCTGGGGGCACGGCAGTGCCCCCGCCAAGTCGAGCGCGAAGCAAACACTGCCGTACCATCCTTTACTGGAACCATTTCGCCGCATTTTCAGGCCCCTATTTGAGAACCTCTGGATAAGACCAGAACGCAGAAATTTTCGTCATCCAGTAAGCTATAATCACATACTTAAAATCCAAAATTTCAAGTCTGTAGGTCATTTAGTTCCGAAGTTAAACGAAAGCAAAGTTTCGCATTTATGACACTCACTCACTCACTCACTCACTTATACACTCACTCATGATCATCAAAATAGAACTAGTACTTCCCATAAACTCAGAGAGCTGAAATTTGGTACAGAGTTAGGGTTTAATGGCCACATAAAGGGAAAACTATAAAAACTAGGATAATCGATCTGGGGGCACGGCAGTGCCCCCGCCAAGTCGAGCGCGAAGCAAACACTGCCGTACCATTCTTTACTGGAACCATTTCGCCGCATTTTCAGGCCCCTATTTGAGAACCTCTGGATAAGACCAGAACGTCGATCTGGGGGCACGGCAGTGCCCCCGCCAAGTCGAGCGCGAAGCAAACAATGCCGAACCATTCTTTACTGGAACCATTTCGCCGCATTTTCAGGCCCCTATTTGAGAATCTCTGGATAAGACCAGAACGTCGATCGGGGGGCACTGCAGTGCCCCCGCCAAGTCGAGCGCGAAGCAAACACTGCCGTACCATTATTTACTGGAACCATTTCGCCGCATTTTCAGGCCCCTATTTGAGAACCTCTGGATAAGACCAGAACGTCGATCTGGGGGCACGGCAGTGCCCCCGCCAAGTCGAGCGCGAAGCAAACACTGTCGTACCATTCTTTACTGGAACCATTTCGCCGCATTTTCAGGCCCCTATTTGAGGAGCTCTGGATAAGACCAGAACGCAGAAATTTTCGTCATCTAGTAAGCTATAATCACATACTTAAAATCCAAAATTTTAAGTCTGTAGGTCATTTAGTTCCGAAGTTAAGCGAAAGCAAAGTTTTGAATTTATGACACTCACTCACTCAGTCACTCACTCATGATCATCAGAATAGAACTAGTACTTCTCATGAACTCAGAGAGCTGAAATTTGGTACAGAGTTAGGGTTTAATGGCCACATAAAGGGAAAACTATAAAAACTAGGATAATCGAACATCTGGAGTACCTGGTGACCCTGATTAGAAAACACAAGAGCCCAACCAAACTATTAGAGATCGATATACCGCCTTTACAAAAAATATTCAACATGGTGGTGGGCCGCTTCATTTGATGTCAAAAATCGAAGGTCTGAAGTATCTGATGAAGAATCCTCAGCTGTTTAGCTGATTAGAGATATGGTAATGCCCCCCTTCTACTATTGGTACATAAAAAAATCGACTGTCATTTCAAAAACCTAGCGAAGTGGGACACATCTTCTAATTTAATCTAGTCCGTAGCATTCCACTGCTGGGCGAATGCCTCCCTTTCTGCTTTTGATACGCATATAAATAAAATTAAAAGAAAACTCTGGATAAGACTAGACTGGCTTTTATACTTATATTTACAAGTTTACAAGAAGAAATAGTCGAACGATTAACTTTATTGTACTCGATCATTACACAAATTAAATAAACAAATTACACTGAAATCTAGTAAAATAAATCAATATGCCCACGTTTCTACAAAAAGAAGTGAAATCCCACCAAAAACATTCTGTAAAAAACTAGCCAAGTCTCGGTAGAGCTGCTTGTTTATCTCTAAAAAGTAGTGAAATCTAGACAAAGTCGTGCCAAGTCTAAGGTTCCTTACTGCGATTTCTTTATTATTATAGTTAATGTTGTGTGACTTGGCCGTTGAACATTCTTTATACGTTACAAGTGGGTACAAGTCAATTTTGTTTACACGTAATGTATATCTGTTGTAACTACCTATGTTTGTTAAGCGAGATAATAGCCCATTCTGGTATTGGTAATTGGACGCTAGTGAGTAGTGTCTCATTTTAGGCTGTTGTTGATTGTAGAACACATGTATTGGAGCAATGGTGTCATGGAGCCCCGTTTGTACCATTGTGTACCCTTCAACGGCCAAGTCACACAACATTAACTATAATAATAAAGAAATCGCAGTAAGGAATCTTAGACTTGGCACGACTTTGTCTAGATTTCACTACTTTTTAGAGATAAACAAGCAGCTCTACCGAGACTTGGCTAGTTTTTTACAGAATGTTTTTGGTGGGATAAAACCTACATTAATACAATTACAATCAAGTCCCGATACGCTTAATCTCTCAAACGGTGTTTTTATGAATGTTAAACCAACGTGAAACGCGCTCTGATTGGTCGAAACGTCATAAAATCCGTTCATGGTAACATGTCGCTTCACTTTCAATCGAATCAAAGTAAAATGAAAGTTTACTTTAAAAACGAGATTTGAGGTTCTGGTCTCGGTCGCAGTCGCATAGATTGCAAGGCTAACGCAAGTTGTCTTAAGCTGTGAAACGTTTAGACAAAGATGTGTTTTCAAGTGCGAAAAGTAAAGTTTGAGTAGTAGAGAAGCTAGACGATTTAACCGTTGCCGAAGTGTTGGATGCGTTCCAGAATCTACAAACGCCGTGATTGTTTCGTTCTGCTGCAATAAATAAAACAATACACTATTTATTCCTAACCCAAATGCGTGTGGTATCAGCCGATGACAGCTGAAGATCGTAAAAGAACAAATTGCCATCTAATTGGGAGCCTAGTTTCTCAAATGGATTCATTTATCTCGACGATAGTGAATTGGCATGTGTTTGCTTTCTATTTGCTTTAAAATGTGCAATTACACTTAATTCGAGTTTAAGTGCTATTGGCAAATTTTCATTACAAGCGTATCACTTTAAATTAGCAAACGACAAATCCTACTTCCTACTAATATTATAAATGTGAAAGTTTGTGAGGATAAGGATGTTTGTTACTCCTTCACGCAAAAACTACTTAACCGATTTTGATGAAATTTGGTATGATAGTAGTTTAGGCTCTGGATTAAAACAAAAGCTACTTTTTATCCCGGAAAAGTATAGTGTTCACTAGGGATACTAGATTTACGCGGGCGGAGCCGCGGGCAACTGCTAGTAATCAATAAAAAGCTATTAGTTCAGATTGTTTCGTATTATGCTATACCTAGAACCTACTCATTCTTGACATCCTCTATCTACTGATGTACTGATGTCTGATACATCTTAATTCTTAAGTCATGATTCGCATGAGAATATTTTTCAAAATAAAAGATTTTTTGTTTCTCATTAATTTGGTTTTGATTGTCGGTTTCCTTAAGTGATTACGCAGAAGTAACTCTGTTATTAGTATTACTTATGTATAAATTATGCAAAAGGGCAAGTCATTAAAATACAAAGATCATATTTTATGACTTTAAAAAAACATGAATCTTTACGAAAAAAATATTTGAGTGGGCGCTGGGCACCCAAAAAGTTTATAATGAAACTTAATATAGTTTAGCAATGTCTTAATCTGTTCCAATAATATTGGTCAATATCGCGTGTTTAAAATTAAAATTAAATATCGTCAACTTTCTGCATGAGGAAGTCAGTCAATTCTCACGCAAGAACACACACTCCTTGATGCTAAGTGGTCCCCATTGCCACACGTCACACGTCAGGATCCTGTCAACTGTCATAAAGTTTTATATCACATAATTCAATTATGGTGTGCTTTACATTTTATTTAAGGAATAAAATAAAAATCAGTTCTCAGTAATTCACACAGTGTGTTATACAATAATTTAATTGTTTGTCAACATCATTCTGTTGTTTTGTTTTATTAGTTTATATTTTAATTGTTAGATAAACAAGAGCGTTATATTTGCATTATATGATGTGTACCGTTTGCAGTTGTTAAGGAATTTTATTTCAGAATACTTACAGTAAAATCTCCTGGAAATTATTCATAAAATAAACGGGATAAGGCCATTTTCCCTGATGTAATAAAGAAAATAGTAAAGAACGTATTCAAGTAAAAGTTTGCAAGCAACAGAAAATGAAAGCGCACACATATTTGTCACGAGTCACGTAGGTCATATAGGTCTAACTTCTAAGGAAAACCACATAGGGCAGTCAATAAATACCTAATGGAAATTATATCAATCATTCCATTATTTTATTGTACCAATACTGCGTAAAATATTAATTAGTTAATATTTTGAATTGAATGGTGATGACCTAAAAAATTCCAAAAGCAATTTTACAGGACTTGTAGGTATAATAATCATAGGTCGACAAAAAAAAAATTTTTTGCTCATGAGTTTTACTTCATCACTTCTACGCGTTTAATATTTTTTTTCGCTGTATTAACTTGTACAAAATGGCTTCGAGAAGTTGTAAACTATACCTACGCTGACTCGTTTTGCTATATTTGCGGCGAATTAATTAAAGGGAGAGGGAGGAAAAGTATGATTTAAGTACACATTTAAAGATATGCGAAGCATAACAAGCTCACTTCCTTTACAAATCATGGCTTATGAATTAATTGTATGAATAAAACTATAACATGATTAAGAAGCTTACATCGTCGGGTGTAGTTTGTCTCTAAAGATACACATGTGACATTCTGTTTTTGATAAATTTAAAGATAATATGGGAGCTTATTCAGAAGAACAAAGGAAACGCTTCTATCAAGATATAGTTAGAATTTGAGAGACGCTACCATGACCAGTATGGCACTGAAAACATGATGAGGATTGAGGGACTATTTGGTGGTTAATAAGAGAAACTTTTACTGAACATGAAAGGAAAAGTAAAACTGTTTAGTTTTAAACATTTTGACTCTATTTTAAAATTTTTATTGTAAGAATAAATCATACATGGATGATCGGTATCTTTAAATAAATCATCTCTATGAAAATTTTTAATGTATTTTCATTGATTTGAATTTTACATTTTTTTTTCACTCCAAAGCAAATTTAGAACTAATTTTTGTTCTTATTCTTATTTCTAAGTATAAAAGCAATAAAAATAAAGTATGTATAACCCGTGCGCAAAAATGCTGTTGACCGGTGAATAGAGAGTAGAGGTAGACCGGTGGTCGAAATTCGCCTCCTGGAAATTAAGCTCAAGTTCAGTCACTATTGTACTCTGAATCTTCTTTCTATTGGTGTGTGTTTAAACTTTAACGGGTTACAATTTAGATTGTGCCATTTGTAAAATTGTAATAAGATTTCTTATAGGGTCATTAGGGAAAACACATATTTATTATTGCTTTAAATTAATTAGTCAGAATGAGTCAAGCTTGTTTTCAGAAAATTAGTATGAAGCTGTTTCATTTCACTCATTGTTTCGAGTGTTAATAATAAAATAATAATTTAAAGAAGGTAACTGGAAAGTTCTGGAGTATTAGTTATTTTCCAAGTTTTGGTTTTTGTTTTATGTGGGTAGGTAGAGGTACATAAGTAATTTTAAATTATATAATAGATTTATTAGTGTGGTCTCACATCAGCGATGACCTTCATTGAGCACGTTAAAAAATACGACTACAACGCCGATTTCAACTAAAATTAGATAATTAAAACTTTACTGGTAAATTAATTATTGCGCCAAAATATACAACACGAAATACAAATATACAAGCTTAATAATTAATTGTTATGTGGTCGGTGGATGACCCACACCACCGCGCCGCACCTACGCCATACATCCAAGGCTGCGTCCAATTCTGACACCATAATTACTGACCACACCATGCTATATTATTTATGGTGTATTTTAGATCAGTTTGGTATTAATGAGGCTGTATTTAAAATAGAATTGTGTCATTGTCATATAGGGTTGCCATCCGTCCGGGTTTCCCCGGATTTGTCCTAGTTTAAAGGGCGTCCGGGGAGCGTCCGGGCCGGATTTTATTTGCTATCCGGGTTTTTGTAGGCAGAATTAGGAAGGCCTAAGTTTTTTTTT
Organism: Glaucopsyche alexis; assembly: GCA_905404095.1. Classification (NCBI taxonomy): domain Eukaryota; kingdom Metazoa; phylum Arthropoda; class Insecta; order Lepidoptera; family Lycaenidae; genus Glaucopsyche; species Glaucopsyche alexis. The sequence continues at coordinate 29,442,822 of FR990043.1, read as the reverse complement.
GATTTGCAGCAATTATAAATTTTCCTTTCTTTTTGACATTGCCGTAGTCGGGTAAAAATTGTTCTAGGTCCGGGTTTCGTACTCCAAAATCCGGGGTTTTCACGCGTCTTGTCCGGGGAGTCATATGTAAGATATGGCAACCCTATTGTCATATATGCTATCTTCAAGGACATAACCCAATAGAGACGAAATCGTAGTATAGGATTCAAAGATGAGGGCGTATGAATAGTATGGTGAAATATGTCGACGCAAAAGTTAGTCAGGAATCTAGATTTAATTAAGTGGACCAGCTGTGCAGCAGTGCAGACTGCATAGGTTAGAGTTCCATAGGTCTATAACCTATGGAAAACAAATAGTGAGAAATTGAGCATATTACGAAGGGAGACCTCTACTTTTGTATTATTTACATTAAATTTAAATATTCTAGAATATAAATAAATCATATTCTTTATTTATTTATTTTTAGAGCTCAGTAATTTTAAGTTGAAGGTTATATAGGTACCTACTGTTGAGCCGACTGTGATTAAGTAAAAGATTTTATACGGAAAGACATTGCCAATTCTCGTAAAACAAGTTACACAAATGACAAATAAGTACAATTTTAACTTAATTATCGTCATTTGTCAACAGCTGTTTCTTAATTTAGTCTACATAATTAAATAATCTTACTATCGATAAAAATAAAAAAAGTATAGAAATACCGACTAGCTGCGTCATTTTTAAGTAACTATTGGTGACTCTCACGACTAAGACTACTACCTCTCAAACTCAAATGCGACAAGCCGTTAAGGCTCTAGACTAGAGCGTGCCAAAGAAATATACATACATACACTCGAAAAACTAACCCTCCTTAGGACGCAGTCGGGAAAATACAATTGTCATCTAGATGTGATAGAATAGAATAGAAAACTCTTTATTTGCACAAAAAACATACACATAACAATAATTAAAACAAAGGAACTATAAAAAGGCGGTCTTAATGCTTACAGCATTTTCTACCAGACAACCTAACAAAAAAAATTAAAAATGTAAAAATAAGTACAAGTAGTTGAGGTCCACTTTATCACTGCAGAGTGCTACGCAGTTTGGCATAAAAAAAGACCCAAATATAATCTCAAATGTGGAATTTCCCTCTTAAAATGATTCATTTGAAGTAATAGAAATGTAAGTATCATTGTGTTACATTGATTGAGGTCGTAAATACCATTGAAGTAAATAATGCGGCCAATAAACACTTCCTCCGTAAATGGTATGCGGCGTACACCGGATCGTGGGAACTAAATCAATGTTAGACTTACATTAGGAAACTTATCGGGACTGTTAGTGTCCTTATGCGTTAAGGCCCTCCCCCGAGCAAAAGACCTTGAGGCGGTCAGCCGCATAAATTTTTCACATAACTTAGTTCAAAATTGACCAAAAAAAAATTTAAACGGCGAATATCTAGCTTATGAAATTGCCTATCTTTTGGTGTGTGTCCCAAATAAAGTTTACTTGTAAATACTATGGAGACGCTGAAACTATAATTGAATGAACATTCAATTATAGTTTCAGCGTCTCCATAGTATTTTATTGTATAGTTAACGAGTGCGTTTCAGTATCTTCTATAAGCAAATAAAACTATTTTAGAGTATACCTATGCGTTGCGATTATATTCGTTAACAAATATAGTATACTTCCTTAATGCAGTTGCTACAGGATTTGCGCTTATTTTCTACCATGAATAATAACTTTTCAATTGTGAGAGATCTATACTTTAGCCGACTCGATCCAAGAGGTTCAAAAAATGAGAAGTCTTATTCGAAAAAAAAATATTGTTTGAACAAGCCATTATTACAATATCTTCATACTTGTACTAAGATATGTGTCAGGTTTCTTTTTTTGGTGCTCTAAGACACCTTCATATTTCTAAAAGCAATTTGTATTTAACAGCTAAATTACTAGAACGAGTGCGTTTAGTTTACGATGGATTTACGCAAAGCGAGGTTTCATTAGACGAGAGTATTGACCTATTTCACGCCCGCGAATCGTTTGGAGTTCGGACGCAATAAACATACATTTTATTTCGCACACGTCTTAAGTGGACTATTTATTCGCTGTTTTGTCTACGGCAAAGCTAATGTTGGAGAAAAATAGAATATATAAACCGGGTAATGGATTTGTTCACCTGCACGAAATTAGTTCTTCCGGTTTTCAGACTTTTTCGAACTGCGGGTGCGATTAGAGCGCTTTGCTTTATTAAAAGTTGTTACACATGTATGTTGAAGTATGTTGAGTAACTAATGAATAACAAGTTCTGTGTAGCTTGTATTAATTGGCTATTTTGTTTTTACGTCTGTTCCAAATAGTCTACGTGCCATAGACGTTGAGTCAAATACACAAATATCTATTAAATATTATAAATGATGTGTTTCTGGCGTGCGTTACGCGTAGGTTTATTTATGCGTACACGCACGAGTCACGACAGAAGCCGATTTCTCGACAAATAAGATCACTTTGACACTGACTCATCTGTCTAGTTTAGACCTGTGCCTATCATGTTACTGATACTTTAAGGGCTAAGCATGGTGTTTGTAGGTGGCATAATATTGCTCGCCGTCGAAAAAGGAGCTCATCGCAAACAAGCGATGAGCTCCTTTTTCGACGGCGAGCTCTAGCTCTAGTGGGCCTAACAGAAACATTTGGCGGGCGGAGGGCGGCGTAATCGCGTAACGTTATCGAATGAGAATTGTATGAAAATCTGTCAAAATCATGACATCACCCATACAAATGTCATTCGATAAAGTTACGTTTACACTTTACACCACTGTCAAATGTTCCTGCTAGGCCCCCTGGAACAATTGACAACTACGTATTCGTAACATTATCGAATGTCGTACGGCTCCCAGTTTTGTTCCATGGTTTTAGTGGTCATTTACTTAATGCGACATTATCGTTAGTTCTGTACAGTGTTCTTACGGCCGATTTCAAAAACCTATCTATAACTATTTGTTAGAAACGTCAAATTTGTATCGCGAAAAATCGGAAAATGAGACGAAGTTTTTAACAAATAGTTATAAATAGATAGGTTATTGAAATGGGCCGTAAGACTACATAGTGTCTAGTTAGATGTACAATTACTGTGAAAAGCTATACTTAATCCCCCTTACTAATAAACGCTGTATAAAGCTTTGAATAGTTATACAGTGTTTTGTCTTCTTCTATCGAATTAAAAATGTCACTTGTGTGACGGGAACAAAACACTGTATAACTATTCAAAGCTTATACAGCGTTTATTAGTAAGGGGGAATAAGTAAAATATATCTTTCTTTTTTTAAGCTTGCTTATGTTTTTAGTAGATGCCTATCTTGAGTCATTAAACCATGAAATGATTACGGTGGAATTATTGGAATTATTTAACGTAAAGCGACTAAGCTGCCTAAACATTACCACGGTAATGTTTAGGCAGTGTCCGAACAAGCACTTAATTATCATCTAAATCTCTTCAGGAGTACTATTTTAAACCAGTGTTTTTCTTCCTACATTGATTCATATGTGCAATGTGCATTATATCAGTTATTTAATCAAGCGAAACATATTTATATTGCAAAACTTTTAATACTTAAGACCTTGTTGGTGTGGAATAAAGATTGTAGATATGTGAAGTAATTACACGACTGGGTGGGCACGGGCACCGGGCAGCCTTGCCCGAGAAACGCGGAAACGCAAACGAAAACTGATGCGGGTTAAAGGGTAAAGATGATGGATCACTTGATGATGATCATACATGGGTGATTGATGATTTCTTCAAAGTTCTAAGAAAAAGTTGGAAATTTTAGGCAAGGACCTCGTGGGTTTGGTAGAGCTGTTATTGACTTTTTGCAAAATATTTAACTTTATTATGTTAGAAAAATATGCAGATAGAATGCTGAATGACCTAATCGGCATAATCGTACTACGTACTATTAATAAATGTGAAAGTTTGTAAGGATGGATGAGTGGATGGATGTTTGTTACTCTTTCACGTAAAAACTACTGAATGGATTTTGATAAAATTCGGTATGGTAGTAGTTTGAGTTCTGGATTAAAAAATAAGCTACTTTTTATTCGGAAAAAGTACAGTGGGATACTGTATATACGCCGACGGAGCCGTGGGTAAAAGCTAGTAATTAATATCGTTAAAGTAAATCTCGTTTCTCAAGAAAATGGCCCAAAAATTAATTTTGACTGAAAAAAAGTAATTTTGTTGTATAATGCTAAGATAAGCTACAATATACCAAATTCCTTGAATCGTGTACGCTCGCTTACCTACGGCGTGGTAGGGCCTTATTTTGTATAGCAATTCAAAGTCGTCCTGTTATGGAATTAATTAGAACAGTTCGTAGTGGCCTTTTGTAGAGGCCGGGGAACATATTATATATGCAATTGATAATTAAGTTAGGTAAATAGTGAATACGTATATTTAGCACAGATGTAGAGTAGACTACGGGGATAGACATAGGTTACTTTTTATAGCGGAAAAGTGTACGGTTTCTGTGAAATTAACTTTTGCGCGCATGAAGTCGCGGGCAACATCTAGTATACAATATAGAGAATTTGTTACTTCAATTACCGATCCCTTTAAAAGATGTAGAGTTCGCTCTTCCAAATTTTGGTCGTTGCGTTTACAGGAAAATGTATTAAATATTAAATTTCCCTTGTTCTACTTTCATAAGATTTTTTTCTTGGAATATGTTGCATAACGTTATATTAAATATTTTAGACATATGCTAATAGTATTTTAAGTTTTCAGAGCTTTCGTGGTCGCAGGTCGCTCAGCCTTTAACGTTCGCGCATTTAAAACTTATTACATCAATTTTCGTTTGGCTTTAGTTAAACGAATGGCTTTAAATCTTAAAACTGACCCCAAAGTTGTCAATAAAACAAACAGCCTTAATTTTATCTGCACGACAATACGAAGGTAAACTATAAACAGTGAAGTCAGAAGTTCGATTCTCGTCACCTTCTGAAACGCTCGCCGCTATCGTAGCCAATATCTCATCGGGCAATTAACTAACAGACCATGAGCCATGAGTCATGGTTTAAAAGTTTATTGTCACTTTATTAGGGCAAGATGTTGCCCGCGCAAAATCTCTATGTCCTTCCCGTAGTCTACTCTATATCTGTGCCAAATTGCATTAAAATGGGTCTAGCAGTTTCGGAGCCTATTCAATGCAAACAACCATACAAACTAATGTTTCCTCTTTGTAATATAAGTACCTATAGATACTAGAGTAGGTACTAAGAGTACTAAAACACCTACCTATCAAAAACTAATTTTGCATGTGCGTGTATACTGCAAAATCGGATATTTCCGTATGTAAAAGTGGTGATTACCTTCTCAAATTCGTTCTCTTTCGAAATGTCATATTAAATTACCCAAATATTTTAGGACTGTGATAAAAGGAACGATCGAGCGGTAAAAGTAAATAAAGTGTCAGTCGGTTTCCTGGATAACAAGTCGTTCCCAAATTTTTGTGATTGTGAAACTGAAAGTATTTTCAAAGAACGCAATGAGTAATCTGAGCGGAAACGATGTTTCAGACAGTATAATTATGTGAGACGTCGTTCGTAAGTTGTATGTAGACTCGGGCACCTACAATGATGACATTTGTTAGGTTAGTTATATGTTAGTTCTATCTCTTCTGAACTATGACAATAATAGAACAAATATTAAAATCAACAAAGTACGTGAGTAGTAAGTGTAAACCAATGACCTAATTAATTATCCAAGGACTCGCTTAAAAAGATTCTCGAAGTTTTTATACAGTAGGTAATAGGTACATATCGAATTTTTTAATTTTCGGTTTGTGGGCGACCCATAAATTATGTGTCACGTTTCCAGGCGTCCATTAGCTAAATTGGGCAAAGTTCTCGTGAATTCGGCTATAAGGTCGGCCACCTGACCCCGGGGTCACAACTTTTCCAACCTGCAAATTAGTTGATACCTCAATGTTTCTTATTTGTCACATTTCGTGCAAAGTAACGCTCGGCCGCCGTATTACGTAAAAATAGCGATTAGCAAAAATCTAGCAGTCATCGCGTGATAGACGCGCAATCGATTGCTGAACGTCAAATAAAATCGTATTACCTATGCGATCGATTGCTAATCGCTCGTTGTGTTTGAATGCACTTTGCTTCATTTTCGCTTATTATTGCTAACTGACAGTTCAAATGATTGCTTTCGCTTTGCTGTAAAAGTCTTATGTAATACGAAAAATTTGACAGCAGTGAAGAGATCGAACGATTAATTACAATTTATAGTTCCTCGATTGTTCGGTAGAGGCAGTACTGTCGCTAGGTTGCTTCTTCTAGGTTCTTGCTGATACGTAATACGAATTTGCGATTTTTGCGCAAAAAATGCGCAATTTTTGCTATTGCAAAATACGTAAAAAGCCCGCCGAAGTTACTTAGAAGTAATATCCGGCCACGCTAACACGTCCCTGTTTCGTATGGAATTGGTAAAGTTTCCAGTACTAGGCACCCAGGTACATACTTTTATGGAAAATTCGTGGATAAAATATAAGTTATAGGTGTATATCCTTTCATTTCTCGTATTTAAAGTAAACTTTTCATTTTACTTTGATTGTATTATAAGTGAAGCGATATCTATACTTCTATACTATCTAAACTAATATAATAAATGTGAAAGTGTGTCTGTCTGTCTGTCCGTCTGACTGTTACCTCTTCACGCTTTAACCGCTGAACCGATTTTTATGAAATTTGGTATAGACATACTTTGGGTCCCGGGAAAGGACAGGATATTTTTTATCCCGAAAAAGTAGTGTTCCCGCGGGATAATGTATTAACGCGGGCGGAGCCGCGCGAAAAAGCAAGTGTTATTATAAACTGATTTTGTGAGCCTGGACCAATCAAAACGCGTTTTACATTGGTTTAACGTTAACGAGAATGCAATTTGGCAGTTTTAGCGTATCGGGACTTGATTGTACCTAATTGTATTATTGCAGGTGTTATTTAGCAGAATTGGCCCTCTGTTTTTACGCTATGTACTAGTGATGTAACGAATATTTGCATTCGCATTCGCGAATATTCGCACATTTTTGTATATTCGCATTCGCATTCGCATTCGCAAAATTTTTGCGAATGTTTTGCGAATATGAATATCAGAAAACAAAAGCATATGTGCGAGTTTCTTACGCCGGTTCTTCTTGCCGGGCTAGTTTCCAAACCGGTGGTAGGCATCATTTAGGACAATTCTTTAAGCGTTATATATCATAAGTCATAACCTACATGGAAATAAAAATTTTGAGTTTAAGTTTGAGTGAGCGGAGCGGAATGAATGACGCTTTATTTAGATCATAGATGAGTTCGTATGAACTCGGCAATACTCGGAAGATACGAACGTAACGAACCCATAACGAACCTTATCCGAACGCGACTGCGCGACAAATTGGCGCCAAATATGAACAAAAACTGAATATTCGCATTCGCATTCGCATTCGCGAATGTCGGTAGCAGATATTCGCATTCGCATTCGCGTTCGCGAATGCTAAAAAAGAGACATTCGTTACATCACTACTATGTACCTTTTTACGGTATGCTTTTGCCTATATTCTTTTTTTTTGTAATTTGTGTGCCCTAAGAAACAAACCATATTTATACCGAACAACATATCGCTACCATGTTAAATTGCATTGTAAGTTTCCGGGAAAGAATCCAAAACTGTCAGGTCACAAATCATAAAGAATCGAGATGAATCACGTAACGAGACGTTTTCGAGTTTAATTTGAAATGTGTATCAGTGTCACGATCGGTATCGGACTATCGGTGTTCTGGCTGCGTCGGCCCTGACTCATCGGATCCTTTGGCGCGGCTCCAATACGTCCTATTACGGACCCGGTCACCAGGGCTGCCATTGTCTCCTCCAAAAGTAACGCCTCTTTGTCTACCACAATATTATGACGTGCACTTCCGTATGATATATTTCACTGCAATGATGATTATATACATATATTATACAACACGAAAACAATGAAACTTTCAAGGAAGAATTTTGTGAAATTTGCTTGTCTTGGAAACATCTACACCATCCGTTTTATCCTTCTTCAGTTGAGCCTGATGATTTTCTCGTTGATCAAAATTTTATCTCAATCAGAATTTTAGTGGTGTTTATAAATCTGCTGCCAGCACACTAGCGAAAGCGCATCCTGCATTGTTTGTCGCTCTAGCCTGTAGTGTTTATAATGAAATCTAATTAATGGCAACTCAAGCGGATACCCATCCTACTTTCATGCTAATTAAGCTAATTTAAAATATAACATTAATGTTTCCGACATTATGTAGTTCCATAGTAAATATTACTTTCACTAGTGGCTTCTTTGACTGTAAAAAAGTAGTTTTATAAGCGCATCCCTGCTGAATGCGGACCAATAAATATTAAAAAGCAACTCCACTGACACTATTTTAATGGTCTCTCAAGCCCACGGGCCGTTAATACGGCCAGACTATTGTTATCTCGATGGGTTATTGTTTTTTTTTCTTGTTTGTTGTTGTTTATATTGATTTATCGAATGAGATCATCAAGGCTTCCACGGTTGATGAAAGGTGGAACGAAATATTTGATTTTCGTGATAAGTGTTAAACGATTGTTTGACAGGCAATTTACTGACCGCGGTCAGTGATATGCAAGTCAGTCTCAGGCTATTACAAGCTACTCTGATAATGATACATAATATTCGATTAGGTCTATTACTTATGTGTAATATGATTTTATGTATAAGCACTACTAACAACACTTGTTGTCTTCTTATTTATAACACAACTAGCTGTTGCCCACGGCGCCGCCCGCGTAAATACAGTATCCCTCGGGAACACTGTACTTTTTCGGGATAAAAAGTAGCCTATGTTTTAATCCAGGGCCCAAACTACTACCATACCGAATTTCATCAAAATTCGTTCAGTTGTTTTAGCGTGAAAGAGGAACAAACACCCATCCTCACAAACTTTCACATATATAATATTAGTAGGATTAGTAGGACGAAGATTGCTACCGCCACGTGCTGTTCTCAAGCCTCAATTTCTCAACATTACAAGTACATACTAATTTTGGGAATTGATTTACGTTTTTCTGATCTGTTTATCGACCACGTTCAGGTCAATATTGTTACAGCTGCAACTTCAGTTAATCCATTCCAGGGTGGGCGTCAATCTTCATTTGTCTCGTATATTACCAGCTCCGAGACGGGATATTTCGGCGTGAAATATGATTTTGCGTTGACACATCCAATTTACCTGCACCGTCCATCAAACTTTTTTTTATTTTCCACCTTTTGATCGTGATTTATCGCTTGTATGTATTGTATAATATTATGGCGTAAGAAGCACTGCTGGTCGCTGGACTTGAAAGGAGATTTTAAGGGTTTGTTAAAACAAATCGTTTGAGCGCTCCGTAGTTTGGAATAATAATCTTATGTTTCTAAAATGGTTAAATTATATAAAAATATAGCATTATTATATAGACATAATCTCGATAGCAGTGGCGTGGAGTTCTTGTAACTCCATTTCTATCGGCTTCACTTACCACTTACCACTTACCTGTGCCTTTTGAAGACACTCATCCAAATCCCTTCCTATTATTCGGGCTAGTGCTTCCCTATGAAGGAGAACCAACCTTATGCTTCCCTATGAAGGAGAACCAACCTTATGCTTCCCTATGAAGGAGAACCAACCTTATGCTTCCCTATGAAGGAGAACCAACCTTATGCTTCCTTATGAAGGAGAACCAACCTTATGCTTCCCTATGAAGGAGAACCAACCTTATGCTTCCCTATGAAGGAGAACCAACCTTATGCTTCCCTATGAAGGAGAACCAACCTTATGCTTCCCTATGAAGGAGAACCAACCTTATGCTTCCCTATGAAGGAGAACCAACCTTATGCTTCCCTATGAAGGAGAACCAACCTTATGCTTCCCTATGAAGGAGAACCAACCTTATGCTTCCCTATGAAGGAGAACCAGCCTTCGCCACTGCTCGATAGATTTAGATACGTGAAACAAAAACTTTGCACACCTTCTTACAAAACTTACGCAAACGGAGGGGTATGAAATTTGGCACCGTTAAAGTTTATATGGAGGAGGAGTGACTGCATATTTTTATGATACATTAATGATTAAAAATACATTAAATTAATAAAAATAACGTTAAACAATATACACACTACATCCGATTAATAACCCACAATATCATGGGTATGTAGACAACTTTGGTTTGCCAACCTGTCTTTCACATTCAATGCAAGACATTCACATATTTACTTCGTATAGCTAATAAATAAAGGCAAAATAATCCTTATACAGTTCAAACTTAAAAAATATATGAATTATAGGCGAAGATCGACCACTAGTATTTTATTCATGTAGGTACCTACCAGGATTTTTTCATTTTATACTTAGAAGAATGTCATGTCATATATTACCTATGATGTGTCCATAACGTTCATCATCGAATATCGTCAAGAATTTCATTGACTCAGGAACTAAACAACGATAATATCTATTGATGCATACCTAATATATTATAACGTCCGGTGATTCAAACGGGCTTCCTCCCCTCTCATAAGGATATACTTTCCGGCTATCACTCGGTTACCACTTACCATACTCATTATATACTCGTAGGTACATAGCGCAAAAAGATAGAGATACAAGATTAGGTTATAATATTACTAACTAGCGATTCATTAATTTAAAAAACAAAAAACCCGACTGCGTCAAATAGTTTTGATGTACACAGTGTCACTCTCACAGTAAATACGAATCTAACGACACCTCTCAAGCTAAAATCCATCAAGCCTTTCAGGCTACAGAGCGTGCCAAACAATTATACATACATACATACTCTTGAAAAAAATAACCCTCCTTCTGGCACAGTCGGGTAAAAATAGGTAGGATTTAAGACATATACTCTGATATAACCTAATTTTGAATCTCCTTACAGGAAAGCATATTATATATATATATATATATATATATATATATATATATATATATATATATATATATATATATATATATATATATATATATATATATATATACATATATATATATATGTATATATATATTTATATATATATATATATATATAATATACATATATATATATATATATATGTATATTATTAAATTCCTTAAAGGAGTTTTGAATTTGAGTATTATAATATATGTTTCTTTATAATAATAATAATATGTTGAACGGTAAATAATAGAGTTTTAACTTGTCTACGTATTAAATATCCTAGCTCCCTCCACACCGATTTCGGTGGCGGTAGCCGGTTTTATTGAGATCAGTCCGGCTACGCAGGTATTATTTTATAGCGCCCAAGTGTGTGCGCAGTACACTAGAGCTCTCTCTCTTTCTTTACTCTCATATCTCACTGGGACGGATAATTGACACGGCTGGCGAGAGATCAGGCTTAGGGCTGACTTTTTACATGCCCATCCGACACATGACTTATATTTCTTGACACAATCAGGTAATCAGCCTGCATTGTCCTAACTCATCTTGAAAACGACATGTTTTGTTTCCTGTTGTTTGCGGGGATCAAACCACGACCTCCGGAGTCGAGTTCTAAGCCACTGGACTACAGAGGCGACTGAGGCGTACTTAATAATTTAGGCCCACCACACAAAAGCCAGTATTTAACCAATTTGTATGTACGTATGTACTATGTAATTGGTATATCACATACCCGCAGTCTGGCCATATGGCCATACATACACAAAACCCGATGGCTTTGTGCCGTGTGCACGATGTATTAACATATCCCGCGCTAATAGACTGCATCCTGACACTAAACGACCACCTCTGGAAAAAGTTTTCAACTTCATTTCACTAGTCTGGCTGACAAGTCAATAACCTAAGCGGAAACAAAATCAATCACAGTGATTGTCTTTTATACTTATTGTCATTTGAGAGATGAGACAAGATGGTCTATGGATATAGATGGACAATGCTATATAAGAAGTATGTTCCTCTTAGGGTTAGTTCACACTGCGAGGTACACATACTCCGCACATGCGCTGTTCAGCCCGGTGCAACCAGAACCTCATGATTCTCGTATTTAAAGTAGACGTAATTTTACTTTGTTTGGATTGAAAGTGTAGCGACATGTTACCATGAACGGATTTTATGACGTTTCGGCCAATCAGAGTGAGTTTCACGTTGGTTTAACGTTCGTAAAAACACCGTTTGAGACTAAGCGTATCGGGACTTGTAATTGTATTAATGCGGATTTTATTTAGCAGAATTGCCCCTCTGAGTTCTGACATTCGAACCCTTATGTCGCATATCGTTTCTTTTCGGTGTGAATTGACCCTTAATCAAGAAAGAAAAATAAAGTTTGCCACTATTACCTCAACTTAATTATCCATGTAGGTGGTTATTCAAAATAAATAAGATGTTTTATTATTACCGATAAGCTTGATATAAAGTAGTAAGAATGATGCACCTAAAATACCCGGAGCTTCTGTCAAATGTTATCAATATTTGTGATTTGATAAGTAGTAGTAGGAATTCATATTGCGTGTTGTTAAAAAATTCTCAGGAGACTACGTGACTTTTTAGGAGAAGTGCATGATTCAGATTATAACCGAGTCAGTGCCAATTAATATGATTTTCCCTGTGTAACAGACAATACAAATATTACGGTCTTGGAATGAATTGTTCAAATTCACTTACATTTTATGAACTGATCAAAGTGTTTTAATACACTATTTCCTTAACACAAAGTGACTTTAAATTCTTAGTCTCCAATAATAGCCAGTGAAGCTAGTGTTGATTCTATAAACTGAAATTATTATTTTCTAACTTTAAGTTTACTCTCGTGTTTTGAACTTTATTGAAACTAGTAGTATTGAAACTACTTAAATTTGTGGAGTAGGTCGATTATAAAAAAATCCTAGTCACTTTTAAGTATGTTATTTATCTAATATCATTATCTCGGAATTAGTAATCCATTCATATATTTTATGATAGTAAGTTTCGTTTCCGTTGTCTTTTAGTGATATTCCATTGCGGAAGTTAGTGCTTTGTAAAGAAAGAGACGGGCGCAGCTGATGTTTATTGATAGAGTTGTTACTTGTTACGTTAGACGTTAGTATGCATTCTAAGCTATCACCGAGCCACCAGCCGGCAGACAGTCTTTATCTAGAACCCGTAGGTGTAGGCTGGCCCGCTGTAGCACAGTATCGATGACGCTGAGTAATTGTTATTCATATTCTGTCCTCCCTTTTGTAGTCGACGGATTAGTTTCGGAAGTGTAGGACGTCATTAGTGATTTAAATATAATACGTGACTATAAATAACTCTCCTAAAACGTTAGTAGGCAGTAAAAACTATTTTAATACTCTTAAACGGTTAAAAATGCAACGTATTTTGTATAGTGCTCCATATTGAGATCTTAATGGATAGATTTGAGATCAGTTCAACGATAAAGTCGAAGTGATATAATTTACGAGTGAGTGAGGAAATATAATTCAAGATGGTTATGGAGTCCGCACAGCCTAATGGGCGTTTTTGGCCCTTATCGCCCCGTCTATGGCGGCGGAGCCACGAATACTCCAAAGTCGTATTCGAGCCGAGACGACCACCGACATCGCCGATCGAGATCAGAAAGCACCCGAGAATCGACGAGACGCCAGATTTGCTACGTTCACGGAGTTTCATTCAAGATAATATCAATCTGAGCGTAGACGATACGAAATGCTTGTTTGAAAATAAACTGAACGGTGACTCCAAAAAGCCACCAGTCAAAGAAACGAAGAAGCCAGAGGATGCTGTAAAACTAAGATTAAAAAAGCACAGAGAGCCAAGACCGAACAGCCTTCAGTTACTTTTGTGTCCTTCCAGTTCGGGACATTACAGTAGCAACACTTGGAGATACACCAGGGTTCGCTCCAAAAGGTTTGTTTCTTTTTGGTTTTAATTTTTCCAAAAGGGGAAGGGTATGAGTTGGCTTTAAAAAGCCCTTCATTGTAGGTATCTTATCTAATACTTTAAATGAGCATATTTAGAAAAAGTATATTATATAATCGGAATCTCGGAAAATTTAGTATGCAAGGAGTCGATCTAGCTAGGTCTTATCCCAGTGAAACTACACATTATTAAGTTATATGTTATGTATGTTTTTTCTATTGTCGTGCAACAATATTATATCAATAATTTCGGCTCTAATATATCAGTCCTATTGGTTGTTTGATATGCTTATGTATAATTTTTGCGTTGTTCGGAAACTCGGAATGTGGTGGGTTCGAAACTTCGAATCCCGGCCAGATAAAGACTCGAAATCTAATAGAAGTCCGAACAAAGGTCGGTTACCCAGGAACTATACATTAATACGATTTTTTTCTTATGATACTAAGCTGACTAGTCGTTTCTGAAGATAGAATCCTTACGGGTAATTAAAGGCGCCTACGTCAGCAGCCTACAGGCCACATGCTTATATTATCTATATTAATATTTATTTATAGGCTTAAATTGAGAAACAAATAAAGCATTTAGTATTTACTGATTGATGTTTCATATTAAAGATGATTACAACAATATACATTATATTCATTTAGATTTTTTCATGAATGCCTACGTACCAAATAAAAGTTATTAGATTAATTTTATCACCTCAGACTCCGAACTTTATGCATTTTAAATTTTAGTTCAATCATTTGATACATTTTACCCATCTCTCGTTGTTGTTCTTGACGATTTAGCTCGCAAATTGTGTAGTTATTTCCATCTAACCCAAAGATTTCAACTCAAGATAGGCTATCACGTACATTTAGCAGAAAAAAATTTCATACAAGAAAAAGTTACGCCATCTTGGTTTTCACCATAACTCAAATGTCATCCATCTTGTTTTCATCATACTTCGAATTTCAAAATGGCCCCAAAAATTTAAAAATTGGGGCCATTTTACTGGAGACACTTTTTGCCTCAACATGCCTCGTCTATAATATACGTCTATGATCTAACCAGTGATTAATAAATTGGCCTTTTTATAAACGCTTTCCCTTTCTCTCGTGTCCACCTTGCACAATGTTCGGTGGGCGTGTGTGGGCGCCCACGACTGAAGCCGGTTCATGGGATTAAGCCCAAGTTTATTTCATTAAGTTTCATTCATTTTTATGGATATTTCGATATTGGATGAACATATTATGACCCTTTATTTTGCAATATTTAAAGATTACAACAGACAACTACATTGTATGGCATTAAATGACTGTTAATTTTGTAGAGATTATTATTTTTTAAATATATGTAGGCTTGTGTTAATTGGTCGGCAAATAATCTTTTGGGACTGTTATGAAAAAAATTATGGTTATTAGGGCAGATATGTTTTGAAATGAGCTGTTATTTATTAGTTGTTTATTAAATTTGTATACGTGATTTTGTGCCCCACAATGAAAGGTGAGCATAGTGATAGCAATGGATAAGATACAAAGTCAGAACGAAGCTTTAAATAAAGTATTTGCATAAAACTTAAAGAGAAAAGACAATCAAGCTCTCACAAGCGATTAAACAATTAAACCGTAGCGTAGTCACGAAAAACCTATCATCTCGGTCGATAAACAATCGATTCCGCATAAGCTCACGTGAAATTATTAACTCGCCCGCGATAAAAAGTTATGAAAGCAATCAGGGGACGTGCGAAATGAGGTTATTAATCCGCTTGTCCGTCAGCGCAAGGCAAACACCGGTTTGTAGTAAACTCTCGTATGAGGTTACCGTAATTAGCCGAGTCGTGTGCGGACTACGCGACGCAATAGCACCACAGACTACAGAGTAGAAAATATAATATATAATTACGTACGGAGAAACAGGGTCCAAATCGATCCAAATTTGAAAATTTTGACGTCCCCTTCAAAGGCCCACAATTGTGCATACACCGTATGCTTATAGTAGTGCAATTAAATCAAAAGCTAACTATGTAGCTGTTTACCTGTTCGTCTTTCTTAAATCTGTGATAACAAACAAATTGCTTGAAATTTATTGGAGGCTAGGTTATGCCAGTCGCTTGGGTGACGTAAGTTGCATCTCCACTATATTTCCTCTTTTAGAATCCCTTTTGGACTGACACTTACGTCAGTCAATTGTGGTCATACTATATAGCAGCAAAACTGGCACGCACATTACAGTATCCAATTAACTATACCATCGATGCCATCAGACAAGTAGAGAATTATTTCTCTTACGTCATATTAGGCATATAGGATTGTAAGATAAATAATTCTTTATTTGTCTGATGATTTAAGTGCTCTTGCAAACTTCAATGATTTGAAGAGCCTATAAACAGCATTAATTGTTAAATCCATTAAGACTCTTTCAATTTTAGTCCTATCAAAAAAGTTCACGGTCCGTCAGACTTGTATAGACTATAGAGTTACCAAGTGCGTACACGCCTTTAATAATTTGGCGGCGTCAAGTCGTCCGTTATTATTTACGTGGACTGAATCATAGGCGACGGTGCGCCGGACGTATCGCCATCAGCATATCCCATCCGTTCGGTTCTGTGCCTCGTAAAAAGGACCAATCACTTCGTTAAAAACTTCGTTAAAGAGTTTTATGTCCCAAGAGAAACAGCCAGAATGTTCGTTTGCAAATAATTTGATTACTGACAACTATCCTCCATTATTCCTGTTATGAGATTTCGATAAGATTTTTAGCATACCTCTCCTCACAACGTAGGGATTATCTAGATCGTTAGGATTCTTAATCTATGAGCATTCCATAAGTCCCCGAAATATCAGATGATTTCGTCTTCACTGGCATTTTTTCTTACGCACATATAATTCCTAATGCCCATACCTAACATATATATTCTCGCTACTAAGGTAAGGTATATAATCCCTACTAAT
Source organism: Glaucopsyche alexis (assembly GCA_905404095.1). Lineage (NCBI taxonomy): Eukaryota > Metazoa > Arthropoda > Insecta > Lepidoptera > Lycaenidae > Glaucopsyche > Glaucopsyche alexis. The sequence continues at coordinate 29,425,935 of FR990043.1, read as the reverse complement.
GCTCGTGTAGCCTTATTGTGGAACCTCAACAAAGGGAATATCGAACATTAGGAGTACGCCAGCGCAGTGCCTACGTTCGTAGATGTTGCGCGACGTCGGCTTTGAGCGTGGACTTTCGTGTCTGCCAAGCATACCAAATACTTATTTGTACGTTTTCTTAGTTTGATAAATTGTGCTTAATATAAAAGAAAATCTTTTTTACCATGTAATGCTTTAATTATATTTAAGGTGCATTTTATGATTAACGTAAATTTTGTCCATGAAGAAACATAAAATTTATAGATATTATATGACAATAGAAGTGATTAATTTAGTTTCATAATCATTTTATCTCGTGATGTCTAAATCAAATGATTTCCTGATTATTATTTCGACACCAGGTTTCGCCACTGGATAAGTAAGTAACATTCGTTCGATGACGTCACCGATTGCGATCTGCAGGTCGACGCCTCTGGTGCACGTACTGTCCTATATACGTGAACATCTATTGATAAACATCAATTTGTATCGGTGCTAAATTTCCTGAAGATTTTATCTGCTATACCCATTGCATGTTAACGGTATTTTTGGTTACGACAATCAATGAGCTCGATCTTATGCAAGCAACAGTAAGATCGATTCGATTTTTACCTACCTATATATATTAAGTTAATCGAGATGTAATGGAATTGTTTAAAAAAACTAGAAGCTTCCTCCATCTTATTGATTATCCACATATAATTGTCCATATAAGTAAACAAACGATTAGCCGACGTGATTGTATTCCCGATGTCAGCTGTATTTACTTTAGTTCATTTACACTCGGCACACAATAATATTTTAATCTCACCAAGGCTGCAAACCAGTCGGACTTCGAAATCTTTTCCACCCACATGCCACATACACCCACGAAAATTAACATGTTTGTATGACTGTTTATCGCACTGTCAACTTATTAGCCTTGTTTCAATAAGATTGACTGATTCAATTATATCTTAATAGATTGATATTAATCCGTGGGAAAAGAATGCGAAATGTTGTTTTTGTTGCGCAATATAGTTTTTGCGTATTTTAATATAGTAGTCGTTACCTAGCAGTGGCGTGGGGTTCCTGTAACTCCATTCCTATCGGATTTACTTACCACTTGCCTTTTGAAGGCCCTCTTCCAAATCCCTACCTATTATACAGGCTAGTCCCTATGAAGGAGAACCAGCCTTCGTCACTATTACCTAGTGGTCGAAATTTGACCATAATTCATTATTTGTTTTATGTTTGAACTTTATACGATAGATATACGCATTAAAATATCTAAATGTTTTAGGAATGTGATAGAATGATTGTGTCAAACCAATACCTACTGTCATTACAGAAACGCATGATAGTGAGTTATTATTCTGGAGTAAGAGGTGTATGTTGTTGTTATTTTTAATATTTTTATGTATGTCTAAGCATTATTTACAAAAATATTAGCTTTCTGCACACCTTCCTCCGCATAAACTTAAGACCTCTTTTTGCGAGATTTTTGTAAAAATGAGTGAGAAATTTTCGTTTTACGTATTAATATGATTAAATAGATTAAAAATTAATGTTACCAAGTTAAGGTTAGTCTTGGTGTTCTGTACAGTTATTTTCATGTCTCAGGTTTTATGTTTAGTCGACACTTAGGTATTGAATTACCAATTTCCATACATCATGAATGTTATTGATTCATGTACTAAATTCAGCTACTTTTGAAAGTGTTTTGAGGTATTGAATGACCATCGGTACGGTAATTGCATGCATCTTCATACAACCAGGTAGTAAATGTCAATAATCATATTGCTATAGCCATTTCTGATAACTTGTTTACAATGATACGTATTGTATAATTACATACACTTACAATTTGTACGTAATTATGTAATGACAAATTACGATTGTTTCTCGCAGTAAGCTGTTTACATGAATACGAAGGCCGCATTTAAATTCAACGCTCTTTGCGTGCTTTCTGCGTAAAGTTATTGTTCAATTTTAAACAATCCAATAAAATATGTGAAATCGAGGGGAGGTAGGTGCGGGATGCATTTGCATGCGCCGCGGCCAATCGATGAAGGGGGTATTGGGCAGCTGTGAAGAGGTGGCGCTAGCTTGTGGTCTACAGACTCTGGAGCCAGCCCGTTGATAATAATTAAACGAGCCCAATGCGTTGACCGATATCTGCAATGGTCCCAGACATGGGAAACGCCATTTTGGGAATTGGGTAAATATACCCTGAAATTACTTGTTAGTAATTTTATCATCTTTTTTAAACCTACATGCTAGATGAATATGGATATCCCTTTCGGTGCTGAATGCGCAATGTGCACAGTTCGCAGAAAGCGAAGCTGGAGATATTTTAACAAATAAAAGTTCTGGAGTATTGATTCTTCCTTCGATTTGTTCAGACTAATCCGAAAAGCGGAATCGTTTTTCAACCTAATTAATGAGTCTAAGCTAGACGTTTTCTGGGTCGTTTGCTTTATTACCAAAAGTTGTGTCTGCAAAAGTCTTGCTCTAGATTTAATAGCCTGAATATTATTGGAAAGTATTTATTACATTCTTCTGTTTTTCAATTCTAGTTAGAAATGTTATGGCCGGACCGTACCTACTATTTAGGTACTAGGTATAATATGGTAGTTTTAACAACAATACGAAATCATTTACAAAATTGCGATTTGATCCGTCCTACTGTATTTTGTTGGGTCGACGGTAAAATCTTATTGCCGCGAAGGAAACGTCGGTGTTTGTAAAGAGTTCTGGGTTACCTTCAATTTCCAATGGATTGAACATTGTTACGAATTCGATTTGTCGTTGCTTTTAACTGAACATTGAAATGTTTTCAAGGTCTTTGTTGTATTCGATTGTAATAATTTTCGTGGTTCCAGAGTTACGTGTTGTTACTTATATAATTACGACACTCATGTATTAGGTACTCTATGTATATTTTTGACGTGAAAACATCTTATAAATCGATGAACGCCGGCTGCACGCACAATAAATTGTCACGTTCCGCCTTTGTCACGTTCCGTTTGAGCCGAGCGTTTAAGCGAGAGCGCGGAATAAGCGATAGGGAGGTACGACCGGCCAAAGCGTTCGGCTTGTGATGACGTTATCACGTAAAATAATCGTCCGTAAACCGACTTAACAGACAACCACTTTTAATTGTAATTTTGCCATTCTTAGATAAATCACAGAAATAAAACCAGTGCCTACATTTAACCTATACCGATATTTAATCTTATTACTGACCTCAGGTCTTGTTTAGTTTTTTATTATTACAAGCTTTAGAATTAATGTACTTAATTGATTATTTATTGTTGAATTTTAATGGCTGGAGCGCTAGGTTTATATTGATATCACCACGGAGCCGACTGGTCTCTCCTTTTACGGCTCCAGCGGGGCGGGTTAATTTGCACCATAAAATACCACAATTAAGACGCACTTGCAGTTGATTATAAAGTGCATCTCGAGGCATTTTTTACTATAATAATGTCCAACAAGAGTACTTTAATATGCAGTTTAATGCTACGCTTTTATAACCAGTTTCGATCGTATTGGAAATGTGGACATTATGATTTTTTTAGCTTTAGCTGCATGTAAAAGTTAATTTTATGACATACCAGTGTTAAATACAACTTTTATGTTTCTTTACTCGGGACGAACGGCGTTACTAAAACTTAATTATTGTGATCAGTCCTGTGGGATCACTCATGTGAACACGGAAAACTTTTATTGAAGCTATGCAACTCTATGAAGCTTTTCTTTTTCATTGGCTTCTTCGTTGCATTGGTGATCCAGTTACAATCAAATGAAGTAAAAAGTTTTTTTTTTCTTTCCAGCCATGAGCCGGAGGGCGGCGGTCGGTGCGGGGAGGGGCCGCTAGCTCGCGCCATGCAGCCCGCCCCGCCCGGGGGGTCGCCCAAGCGCCATCCGAACCCTGAGCGTGCGCACGGTGAGTCACTCGTTATCTACATTGGCTAGCCAGACACATGCAACATTATTGACAGAATAAATTTGTCAATACTAGTCAACACATACAAAAAAAAAACGGCAATATGGCCCGCACACAAGGAATATTATTGGCAACAATGCTCATATTGACAATACTATTGCATATTTGCGGGCCATATTGCCGTTTTTTTTTTTGTATATGTTGACTGGTATTGGCAAATTTACTGTGTTAATAATATTGCGTGTGTGCGGCTAGCCAACGATAATATTTTCCGTTCCGTTGATCAAAGGATCACCTTTGTCAGAAAAAGAAAATTACTTATTCGAGAACTCTACGCCACCGACTGGATGTTCTTTTTTATTTGTAGAATAATATCAAGTACGTAAACATTTTATAAGACCGGTATATCCAAATTGAGACAGATATTTATTATCTATATAAAAAAATTATACTCTAAAAGTAGGTACATTCCCAAGTTTACGACTTAACCATATAAGTTTTCGTGAAAGTTTCGCCCAGTATCCAGTTTATTCGAAGTAAAACGTAAACAACACCGCGTTCGCTTGTTTATCGGCAAACTTGAGCCCGAAGCCGTTCGGTGTAATGCTAATGACTGTAAAGGGACCGCCAATTACTCATATAATATTCATTAAGCGATTCGCATTACGTTTAATTTTATGTACGTCAACAGTCCCGACCCACTGGCCTATGTGGTATCCAGGACAAGTGATCCATTTCCAATGACTCATTATCGACACCGACCGTATCTAGGTAATTAAGTACTACCTAACCGTCGTCTAGTGGTTAGAGCATTGGATCTCGACTCGGAGGTCGTGGGTTCTATTCCAACAACATGGGAACAACAAAAAAATGTTATTTCCAAGTTTAATTAGGACTATGCTGGCTGATCACCTGCCTAACATGAAAGATGATGCGTCGGATAGGCATGTAAAAAGCCGGACCTGCGCCTGATCTCTCGCCAGTCGTGTCGGTTATCCGTCCCACTGGATTATGAGAGTAAAGGAAGAGAGAGTGCTCTTGTGTACTGCGCACACGCTTGGGCACTATAAAATTAATCCTGCGCAACTGGCCACCGGCATCGAAATCGGTATGGGGGAGTTATTTTTATGTTCAAGTCGGCTGTAGAGCGTAGGGCGCGTTTGGGGAAATGTCAATACTGACTGGTTTTTTTTGCCACCGACGGTTACAAACAAGGACCGTTGCATTGGTGACAGAAAATTTGTAAACCGCGAAACTTGTATTCTCCGAAGGCTTCGAGCAAAGCTGGGGGGCAATTTCTTATTGGGGGCTTAAATAAGTGGGTTCAAATATTGGTTGGATTTTCAGGCTGTTCCGCTCGCGCGCGCACTATTTGACGCGTATGCGAATGAGTCAGCGTGTTGACTGAACCGAGATTATATCGAAAATAGTTAAGAGAATTGAGCTTCGAAATAAATTCCTCGGGCGGTGAAGCATGCAGTCAAAACATTGAGAACTTAGACTATGAGGAAAGCGATTTCCATGATCGGTTATAATTTAATTTTATAAAGAAAATTTCCAGTTGTCACAAGATCTGATTCTGTCTGCTGAGTAACAGACACATTGAACATCGATCAAAAGCTCGTTTGTAGTGAAAGTGATGTATATGCCGGCCGCGTGAGGCGAAGCAGGCGGTAAGAACTGACCAGCTGGCCGATGTCAAGTATTTATAGCCGTTTAGCGGTGTCCCTGCGTACCCTGCTTGTAAGCCTCTAGGCTTGACCCAAAGATTTCTTTAACCTGTAACCGGCCTTTAAATTAAATTGGTGGTGGCTCTATGATTACTCCGGACTTTGAGGGTTGGGATTGTAACTTCAAAGTGCAACCACAAAGTCGGGTGTTTCGCGAAACTCCTCTTATACCTAAGGGATAGCGTATGGCGTATGCTTGTAAAAATCCTTTGTAAAAATCCAGATTCCAAACGTTTGTAAAAAAGAGCCTTTCATGCTATATGAAGAACTAGCGACCCGCCCCGGCTTCGCACGGGTACAATACTGATACTAATACTACAGAATGTCTTTAAACCTCTAACAAAACGGGCGAAATTTAGTCAAAACAAATTAATATAGGTACCTACTGAAACTCAATTAAATAAGTAGGTGGGTATACTTTTATCGTATGAAATACCTATACTCTTCAGGACTAACAATACAACAAACACTTAATAAATAGGTATTACAGTATTTACCCACTAATTCTTAAGGATCGATCGCGCATAATCGCATTCGGCCTAACTCACTCGCTGTGCTGCGAAAACACGCGCTGTTATTTTACGATAACATAATAGTATTTATAACAAACAATAATAGTTATTCATTTAAAGTATGTAGTGTAGGGGTAAAATAATCTGCATGAAATGCTTAAGAATATTAATTAATTTAAAATGAGCCGCGCGGGTACCTTACTCATAGATCTAAACACCCCATGGTGACGCCCACTTCACAACGGGCCGTGCAGCAGAAATCGTGATATTTTAATTTCGCCATAACTTCAAAACCAAACGTCCAATTTTAATCATTCAAAGACCAAATATTATCTACATAAACTGTACTTAGTGATTAAATAATTTATTTTGATAAGGATTAATAGCATGAGTAAAATAAACGCGTTTAAATGTAGTCCAAAAAAAAATCAAGATTTCTAAATAAAAAAATGGTTGTTTTGCCTCACTCGACATAGATAGGTATGGTGTGTCGCGGACTTTTTTGTAGATATTTATAAGATCTACAATTAATTAGAACATTTTATGGTTCTATCTTTTATAATTTAGGCAGCGTACGCAAAATAAGTAACTTTTCTGGTTGATTTTTTACACCTTGTGTCCGAAAAACCCAAATATCTTACGGAACCCTATTTTTTTCCAAAATAAAATTTAGCCTATGTTACTCGTGGATAATGTAGCTTTCGAATGGTGAAAGAATTTTTGAAATCGGTCCAGTACTTTTTGAGCCTATTCATTACAAACAAACAAACAAACAAACAAACAAACAAACAAACAAACATACAAACAAAGTTTTCCTCTTTATAATATTAGTGTAGACAACGTTATTAAGCCAAAATGATCGTAATCATTATTATAAAGAAACAATTTTAATAATATCGCACAACAGCTCACTGCTCAATACAACAGAGTCAATTAAGTATCCGAGTTCATTGGATGCCATTGAATTAATACGATAATTTGTATGAAATTGTGTCACAAGAGCCCCTCAGCCGCGCGGTAGTTAAGTGGAGTAGCGCGCCATCTGTTGTTGGATAGGGACGCACTTAAATATCGACAAATGCGAATTTTGTAATATTTTCATAACATTATGAACGAATGAATATTTTTACTAAAGTAAATATATTAAAAGTTTGTTTTTTGTTTTGTGCTTTTAACGGAATTGAAAATATTAAATTCGACGAAATTTCTGTATAATTTCTTACCTATTCCTACGGTAAAAAAGTGGCATTTAAATTGGTAGTATTATGTGTTCTATAATAATTGTTCTCTTTGTTTATATATTTTGGATTAATGTATCTGAACGGAGTATTGTATTGTTAGGTACAGGTTTCTAAAAAATATTTGTAGGCATGTCTTTCGTATTTTGCTTGCACGGTTTGACTTATCCGATGATAATGCCGACAAGGAAACATCGACGGCACTAAGAAATATTACAATATCGACAAAAGCAATGAATCGTTCCTGTCCTTATATTTTATGCGGAGTGAATTTGCATCTTCTGTATTTGTAATTTGAATAGCACTTGTGTTATTCTCGGTATTGCAATATGTCCACTGAATTGTAATTTTATATTGTGTATTGAAATTTGTAAGCGTGTCAAATAATCAAATTCTAATTTCCCGAAATTCCACATTTGTATGCACGACAATTATTGATAAGGTAGAGTTCGAAATTTTTTTGCGTAGTCGTAATAACATTAATTCTGCTTGTATAGAAGTCGGTAAAAAATATGAATTATTTATATCAGATCAATCGAAATTTAAGAAAAATATTTTTTATTCTAATGTAAGCATAGGCGTAACTTCTTTCAGGCGAGCATAAAGTAGTGTCGATTTGAACTAAAGTCATGAGAAATTATGTACATACTAGCTGTTGCCCGCGACTTCGTCCGCGTAAATTTCTGTTATTATGATCGCGATTAAGAAGTTTTTAAAAGAATGTCGTGGAAATTTTTTAGATCATTTAAAGAGGAATAATTCTGTCATACATGTTTTTTTGGGTGTGAAGCGTCCATAGATATTATTATTATTATTATTATTATTATCCTATTGGTCGCCGCGTAATGTTATATAGCTTAAAGCCTTCCTCGACAAATGGACTATCCAACACAAAAATATTTTTTCAATTCGAACCAGTAGTTCCTAAGATTAGCGCGATCAAACAAACAAACAAACTCTTCAGCTTTATAATATTAGTATAGATTTAATAACATTATTACCATGTATGACGTAGGTCTCTTGACCGATGATACAACAAGTTTCCTTACACCAGGACATCTTTACGTCAATTCGTTAGAATCTATCAATATTCATTTGGTGCTGATCCTATACGTAGAACGACTCTTGACACTAATAGTTAATTTCCCGCGAGCAGCCATATGCCGTACACGGTGAGGTGAGCTGGTCGCCACTCATTATCGTAAAACACCTGCGTTGAATATATTGATTAACAAGATGTATTTGACACGATATATATATTTATTGTACACATGTAATGAGTAGACTGAGCTTAGGAGTTTGTAATTTACTGTTACTAAATATCCTGACTAGATACTTTATTCATGGCCATTGGCCATACAAGAGTCTGTGATGGAAACTTGTGATGATGGGAGCATCAGCCTGTTTCCAAGTGTGCTCTCTATGCTTCTGGCCTCACTTTATCCCTGCATAAGTCCTACTAATATTATAAATGTGAAAGTTTTTGAGTATGGATGGATGGATGGGTCGATGGATGTTTGTTACTATTTCATGCAAAAACAACTGAACGGATTTTAATGAAATTTCATTAAAATCCGTTCAGTTGTTTTTTCATGAAAAAGTAACAAACATCCATCGACCCATCCATCCATTCATCCATCCATCCAGCCAGCCTAAATTACTACCATACCAAATTTGGTATGGTAGTAGTTTAGGCTCTGGATTAAAACATATGCTACTTTTTATCCCGAAAAACAGTTTTCCTTTAGGATACTGTATCGGGCGGAGCCGCGGGCAACAGCAGCTAGTAGGATATAACACCTATATGATTTCGCCAATCTGACTTGCGGTTTAGGCAGTTATTCTCAGCATCCATCCTCACTTATAAAAGGGTAAAATTCAGAGCACTGAAAAATAAAACTCAGCTCTATTGTATTAGCTCAGAGTTCTATTTTCAGAGCTCTTAACTTTCCCCGGCCTTGCGGATTCCGGACAATATAGTCCCGGCCTAAGACATATTTTTTTAATAATGGAACTTTTGGTTGACAGCTGCGTCGGACGCATCGACGCTGAAGGTGCATCTACCGAATGGCGGGTTCAACGTGGTGCGCGCGAGCGCGGACGAGGACGTTCGCGCCGTGCTGCGCCTGCTCGCCGCGCGCCTCGCCACCGGCGAACGCGTGTACGCCGCCTGCTACGCCATGCGCGCGCGCAGGCTCACCACCGGCAAGGTATATCTAATGTCTCTGTCAGTCTATAGTAACCCTAGGACATATACGTTTGTCAATGCTAGATACTTACAGACTGAAGGTGAGAGACAGTTCTCGCCAGAATGTCAGATTGCGTAAAAGCTCCTAAAGTCTTTCTACAATAATAAGAAAGCTTGCATTCAAGCTTTAAGCTCCAAGCATGTGTTTAGGTGAGCTCTAATATCTGCCTTTACCAGAGTACCGTTTAAATCTAGAGCCAGGGCCCAGCACTGGTAATCTTAAAACGCTCTCCTATCGCCGTACCTGTGCAAGCGATAGCAATATACATTCACTCGCGCACTGCACGAGTGATAGAGACAAGTAGCGATGAGTCAACGTACGCAATTCCATGTGCTCCGCGACCGCACTTACCTACTCTTATACCCGTTTCTTATCCCCAGATCCGGTGGATCCACCAGGACACGCCGGTGTCGGAGCTGCTGGGCGCGTGGCCGGCGAGCGAGTGGCGGCTGGAGCTGCGCGTGCGCTACCTGCCTGCCAACCTGCGCGACCTCGCCGACG